>CM045763.1:117446794-118046794 GCA_025200525.1 Camellia lanceoleosa | reverse complement strand
GAAGCTTTGGAAACTTTCATTCAATATAAGAATAAAGTTGAAAATCAACTTGGTAAGAAAATCAAGAAACTTAGAAGTGATAGAGGTGGTGAATATGAATCACCTTTTGATGAACTTTGTAAAGAACATGGAATAATTCATCAAACCACGGCTCCTTACTCACCTCAGCAAAATGGAATTGCTGAAAGAAAAAATAGGACTTTAAAAGAAATGATAAATGCCATGTTAATCAGTTCTGGATTATCTCAGAACTTGTGGGGGGGAAGCAATACTTTCTGCTAATTATATACTTAATAAAGTACCCCGAAAGAAAGTGAATAAAACACCTTATGAATTGTGGCATGGAAGAGTACCATCCTACAAATACTTAAAAGTGTGGGGGTGTTTGGCTAAAGTGGTTATACTTAGTCCTAAAAAGACTAAGATAGGTCCTAAGACCATTGATTACATTTTCATTGGTTATGCTAAGAGTAGTAGTGCATATCGGTTTTTGATTCATAAATCAGAATATTCTGAAATGCATGTAAATACTAATTATTTAATCTTGGAATGCATCTTTCTTTGAACATGTATTTCCAAATAAGACTAGACAAGAGACTAGTAACAATAAAAGATCTCATGATGCTATTACTAGTCAGGATCAAGAACATGATCGAAGAAGAAGAGTTAAATCAAAATGAGGAGGAGCAACTTAGGCGTAGTAAACGTGCTAGAATCTCAAAATCTTTTGATGTAGATTTTCTAACATATTTATTAGAAAATGAACCTTTAACTTTTAAAGAGGCTATGTCCAGGCCTGAGGCTCCTTTATGGAAAGAAGCTATCAATAGTGAAGTTGAATCCATCTTGCAAAATCACACTTAGGAATTGGTGGATTTGCCACCAGGTTGTAAACCTCTTGGGTACAAGTGGATTTTCAAAAGAAAATTGAAAGCGGATGGATTAATAGACAAATACAAGGCAAGACTTGTGGTCAAAGGTTTTAGACAAAAAGAAGGTCTTGATTACTTTGACACATACTCACTGGTTACTAGAATAACATCCATTAGAATGCTAATTGCCATTGCATCTCTATACAATCTAGAAATTCATCAAATGGATGTAAAAACCGCTTTCTTAAATGGTGAGTTAGATGAAAAAATTTACCCGGAACAACCAGAAGGGTTTTCTGTTCCTGGAAAAGAAAAGAAAGTGTGTAAATTGGTTAAATAATTATATGGTTTAAAATAGACGCCAAAGCAATGGCATGAGAAATTTGACAAGGCAATGATGTCAAATGGATTCAAAATTAATGAGTGTGACAAATGTGTTTATATTAAAAACACAGACAAATGTTATGTTATTGTATGTCGTTATGTAGATGATATGCTCATCATAGGTAGTAAAAATGATATGATTAAAACTACCAAAAAAATGTTGAATAAACATTTTGACATGAAGGACATGGGCATTGTTGATGTAATTCTTGGTATGAAAATTACCAAAACATCAAAAAGTTATGCTTTGTCACAATCTCATTACATTGAGAAAATACTTGACAAATTCAACAAAGATGATGATCATCTTGTTAGAACACCTGTAGATGTTAATTTGTTTCTATCTAAGAATGTACATGAAAGTATTTCTTAATTAGAGTATGCCCAAATTATTGAAAGCTTAATATACTTGATGAACTGCACTCACCTGAATATAGCTTATGCAGTAAGTAAATTAAGTAGATATATGAGTAACCCAGGAGTAGAACACTGGAATGCAATTATAAAGGTTCTAAGATATTTCTGATTTACTCGTAACATTGGGCTGAATTATACTAGATATCCAGCAGTACTTGAAGGTTACTGTGATGCAAACTGGATATCAGATACTAAAGACTCGAAGTCCACCAGTGGGTAGGGGTGGGCGCGGATCGGTTGCGGCCACGAAACCTCTAATCCGCCATCCGTCCGCCAAATTGACGGATTGGTGAAAATCAATCCGCATCTGTCCGCTAATCTGGCGGATGCGGATTTGGCGGATTGGCGGATGGATGCGAATCGGTTTGGCGGTTTGAAATTTTACAAATTTTCAACATACCAAAAAAAAAAAAAACCCAGGAAAAAATTCAATTAATATCACTGAAATAAAAAAAAAAAAAAACCCAAGAAAAAACTCAGGAAAAAATTCAATTAACATCACCCCACTTTGTTGTTTTGTGTGTATATTGAATATTCAAATCTGCCATTCATCTTCTTCACAATATGCAGCAAATCTGCCATTCATAAATCTGCCATTTAATTAACAATATACAGCAAATCTGCCATTCATCTTCTTCACATGTGATGTGAGACCAAAAAACATTGCACAAACATACATAAATTTGATAGGTCTCCTGGGCATCGACAGCATAAGACATGACATGCACAAACATCCACAAAGAAAACTTCAACAATTCCACAAAAGCATCAACTTAACAAACCTCATAAGACATGACATGTTATCAATTTCCATTATCTTCTCCTAGGCATCCAAAGTTCAATGTTCTAGTGGGCAATGCAAAAACATAATTCATTACAGTCATCCAAAGTTGAAGTTGAAAATCATCCAAAGTTTAAAAAAGAAAAAAATAATACAGTCATCCAAACAATAATACAGTCATCCAAAAAGAAGCAAAAAGTCATTAATTTCCTTGAGCCAAACCATGAAATGAACTATCTAAACCTGCATAATAAAAAAAAATGAAATTATTTAATAAGGAAAACACTAAAAAGTCTTAAACTTAAAACAAATAAACATATGTTAACAACATTTAGCAAAGGGGAGGGGTATTTTACCATGATATTAAATTTCAATAAAATTAGGTTCCGGACTTGGGCTTGAACAAGAACTTGATTCTGAAACAACTACACATAAAACATAACACAAGAAAAACATGTAAAGTGAAAAGAATGAATTTTGAATAATACAAAATAAATGAAATTTAAAACAAAATAAATCATTGAATGTATTACCCGAATCATATTGTTATTCAAATTCTTCAATATCATTCATTGCTTGTCTAAGGCATATTGGAATGTTACTTCGAAGCCAATTTTGTGCACAAACAAGAACCTCCACCATCTTGGGAGTAAGTGAACTACGAAATAGATCAAGTATACGACCTCCTGTACTAAAAGCCGACTCAGAAGCAACAGTGGAAATAGGCATTGCCAACACATCTTGTGCTATAAGTGATAATACTCTATACTTTGTTGCATTAACCTTCCACCACTTCATGATATCAAATTGAGAATTATTCCCACCTTTCTCAATATCACCCAAGTACTTGTCCAATTCCGACATACTCCCACTACTACAAAATTGCCCCTCCAAAAATGAGTTAAATTGAGAGTTCACAATAGAGTGTGGGTCATTTTCATCTATCACCATATCTACTTTTTCATTTACATTGGAGGCATGTACATTTGTTCGCTCAAGTGTGGCATAATGATCATACAATTTGCCCAAACAATTTTTGACATTTCTAACATTTCTTTCACTTTCACCATATCTCCACCAAAAATTGTTGAAAAACAAAATTGCAAGTATGTCATTTTTCTTCTAAGATCAAGCACAACCGCAACATACAAAAGTAGATTGATTTTATCCCCATTTCCCCAATACTTGTCAAACTTCTCTTTCATTTTCTTTGCCATTGAAGACAAAATAGGATCATTGTCTTTAATTAGTTGTCCAATCATATTTTCAATGACAAAAATTTCAGTATAGAATGTGTTTGAAGTAACAAATAAAGACCCAAAAAATCTCTTTGTGGCATTGTAGAACATTCTAAGAAATTTCAAAAACACCCTACAATTATCCCAATCCTCGGCTGTAGGCATCTCTCTCCTCTCACCCCCTTCATTATCCAAAAAGTAGTGTTTGTAATTGTAGTCCTCCTCACCCATTCTTTGAAAAGCACTCTCAAATTTTTCTGCTACCTCCAACATAAGATATGTTGAATTCCACCATATTGGCACATCTAGGCATAAGAGGCTCTTACTCTCAATTTTCAAACTTTCCACATACTTTTTAAAAGTGTCAAGGCAGTTTGGAGAAGACCTCACATACCTCACTGCATGCCTCACATTCGCTATACAAGACTCAAGATCCTTCAATCCATCACTAACAATAAGATTTAGAATATGCGCACAATAATGCATGTGTAAAAATTCATGGCCCGAGATAGTTCTCTTCCACAATTTTGTTGTTCGTTTCAAGAATCTAATGGTTAGATTATTGGAACTCGCATTATCCACAGTTAAGGTAAAAAGGCCATCAATGTCCCACTCCTTTAAAAGTGCCTCAATTTTTTTACCAAGAGTTTCTCTTTTGTGGTCTTCAACTTGACAAAAATTTATCATCCTCTTTTGTAACTTCCAATCATCATCAATGAAATGTGCAGTTAGACACATATAACACAAATTTTGTATGGAAGTCCATGTGTCCGTGGTAAAACAAATTCTACGCCCCTTCACAATTTTTAACCTCTCCCTTTCATTGGTGTATATGTCTAGAATGTCCCTAGCAACGGTATATCGAGATGGAATCTTGAACTTGGGTTGCATGACATTGCAAAACCTCTTAAAACCAACCCCGTCTACAAATCTAAAGGGCAATTCATCTATTACTATCATCTCCGCAAGATGCCTTCTAGCAACTTCTACAGAAAATGACGTAGTCACAACATCAACAACATCCTCCCCACCAACTTCTCTAGGTTTAAATCCCAATGATTGTTGCCCATGAGTATCCCTATATGGATACTTTGTACAATTTTTCAAATGACTTAACAAATTACTTGTTCCATGACTCCTAGAGCCTACCATATATTCTTTCTTACAATACTTGTACATAGCCCTATCTTTCCCATCAATGCCCTTAATCTTTTCAAAATGATCCCAAGTCTTTGATGTTGTTCTTCCACTACTACTAGTTTTGGCCAAGGGTGGTCTACGAGGGGGAGCATTAGATTGGGTAGAGGGGTCAATAGAAGATGATTCGGCCTCAACATTAGGACTCACAAAAAAAGTTTCTTCACTTGGAGGATCCATGGCCAAAAGATTATCAAATAAACTGCCAACAACCAATAAAAAATATTCAAAATATGCTTTTTAAATCCATGCTCTTTTTGAAAAACTAAGAGATTAGTTTAAACTGAGAAGGATATTAGTTCACTGACTAATGAGATTTTAAACTAAGTAAGATGAATTAGTAAGTTTAAACTAACTAATGCTCACTAACTAATGTTCACTAAGTAAGATTAGTTCACTGACTAATGAGATTAGTTTAAATGTTCACTAATTACTCGTGCATAATCTGAGAGTGCCAAATCTTTGTAATTTTCAGTAACCTGTAATTGGGAATATGTCATGTCAATTGTAGAAACTCTAACACAAATTTCCAAATAAAATCATCAGTTAAGTAAAGAACTCTTTTATAGACTGAAACATCTACAGCCACATATTTGTTCAATCTTTGTTGATAGCATAACTATGTTGGCTACAGCAGTTTACTCAGATAGCATAAATATGTTAACGTAAATCTATATGTAGGAACTAGTTAGGCCATGTTGTGATGGAAAATATTGAAAAGTTAGTCTATTTTATATAAATAATTTCATAGAATAATTGGACTCATCACAAATGGTGCTCTAAAGCAAAGAGATATACAATATGCAGCTTTGATCATACAATTAATTTTAAAAATCTTAATTTAATGTTGAAAACCACAAATGAACTTGCAGACATATAGTTCTACAATTTTTCTATACACATTCGTTAAAAATCACATTCGCTATACAATTTTTCTAAGTAATCTCAAACAATTCATTACTCTTCTTGTTTAAACCAGTAAATTATGTCTCAATGTTTGAAAGAATGTTTAACCTTAAAATGTTTTGCCCATACTTCCATAGTCTCAATTAAAGTTAACTCAAGTATTAGAGATATTTTTCTGACATAAAAACTTCACTTTATTTAAACCTATTCCTCCCTTTTAATATTGTCAAGATCAAGAAATTATTTACCAGTCCTAAGTTAAATCCATATTATATCTCAACTTGATAATTATTGATTTATATAATAAAATTTGTTACATTTATGTTGGTATTTTAAGAGATAATAGAAGTAAGAATAAAATAAAAGGCTGATAATAATAGCAAAACAAATTGTTCCATCAATCTGGTTTAGAACTGGAATCAATCTGGTTTAGAACAGATTGTTCAATCAATCTGATAATAACAAAACAGATAATAAACCAAATTGAGATTCAGAAGAGATTGTTCCAAACCTCTCTGTGGTTTTCTCTCTGTATTCATTTTTCTGTAGAACCCTTAACACTGTGTATCAAGTTTGGAACAAAATAGATAATAATAGATTAGATAATAATCTGATAATAACAAAACAGATAATAATAACAAAACAGATAATAAACCAAACCCTTAACTCTGGAACAAAACAAAATAATAATTATAGATTAGACTTTAAAAGATTAGAAGTTTAGAACTGGAACCAAAAAAAAAAAAAAAAAAGTTAAGATTCAGAAGAAGAAGAAGAAGAAGAAGAAGAAGAGAGAGAGATAGAGAGAGAGAGAAGAATGAGAATGGCTGTCTTAGAAAATTAGGGCAAAATGACAAGAGGAGGATGCATCAGAAAGGAAAAAGGGGGAAAATGAGCATATATCAGCCGAAAATAAATAAAAAAAGAGCCAATGACGGGCGGGTCGGGTCAGGTGGCTAAAATGGCAGGTTACCCGCCACCCGACCCGAACCCGAAAAATGTCATAAATCAGGCCCGCATTCGCCCGCCACGTGGCACGCATCTATCCGTTGGGGTCGCGTCTGGTCGGGTCGGGTCGGGTGTGGCGGATCGGTGGATCCGCTGCACAACCCTACCAGTGGGTATGTTTTTACTCTTGGTAGGGCGGCTGTATCTTGGAAATCTTCCAAACAGACTTGTATTGCTAGGTCTACTATGGAATCAAAATTCATAGCTTTAGACAAAGCTGGGGAAGAAGCAGAATGGCTTCGCCACTTCCTTGAAGATATTCCAATGTGGCTAAAACCGGTGCCTACTATATGCATACATTGTGATAGTCAATCAGCAATAGGTAGAGCATAGAGTCATATGTATAACGATAAGTCACGACACATTCGTCGTCGACATAACACCGTGAGACAACTACTCTCTAATGGAATTATTTCCATTGAATATATAAAGTCTAAAGACAACATAGCAGATCCACTAACAAAAGGGTTAGCAAGAGAGCTAGTTGAGAATTCATCGAGGGAAATGGGACTAAAGCCTATTAAATAAGAGTTACCACAACGACAACCCAACCTAGTTGACTGGAGATCCCAAGATCTAGGTTCAAAGGGACAACCGAGTTGTGTATGACTCAGAAGGATCACTGGGGAGTCTAACTACTATCCATTTCTATGATGAAATAGTGATGTTTGCAGCGTTTTAGGTTAAGTAATACTTTTAATGATTCTTATATCTAGGTATACCTAGTAGAGTATGGCAGGATACTCTTCATAAGAATTAACTATATGAGTGTGAACTGGGTCGGTTCTATGAGATTTGTGAAGGGCTACAATTCTCTAGGGTACTCATGAAAGACCAGGTTGTTCAAGGCCAAAATGAACATAATAGTGAGAACTAAACTGTGTCTGGGGATATACTGTGTGAGTTCTATTGTCTTGGTTTACACAAATGACTGAACAATTCAAGACATCATGTTCACTAGTTAGCTAGTAAATCTGATAGTATCTCACAAGGGAAGGTTCAAAGCCAAAAGCTACCTATCCTTTGAAGAATATTTCCAATTTCTGTACTCTCTGTATTTAGATCATGTTGTTGCATTTTCTCTCCGTCAAATTCCATTCATGTGGGGGATTGTTGGAAAAATGGTTTAATATTAGGCATATTTTGGGCCAACTTTGAGCCCAAAATTTAGTGGGTCCCGAACGTCTTTTGGGGCGAATACGAAGAGGTGAAGTGTTCCTTGCCGCGTGGTAAGTCACACAGTGAAGACGGTTTGTCAAAACCATTTATGAGTGAATGGCAACATGACGTCATTTTCGGGTTCGTGAAATAGACATTTAAAGTTTTTAATGTGGGTTTCCTTGTGAGACTTATCCTACATTGAAACTTTAAGAGAGTTTTGTTGAGTATATAAGTTCTAGCCTACAACACTTGGGTTCAGCCCCAAGGGGCACCCCAAGTTTGTAGAAGGAAGGAGTTATGGACAAAGTGAACCTTAGCCCAAACCACCACACGCTGGCCACCGTAGCTGGCCACCGTCTGTGGTTAGGTCGGGTCAGTTCTTGTATTAATTTTTTGGACAAAATTCATTTGAATTTTCTCAAAAAATATTGTCGAAATTTAATTCAAATTTGAATTCCAATTTTTTTCCAACATTTAAGTCTCCTTCTGTCCGAAATTCCTCTCAGATTCAAAACCTGGCAGCAAATCTGTTTGAATTCAAAATAGCATCTATTCAAAATCTGTTTCACACATGTTCACTTCTTTTGCACTTGTTCGGACAGGACCTTTTTTGCCTATAAATACCTACTGTTCCAGCAGTCTTTGGTATCCGAAAATCAGTCTACAATTTTCATATTGTTGTCCAGAATTTTCTCTTTTGCATTTGAATCTTCATTATAGTTTTAGAGATAAAATAAAGAGAGTACAAGAACACAAGGTTCTAGTTCGCCGTACAAATTTGTATGGAGTGCTACTACAAGTTTGTGAAGATTATTGTATCCTGGGAGATAGACGCCACTCAACCGTAAGCACCGTAGCGGGGCGAATCTGTCTTAAGGACAGAGTATCACACACTCGACTTGGTCTTTTAATTTTTATTTGGTTCGACAAAATAAATTCTATAAGTTTTTATTTTATTTTGTTTGATTTAGTTTTCATTTATTTTATTTACACAGAAGATTGTTCGAACAAAAATATCATAAAATATTTCATGAATATTTTTTATTTTTGATTCTTTGGTTTGGAAGGCTTCTCAATCTGATATGTTCAAAGTTGCTGTAGCATATAAAAGGATTACTTATGGGCAAGATTTTGATGTTTTTGAGTGCATTTGGAAGAATATCTCTCCCCCTAAAGTAAATTTTTTTTGTTGGCTTGTTTGGAAAGGTAGAATTAAATCAAGAGCATATCTTCAAAGATTGGGGATCTTGAATCAAAATGCAAGATCTGAGTGTGTTTTTTATACGGGCGAAGTAGAAACTTTAAACCATGTTATGCTTTTGTGCCCTGCTATTTGGAAATTATGGTCCAATTTATTGGAGTGGTAGGGTATGCAGTGGGTATCTCCTCAAAATGTAGAGGCTTTACTGTTTTGGTGGCGTGGGTTTAAATGGGGGAAGGTTGAAGATAATCTTTGGAAGCCTATCCCATTAGCAACTTTCTGGTCGATTTGGAAGATGCGGAATGAGTGTGTTTTTAATGGCAAACTGCCTTTGTTAGACGAGGTGGTAGGACTGATAAAGTCGAGAGTTGTATTATGGTTTAAAGTTGTGTTTAGAGGTTGTTTCTATTCAGTGCATGAGTTGATCACCAATTTGCAGCAAGTCAAGAAGTGTCTCCGCTGAGGTGGGCTGGTTGCCTAGTGCTGATTGAGGATGGATGGTTTGTTGCTCAAACATCATTTTTGGGTTTGGGCAGATGCTAGATATTGCTATTTTTGCTGCTGTAGAGTTATTGTTGGGAATGTTTTTGTTCTGTTTATTGGTTGCAGAGTCTTGGTTCAATAACAGAGGTTCTGAGCTGCTGATGAAGATGGAGTTATTGTGGCTGTTTTTTGTTTGGAAAATTGAGTTGTTGCTGCTGCTGATAAAGATAAGGCCATTGCTGTGGCTATTTTGGTCTGGAAGATTGTTTCAGTCTGTAGAGTTATGATGGTATGCTGCTAAGGGCTTGTTATGATGATTGAGTCTGTAGAGGTATGATGTGGGTTGGTTGCTAGTCTGTTGCATGGCTGTGGAGGTCTGTTGGTGTATGAGGATGAGTGGAGGTTGCAAACAGATAGGCTGTGTGCTGTAGTTCAGAGGTAAACTGTTGTAGAATGCTAGTCTGCTCTGTGTTGATGTTAGGAGGGTTGTGGTTTACTCTGTGCGGCTGGTTGGCTTAGGTAACTGGTTTGTTTTGTGTAGCCAGATGCTAATGCTAATGCTAGATACTGGTGGTTTGTTGCTCTTACAAAGCCTCTATTTGTAAGTCTGATTTTGGCCTGTTGGTGTATTGTTGTTGTTTAGGGGCTGTGTAGGTTGCTGTATTGTTGCTGGTTTTTTTGTTGTTTTTTCATCCTCCCTTTTTTGTTCTTTTGATTGGCTCCTCACCAATCATGGGTTTAGTGCTAGCAAAGGATAGTGCTTCCTTATCGATGCCAACCTAGTTGGGATTGGTAAGGTTAGTTTTGATGCTTTTGTAATTCCCTTCTTTGTTGATGTAAGTTTTTGTAGGGGTGAGTATGGTCCGGATTGGATCGGATTGAGGTAAAACCAGGACCAATCCGTTATCTACAGTTCTTGAAAAATTAGAACCAATTCAATCCGTTTAAATCATGGAACCAATCCGAACCAATCCATTTAAACACGAATTGGATCGGTTTAGGACCACGGATCCACATAATTAAATAACAAAAAATATATATATATATATAACACTTTAATTTCATAAAAACATAAATATAGTGCTATATTAGTTCCACAATAGCAACATATTTTTCTATAATAGCGGCATACTATTCTAGAATTTAAACAAACATAAAAAAAAATTAGTTTCACCATAAGTATTTAAACCATTACAAATTAAAACTAAAAACTAACAAATAAAAGTAATAAAAGAAGATATTATACGGGTTTAGGTTTGAGTTTAGGTTTTATATAGAATAAGAGAAGATAATATAGGGGAGGATGTGTAGACACCCCATTTTTGACCGACCTTAAGACTCAGACGTCACCGATTGAGCGCTCGGTGATGTTGCATATTGTGCTCGTTCAGAAGTCTCAGAGTCGCGAGTCGCCCGCCTCGGACTTAGAACCTCTTTTGTGTCTTGCCTCGGTTTGCGAACCAGACTCGGTTTTCTCTGTTTTCTTTCCTGAGGGGAGGGAGAGGTCCCGTAGACTATCTCTCAGTGGCCGTGGGCTACATTTCGTGCCCGTAGGCCATTTTGCCCATTTCGGAGCCCGGTTCCCGGTTTTCGGAGCCGTCAGGCCGTGTGCCTCGGTTCGGGACCGTCTAACCATCTCCGATTCCTCCGGTTTTTGGCATGCATCTTATTTACTCCCTTTCGAGGGACACTGGGGTCTTAGATACCCACTTCGTGGTTGAACACCACTCCCGGTACCCAACAGTCAGTTTTCGGGGTCCCGAACTGCGCGTTTCGGCCCCCGAACCTTCATTTCGCATCGGTTTGGGTTCATTTTTGGTGGAGGCCTTATTTTCATGGTTAGGAAGCTTGTAGGAGGGTGGGAGGCCAGCAATTGTTTTGACAACGAACTTTTTTTTTGGTCAAAAGTGGTTCAGCATGAATCTGGGAAGGAAAAAAGTCTGCGCGGCTTTACCGAAACGAGCGTAACTCTTTGCAAAAGAGGAATTAAAGTATGAGGCCACCATTGTTGGAAATCTTACTCCCGGGGCTTCATTTTTCACTCAAGAATCTCCTAAATTCAATTCCGGACGGAGGAGATATGGTTGATTGAAGTAAGGCATCACTCCGGTTGAACCGAAATCTGTGCGGCTTCACGGAAACTGGCATAACTTTTTCCACAGGAGGAATTTTGATACAAGGTTTCCGCCATTGGAAAGATAACTTCCGGAGCTTCAATTTGGACACTTGAATGGCCACATTTGGACTTCCCTAGCACCCACCGGCCAGTTTTCTTCTTGACAGCTCCAGAAAAGTAGCTGGACGGCTACCCCTTTTGTGAAATGACCTTTTTACCCCTTTAAGCTGGCCAGACATTTTCCTCTCCCTCAGTGTATTCCAGCTGTGCCAGCTGGTTTCCAATTGGACCATCCTCCATACACGTGTATGGAGGATTAGAGAGGTCCCTTAGATATTTTTCATGCCTCTCCTCTATAAAGGAGAGGCTTGGCTTCTTGGCTCAAGGTTAGAAATTTGTTAGACACATTTGAGAGAGAGCTATACCTTCCACCTCCCATTTCTCTCCATTTCCAAGCTCTAAAGTCATTTTTCTTCAAGTTTGGTGCCATTTCTTCATCACTATCAAGCATCCCCATCACCACTCCATTTCCAGAAGCAAGGAGAGGTTCTCAGAGGCTTAGAAGCAACATTCCCCAAGCCAAGAGGTAGAAAAGAAAAGGTCTACAAGGGTAAGTCTCCATTTCTCTCTTTTGTAGCATTTTCTTGCTTCATTTCTTAAGCCTATTTGCTCACTGTTTTAGGCTCCGACCCTAAATTAAAGGGTCACTCTTTTGAGCTTATCTTCATGTTTGTTTAAGGGCTCAACCCTGTTTGAGCCCTCCATTTGGCACTTGCTTCAATATCATCTTATATGCCATTTTTTTGCATGAAATTTCTAGCCTATGAGTGATCTGTTTTCGAGCATAATATTAACTGTAAGTGGGCCTATTTTGAGCCCCTCTTCAACATTGAAGAAGGGCTCAATCCTATTTGGGTCCTCTATCTTGCACTTACTTCATAATCTCTCCTATTTACCGTAAATTTGCATGATTTGTTTGACCTATATGTAAATTGTTTTGGAGTTTGTTATGAACTGTGAGTAAGCTTATTTTGTGTCCCTCTACAACATTGTAGAAGGGATCAATCTTGTTTGGGGTCTCCATGTAGTACCTACCATTCTACCCCTCTTTGGCCCTCATTTTTACATGCTCTTTTAGGCTTATCTACCCTCTGTTTTCAGCCATCATCAGAACTGGAATGAGTCATATTTTTACCCTCTGGACATATTTCATTAAGGGTCTTTTCTTGTTGGATGAATGTTTGGCCTACTTCATGTTATATCCTCTTGTGGCCTCAATCTTGCATGGCATTTTTAGCATATTTTCATACTGATTTGGGGGATGTCATCTACTGTAAATGTGCATATTTTTAGTCCCTATTCAGTGTTGTAGAAGGGTATTTTTCCATTTGGGCATTGCATATATCACTTACTTCAATACCCCTCTTGGGGAGCCATTTTTGCATTCTTGCTTAATCCTATGTGTGCTTACTGTTTAGCCCTTTTTATGACTGAAAAATGCTTGTCTTGGGGCTGCCTTGCTACTGTATTTTCATTCCATGTCTATATTGTGCATGTTTGGTATAGCTATAGGCCATTTCGGGTGCCTAAATTCATGTTTCGGGGCCATTTCATGCATCAGGTGTACTTTCGCCTCATTTCGGGGCTGTTTTCCCCCACATTTCAAATGCCAAAATTCATTTGCATGTTTGCATGTCATTTCCATGCCATTTCATGCCTTAGGGCCATCACCTCGGTTTGCGCGCCTGTGTGCACGCATTTCGAAGCACTTCATTTTCATCCATCGGCCTCCTGTGTGAGTGTGGTTGAGGCTCTCTCATGTTGGTGTAAGCCCATATTGCATCGCATATCTCATTTTAGTCCTGTTGCATTCTGTATGCCATTTTCTCGGTTTACGTGCCCGTGGGCACGCATTTCGAGACATCTCATTTTAGTCTCATTGTATATCATATTTCAGGCCGTTTCATGCCTTTATGTTATTGCCTCGGTTAGCGTGCCCGTATGCACGCATTTCGAGGCACTTCTTTTTTTATCCGACGGCCTCTTATGTGAGTGTGGCTGAGGCTCACCCATGTTAGTGTAAGTCCATTTTGCATTCTGTATGCCATTTTAGTCTCATTGCATCGTATATGACATTGCCTCGGTTTACGTGCCCGTGTGCACGCATTTCGAGGCATCTCTTTTTTCATCTCTCGGCCTCTTATGTGAGTGTGGCTGAGGCTCTCTCATGTTAGTGTAAGCCCATATTGTATTGTTTATGTCATTTTAGCATCATTGCATTCCGTATGCCTTTGCCTCGGTTTCCGTGCTCGTGTGCACGCATTTCGAGGCATCTCATTTTTCATCCGACGGCCTCTTATGTGAGTGTGGCTGAGGTCCACTCATGTCAGTGTAAGTCCAATTGCATTGCGTATGTCATTTTATGCCTTAGGTCATTTCCTCGGTTTGCGTGCCCGTGTGCACGCATTCCGAGACATCTCATTTTCACAGCATTGTGTATGTTAGGATTGTATCTTAGTTGCATTTCATACATATCATGCATATTGCATTGTGTTCGGAATAGGAATTAGCCCGGGCACGGGAAACGAGGCACGTTCCGTACTCCGAGTGACGGAACGGGTCTCAATTCCCAAGTCACCGACACTCCGGATTACCCATGATGGAGTTAGGTTTTGTTGTAGCATTCATCTGCATTCATCTTATATTGAGTTGTGCAATCCGATTCCTCGGCCATCATGCATCGAGATGCGTGATTGGTGGCATGAGGATCGAGGCATGCATATATTTGTGAAATACATTGCTATGCCCCTTTCCTGCTCTCTGTTGCAGCAAAATCAAGAATCGTGATCTTAGGAAGCTTGCGCATTTCGAGGAACATTGCAAACAGAGGCTAATTGGGGCATCCCAGTGGATTTCCGAAAAAGCAGCCCATCATACATCATTCAGCGGAAGTAAGGCAGCCCCTGGCTTGCATGCAAGTTTACAGTTTTTCTTAGTTAATTTTTTAATTAAATAAGAATTTGTATATTTCGGACTGTATATTTATTCGGACCCTCTACGCGAGGGCATAATTGTAATAAGTGTGGGTGAGTGTGATGTATGTCTTCCAACCCCCACTTCTTTCTTCCCTTTTATTTACTCGCTTATGATGGTTAGATATAGGGCATGTTTCAATTAGCATCTGATGTGACAAAGATGTTTGCATCATTCATCTCTGTTTTGCATAGACTCGGCGCATCATACTAACTGCATTTGTATTTCAATTCCAAATTGAATACTTGTTAGTTGTAGCATTTCATATGCCATGTTTAGAATAGCCGAGCTTGCTATAGTTGCATCTTCGTATGTGTTGCATTAGGCAATTCTGTATATTTAGGATCATGCATGATTTCTAATAAGCTTTTGTTTTGGCTTGGAGTACTCGGTGAGTTTTATGCTTTAGTATCCTTGCATGCGTGTGAGTGACTGCCATGAATAGCATGCTTACCATGAGGCTAAGTGCTTATGTGATATAATTGCCTGAATGCTTGTGGGTGGAGGTTGAGTTACTTGAATTGGGACAATTCATCAAATGTTTGTTTTAAGCCCACTAGATAGTGGCAAAATCATGTTTTTCTAAGCCCACCCGAGGGTGGCAAATCCGCGTCTTAGCCTACTTGCGGGTAGCACCATCAAACTATTTTCAAACAAACAAACATGAAATGTTTTGTTCCAATTTAGGCGATCCAGTCTATACTTGTATGCTGTGCGCATCACATAGTAACCTAGGCTAATAACCGGAATAAGAACTCACAATGTTTTCAAAATAAGATATCATGGTTAGTAGAGGCCAGTCTTTGGCCAAGGCGGGGTGCTCACGAAGTGACCTTCCCCAATCGTACCCAAGTTCCCGAGCCGAGGCAACTTTGGTGATGACGGACACGTGGCCTTTGGCACCGAGTCAACGTTTCCTAAATTTCCCATTAAAAAACATTTAGGTGGCGACTTTGTATCTGGCAAAGCAGTCCATGTTTGGCACTTCTTTCAAAAAATCTGTTTTCTCAAAACGATTTGCCGGATTTGGACTCTTTGGTTCAAGATTAAGAACCGTGACATTTGAGTCCTAAGAACCGTGACATTTGAGTCCTTCGAACTGTAGTGACCCAATATCGAACCAGAACCGGGGGGGCGGGGGACACGCACTCCCTTTCCCCGGGATGCGTTCGGGGACGTCTACAGGATGTATAATAAAAATATAGATTATTTGTATACGGTCCGGATCAGTTCCAATCCGGAACCGTGGGGGTTCAATCCAGAACCAATTCGTGGACTACGGATTTTTAATTCTTCAATCCGGAATCGAACAACGGATTCAAAAAATCAATCTAAACCTATCGGATTGGATTGGACTGGATCGGATTACGGATTTCACGGATTCCTTACTCAGCTCTAAGTTTTTGCATGTATCTTGCTTCTTCATCAATAAAGTTTTCTTTTTACTAATAAAAAAAAAAAAAAGTGATGTTTTATTATATGTGTAATCTAATAATAAAGAATTTTTTCATGAAGCATATAAAAATCCTCCATCACAAAAATAGAATTGAGATAATTAAAATCTCGCATTTGTTACCATTGCCATGATGATAATAGAGTGGTAAACAAATCATTATATAAAAATATAATTATTATTATAGTATTATTGTTAGGAAATATTCTTTCAACTATTGTTCAATGGGTGTTAATTAAATTTTAAATAATTATATATATATATATATATATTAATGATTAATCAATTAGGCAAAGTCAGTTGGGACAATAAAGTATCTCGTTGCGGAGCTACAAAATCAGTGTGTTTAGTTTGAGTTTTTTAAATTAAATTTTTTAAAAATTGAATTTTTTGATTTTCGTATTCTTTTGTTTTTAGTGAATATTTTTTAAATTTTAAACATTTTTTTTTTTACTTTTTTAGATGCACCTTAGTAAAATGTATCTAAAAAGTAAAAACTTTGTGAAAAAATATTTTAAAAAATTAATAAATACATAAAAATATAAAAAAATGTACTGAATTCTTATATTTTTTTTGTATTTTTGGTATTTAGTGAATTTTTAAAAGATTTTTTTTTACAATTTGTTTACTTTTTAGGTGTATTTATGTTAGGTGAGTCTAAAAAGTAAAAAAAAATTGCTTAAAATATTAAAAAAATTTAGTCAAAACAAAAAAATACGAAAAATAAGAAAGTAAAATTTTCTGAAAAATAAAAACAAGCAACTATACAATAAAGTTTAAATAATTATATATATATTAACGATTAATCAGTTACGAGAAGTCATTTGGGACAAAAAAAAGTTTCTCTCAGTTGTAGAGTTTTTATTTTTATTTTTTATGTTATGTTATGTAAGGTATCAAGGGTCAGTTTATGCCCACCAAATTAAGTTTTTACAGTCTGAATAAATCTTTCAAACTAAGACTTATATCCTGTGGTTCGTGATTCCAAAATATGTATTTATTAGCTAAGAAATTTGAATCTAAAAATAGCAAATATTCTCAGTCATCACCTACTAGACCAACTAGCCTATGATTCCAGTTGTGGAGTTACAAGACAAATAAAGACAAATCAATTGCTTCAATTCAAAGTTTCTCCCAGTTGTGGAGCTACAAGGCAAATCAATTCAATTCTTACCGAGTCTAATTATCTATATTTATTTGAACGATTTGAACTTCACACAAACCGGGTCTAATTATCTATATCTTTATTTGAACGATTTGAACTTCACACAAACCGGGTCTAATTATGTGTATATTTATTTGAACCATCTCAACTTCACTCTTACCGAGACTATTATCTATATTCATTTGAACCATTTTAACTTTTTTCCCACTGAATGAAGACAGATTTCTACGAAGAAGCAAGAAAAGTCGAACCCACTTAGAAGGAGACACGTAGTAGAGGAGTGCGATCTAGTGAAACGGGGCAAAAGATACAATAGTGCCCAGCTGATTATAACCCTCTAGATACTGACTTCTCGCTCAAGGTACTCATTCCAGCCGTCCATCTTCATCAACAAATATTATCCCGCTTCCATCACATAATCCAACATTGTATGATTCAAACAGGGGCAATTTACGTCATTTTTTTAATTATAATTTTAACTTCTCGGTTAATTTAGTTATTCAAATTTTAATTGTATCAATTTTATTTTTGAATTGTTTAAAGTTTTAATTTAGTTCAATTAACAATGTCCATTTAAAAATTAGATTGAAATTAATGAATAAAATAATTTATTTACTCTCTTTAAAGTGATTGATGGTTTGATATATTCAATTTGAAATTATTCATTTTTTTTCTAAATAAACTATTTTACTTTTGATTTTTGTCAAATTTCTAATAATGCTATCAATTAGACTCAATTGATACAATGTAAAAAAATAAGGACAAAAGGATGCACACGTAGGGATGGTTTCATATATTCCATAGTTTTACAAATTAATGAATTTTGTAATTCCTTTTTTCTCCCATGCATCATGCATGGATAATGATATAGTTAGGATTAATTATTATTTTTTACTCCAAAATATTTGGTTAGTGTAATTTTGTTCCTCAAATTTCAAATTGTATTCATTTCTAATGTATTAAAAAGTATTTTGATTTGGTCTTCATTTATAGATATAGTTAAGATCAAGGGTAAAAGTTGACATTCAATTTAAAATAAAAATAAAAACTATTCTTTTAATCCTCAAAGTATGCAACATGTATCATTTTGTTTGCTTAATGTTACAATTAATACACATAATAGTGTGAATTTCTATGATCTTTTCATCACAAATTAAAACACATTATAAGAGTATCTCTAAAGACTCTTTAAATGAGACTTGTTAGCTATTATAGTTAGTATCATCGTATTTTAGTTACTCTGCAAGAGGGTTAACTCGAGTTCATCTAATTGATTAAGCCCAATCGGAGCCTAGTCAGAGAGCCCGAAATTAGTGGGTTCGGAGATATCACCATCGAATGGGCCGAATTACTCTAATCTCGAAAGGATTCGGATTCACGAACCTAGAGACCTATTTGAGCTCGGACTCAAAAGGGTTTTGAGCAAACCTAGAGATCTGAAGCATTTAACTGGCCAATACTTGGGTCAAGGTGGCACAACCTTGGGGATCTGTCAGTGTAGGCAATATCTGCAGTGGAGGGGGGGTCCTCTAGGACTACTGGTATGATTGGGGAGCATTGGTTCAGTACGGCTAAGAAGAGGGATTTATCAAATAGTTGATCTCATCTTTGAGACTTTTCTTATCCTCGAAGAGATCACCTCTTCGAACAAAGTAGTTAAAGGGAATATTGTGACACCCTAAATGATTAATTAAATTAATACAATATATATATATATATATAAAATAAAACAAAATATTTAATTTCATAGTGTATGTGCTAAAATGTAATCTAATTTGAATTAAGGGACATTAGTTTTACCAAAACATAACAATGTGGTTATTATATTATTTAGGCCAAACCAAAACATAACAATGGAATTAATATATTGTATGGGCCAAAGTGGAATTCGGCTTAAGTTGTATAAGTTGTCTATACCTTAGAGCTAAGTTTATTTTGGAGCACAGGGTGACAATTGATAAAGCTAGCAATGTGGAGGGTCTAAGGCCTAAGTAATGATACCTATACGGATAAATCTTCTATTAGCTTGTATGAGTCATCATGTGTAGCCATGTATATAAAGAGTTGAGGCAATGGCAAGGCAAAATAAACCAAAAAGCAAATGAAATAGTAAGTAAAGAGAGGAGCTCAGAGGGAATCAGAAGAAATAAAAATAAATAGTAAGAATCAATATTACGGTGAGTTATATTTTACTTTGAGTAATTATAGATTGTTTTATTATTTATGAATTATTTTAAGCAAATCATACTTTATAAATTATATTAATATTTCAACTATGTTATTTATTTTATAAACCTTATTTGTAGGGGTGGGTATAGGGTTATCCGACCCGCCCTACCCGCCCCACTCGACCCTACTCGCACAGTTATGGGCAGTTTCGCAAACACATTAGGGTCGGGTGCGGTTTGGAATATTACAAATTTTCGGATTGCGGGTTTGAACCGCACCCGCCACAATCCGCCCGCACTGAATAATTTTTTTCTTTTGTTTTTTTTCCTAAAAAATCTAGACCGTTCATTATTTTTGTTGCGTAACCAAACAAAACCCTAAACCTAATATCATCAAACACACTACAGAAGCAGCTCTCTTCATCTTATCTCACTCTCTCTCTCTCTCTCTCTCTCTCTCTCTTGTTCTTCTATCTCTCTCTCTCTGTGTGGTGATGGCAACGGCAACCACTGATATCCACCGATCGACGTCTCGTTCTTCTATCTCTCTTTCTCCGGCAACTCTCAGGTATGCTTCTGCCTGCTTTTCTCTCTCTCTCTCTCTTCCCAATCTCTAAATTTTCTTTTTTATGTCAGATCTGTTTGTGTCCTCAATCCTTTATCAAGATTTTGTCCTCAATCCTCTACAACTCTCAAGATTAACCTTCGCAAGATCAACCTTTGCAAGATTAGGTAATCGTCTCTCTGTGTTGATACTTGGGGGAAATTATGTTGATTGTCTTGATATGAGTGTTTGGATACTTGGGGGAAATTATTTTGCCTATATAATTTCTGCATTAACCTAGAGACTTATTTGAGCTCGGACTCAATAGGGTTTTGAGCAAACCTAGAGATCTGAAGCATTTAACTAGCCAATACCTGGGTTAAGGTGGCACAACCTTAGGGATCCATTAGTGTCGGCAATATCTGCAGTGGATGGGGGGTCCTCTAGGACTACTGGTATGATTGGGGAGCATTGGTTTAGTATGGCTAAGAAGAGGGATTTATCAAATGGTTGATCTCTGTTGGAACAATCTTCTGTGTAAATAAAATAACTTAAAATAAATTCAAACAAAATAAATAAATTACATACCGGATTTATTTATTGAACCAAATAAAAATTACAAGACCAAGTCGAGTGTGTGACACTCTGTCTTTAAGACAGATTCGCCCCGCTACGGTACTTACGGTTGAGTGGCGTCTATCTCCCAGGATACAATGATCTTCACAAATTGTAGTAGTACTCCAAACAATTTGTTCGGCGAACCAAACCTGTGTTCTAACTCTCTGAATATTTATTCTAAAACTAAATATGAAGAATAAATTTATTAAAGAAAAATTGGACAGCAATGAAGGAATATCAGACTGAAAATTCGGAAGTTCTCCAAGTTATAAAGACTGGTGGAATAGGATCTATATATAGGCAAAAAATAAGACAACCGAACAGGTGCAACTTCTTAAGTAACCAACCACTTATGGACAGTTGCTCAAAGATTACAAATATTCAAAAAGTTGACCGTTAGTGGAATTTTGTCCGTTAGTACATCTAAACAAACTGATGCAACTTTAAATTATTAATTAAACTATTTAAAATATGTATATATATATATAAACTAATGAATATATATATTAAACAAATTAAATAGTTTAATAAATAAAATAAGAGGTACAAATTTTAAGAAACCACTTAGGAATTTAAAATTTGAATTTAGAATTAAATTAAATTCCCACAATTACAAATTTTAGGAAACCACTCAGGAACCACAAAATTTGAATTTAGAATTAAATTAAATTCTCACAATAATTTTTATTGAAAAAATTCAAAAGAATTTTATCTAAAAAATTAATGTTACATCCGAAAACGACGTCATCTTCCCATTCACTCATAAATGGTTTTGACGTTCCGTCTTCACCACTACACCTCTTCGGACCCACCCCGAAAGACGTTTGGGGTCCACCCAAATTGGGTTAACAATTATGCCTATATAAAACCATTTTTCCAACAATCCCCCACATGAATGGAAGTTAACGGAGAGAAAATGCAACAACATGATCTAATTACAGAGAGTACAGAAATTAGAAATATTCTGCAAAGGATAGGTAGCTTTTGGCTTTGAACCTTCCCTTGTGAGACACTATCGGATTTACTAGCTAATCAGTGAACACGATGTCTTGAACTGTTCAGCCGTTTGTGTAAACCAAGACAATAGAACTCACAAAGATATCCTGCATACGCAGTTTAGTTCTCACTATTGTGTTCATTTTGTACTGAACAACCTGGTCTTCATGAGTGCTATAGAGAATTGTAGCCCTTCACAAATCTCACAGAACCGGCCCAGTTCACACTCACATAGGTGATTCTTATGAAGAGTATCCTGCCATACTCCACTAGGTTTACCTAGATATAAGAATCATTAAAAGTTTTACTTAACCTAAAACGCTGCAGACATCACTATTTCATCATAGAAATGGGTAGGAGTTGGACTCCACAGTGATCCTTCTGAGTCAATCACAACTCGGTTGTCCCTTTGAACCTAGATCTTGGGATCTCCAGTCAACTAGGTTGGGTTGCCGTTGTGGTAACTCTTAATTAATAGGCTTAAGTCCCATTCCCCTCGATGAATTCTCAACTAACTCTCTTGCTAACCCTTTGGTTAATGGATCCGCTATGTTGTCTTTAGACTTAACATATTCTATGGAAATAATTCCATTAGAGAGTAGTTGTCTTACGGTATTATGTCGACCATTTAATTAATGTGTCGTGACTTACCGTTATACATATGACTCTGTGCTCTACCAATTGCTGATTGACTATCACAATGTATGCATATAGCAGGCACCGGTTTTGGCCAAATTGGAATATCTTCAAGGAAGTGGCGAAGCCATTCTGCCTCTTCCCCTGCTTTGTCTAAGGCTATGAATTCAGATTCCATAGTAGACCTAGCAATACAAGTCTGTTTGGAAGATTTCCATGATACAGCCGCCCCACCAAGAGTAAAAACATAACCACTGGTGGACTTCGAGTCTCTAGTATCCGATATCCAATTTGCATCACAGTATCCTTCAAGTACTACTGGATATCTAGTATAATTCAACCCAATGTTACGAGTAAATCGGAGATATCTAAGAACCCTTATAATTGCTTTCCAGTGTTCTACTCCCGGATTACTCGTATATCTACTTAATTTACTTACTGCATAAGCTATATCTGGGCGAAAAGTGCTTCATCAAGTACATTAAGCTTCCAATAATTTGGGCATACTCTAATTGAGAAATACTTTCTGTATATTCTTAGAAAGATACAAATTAACATCTACAGAGTTCTAGCAAGATGATCATCATCTTTCTGAATTTGTCAAGTATTCTCTCAATGTAATGAGATTGTGATAAAGCATATCCTTCTGATGTTTTGGTAATTTTCATACCAAGAATTACATCAGCAATGCCCATGTCCTTCATGTCAAAATGTTTATTCAACATTTTCTTAGTAGTTTTAATCATATCATTATTACTACCAATGATGAGCATATCATCTACATAAAGACATACAATGACATAACCTTTGTCTGTGTTTTTAATATAAACACATTTGTCACACTCATTAATTTTAAAACCATTTGACATCATTGCCTTGTCAAATTTCTCATGCCATTGCTTTGGGGCTTGTTTTAAACCATATAATGATTTAACCAATTTACACACTTTCTTTTCTTTCCTCGAGTAAAAACCCTTCTGGTTGTTCCATGTAAATTTCTTCATTTAACTCACCATTTAAGAAAGCGGTTTTAACATCCATTTGATGAATTTCTAAATTGTATAGAGATGCTATGGCAATTAGCATTCTAATGGATGTTATTCTAGTAACCGGTGAGTATGTGTCAAAGTAATCTATACCTTCTTTTTGTCTAAAACCTTTGACTACAAGTCTTGCCTTGTATTTGTCTATTGATCCATCCGCTTTTAATTTTCTTTTGAAAATCCACTTGTACCCAAGAGGTTTACAACACGTGGCAAGTCCACTAATTCCCAAGTGTGATTTTGCAAGATGGATTCAACTTCATCATGATGACTTCTTTCCATAAAGGAGCTTCAGGACTGGACATAGCCTCTTTAAAAGTTAAAGGCTCATTTTCTAACAAATATGTTAGAAAATCTGGACCAAACGATTTTGAGGTTCTAGCACGTTTACTACGCCTAGGTTCATCTACCTCATTTTGATCTAACTCTTGTTCTTGATCATGTTCTTGATCCTGACTAGTAATAGCATCATAAGATCTTTTATTAGTACTAGTCTCTTGTCCAGTCTTCTTTGGAAATACATGTTCAAAGAAAGATGCATTAGAGACTCAATAATAGTATTTACATGCATTTCTAATGTTACGATTTATGAATTAAAAACCGATATGCACTACTATTCTTGGCATAACCAATGAAAATGCAATCAATGGTCTTAGGACCTGTCTTTGTCTTTTTAGGACTAGGAATAGCCACTTTAGCCAAACACCCCCACACTTTTAAGTATTTGTAGGATGGTACTCTTCCATGCCACAATTCATAAGGTGTTTGATTTACTTTCTTTGAGGGTATTTTATTTAAAATATAATTAGCAGAAAGCATTGCTTCCCCCCACAAGTTCTGAGGTAACCCAGAACTGATTAACATGGCATTCATCATTTCTTTTAAAGTCCTATTTTTCCTTCCAAAGAATTCCATTTCTTTGAGGTGAGTAAGGAGCGGTGGTTTGATGAATTATTCCATGTTCTTTACAAAATTCACCAAAAGGTGATTCATATTCACCACCTCTATCACTTCTAAGTTTCTTGATTTTCTTACCAAGTTGATTTTCAACTTCATTCTTATATTGAATGAAAGTTTCCAAAGCTTCATCCTTGGTTCGAATTAAATAAATATAACTATATCTAGTATAGTCATCTATAAAAGTGATTACATACTTTTTCCCACCTCTTGTTTGAATTGATTTAAAATCACAAATGTCACTATGAATTAATTCAAGTGGTTCCGTACTTCTTTCAATTGAATGAAAAGGAGTTTTAGATAATTTTGCCTCAACACAAATTTCACATTTATGATTTGAATCAATGTCAAATTTAGGTAAACATTCCATATTAATTAATCTCATAAAGATCCATAATTAACATGTCCTAGTCTACCATGCCATAAATTTGAAGACTCAAGCAAGTAAGAAGAAGATGTAGTATTATTAATAACAGAGGGTACAACAGTCATTACATTTAACTTAAAAAGGCCATCAGACATGTAACCTTTTCCTACATACATCCCATTCTTAGTAAGTACAAATTTATCACTCTCAAATACAAGCTTAAACCCATTCTTACTCAACAAAGATCCGGAAACAAGATTCTTGCGAATGTCCGGTACATGCAGCACATTGTTGAGAGTGAGTTCCTTTCCTGATGTCATCTTGAGTACAATCTTTCCTTGTCCTTCAACTTTGGAAGTTGAGGAGTTGCCCATAAACAGTTGTTCACCATTGTCCACTGTAGAATAAGATGTGAACATCTTTTTGTCGGCACAAATATGGCGTGTAGCACCAGTGTCCACCCACCATTCTTTAGGATTTCCGATAAGATTTGCCTCGGAAACAACCGCAGAAAGATTGATGTCTTCGACACCATTGGAAATATTGTCCACTTCGGTCATATGGGCTTGAGCAGGCTTCTTGCTTGTTCTTTTCTTGCTTTTGCCTTTGCTACGGCAATCTTTGGCCCGATGTCCCTCTTTGTCACAGATGTAACATTTGCCATTAAACTTGTACTTTTATTATCCCCCTTTAAAGCCTTGTGATGAACTTTCTCCAAGACTTACGTTTCTTGGTTTTTGAAGCATGTTCCACCACATTTGCCTTAGACTCCATAGGATTCTTACCACCGCTTTTGAATGCGGTTGTCCTCCTCAATCCTTAAACACACAATTAACTCATCCATAGAAATTTCTTTACGCTTGTGTTTAAGGTAGTTCTTGAATTCCTTCCGGCCTTTAGGTAATTTTTTCAATTAAGGTCGCAACTTGAAAGGATTCATCGAGAGACATACCTTCTGCGTGAATGTCATGCGAATGAGTTGGAAATCTTGAGCTTGGGCGATCACGCTTTTTGAATCAACCATTACAAAATCCAGAATCGCCAACCACAAATTTCTTTGAGCCAAGATCTTCGCTTTTGTACTTTTCTCCAACGATTCCCAAAGTTCCTTTTTGTCTTGATAGAATTTGTAGGCGTTGTACAATGTGTTGTCAAGTCCGTTCAAGACGTAATTCGCAAAGGAAATCGGCATGTTTCAAGCATCAACCGCAGCAACCACTTGCGGTCGGTTTCATCCTCTTTCAGATAGGAGCATCTTCACGGAGAAAGCGTGCAGATTGAGTTGTAAGATAGAACAACATTTTCGTTGCCATCTTTTAAAGTCGGTTCGAGAACTTCTCGGCTTTTCACCGTGATTTCTTGATCTTGTCATCATAGGAGAGGGGTTGGTGCAATCGCAGACCACCACAAGATACTTGTTTGGGCATTTGTTTACAGAGCCATCAATTCTAATTTATAAAACAAAATTATAATTAGAATTTACACTACACGTAAAATTAAACCAAATGCATGTAATTAAATTACAGAAAATAAAAGAAATAAGAATGTAACTTTTATTTTCCAATTAATTTGAAAATAAAATAAAATTTTATTTAAACAAATTAATTCCACACAGAAAATAAAATTCTGTAAAATAAAAGAAATAAAAATATAACTTTTATTTTTCCAATTAATTTGGAAATAAAATAAAACTTTAATTAACCAAATTAATTCCAACTTTTATTTTTCCAATTAATTTGGAAATAAAATAAAACTTTAATTAACCAAATTAATTCCACACAAGAAATTTAAATTCTGTAAAATAAAAGAAATAAAAACTATAACTTTTATTTTTCCAATTAATTTGAAAATAAATTAAAATTTTATGTAACCAAATTAATTTTAACACAAAAATTTAAATCTCTTGTTTCACTCCAAAGATTAAAATCGAAAATGTAATTTTAATTAATGAAAACTCAGAAAATAATTTCTAAAACCCAAAATTAATTTCTGGAAAAATTCCACAAAAATATATTCTGAATTGTTAATGACACCAGTATCGTACTACTAGTTGTTGTCAAAGAAAAGAGACAGTATATTACTACTATCTGTCAAATAGCATATAATCACTATTTGTTTTTCCTACCAGAATATTATTTTGTAAATTCACTGAAAATAATTTCCTTTCGAAATTATTTACGAATAATGGAAAAGGAAACAAGCGAAAAATTACAGAAATGTAATAATTGATTCGCCTCTTAAGATTGTTGGAACAATCTTCTGTGTAAATAAAATAACTTAAAATAAATTCAAACAAAATAAATAAATTACATACCGGATTTATTTATTGAACCAAATAAAAATTACAAGACCAAGTCGAGTGTGTGACACTCTGTCCTTAAGACAGATTCGCCCGCTACTGATTTCTACGGTTGAGTCGCGTCTATCTCCCAGGATACAATGATCTTCACAAATTGTAGTAGTACTCCAAACAATTTGTTCGGCGAACCAAACCTGTGTTCTAACTCTCTGAATATTTATTCTAAAACTAAATATGAAGAATAAATTTATTAAAGAACAATTGGTCAGCCATGAAGGAATACCAAGCTGAAAAGACGGAAGTACCCCAAGTTATCAAGGCTGGTGGAATAGGATCAATATATAGGCAAAAAATAAAACAACCGAACAGGTGCAACTTCTTAAGTAACCAACCACTTATGGACAGTTGCTCAAAGATTACAAATATTCAAAAAGTTGACCGTTAGTGGAATTTTGTCCGTTAGTACATCTAAACAAACTGATGCAACTTTAAATTATTAATTAAACTATTTAAAATATGTATATATATATATATAAACTAATGAATATATATATTAAACAAATTAAATAGTTTAATAAATAAAATAAGAGGTACAAATTTTAAGAAACCACTTAGGAATTTAAAATTTGAATTTAGAATTAAATTAAATTCCCACAATTACAAATTTTAGGAAACCACTCAGGAACCACAAAATTTGAATTTAGAATTAAATTAAATTCTCACAATAATTTTTATTGAAAAAATTCAAAAGAATTTTATCTAAAAAATTAATGTTACATCCGAAAACGACGTCATCTTCCCATTCACTCATAAATGGTTTTGACGTTCCGTCTTCACCACTACACCTCTTCGGACCCACTCCGAAAGACGTTTGGGGTCCACCCAAATTGGGTTAACAATTATGCCTATATAAAACCATTTTTCCAACAATCTCATCTTTGAGACTTTTCTTATCCTCGAAGAGATCACCTCTTCGAACAAAGTAGTTAAAGGGAATATTGTGACACCCCAAATGATTAATTAAATTAATACAATATATATATATATAAATAAAATAAAACAAAATATTTAATTTTATAGTGTATGTGCTAAAATGTAATCTAATTTGAATTAAGGAACATTAGTTTTACCAAAACATAACAATGTGGTTATTATATTATTTAAGCCAAACCAAAACATAACCATGGAATTAATATATTGCATGGGCCAAAGTGGAATTCGGCTTAAGTTGTATAAGTTGTTTATACCTTGGAGCTAAGTTTATCTTGAAGCACAGGGTGACAATTGATAAAGCTAGCAACGTGGAGGGTCTAAGGCCTAAGTAATGATACCTATACGGATAAATCTTCTATTAGCTTGTATGAGTCAGCATGTGTAGCCATAATATAAAGAGTTGAGGCAGTGGCAAGGCAAAATAAACCAAAAAGCAAATGAAATAGTAAGTAAAGAGAGGAGCTCGGAGGGAATCAGAAGAAATAAAAATAAATAGTAAGAATTAATATTAAGGTGAGTAATTATAAATTGTTTTATTATTTATGAATTATTTTAAGTAAATCATACTTTATAAATTATATTAATATTTCAACTATGTTATTTATTTTATAAACCTTATTTGTAAGGGTGGGTATAGGGTTATCCGACCCGCCTTACCTGCCCTATCCGACCCTACCCGCACAGTTATGGGCGGTTTCGCAAACACATTAGGGTCGGGTGCGGTTTGGAATATTACAAATTTTCGGGTTGCGGGTTTGAACCGCACCCGCCACAACCCGTCCGCACAGAATAATTTTTTTCTTTTTTTTTCCCTAAAAAATCTGGACCGTTCATTATTTTTGTTGCCTAACCAAACAAAACTGTAAACCTAATATCATCAAACACACTACAGAAGCAGCTCTCTCTATCTTATTTCACTTTCTCACACACTCTCTCTCTCTCTCTCTCTCTCTCTCTCTCGTTCTTCTCTCTCTCTGTCTGTGTGGTGATGGCGACGGCAACCACTGATTTCCACCGATCGACGTCTCGTTCTTCCATCTCTCTTTCTCCGGCAACTCTCAGGTATGCTTCTATCTGTTTCTCTCTCTCTCTCTCTGTCTCTGTCTCTGTCTCTGTCTCTGTCTCTCTCTCTTTTCCCAATCTCTAAATTTTCTTTTTTATGTCAGATCTGTTTGTGTCCTTAATCCTTTATCAAGATTTTGTCCTCAATCCTCTGCAACTCTCAAGATTAACCTTCGCAAGATCAACCTTTTCAAGATTAGGTAATCGTCTCTCTGTTTTGATACTTGGGGGAAATTATGTTGATGTCTTGATATGAGTGTTTTGATACTTGAATCTGAGTGTTTGAATCTGTTATTCTGTTTTTCACGTCACTCAAATAGTTGAGTGCTTTGATATTTGAATCTGTTATGAATTTGTTTTGATATTTGAATCTGTTATGAATTTGTTTTGATATTTGAATCTGTTTTGAATTTGTTATAAATCTGTTTTGATATTTGAATCTATTTTGATATTTGAATATGTTATGAATTTGTTATAAATCTGTTTTGATATTTGAATATGTTTTGAATCATGTTTTCCATGTTTTGATATTCCATTAAGGCTATTTCAATTATTATCTTAATTTTTGACTTATTTAACTAAAAAAATTAGATTTTTAAAGAAAAAAAAAAAGTTCAGGAACAAGTTTTTAAAGGAAAAAGTTCAACCCACAAAACGCTCGTAACCGCCCGCACATTCGTGAACCCTATCCGCACAAACCGCAAACCGCACTATAGGCGGTTGCAGTTTGACTTTTTCCTAAACCGCAAAGATGCGGGCGGGTCAAAACTGAACCGCAAACCGCACAAAACCGATCTGCGACCACCCCTACTTATTTGTCTAAAAAGAGAAACCCATTGATATAAACTATTTATGATTTTGAGGAATTGATATTTGATAATGTAATTTGTAAATACCACCACGGATGTCCTATGCCTTGGAGGACTTAAATAAGCATTGGCCCTCTAATTAGTTACTTTAGTGACCCTCTATTATGTTCTGTACCATGGTTATAATTATTTTGCTTATATAATTTCTGCATTCATTTTCTGTCATTTAAGGAATTTATTTGTTCAAATCAAACTAATTTAAGAGATATTGCATTTGACTCCTATGATAAGCATATTTAGTATGTCCCTGTTGACGAGGAAGCAGTGGTAAGGGAAGACCGACATAGGCATTCGGTTCGTAATGATGTTTATGAGATGGATTCTAGAAGATATATGAGATTTTAATGTCAATTTCTCAAGGAAATAATTATTAAAATATAAAAAATTTATTTTTATGTAATGTTTATATTATTGTTATTATCTAAAAATAAAATCATTATGTTAATTTGGTGTTGGAATAATCTCTTAATATGTAATTCATAGTAAAAAGTCAAGACAAATTCAATTTCCAACTAACAATGGTAAAAAAGACATTTACACAGCAAAAAGTTACTTCACAGCTTATTTAACAAACATTACTCCACAGCTTAAATCTATAACCCAATAGCTATACCAAACAGATTAACAGTTTTTTTTTTATTATTTATTTATTAAAGTCATAATCTATAATCTGTTAAGTTATAATCTATAATCTATTTTAACAGTTACACCAAACGGGGCCTATGTCTTTGATTGCAAACGTTAAGACATAAATGGGTTGTCGAGCGGCAAGAGGCAGTGATTGAGAGAAGGAGAGAAGCTCGAAGTGTTTGATGAAGGCACCGAAGTCTTCTCTCTCTAAATTCTCTAACTTTCTCGCTCTTAGTCTCCGCCATTGAGTTTTGGTGAGTATTAGAACTCCGGCGACGCTAATGCCGATATCAATCCACACCTTGGGGTTCGGGATGTGAATCTTGCCGAGACTAAATTACTGCAACATGATTGAAATGATTAGAGATAGATTTGAGGTAAGGGGCGTTAAAACCCTAACCCTAGCTCAGATCTGAGGTAAGGAGTTTGGAGGCAACGAAGAAAGTGATGAGGAAGAGGGGAGGAGATGAAGGGACGACGACGACGACAATTGACGGCGACGGAGGTGGTTGTAAGTGATGCAAAAATAGATGACTATGGTGATAATGGAGACAATGGTGATGGCGGTGAAATGAAGATGACGATAGCGAATGAGATCGGTAGAGAGGAGAGAGAAAGAGAGAGAGAAATCTGATGAGTTAATTTTTTAGCAGAGAGAAAGAGAGATATGAGAGGAGTAAAATGAGATACAAATAAAAGCGTGAGAGAAGGGAGGTTGTAGAGAGGTATTTTGGTCATTTGGCGATAACTTGTCATTATGGACATAATAAATTAACGCTTGAGCCTTTGAATAAAAAAAAATTAGTTGAATTTTTCGCTTAAGCACCCTAAGTACAATGGACCATTTATATAAAGAGTGTCAAAATCTATATATTTTTTTGAAACAGCAAAAGGAAATTTTATTGATACTGATCAAGCAAATACATTGACAATTATCAATAAAAAGAAAACCCGAGCCCAACTAAGATGGCATCGAGAAAAAAAACAAAGAAATAGAAATCACCACACACCCACAGTTGGTAAGACACCAACCCAAAGCACAAGGGAGAACTATAACAGCAGCCCAATACAATTTTACTCCCCAAACTGCATCTGATTTGGCTCAGATTGGTCAAGAAGTCCAGAATAGTGAAGTGAGAATCCTTAAATCTTTGATTCAGCCACATTGCAACTCTAGTCTTAATCAAATCACAAACTTCCTCCAACTTAGGAGTAGCAGACCAAAAAATGCATTCACTTCTAAGTCTCCACAATGACCACAAGACTGCCAAGAGGATGACCTTCCAAATTAATTTTTCTTTTCTGTTCAATTGATCACAATCCCACAAATGAAATACATCTTCTACAGAAGCTGAAAGAGCTTCTTTCATCTCCCACCAATTCAACATTGCAACCCATACCTTTCATGAAAAATGGCAATGCAGCAGCACATGACAGATCGATTCAATCTCTGCTTTATAGAAAACACGGAGGGCTGGAGCATTAGCTTGAATCACTCCAATTTTTTGAAGAAATTCTCTTGACCTGACTCTGTTTTTCCAGGCTAACCAATAGAAAAATTGAACTTTTGGAGGTGCAAATATGTTCCAGATTAACTTACGAGAATTAAGGGGCAAACCAAGGGAGACAACTTCACTTCTATAGATAGATAAGACAAAGAACAGACCAGAATCTGCAGCCAACGAGACTGGTTTGTCTTTCAGATCATCACATAAACTGAAAACAGATGGTAGAAGCACTTTGAGTCTGCTGACTTCCCTCTCTTCTCACTTGTACAGCTTTCTTCTAAATGGCAAGTTCCAATTCCCTAAAGCAACACTTCTATCATACAATGATCTCAGGGATTCCTCCTTGTATAGCACCAATCTATAAAGAATAGGAAATTCAACTTTAAAGTAGTGATTGCTACACCAATTGTCTTTCCAGAAGTTGGTTCTCTTACCATCCTCTACCTTGATATGAATATTGTTATAATAAAACATCGACATATTGATATTTCTTTCTGGTATGGAGATTATGCCTTTCCACACACAAGACTGCCTACTGCTTGAAGTAGAAGAGGGACACCGACTTTTAACATCCAGATTGTACTTGCTGTATATGATATTTCTCCACAAAGTATCTTTCTCTTTGCTAAACCTCTACCACCATTTTAATAACATACAATCATTTACCAACCTGATTCTTCTAATGCCTAGGCCTCCTTGCTTCACACTTTTTGCTAAGTCATCCCATTTAATCAAGTGAATTGGTTTTCTTGGTTGTGACCCACCCCAAAGAAAAACAGCCTGCAGCTTCTCATATTCCTTTGCTACCCATGTAGACATTTTGAATAGAGATAAATAGAACAATGGTAAGGCAGAGATAACAGACTTTAGTAGAGTGAGCCTCCCTGAGAATGAAAGCAACTTCCTTTTCCATCCTACTAGTCTGCTTCTGACTTTATCAAGAACTGGTTTCCAAGTTGACTTGTTATTTGGATTAGCCCCCAAAGGCATACCCAAGTACTTCAAAGGAAATGCCTTGAAGTTACAGTGTAATTTTGATGCAAAACTGGATAAAGATTCCTCTGGTACATTAATTCCACACACCTGACTCTTATGATAGTTTATTTTCAGCCCAGAAATCAATTCAAAGCACCTTAAAACCCTCTTGATATTACACACCTCCATCTCCTCAGCTTCACAAAACAATATGGAATCATCTGCAAATTGTAAATGTGATAACACCACCCTACTAGAACCAATCTTCACCCTTTTAATCAAGCCAATTTGTTGTGCTCTTGACAGAAGTATATTAAGGCCCTCAGTTGCTATGTTGAACAGAAAAGGAGACAAATGGTCACCTTGTCTAAGACCCTTTTGAGGACAAAACTCCTCAGTTGGGGAACCATGAACTAATAGTTTTGCAGAGGTAACACACTCTTTTATCCAATTAATCCACTTTGTTCCAAACCTAAAGTTTAAGAGCATAGTTGATAAGAAGCACCAATTTACAGAATCAAAAGCCTTTTCAAAATCAAGCTTGATAATCACTCCCCTCCTATTGATTTTCTTCCATCCATCTACCACTTCATTAGCAATTAGAACACCATCCAAAATGTTTCTACCTTCTATGAAAGCTGATTGAGTATCACTGATGATATGGGTAAGTACTCTTTTTAGTCTACTAGACAAAACTTTTGCAAGAACTTTATATACTGAACCAACTAGGCTTATTGGTCTATAGTCTCCAAGCCCCACTGGATTTTCAACCTTTGGTATTAGTGAGATAAATGTGCTATTAATTCCCCAAACCAACTTTGCATTCCTATGAAATTCCTTAAAAAAACTCCAATAAGTCAGCTTTCATCATCTTCCAAATTTTTTGAAAATAATCCAAGTTGAAGCCATCTGGCCCAGCGGCCTTGTTGCCATCACAGTCCTTCACAGCAGCCCTTATTTCTGCCTCTGAAAATTCTGCCTCCAAACTTTCAAATCCAGGGCATTCATGAACAGATTTAAACTGACCACCTAACTTGGGTCTAACTCTCCAATCCTCTGTGAATTGCTTTTTGAAATGGTCAAAAATTGCTTTCCTAATTTTTTAATTGGTCTAAAATTGTCTAACTCAACTCATTAATTTTTTTTAATTTTTTTTCAATTTGTTAGTTGAGGCTATCAAAAACATGTGACAATATAGTGATAGTAATACTATATATGAATTAAGAAAAGAAAGTAATACGAACTTTTTAAATTTACATGAGTTATATCTGGAAAAAAATTGTTAAAAAAATCTAATTTGCTGATTGTGTAAGGTGTTAAGTCTAGTGAATTTTTTTTATTAGTGATAAATTCGTGTTTTGTGAAATAATTTGATGAGAAATCATTTTATTGTTTTTAAAGACATTTTATTTTCAAATTTACCATTTTATTTTTTATTAACAACTATCTGTTGAAATTTTTTTCTATTTATTTGTTGAAATTCTTGTTCTATTTTTTCCTATCTGTTAAAATTCTTGTCCTAATTTTTTCTATATATTGACATCTTCGCTTTTGCTGTATGAAGATATCTTTTACAACTCCAAACTTCTCGAAGAGATGAAACAATCCTTTGGGATCCATAGAGCTAGGTAGATTGTCCACGAACACCGTGAATATTACTGCATTGTCCGCTTTCCTCCCTACTGGTTGCTTTCCTCTTTGCTTCACCACCGGAATCCATCCTCTTCATTTGGAATCCATTGAAGGGTCATTAACCAAAAAAAAACCTTGAAACTACTATATTTTAGGTAAGCAAATGGCTGACAATGATCTAATCAAGATTGAAGAAATGACACGGTGAAATACATCATCAATTACAACTTCAATTTCTATGTCATCAAACTATGTGCTGTCAAACCTCTTGATCTGATAAATATATATATATATATAGAAAGAGACTTTAAGGATAAAAAAAGCATAGAATTCCAGATTATAACTTGAAGACTGAGGTGGTGGGTGGGAGAGTCATCAGTCATGCATGTATTTATCATAAATGAAATGTCAAAATCCATATATGGAAATAGAATAAATTGAATGTTAATTGATTGACAACTAATATACACCTATTATACACATTAACAATTTCTTGATTTTAATTGTTTATTTTTACATTTTTAAATTTGGAACACGATGTTGACATTTTCAAACCCTGGCTATTGAGTAGAAAAATATAATAGGTTGCGTTGTAATTATTGCTGTTGTACCAATATTTAAATTTGAGACCAGATATTCTACCTAGATGAATTTCATGAATTGTTTTTTTTTTTTTTTTTTTGGGGGGGGGGGGGGGGTACTTCAGAATTAACAATGAATAAATTAAAAGTGAATACTTTAGTATCTTTTGCACCTTTTTTTTTTTGGCGTTCAATGTGTCTTGTGCATTTCCTAGATTTGCATAGCTAGGGGGTGGGGGTTGTCGAAAGCCTCCGAAGGACTTCCTCTTCCGCTTCCAATCCTGCTCTATTCTTTCTATTTCTATGAAGGAGAGGGTGAAGACATCTGGAGGCTGTCGATAGAGGCGGAGCCAATTAAGGCCCAAGAAAGGCACATGTCGTCGCTCTCTTCAACTTTTTAAAAAACATATTTAAGTCTAAAGTTTTAAAAATATCTTTCAATTTGTTCCTTTTAAAATTATATATAGTCTTTAAAATTTGTTAAATTTTTAGCCCATTATTTTATGATTTAAAAAAATCTTGCAATTTATTTACTTGATTTTTTTATTGTACGCTCAAATCAAGTAGAACTTTTATGTTGTTAATAAGATAATTTGAGATGTTAAAATTATCAAGATTTTATTAAATAATGGATTGATTGTTTGATTATTAAATTAACATTTTCCCTCATTGTTTTTCTAATGAACTTCATACACCATTGACTTGAACACATATCCTAATTTGGAAATTTGGTTAAAATTTATAAATTAACTTTTAACCTATTCTGTGTTACGTCATCTTTCTATTTTTTTATTCATTTAAAAAAAATCAAAAAAAGTTAAAAAGTCAATTTCTAACCAATTTTCCAAAACAATTGATTCTTGGGCAAATTACAATGGTAGTCCCTGTAGTTTACCCGTTTTCTCATTTCATTTTGGTCCCTGTTGTTTCAATTTTGTCCCTATATTTACGAATTGTGTCAATTTAGTTCAATAAATAACAGTGGTTAAGTTTGTTGGACGAAAAATCAAATGATGTGTCAATTTAGTCCCTATAGTTTATCAGATGTGTCAATTTAGTCTATGTTGTTTTGACTTTCCTATAAACTAAGGGACTAAATTGACACATCCTATAAACTACAGGGACTAAATTGACACATAATTTAATTTTCCGTCCATCAAACTTAACCGCCATTATTTATTAGACTAATATAATACAATTTGTAAAATTCAGGGACAAAATTGATCAAATTGAAACAAAAGGGACCAAAATGATAAAACGGGTAAATTATAGAGACCATTTGTATAATTTACCCTTGATTCTTTATTTGCTTCACAAGAAAATCTATGAAAACATTTCTTTTATTATATATATTTATCGTGTAAGAAAGATTTATTATAAATCTCATTTAGAGGACTTAAAACTCAATAAGTTCATAAAGTTTTCTTGTGTTTTATCTAATCCCATATATTTAAACTTGTATTCCAAGAGGTATTTTTTGTCCTTATTTATAACATTTTTAGAACTAATATACCCTTTTCTTTCTATTTTTGATGATAAGTATTACACACAGTTGTAATCTTCTTGTTTCCTTTTTCTATTTTGACTGTTTTGAAATTAGTGGGGTAGGGTTCTTTAAAAACTAAATATATATTATTAAATTATAATATTTACATGAAAATATGGTTCAAAAAGAATCTTGCAGCACAAAGAAACTTCCCTTTCAATATAGTTCAAACAAAGTGCATACGTCATTAGCCGCCAACCCCTCCAACTGAAAGAGGCCGTTCACATTACTTACTGGCGGCTACTGATGTTCATTTTTTTTTTAGTACAATATGAACGCAATACGTCAGGGACACCCTCCGTTTGTATCTCATATTCCCTTTTCTATATACTGATGTTCAAACTCATTTGTAGGTGCCAGTAAGTAATGTGAACGGCCTTTTTTAGTTGGTTGGCTTCTTGATTCACATGGTGAGGAGGGGGAAGGCATTACTCACCTACCATGGTCATCTGGTACTCTACTTTTCTTATTCATCTTACTGTTTTGATTCTCTCCTCGCCATACTCATATTGATTCTGCACTAATACTGTTTTGATACTCTGTTTCTTACTTTTATCCTCTATCTACACCTGTAGCACCAGCGGTATCTCCTCCGACCACAGAGAGGAAAGGCAGACAAACTCCTGTACGTGGTAGGGGTGGGGGTCGAGGTAGAGGTAAGAGCAGAGATGCCCAGAGTAGGAGCCGGAGCCGGAGCCAGAGCCAGAGCAGAGACAGTGAGTCCCCAATGTAGGGGGCTTCTTTGTTTGTTGGCAAGACCTTTACTAGCGAGGACATTAAGACCAAAGACACCGAGGAGGTTGTGGGCGAGCACTCTGAGTCTGAGGATGGAGACGATGATTCTGGATCGAAGTCACAGTCTTTCAGAGATAGTGGTGCTGACAACAACAGTGATCTTGAGTCTCATCCTCGAAAGAGGACGAAAAGGGCTTCTCGACGCACCTGACCTGATGGATACTGATTTTGGATTTCTTTTTTTCTTTTTTTTTTTGCTTTGTAGTACAGAAAATGTATAGCTTCAGATAGGTTCTTTACTTTTTGTTTTTGAAAACTTGTATTTTCTCTTTTATAAAAACTATGATCGGGGTCGAACCCTGCAGTTTTGTAAAAGAAGGAACTTTTGTTTTGCATAGTTTCTTGAGCATTGCACAACACTTGCATAAAAAAAAAAATGGTTGTATTTGAATTTGAAAATGAGAATGATCACATTTGAATGAGTTCTTAACTGGATATTGAGCTTACAACTGACTAAAATACAAAATACAACTCAATAAAGGAAAAATAAAGTAATAACAACCTAAACGCAGCTATTCACACTTGCTAGAAACAAAAGACTCAAAACAAGACTCAAAAGCAAAAAGGGCCAACATAACACTACTACCTAGCTGCTTGGCCAGCATACTTGGTCGGCCGACCAACAGAATGGACGGCTGTCTGGTGAAGTGGCCGGCCTGCTATGACTTGCGGCTAGACAATTGGCAATAGTTGTCAGTCACTCACACAACCTTATCTTCTATAAAAGTTTTCTCTTGCTTCTTCTTCGACATAATATCATCTTTTAGCTAGTTTTCTCTGAAAATGGAGATTTTTCTTGTTGAGAAGCTCAAGGATTGGACAACTACTTTGGATGGCACGGAAAATGTTAACTTCGCCGATTTTGGTATAAACGCTCTTTTTCGGTTGAGTTGCGCCCCGCTTTGTTTTCCATTTCTCTATGCCGCTGCCCGCTGTTGAGACCCAGTCACTTATGTGTTTCACTTCAGATCACAAGAGATGTGTCCCACTCTTGAAGAGTTTCAAGCATTAATAGAGTGCCGGCATAACGAAGAAATTATGCCTTAACCACTTTTTGGCCATGCACGGGCTCTTGAACTGATGCGTGGCATCTTTTTCAATGAGGCAAAATCTTTGGCCCATGGTGAAGAATTGAACATTCTTGGCCTAATTCACCGTTTTGCTGACATCGGAGATAGACGTGACCTTCTTTGGCGAGGTTACCGCCAACATGCTCTCTGCATATGTCTGCTCGCATGGTATCTTCTTACCCCTAGTGGCAATGGGGTCTACATCCGACTGATCAAGGTGGCCCACTGCCTCAAGGAGGGCCAAAACTGTATAGGCTTGCCACTAGCCGAGACCATAATGGGTTTAGATGCCTTCCATTGGCAAGAGACTTCTCGGTTTGCGGGGAGTCCACTGCTTCTCCAGGTATTGATTCCCACCATTTCTTATTTATGATTTCTTATATCACTTTGGCTCTTATGCTCTATTTTCTCTCAAAGCCCTTTCCTTACTTTTTCTCTCAACGTACATCTCTTTATTCTTTAATCTCTCTCGTTTTTTTTTTTATCCCTTCCTAGGTGCGGTTAATGGATAAGCTGAAGGTCATGGACCCTTGCCACAAGTATTCGGCTAGATCTTACTTTTTTTGCTTACGGTTAGAGGACTTTTCCACAGAGGGATTGTAGTGTGATTGGATGTGTAATAGATCTGCGAATGATATCATTTGGTATTGCCTCTGGCTTAATTTGACTGAGATGATCTACAGCATGTCTTGCCAGCTGGGTGTACAGTTGATTGGCCTCACACATTGCATTTCTACTTCCCGTTTTGGTTCAGATGCTAGTTTGGACGTGATTAGACCCGTCCAGATGAGGGGGTGGAATACCCTGCTCCATTTTCGGTTCGTGTTTCGCACTTGACCCAGTACCTCGTTGCTTAGAGGATGAAAGAGCTTCTGGCCCTTACTGCTAGCTTCAATTATGCCCTTTCTGGTGAGTGCTTGGCTTGGCTCGAGGACGAGACACAAGTTGGGCCGTCCTTGGTTGCAGAGACTTCCGAGAGTGCAGATAAAAGGCAGATGACTGCTACCTGATTTATCTGTGCCCCTAGTTTATTGCTTTGAATTTTCTTTTCAAGTTTTTATGATGTAAAAGAAACTTTGATTTAACTTGAGAGTTAGAGGATGTACTTGTGTTGAAATCATGTAAATAAAGTTGTGAGTACTGGAAATTTTCCTTCTTGGTCCAAATAATGCTTTGTTTTGCAAAAAGTGAAATTTTGAGAAAATCAACTTCATTAAAACTTTCCAAAACAAGCTTTCACAAATGGTCACTAGCTGACACGCATGGAATCAATCCTCAAGACACACAACCCTGAATACAAAAGATCACAACTGCCCATAGAAATTCACCTTCACTGTCTAGTACTATCGTTTGCAATTGACCTTTCTACCAAGTGGAGGTAAGACAACCAAGCCAACAGATGATGAGATAGACTGATCAAACATGGACAGGGTAGTTGAGTTGACAATGGTTAGAGCCAAACTTCGAGATGAAGTTTCCTACGTATCCTGAAGATGGGAATCAGGCCTTACATAGTTTACGGTTAAGGTTCACTTGAGTATTAAATCTCTCATTTTGCGCTCTAACTTTTGCGAAAGCTACGCTTTCGGGTTTTCAATCTTCCGAGCTCTATTTTTCTTTATTTCTAATTTTTTATGTTCTAACTTTTGCCTAAGTCGCCCTTTTGGATTTTCAGCCTAGCGAGCCTCTCAAGGATAGTATTTCTTCAACTTGTCGATGTTGACTGGTTGCAAAAACTCCAAGCCATTTAAATCCATGAGAATGATTTCTCCTCTTGACCAGATAGATTTGATGATGTAGGGAACAGTTCAATTAGGTTGGAACTTTTCCCTAGGGTTATGGATAGGGGCTCAGTTGTCTTTAAGCACCATATCTCTCTCTTTGAGATTTCTGGATTTGACTTTCTTGTTGAAGGCCCTCACGATTCTGCACTGATATCCCTAGATATGATACAACGCCTTTAGCCTTCTTTCGTCAAACAACATCAATTCTTCGAATCTGTTCTGCTACTAATCTGCCTCTGTTATCTAACATTCGACCATGATTCTTAGCAACGGTACTTCAATGTTGATTGGCAGAACAACTTCCATCCCATATACCAGAGAGTAGGGGGTCGGCCCTGTAGACATTCGAATTGACGTTCTATAACCCCAGTGTGCAAAAGGCAGTTTGTCTGGCCAGTCCTTGTAGGTTTCTACCACCTTTTGCAGGATGTTCTTGATATTCTTGTTTGCGGCTTCAACAGCTCCATTGGTCTGTGGTCTGTATGTTGATGACTTATGAAAAGCCACGTTGTATTTCTCAAGCAAATCCACTGCCTCATTTTTGAAGTGCGAGCCATTATCCAATATGATCTCATTTGGTACCCCATACCTGCAGATGATGTTATTCTTGATAAACTTGTCAACATGTGATGCTTTCAACACTAAATACAACGGCACCTCCACCCACTTAGTAAAATAGTCGATCGCCACTAAGATGAATTCATGTCCGTTTGAACCCTTTGGCAAGATTGCTCCAATGACGTCAATTCCCCAGACTAAGAAAGGCCATGGTGAAGTCATATTGTAAAGCTTCAACGACGGGATATTCATGCGATTTGCATGGATTTGACACTTATGGTATCACCGAACAAAGTTGATACAATCTTCCTTCATGGATGACTAATAATATCCCTACTTGAGGAACTTCCTGGCTAGCATCACACCATTCATGTGTGCTTTACACTCTCCTCCTTGGATGGCCTCCATGAGACATTTTGACTCCTCCTCTTCGACGCAGAGCTTGTGCATTCCCAGATGCCCTCTTTTATATAACTTACATCTGCAGATGATGAGCTGAATGGCCAGACGTCGTATTTCCCGTTTATCCTTGGCATTTGTCCCTTGTGGGTACATGTCCTTTTCTAGGAAGTTCCAAATGTCATGATAACAGGGGTTCTTGCCCAGAACTTTGTCTATTGTGACTATTGTCTCGTAAGTAGGCGTATACTTCTATTCAATAATGATTAGACGCATCTTAACCTCGAGTGGTATGTCTACCATAAAGGATAGAGTTGCCAATGCATCAGTAAACCGGTTGTTCTTTCTTAGCTGGTGTGTGAATGTCAGTTTTTCAAACCTTGGAATTAGAATGTCCAAGGTTTGATGATAAACTTTCATTTTCTCTTCCTTGACCTCCCAGTCTCCATTGGCTTGAGAAACAACCAGGTTTGAGTCTCTGATGACGTCCAACCTTATTGCCCCTAGTTCTAGGGCAACTTCTAGTCCAGCAATGCACGCCTCGTACTTTGTTTCATTGTTGGATAGTTTGAACCGGAGTTTGAAAGCTAGGGGTATATGGGAATCATCAGGTGCTACATAACCGTATTGATTAGCCGCTCCATCAAAGTACATTATCCATGTCTCTTCCTCTACCTGTAAAATCTTCTCATCTGGGAACAAGTACTTTACTTCTTCATCTCTTTGCACTAGGTGGTTCACCAAAAATTTCATTATTGCTCTCCCTTTGACTAACTTGCGAGTGACGTACTTGAGGTCAAACTTGGAGAGAAGTAGCAACCAACGAGCTAGCCTACCCGTAAGTGCCAGTTTCTTAAAGAGATACTAGATGGGATCTAACCAGAATTACGGAATAAGCTAACAGGTAGTGTCTCGACTTCTTAGTGGTCCAAACCAAAGCTAATCAAGCATTCTCTAGAAGAGTGTAGTGGGTCTCATAATCCAACATCTTCTTGCTCAAATAGTAGATGGCCTTTTCCACCCTAGCTTCTGATTCTTGTGCTAGCATGCACCCTATGGTTGACTCTATCACCAACAGATACATGATCAGTGGCTTCCCTGGCTCTGGTGGCGACAATACAGACAGATTCTGAAGGTACTGCTTGACATGTTCAAAAGCGAACTGACATTGAACATCCCATCGAAACTTCTTTCCCTTTTTTAAGACACCAAATAGTGGTTCACAAGTCAAGGTTAATTTTAAGATAAACCGTCTTATGAATTGCACTTTTCCCAGAAAGCTGCACACCTTCTTTTCAGTCCTTGGTGGTGGCATTTCTAAGATGGTCTTGATCTTGGACAGATCCACTTCAATTCCCCTCCGTGTAATCAGAAAATCCAGCATTTTTCCTGTAGTCATCCCAAAAGTGCACTTCTGCGGGTTCAACCTCAACCTGTACTCCCTAATCCATTCGAAGAACTTTTCCAGCGCAATATAGTGACCTTCTCGCTCTTTGGATTTTACAATCATATCATCCATATACACCTCGACTTTCTTACGGATCATGTCGTGTAGGATTGTGGTTACAGCTCTCTGATATGCAGCCCCGGCGTTCTTCAACACGAATGGCATAACCCTGTAGCAGTAGGTACCCCATGGTATAGTGAACGTAGTCTTCTCTTAGTTCTCAGGCACCATTAAGATCTGGTTATACCCTAAAAACTCATCCATGAACGATAACAAGGCATGGCCAGCAGTGAAGTCTACCAACTCATCAATGTGTGGCAATGAAAAGTCATCCTTAGGACTAGCTTTATTCAAATCCCGGAAGTCGACGCAAACTTTGATTTTTCCGTCTCTCTTTAGAACTGGAACAATGTTGGCCAAATTAGATATTTAGACACCATTACAAATCCAGCGTTAATCTATTTGGTGACTTCCTCTTTAACCTTTAGTGCCCAATCTGGACGAATTCTGCAGAGTTTTTGCTTGACTAGTTGGGCTTCGGGGTCAAGAGGGATTCAGTGCTATACAATCTCAGGATCGATTCCAATTATCTCTTCGTAAGACTATGTAAAAACATCTTTGAACTCTTTTAATAAAGCGATTAAACGTTCACGTTCCTCCGAAGACAACGTAGACTCAATCTGGACTAAGCATGGATCTTTCTCGGTACCCACATTAATTGCAATGATCTCATCTGTGCAAGGCTTAGCATGCCTCTCCTTCTCTTGGTTGATCAATTTTTTCAAAGCCCGAGGAATTTCTTCCTTTTCATTTAAGTCAAAGTTTTGAAAATCAATATCAATGCAGCAAACTAAAGGCATAGAGAAGCAAGTGAAGTCTACTACATTCCCATTAATAAAGTCCGGGTCCTTTGTTACAGTTGATTCAAAAGAAAAACTAATTGAAGACCTCAACAGGACTTTGGCACCTGGGTTACCACCCCTAGAAATGCCAGACTCCGACTCACTAGACTGACTCGAGTCTAATTCTAACTCAATAGACTCGGTGGAATCAGACTCAAGCACATTATCCAATTCAAAACTTGCGATAAAGCCCTTCTCCAACTTCCAAGTGAAGCGTGGTGCCCTCGATGCATCCAGAATGTAACTTGTGGAGTCCACAACCGGTTTCTCTCCGATCATAAAAATAGTAAAGATATCCCCAGGTCCTCCGTATTGGTCTTAGGATCTACCAAGAGATCAGCCAATGTTGCCCCTGCTCCCACTTCACTGCTGTCGGAATCGTCATCCTTACTTTGGCCGATGTTGATGATCGGGTCAACCCTTTCTTTATCACCATCTTGAAGCTGGTGATCAGAAAAGATTTCGAATCTAGGGAAATGTTTTTTTGTTAAGGAATCTACCCAAGGCTTAGGAAAGCCGTAGAAGGGGAAATCCTCTCATTCTCTGACAAAGCGCCCATTCAACGTTCCCAAATTGGCTTGTGAACTAGCTCATAGTGTTTCCCGGCTCGTGTGGCCTTGGCCCTTCCTTTCATTTCTTTTTCCTTCCTTCTCTAGTCTTCTTTAGTGGGCACATAGCCTAACCCAAAGGCATGTGGATTATGTGGCATCTCAACTAGCACCGCAACACCTTTTCTTCCACTTCTTCCAAGCCTCATCTCAGGATGTGCCACAATTTGTTCATGAAATAAATGGACTAAGCACTGACATATATGCCTTCATCCTAGGCTAGGACTGTCTGTACCACTTTGGCTTCCACTAGAGTGAAGCCCGAAAGAAACACATCCTCGTCACCGTTGTAGACACCCCATTTTTGACCGTCCTCAAGACTTGGACGTCATCATTTGAACACTCGATGATCATCTATGCTCGCGTTCGTTTTGAGTTCTTGAAGGTCTCGGCTGTGCGCCTTGCCTTGGAGTCTCTCAACTTGTCTATTTTGTGCTTGGTTGTGGACCAAAGCTTGTGGCTTTGTTTTTGAGAAAAGGGGGTGGCCTGCTGGCCAGCCCTACAACCCATCGCCCAGGCCCTGTGCCCATCGGCCATGCCCTCTTTCCATCGGTGTAGACGCGCCCTCGTGGGCCTCTTGCTACAATTCGAACTCAAATTAGTCACAGTTTTGAATCTAGTTTGGCAAAGTGCAATGCAAGATCGATAAATACCAAAGAGTCCAAATCCAGCAAATTATTTTGGAAAACAAATTTTTTGAAAGAAGTGCCAAACATGGATTGCTTTGCCAAATACAGAGTCGCCACCTAAATATTTTTTATGGGGGAATTTAGGAAACCCTGACTCGTTTGCCTAAGGCCACGTGTCCGTCATCACCAAAGTTGCCTCGGCTCGGGAACTTGGGTATGATTGGGGAAGGTCAGCTATGAGCACCCCCGCTCGCCGATCAAAGATCGCCCTATACTAACCATGATATCTAGTTTTGAAAACGTTATGTGTTCTTATTCCGATTAATTAGCTAACCTTACTATGTGATGCGCACAACACAAAAGTATAGACTAGATCGCCTAATTTGGAACAAAGCATTGCATATCCGCTCGTTTGGAAAATGGTTTGAAATTTGCTAATCGCGAGTAGGCTAAAACACGGATTTCAACGAGTTGTTTCAACTCAAGCAATCCAACCTTCATCCACAGGCATTCAGGCAGTAAATCAACTAAGCAGTTAGCCTCATGGTAAGCATGCTTTCATGTTAACATTCACACTCATGCGAGATGCTAAAGCATAAACACTTACCTAGTACTCCAAGCCAAAACAAGGAACATGTTAGCAATCAATGTATGATCCAAGTCCTTGTTAAGTGGCTAATGCATCGCATACAAAATGCAACTAGAATAGGCTCGGCTAATCCTAGGATGGCATGTGGAATGCAACAAATAACACGTATTCAAGTTAGATTTGAAATACTATGCAGTTAGTATGATGCGCCAAGCCCGATGCATGCATTACAAATGAATGGATGCACGCATGCATAGTATAAGGATGCTAAATTAAATATGCCCTAATACTAACCATCAAAAGCAGGTAAGTAAAAGGGAGAAAGAAGTGGGGGTTGGAAGACATGCACACACGCACCCACACTTATTACAAATTTGCCCTTGCTCAGAGGACCAAAAGAATAATACAATTTAATTAACTAACAAGCTATTTAAATAATTACAAACCAATTAACTAGTTAAGCAAATTAACTAAGCTAATGAAGCGGTAAAACAGCCTCGGGAAGAGGGCCCAATGCACGCATGCTCGACTCCACTCGGAAATCCAACACCATGCACAAGCTGCCTCTGTTTTCACTATTTTCCTCCTCTGAAGACTTCACAAGTCCCAAGGAGCACTTTCTGATCACAGTGGAAGGTCACTGGCCAAGGGGGAACACCACCGGCCCTGGAGAAGTGGTCATCGACCATCTATTGAGCTCTCGGCCACCAATGCATGGCCGGTTGGCACTGAATATGGTCAGTCGGCCATGTATGCCTGCAGAATCCTATTTTGACAGCAGCAGAGGGCAAACATGGCATGACAATGCATTTCAAGCAAATGTGTGCACCAACACCCTTCTTATCATGTTTATAACTCAAAGGGGGATGGTACTCAATTCTCGGACCACCAATTGCGCATTTCGATGCGTGATGGCCCAAGAAACCAAGTGTTCCATTTCAATGTGGAATGAGATGCACACAAAACAAACAAGGGGCCCAACCTCTATCATAATCAATTCAAGAGGCGAGACATGCATGCTCAATGCAATGCAACCTAGGCATGTGAACTAAGTATGCAACATGAGGATGCCAACAAGCATGCAAACATGCAAACATGGACAACATATTAAGTACAATGCATGCAAAATGCATTACAACCTAAGTATACAACAACATGTCATATAGTTCAAGCAATGTAACTAAATGCTATATGGTTAAGCATGTGTCAACAATGCAAGTAATGAGCATGCAAAACACTATGCAACCAAACCATGCAAACATGAAGCAATGTAACAACATTTGAGCAACATGCGAAAGATGGACTTAGACTAATTTGGGCAGCTCTCAAGCAAGCCCAAAATAGTGGCCAAATGCTATGAAAATGAGGGCCAAAACACATGCAAACATGCATGCACACATGGTCCAACACTTGAGCATCAAAGAGCAACTTTTAAGCACACTTAAAAGGGACAAACATGGGCATATGGCAAGCATACTAAGTGCTGAAAATCATGTTAAGGATGGTGCCAAACCAACTAAACAAGACAAACAAGGCATGCAACTATGTCCAAAACTCAAGGCAAGCCAAAGAAGTATTGAACTACACTTAGCAAAACCAAATACGACATGAGTTGAACAACCAAAATCAAAGTTTTAGCATGTTAAAACAAAGCCAAAAACACATTGACATGGCATCCTAGAGGCCTAAACATGATGGCATACGCAATGACACTTTCATGGAGTATGAAACACAAACTCTTTAAGGCTTTAAAGTAACATCAAATGCAAGCATATAAGCATGCTAAATGGACTGAAATGACATGGTAAGTGGTGCCAAACCACTGAAACTAGCCAAGTAATGCGTGCTCAACACTCACACACCCAAGGCTAACAAGCCAAAATGCAAGGTGGCTATACAAAGCATGTCATGGGTGGCCCAAATGACCAAAATCAGACCTCAAGCACATCAAAATATGCATAAAAGCTTCACAAAGCTAGGCCAAAACAAACAAGCATAGTGGTCTAGATGCTAAGTACATGTTAAGACAAATAATGGCGTTACAAGACAAGTATGCAAGGCAAGCATGGTGTGTCTAAAACAATTAAAAACAGTGCTATATCATGGCAAAATAAGCACAAATACTACTTAAGACATGGCCAACATGATCTCAACAATGGTGCTCACACATGAGGCTAAAATGGCACATATTGAAGGCAACAAGGAGAGGGGATGGCCCTCTACTTATTAGGACCTTAAAGCACCATCCTTACCACTGAAATCCAAGGGATTTCAGTGGTGAGGAGGCCAAGACAAGGTAGTCCCGGAGCTCACCAAAACAGCACAAAAATGGGGCCCAAACAAGGCCTAAGAGGGGTCAAACAATCCCAAACAACAAAGCAATCTTAAACAACTATTTTAACCACTTAAAATTAGAAATTTTATATGTTATAGACTAAGCTTAAAAATAGGTGCAAGGATGGCTAAAAGCCTATGCAAAAATGGGGAATAAAAGGGTAAAGTTCTTACCCTTGAAGACATTCTTCACAAGAGCCACTCCAGCAGCCTCTCCAAGCTTAGATCAACTCAAGAACTTTGAAAATTACTCCTTAGTACCTCAGTAGCCAAAGGAAAGTGTAACACTAGGTGTTTGTGTACAAAACTATGAACAAAACACCTTAAACCAAAAAGAGAGGGAGATATAGAGATAGAGAGATACAAATCCTAAACCCTAATCTCAGACCCTCTCTAGAAATTTTTTGTAACCCTTAAGGAGGGAGGAGAAGCCCTCCTCTTATAGAGATTCACTCTTGTAAAACTTACAAAACAAGCTAAGCAAGAGTGAAATCCCTCCACACACGTGTATGGAGAGGGTGCAAAGTGGGTGCCAGCTATCACAGCTGGCACAAAATATCTGCCAAAAGCAGATGCACAGTGGTCGGCCAGCCAAAAATGAAAAATTGGCCAAAACAAAGGTCGGTCGACCACAAAGAGTGCCGACCGGCCAAACATTTGGCCGATGGCAACAAAACAATGGCCGGTGGCCTCAAGCCATGGTCGGTGAGGTGTGGGGATGGCCAACAAGTCATTACTTGCCCCTCAAAAGCAAAACACAAGTGTTTGGTGCAAAACCAAACACAAAGCAGTCGAGTCGAGAGGTCTTAAGGCAAGGCGTGTGGCCGAGACCTCCGAGAACTCAGGACGAACACGAACATGGATGATCACCGAGTGTTCAAACGGTGACGTCCAAGTCTCAAGGATGGTCAAAAATGGGGTGTCTAGAATCAACCATCAATAGTGGCCGATCGACATCACTAATGGCCAGTCGGCTCCTTTAATGGAAGGTCAGCCATATCTTTTGGCCGAGGCCTTTTTCTTTGCTTTTGCAGATATTTTGTTGCCAGCTGTGCTAGCTGGTGAGCACAGGCAGCATCCTCCAAACACATGGAGGGATTGTAACAAGCTTGAAGCTTGTGATTCTATATAAGAGGAGGCTCCTCTCCCCTTTTAGAGGTTCAAAAAATTTGGATTAGGGTTAACATATCCCTCTCTCTCTATATATTTCTCTCTCTCTCTCTCTCTCTCTCTCTCTCTCTCTCTCTATATTTGCACTATATTTGAACCAAAAGTGTCATTTCTTCACACTTTTGCACACAAACACCTACTCAAACACCTTCTTCACTCTTGAGCTGAGGTTCTTGGAGGTTGCATTTGAGTGATTTTGGCTTGGTTTTGCCTCAGAGGTTGCTAGCTTGCTGTTGTTTTTCAAGGGTCTTCAAGGGTAAGCATGTACCCCTTTTAAGCTTTCTTTTGATTAATAGCTTAACCACCCTTGCATGCTACTTTAAGGCTCATTTTAGCCTCTTTTAAACTCTGTTTTTAAGGCTTTGAAATGTGGGTGTAAGTCTTGTTTGGTTAGGGGATGTTTCCCCTCTTTTGATCTATGGCCTATAAAGCCTCTTGAGCCACCATTCTTAACCTTTGTTGTGACCTTTGTTTGGCCTTTCCACAACTAAAACTTAGAGGAATTTCAGTGGTAGAAAGTTGGTTTTGAGGTTCAAAATGAGAGGGGGATGGTCCCCTCTCTTTATGTCTTGTTTGTATGCATAGAGGGCCTACCAAGTGAGCATGTATTTCTATCCTCTTAAGGCTTAGTTTGAGCATGTTTTTGTGAGTTTTTGGACCTGATATATCTCTGTTTTTGGCTGGTTTGGTTGTCTCTTGAATGCTTCATACACTTCTAATGTAATTCTACTTGCTAGCCTAACATGCTCTATGCTTTGGACCATCATTCTAGCCTATTTTGACTACACTCTAGCATACTTTTTGCCATGATTTCACATGCTTTAGGTCTGATTTGGGTGGTCTTGATCATGTATGCTTTGCTTTGTATAGCCATAGTGTAAAGCCCCCTCCACTAGCTTTGTGTTTTGGGTCCACTAGCATGCATTTCTTGGGCTATTTACATGATATAGCATCATTTGATATATGATTTCAGAGCATGTTTCAATGTCATACCCTCTTGTGTATCACTCCTTCAATGCTTTAGAGGGTTATGCTTTATGCCTTAATCATGAGCCAATTTGCATGCATGCTTGTCTAAGCTCTTGGGTTCTATTTCAGCATGTTCTTGGCCCTTAACTTGGCATGTTTGAGCTCTGTCCAGAGCTAGTTTGGATAGTTGTGCTATGTATTGCATGCCTCTTGTATGATACTCTTAACTAGCCTTATGCTCTAGACCCTCTAACACGCCTTGGTTGTGTTATTTGTGTGATTTGGCATCATTAAACACTTGATTTCAGAGCATATAGCATTGCCATATTCTCATGCATATCACTCTTTAATTGCATTTAAGAGTTGTGCCTTTATGCCTTGCTTGCGAGCCATGAGTTGAGTATGCATTCCTTGCTTTTCGTGCCTAAGTTTTGTTGAGTTTTGCCCACTATTTTGGCATGCATGAACTCTGTCCGGGGCTAGTTTGACCATTTGAGCATTGTAGTACATGCTTTATGTGTGATACACTTCACTTGCCTTGATGTCTTAGCTCCTAAACATGCCATGCATGCATTGTTTGCATGTTAAGAGTCTTATGCATACCACCTTAACATGTCAAGATTAGCATGTGGTTTGCATAGCATGTTGTTTGTATGCGTGTTGCATTGCATTGTGTTTGGATCGGTTGTTAACCCAAACACAAGAAACGAGGGGCGTTTCATATTTGAAATGATAAAATGCGCCTCATTTCTTGGTCACCGACACCTTTGATCATGTATGATAAGGTAGAGGTTCATCGAGTCCTATGTGTTATTTATGCATTCATCAACATTGTGCAAGTTTGACTCCTTGGCCATCATGCATCAAGATGTGTAATTGATGGCTTGAGAGTCGAGCACTACACTCCTTTGAGCTTGAGACATGATAAGGAGCGTGGTTGCACACACATTCCCTTATAAATACACTACCATGCCTCTGTTTGTGCTCTGCTGCAACAAAAGGAGAAATTGCAAGAAATAGTGACCGACTAGCCATCAGAACTGCCGACCGACCATCAAGGCTGCCGATCGGCTATCAAAAGTGGCCGATGGCCATTAACTCTGGCCGATGGCCACCATCTCTAGCCGACTATCCCTCAGCATGTTCCTGAGATGGGTCAGAATCAACCTGGAAGTTGGCACAATTTTTAGAAGTCCAATAGAGTGCAAATAGAGGCATTATGAGGCACGGTAGTGGATTTTCAAGAGGAAGCCGACCGAGCATGCATGTCCCTCATCCGCAAGGCCATTTTACCGCTTTACTAGCTAGTTGCAGTTAATTGCATGTTTTTGTAATTAATTTGTTTAATCTGGTTTGTAATAATTAATTAGCCAGAATAGTTAATTAGTCGGCTTGTATTACTTAGCTTAATTAGCGTAGCTAGTTAGCTTTCATTTTATTGGGACCCTCCGTCGAGAGGGCACGATGTTGTAATAAGTGTGCGTGTGTGTGATGCATGTCTTCTAATCCCATGTCTTTCTCCCTTTTATTTACCAGCTTTCGGTGGTTAGTTTTAGGGCATATTTCAATTAGCATCCTTATACTTGCATGTTTGCATCATTCATTCGTATTGCATGCACCGGGCTCGACGCATCATTCAAATTGCATTGTATTTCAATACTTACTTGAATACGTGTTTCAAAGCATGTTACCAAGTGTTACATTCATATGCCATCTTAGATAGCTGAGCTTATTTAGTTGTATTTTGCATGTGTTGCATTAGGCATCTTGTATAGTTAGGATCATGCATTGATTACTAATTAGCTTCGTTTTTGGCTCGAAATACACTGTGAGTGTTTATGCTTTAGCATCCTTGCATGTGTGCGAGTGACTGCCATGATAGCATACTTGCCATGTGACTAACTGCTTTAGTGTTTAACTGCATGAATGCATGTGGATGAAGGCTTCGTTGCTTGAATTGGAACAATTTATCAAAATGTGCGTTTTAAGCCCATTTGAAGTGGCAAATCATCATGTTTTAAGCCCACTTTATGGTGGCAAATCCGCATTTTAGCCTACTTGTAGGTAGCAACTTCAAACCATTTTCGAAAAACAAACATGAGATGTTTTGTTCCAAATTGAGTGATTGAGTCTATACTTGTATGCTGTGCGCATCACGTAGTAATTCCAGATTAATAAACCGGAATAAGAACACATGTGTTTTCAAAAACAACATATCATGCTTAGTAGAGGCCGATCTTTGATCGGGTGAGCGGGGGTGCTCATTTCATGACCTTCCCCCCTCGTACCCAAGTTCCCGAGCCGAGGCAACTTTGGTGATGACGGACACGTGGCCTTAGGCACGAGTCAGGGTTTCCTAAATTTTCCAAAATAAAATATTTAGGTGGCGACTATGAAATCTGGCAAAGCAGTCCATGTTTGGCACTTCTTGATTAAAATCGATTTTCCAAAATGATTTGCCGAATTTGGACTCTTTGGTGATTTATCAGTCTTACATTACACTTTGTGAGATTAGATTCAGAACCGTGACAGGAGTTTGAACTGTAGTAGCTAGAACCACGATTCGCGCCCTCACACACAGAGCGGAGTTCGGGCAGTCTACAACCGTGATTGATTTCCAGCAAAGACGTAGTAATGTCTAGCAAAGGATGAATAGATGAGTTCCCAAAAACGGTAGCCATTCCTCCCTCGTGAGGGTATTTTAGCATTTGATAGAGGATGGAGGACACAGCCTTCATGTAATGCAACCAAGGCCTCCCTAGAAGTAGGTTGAGTATAGCTGGCACATCGAGCACATGGAACTCAATCTCATACTCGAAAGGGCCTACTTGGATCTGTACTTTCATCATCCCCATAACCTCTCTACTTGTATTGTTATATGCCCAGATCATCTGGGTTGTGGGATGAAATTTGCCGGCTTCAAGCCTCTTGCATAGGTGGTACGAGAAAGACAAACGTTGATAGCAGAGTTGGTGTCCACTAGAACCATTGGAATCCATTTTTCTCTGCACTCAATAGATATGTACAGTGGTTTATTGTAAAAGGTGAGTATAGGCTTTGTGCTACCCAGGAAGATTAGGTTGACAAGTTGCTCTAGTGTTGTATCAATGGACAACTTGGTTTTATCCATCGCTGACAAAACTGTCTGTCAATGTACTCCCGAAGCCATAAGGAGGTCCCAAATGGAAATGTTAGCTTGGATCTTTTTCAGTTGTTTCAGAACCAACTCTTATTCCATTTTCTTCTCCTTCTCCTTTTCCTTCCCCTTCTTGATCTCCTTGTCCTTTCCTGGAGGTTCTGCTTGGTCCAAGTCTAGAGGCTTGAAATACCGTCTACTCCTGGTTAGGTGATCTATCTCTTTGGTATACCAAGTCTCATCAAGGATGTAATCTCTCTAGTCTTCATCTGTGTGAGTAAGATGCATATCACTATCTTCCCACCATTCACCTTCATCTTCAATTGTTGATAGACAGTTGTCCGGCTCCACTTGAATCACTCCCACAGGACAATTATCTCTCTCAGGGCTACAGAGTGTTGCGGCCTTCCGATTATCTTCGATCCTCCCTTGTTCAAACTACCCCAGCACATCTTTCCATTTAGTGTTTGTGATTTCATTAACACCCGATTCTTGGGTTTGTTTTTCTGTAGTATTGCTCTCAGGCACTTTCCCTTTTTCTTTAGCTTTCCCAGCTGCCACAGTTGTTGTGACTTTCTTTCTCTCAAATTTCACTCTAGTTTCCTCTTCTTTTTCAAATTCATCACTCAGCCATCCCCGATTATCAAGCGATAGGCTCAGATCAAACTAACCAATCTACACATTACTTTGGTCATGTTCTTCGAAGAATTGGAGGTTGTCAAGATCTGCAAGATCATCCAACCCTTGGCTTGGGCCGTCTTCTCTGACCACATTAACGCCAACTGAACTCGGCAGAACTACCTTAGGCTTGGGTTGAGTAATAGGAACAATGTATCGACTCGGGTCATATTTCCCCTCAAGATAATTCCCCGGGAATTTCCAGTGACAGATCGACACTTCCTTGTAAGGTAGAAACATTTTCTTCTTCGGGTGTTGTCACCACAGATTTATGAGGTGTGGATTTTGGGTTGGATGTGTTCACCATGCATAAGTCTATGCCATCAAGGATGAACAACACTAGTTTTGGTAGATGGAAGGGGGTAATATAAATGCTCGGGTCATAGGAAAAGGGTAATGTATGGATATAGTTAGTGAGTGGTGGGGGTAGTACCTGGTTATGGTTGGGTAGTGGGTTGGTTATGGTGTTTGGATTTTGAGGTGGAGCTATAACTTTGTTTATGACGAGATCCTAGATCTCATGACGTAGGCGATAGCACTTATCTGTTTTGTGGCCATGTTGTTGATGGAAGAGACAATACTTGGTGGGATCATGCCTAGGTGGTCGAGGGTCTAGGGGTTTCAGATGCCCCTTCTTCATTAACACTTGCACGGCTCAAGATAGAGTCATGTGCAGCTGATTGAATGTCCTTTGGCTTCGGGTAGGATTGGAAGTTTGTGGGCTCATATTGGCAAAAAGGTTGGCGGTTTTGGTAGTGGTGACAACACTCACCTCTATTGAATGTCCTTTGGTTTTGGGTAGGATTGGAAATTTGTGGGCTCATATTGGCAAAGGGATCGGTGGTTTTGGTAGTGGTGATAACACTCACCTCTGAAGGCCTCGTAGCTATGCTACCCTCGGCAGCATTGGAACTATGAATAAAAGGCCTCTTGGCCGGCTCCTTGTCATCTACAATGATACCTTCATCGCATCTTCAATCTAAACTCCCATTTCATAAAGTTCCTTGATAGTAAATAAGGAAATAACAATCATCTTTTACAGCAGCTAGCCGTGAAGATTCCGGACAACTATCCGGATTTGGTCATTTTCTAAGGATCAGGTGGTCATCATCGATGCTTTCGCCTTCCACCTAGTCACGAACTCTGAGAAACCCTTATTCGGCTCTTGACGCGTTGTTTCAAGATCACGAGTTGTGACCTTGATCTGTGTGTTGTAGGAGTATTGAGCAATGAAAGATTCGACTAATTCCTCCCAACTTTGTTTCACAGAATCCTCTAATTTAGCATACCAGATGGTAGCTATACCAGACATGGTTCGGCCAAACAGTGATAGCTTTTGAAGTCTGGTCAAACCCATTGGTCGCAGAATATTAGAGAAAAGGTGCAGATGCATTATTGGATCTCCAGAGCCATCGAAGTGGTTAATATGTGGCATCTTGAACCGCTCCGGAAAGTAACTGCGAATTTAGTATACCCATCCTCTATATCCAAAATTTTGCCCCACAAACTGATATCAACTGCACCATTGATATGAAGCACCCTTGTAGAGTTTCACTGTAGAGCACATACCAAGTAAAGAGGGCCAAAAACAACCCTATGAGGGGGTAGGGTTACCCTGTCCTAGCTTTGGTATGAACTAGGGTTTCACTACTTCAAGCAAGTAGTTTCACAAAATCTTACATATGGGCGAGCATCCTATCCTATGTTAGAACAGTCACTAGAGCTTTACTATATGCACTAGGCTAACTAGTCAAAAGGGTACCTTAGCAAGGTTACCTAATATAGCCCTCACACCTAACACCGAAAAGTGAAAGGAGGATCAAGCGGTATAGTGGTAACCCAGATCCAGGGGTTGTGTTCCCAACGTAACATTGTCTACGTCCAACCAGCCTTTGGGCAAGCTTTTGGCAAGCCTCTGGCAAATCGTCCAGGATATCAGATGGTAAACATAATGACTTAGAGCACCATGTAAATGCAATGCAATGAACATATATCCGTAAATAAAATGTCACATACTAAAGTCCAAGTCAAGTTCTCTAACTCCCTAGCAGAGTTTCCAGAAACTGTAACTGGTTTTTCGCACTCCTTGGAGGGGTTAGTCTCCTTGGGTATAATAGCCTTATAGTTCGAACTCCTGTGGTTCTGAATTTGGTATCAAAAGTGTAATGTGAAACAAAAAAATGAATGAGATTCTAAGCTCGACAAATCTAAGTTTGGTTTATTTAACATGTCATATGGGTCAACTCAAAACAGACGGTAACGCACGTATTCAAGTAAAGTAGGAAATGACAATGATATTAGAATGATGAACCAAACTCAATGCATGCACAAATGGATACAAAGCATAACAATGATATGAAACGAAAAAATATGATGCTATCACGGTAAGCATATAAATAAAAGAGAGAAAGAAATGGGGGTTAGAAGATATACAAATATTACAAGTTTGTCCTCGCACAAGAGGGTCCAAATGAATGTCCTAATTAACTAATTATTACAAGTCTGAATGAAAGCAAAGCAACTAATTAATTACAAATTATATACAAATATGAATATTAAGGCTACTAATCTAATGGATTCAGACGGTAGGCGAGGAACCACATGCGCACAACCCATAACATCCTCTAAAGACCTCTCTATTTACAGTTAGAAAATTATTCTATTTTGGCCTCAGATTCTGCTCTGTTCTATTATAAAAATGCCATTGCTTGTACAAAATAGGTGGTCAGCCGACTTGATCAGGTGGTCGGCTGTATAGAATAATAGTTGGCTGGCCATTTCTTCTAGGAAATACCCTGCTGTAACAGAGCTGAAATAGAGCAAAAACAGAGTGTTTCCAAGAGATATTTATCCTCTCTACCCTTTCCTATAATGGACATGATCAAGGGAAGAGCAAATTCGATTCTCAAATCATTAATCATTACAAATTTGTTGCATGATGACCTTAGAAACGATGGGACATGAGCTCAATAAATGAAACAAAAGATAAACAATACCTCTTCCCTATCATGGGGTTACCTCAAGGGAGGAGGGTAGACTTGCCTCATGAATCATCAAACATCACAACAATAGTATACGATGATTCAAGATGCAATTGGTTCAGTATAACGTCCGACTGAACCTAACCAAAATTTATTGTCTTTTACCTCTTTTACTCCAATTTTATTAGCCGTTTTTACTTTACCTTTCCAATTTCTTTATCTTCTCTTCCTTTTTGTCCAAAGGGGATGATTACGTTCACTAAATCCAAAGGAATAAAGAATAGTAAGCACGACTTAACTTGAGAAATGAGATTTTCAAGCCCTTTTCTACGGGGGAAACTACAAAGGAAGAATCAAACTCATTTACAAGCGATAATGAATTCGGAGTCAAACTCAAAATGAGCAATAATGACTCCATATCCAAACTCGATAATGAGCTATAATAACTCTTTCCTTTGTGATTTCCAAGGGTCTAACTAGAAAATTAGTCCCTTACAAGTAATGCATGGGCGATAAAGAGAAGTATCAAACAAAGATCATGCTTAGCATAAGAGAGATGTAATGCCCTGGTAATGAACCTCTGATGAGATTACACCATTTAGCATGAGAGGTCTCTTTCTTATGCCTTAAGCGACAATCTTTTGTTTGATACAACTTTTTATCAAAAGAAACAAAGAAATAACGGAAGTTGAAGATTATGAATGAGAGGATGGATGATGTAATGACATGAATATGTATGCGGAAGCTATAAAAATGAAAGAAAATACTATCAACTCAAATGGATTGGAAGCTATGGCCTATATACCAATCCATGAGGACTTACAACAACACAAGCATAATATTCAAAGCATAAACTCAATAAACAAATTAAACAACCCCAAAATAGCACAAAATAGTGTTGAAAATCAATTTGAAAAGATAGAAAATATAAAATAAAAATAAAAATGGGAGAGAACAAACTAGTAAGCAAGCCTAAGGAAGGGTGGCTAACCGCTTCTCTTTTTGTAACTTAAATCACATATTTAAGCTTAAAACAACTCTGAAATCAGTATGAAGAGGTAAAGAAAAGAGAGAGAAAGATGGTAAAAGAGCTCAAAGTATACCTCTTAAAAGAGAGAAAAAGCTCCTTAGTTAACAAACCAGAAACCAAGGAGCTGAAGTTAGATTCGAGAACCTCAGCCAAAAGCTTCAAGTTTAAGCTTAGAAGGTCTATGTATAGTGTATGTATATTGCAAGAGAGGAGAGAGGTGTGTTGAACAAGCTATTGACTCTTAGAGAATTTTTCTAACCCCAAACCCTTAGGAGAGGCCTTGTATTTATAGAAAAATAGGTTCTCACGTCAGAAATATGAACAAAGGGACAGCTAATGCAAGGCATGCACATGGGGACAATTGGCTGTTATAAAATATCTCATGTCGCTGAACATGGCTGGCTGACTATGATGGTGTATAGCCGGCCCACTAAAAATGGTCTGTCGGCCATCTGTTGGCTAGCTATTTTCTGAGTGGTTAGGCTAGAAAAAAATAAGGTTTTGGTTCAAAGGGGGTGCAAGGTTTAGGTTATAAAGCTTGAAACCGAATCATTTTGCTAAAGTTTTGAATGATTGCACAGCGTAACATTTCATGATTGAGTATTCAACATGAGGCGCCCAAGTCTTAAGGGCAGTCAAAATAGGGTGTCTACACAGTCCCAAATAAATGTTATGCTTGAGTCTTATGAAGTGGGACTTCTAGGAGATGAGGGAACTAATTATTATAAAAGTAAGGCACCTCTGTAGGTCTAAGGTATACTTTTACTTGTGCATTGATTAATTGAGTTGATATCTTTGAGAGATAAGTGACTGACTTGATCGTCGGAGTGCCCCCAGGTAGACGAGCCACCGTGGTATTCTCATCTTCTTGTGTGCAGGTGCCTGGTTTAATCTATTTTGCCATGTGCTCTCCAGCTAAGTTCCCTGTTTGGTTGTGAGGTCAAAAATCAACACCTACAATTTGGCATCGTCTGTGGGAACTTAGTAAGGATTGATGGCTAATGCTGGACAAGAAGTAAGAATCAAGAAAGACATATACAATGAGGAAAAGGAGTACGTAGATCCAAACGTTGGAGGAGGAAATAATGAAGATGAAGTGCACGAAGTAAACCCTGAAGCAAACAATGTCGCCAAGGACCATAATGATCCAAGGAGGGGCAACTAAGAAGACTATTACAACGAGAGCAATTTCTAAATTTGGAAGGATCGGTGCTTGAAAAGGGACAACAAGCTGAAGGACTTGGCGAACAAATTGACGGATCTGCAAACCGTGGTGAACTTCATGATACAGAACAAGGTGATGCAACTTGCTCTACTGTTGTCGGGAACACCGATGCCAGCAGTAAATGTCAGCGCCCAGCAGAAAGGACAAGCTACAGTGCCAACCATCCTGCAGCATGAAAAGAGGCCTGGAAACTCGCACCGGCAATCATAGAAATCTGGGCGGACAGAATCATAGAAGGAAGAGTTTTAGAGAACCCCGAGGACCAGAAAAACCCAGATCAGGGGATCTCGGCAAATCAGTAGGTAAGGCCTGTACTTTGATGACGTAATAGATGTAGAGAAGTGCAAAAGGATGCATCTTAACACAGGAAACAATGCACCTAAGAGATTAGAATTGACCGATAGTTGAGCTTCTGGACAGACGAAGGAAGACTTGCGATACTACCTCCAAAGAAAGAGGTAGGGCACCGAGGTCACGTTTACCGCCCAACCGAGAACACCTTTTTTGGTAGAGTTGGATACATTCGAGGCACCGAAGAGATTTACTATGCCAAGGTTCCAGATCTACGATGGTAAGTCAGACCCAAACTTTTATGTTGGTTTATATTTGAATGCAATGAATGGAACCAAGCAGTTGTTATGCAATGTGTTCCCTTCGACATTTGGGGAAATAATGTCAGATTGGTTTCTCAAGCTACCAAAGGGATGTATCAAGAATTAGAAAGGCTTGGCTGAGATGTTTGTGGCCAGGTTCATTACAAACAAATTGCGGCCATTGAGGGTTGATTCCCTATTGGCTTTGAAGATTGACGATGGTGAAAGCCTTAGGGCTTATGCCAAGAAGTACTACAAGGTTTATAACCGGATCCCGACTTGTAACTAGGAACTTGCAGTTGTGTCTTTTAAGAATGGCTTGGAGAATGATTGCCCATTTCAGAAATACTTTGCAAAAACCCTCCGAAAAAATATAGAGGACCTTATGGTAAGGATTGAGAAGTACATAAGGGCGGAAGAAGACAAGAAGGAAAAGAAGGGAATCACTGTGAAGTAGGAGAAATGAAATAGCTCACCAAAGCGTAGTCGAGGAAATATCGACACTGACAAATTGGAACCAAGATTGAAGGCTATGTAGGCCGTGAGTATAGTTTTCAAGATCCTGAGTTACAAGATCTTGGAAAGGATCATGAATCAGGCACCGTAGAAGACACCAAGGGAATATATGGGCAGGAACCCTAGGAAGAATTATGCCTACCATGACAAGAATGGGCACATGACTTAAGGGTGTCAGGCTCCGAAGCAGCATCTAGAGGACCTTGTTAGATAGGGACACCTGAGAGATTTGATAAATGAGGCAAATACGAGAGAAAAGTATACGAAATTGGCTAGGCACCAACACTATTGTGGCACAGGCAGATGGACCATAGGTTATCAACGTGATCCACTCCAAGATCAGTGCAAATGAAATATAAGGAGAAACACAGAGGGTAAGGCATCTATAGCATGTCTTTCAAGTCCAACAGAAGAAGCCCCAGATGGAGGGACACCGAGGATCGATGATCTCGTTCATGGACGAGGACCTGGATATGGTGCATCATCCACACAACGATACTCTAGTGGTGACCTTGAAGATCAAAGGCTACCAGGAAAGGCGTACACTAATTGATCAAGGAAACTCCTATGATATCATGTATGTCAGGTGTTACAAGGAGCTCGGTCTTCACAATGATGATTTGGAGCAATCCGACAGCCCCATGGTTAGATTTAATAGGACACTGACATGACCAATAGGAACAACGAATTTGGAGATTCAGGCAGGAACAAAGACTGTAACCATGAAGTTCATCGTGATTAACACTTTTTTGCCACATAGCATTATCTTGGGAAGGCCTTGGTTGCACGCTATGAGAGTTGTTTCCCCAACTTTGCATTAACTACTGTCATTCTCAATCGAATTTGGGATTGAGGAGGTAAGAGAGGACCAAGTGTAGATGAAAAATTACTCCATGGCAACAATGAAGTACACCTGCAATATTAGAGAAGCGGAGATAGCTGAAGTGAAAAACAAAGACTAAGAGGTCTTGGATGATGTCAGCAAAGAGCTCGCTGACAAGAGCTAGGAGCCTTTAAGAAAGGTCCTAGTACAGGAAAGGGATGAATAGTGATTCTTTCTCCTTGGCTCAAGTTTGCCGAAGGAGGAAGGAAGAAAACTGGAAGCATTTTTAAGAGAGAACATAGAGGTGTTCGCCTAGACGTTGTACAAGATGTCAGGGATTATCCCCAAGGTCACTTGCCACAAGCTCAACATGGATAGGTCAGCCAAGCCTGTGATCCAGAGAGCTAGGCGACCAACCTTGGTCCACGTAGAAGTAGTAGAAGAGAAAGTGGAGAAACTATTAGAGACACAAACAATTTGAGAAGTGAACTACCTAACCTAGTTGTCCAACACAATGGTAGTCAAGAAAAAGAATGACAAATTGAGGGTATGTGTGGACTTCACAAGCCTAAATAAGGCCTGCCCAAAGGACTGCTTCCCTTTGCCGAAAATAGACTAGCTCATGGATGACACCTCAGGATATAGAAGGATGAGCTTCCTTGATATGTATAAAGGTTATCATCAAATAGCCATGTACGCACCAGATGAAGAGAAGACATCATTTATCACTTCAAAGGGATTCTATTGTTATAAAGTGATGCCCTTCAGATTGAAGAATGCAGGGGCAATGTACCAAAGGCTAATGACTAAAATGTTCAAACATCTGATTGGAAAGACCATGGAAGTTTACATTGACGACATGGTTATGAAGAGTAAAGAACATTCAGATCATCCAGTCAATTTGAAGGAAGTTTTTGATATCTTCAAGGCATATCAGCTTCATCTGAATGCCTTAAAGTGTGCTTTCAGAGTAGGGTCTGGTAAGTTCCTGGTATATCTGGTGACTGGGAGAGAAATTGAAGCAAGTCCTGATCAGATCAATGTCATCATTGATCTAAAGAGCCCAACAACAGCAAAGGAGGTCCTAGTTTTGACCGGTAAGGTAGCTACACTAAACAAATTCATTAGTTGGAGTTCAGATAAATGCAGGCCATTCTTCTAGCTACTGAAGAAGCGCATAGATTTTCTGTAAACAGATGCGTGCGAAGTAGCCCTGGCAGACTTGAAAGGTTATTTGACAACCCCACCCGTTTTATCAAACCTAGTTCCAAAAGAGGGGATATTTTTATATTTGACAGTCTTAGACCATGCGGTTAATGCCGTGGTTCTCTGAGAAGAAGAAAGAGAGCAGTAGGCGGTGTATTATGTGAGTAAAATCTTGGCAAGCGCGGAGACAAGGTATCTACCTCTAAAAAAATTGAGACTTGCTCTGGTAATGGCATCGAAGAAACTTACCATTATTTTCAAGCTCACAAGATTGTAGTGCTCACAGAGCACCCACTAAAGTCTCTGTTGCAACACAGGGACTTGTTGGGAAGAATATCACGATGGGCTATAGTTCTAGGTCAATACAACATAGAATATAGACCAAGGACAGCAATCAAAGGTCACGTTTTGGCCAACTTTGTTGCTAAGTTTACACTGAGCACAAGTCCGAAGCCAAGGTCTATAAACCTTAGCCTAGAATGCGCAGAAGAACCAAAGAAAACACAGCTGGTAGCATAGAACCCTACACTAGCAAGACGAAAGAGCAAGAGAAACTGAAGACATGCGATATTTACATCGATGAGTCCTTCCGCCTCTTTGATGATGGCAATTTAAACTGACAAAGAATGGGGGCATAAGTGGTGTTGGGCTCACCAGATGGATAGATGATAGAACAATCGATTTGACCAAGGTTTAAGGCCTCAAATAATGAAGCAGAATATGAGGCATTGATTGTCGGATTGAAACTAGCAGTAGAAGTCGAAGCCGACAAGGTGGTAGTCTATTGCGACTCTCAATACATTGTGAACCAAGCGACGAGGGAGTATGTGGCCCGAGATAAGAGAATGGTGGCCTATGTCAAAGAGTTCATCAAGTTGCTACTATAATTCCAAAGTTGTCAACTTTAACTGGTCTGTTGAGACGACAACAACCATGCGAATGCATTGACCAACCTTGCCAATACCATGAAGTCAGACACACCGAGAACAATCATAGTTGACTACCTACCAAGCCCAAGTGTAGATGGATGCCTTGGTCAAGTTTATCAGAGATGGCTAGTTGCCAGAAGACAAGAATGAGGCACACAAAATCAGACTAAGGTCGGCAAGATTTTGCTTGTTGGCAGAAGGCCACTTCTACAGAAGGTCCTTTACTAGACCCTTATTGCAATGTGTGCATCATTCCTAGGTGGAAGACTTTCTATATAAGATCCACGAAGAAGTTTGTGGAAGCCATGCAGGGGCAAATCTCTTGCCCACAGAGCCATAACATAGGAGTACTAGTGGCCCTACATGCAAAAAGACACAGAAACCTATGTCAAGAAGTGCGAGAAGTGTCAAAGGTTTTCTCCTTTGAAACACCAACCAGCTGGAGACCTAAACCCAGTATCTAGTTCTTGGCCATTTTCCCAGTGGGCATGGATTTGATTGGGTAATTGGCCAAGGCAACCGGATAGAGGAAATATTTACTAGTAGCCATGGACCACTTCCCAAAATGGATGGAGGCTGAACCTTTGGCCAAAATCCTAGATGTAGACATGAGAAATTTCATCTGGAAGAACTTCATTACCAGATTTGGGATCTCAAGAGTTATTGTGGCAAATAATGGTACCTAGTTTGAAAGCAAGTTGATCCAAAAATTTCTGCGCAAAGTACAAGATCAAGAACTATTACTCAACTCCTAACTTCCCACAAAGCAATGGCTAAGCTAAGGCCTCTAACAAGACCATCTTTGATGGAATTAAAAAGTGATTGGAAGCTACCAAAGGCAAGTGGGTGGAGGAGTTGCCTAATGTTCTATGGGCATATCACACTTCGCCGAGAAGATCTACTAGAGAATCACCCTTTGCCATGGCTTATGGCACTGGGGCTATTATGCCACTTGAGATTGACATTCCTGGAGTTAGAACTTAAGGAGTAGAGAATGGAATGAACAAAACATTTTTAGCCTGAGATCTAGATTTGATCGAAGAATAATGGAATGAGCAGCAATTCGGCTAAGGACATACTAGCAGAAACTTGCTACAGCATACAACAAGAATGTAAGGCCTTGAGAATTCCAAGTTGGGGACTTCGTCTTAAGGAAGGTTATCAACAACAAGAAAGATGCTAGGGAGGGCATGCTTGGCCTAAACTGGAAAGGACCGTACAAAATCATCTCGGTTGCCAGCAATGGCGCATACCGACTAAAAAACATCGATGGCAAGGAATTGCCAAGACCATGGAATACCAGCAATCTAAAGTTCTTTTATCATTAATTGTTTTGATTTTTTCTATGTAATCTAGACGATTTTTAGCCAAAGTATTGATTAATAAAATACTAGTTCGATTTATGTTCTTTACAAAATGTTATCATTTATAATTGTTAGATAAAACAGAAAGCCTTAAGACGATGTTCCAAAACGGAACAAGACATTTAACTTAGACTTGCCTAGATGGCAAAACTAAGTTAAAGAAATGTTTCAAAAAGAAACAAGGCAAAACTAGCCATGATATGGCTAGTTTGTATGAAAAGCCAAGGTAGTTAGTACTCTCGGTGTACTAAGGTTAAGCCTTAAGTGTTTTGTTTAAATGAGCTAAACACGATGACCTCGGTCATGGATGTCTAAGTAGGACTTAGACAAGATTCAGATGATGCAACCTTAATGTGAACCTAAGCGGTACTTACATTTACATTAGGAGGCAATGAGCATGGATGAGTTAAGTGAATATGGTACTTGTAAAGATTTTTCAGAAAAATTTCTATGAAGTTGAAACTATCCGAGATGATACAAGGTTTTATCCCAGATACTACACTCAGATGATTTTGTGAGAAGCAAAGTGTAGACGGCCCTGAATGTCCCGGGGAAATCCTATTTTGTTCATTAGGCTCACTACAGTTTGGACTCAATGTCACGGTTCTGAATCTAATCTCGCAAAGTGCAATGCAAGATCAATAAATCACCAAAGAGTCCAAATCTGGCAAATCATTTTGAAAAATTGATTTTAGAAAGAAGTGCCAAACATGGATTGCTTTGCTAGATATAGAGTCGCCACCTAAATATTTTATTTTGGGGAAATTTAGGAAACCTTGACTTGTGCCTAAGGCCACGTGTCAGTCATCACCGAAGTTGCCTCGGCTCGGGAACTTGGGTATGATTGGAGAAGGTCATTTCATAAGCACCCCTACTCGCCCGATCAAAGATCGGCCACTACTAAGCATGATATCTTGTTTTTGAAAACACATATGCTCTTATTTCGGTTATTAACCTAGAATTATTGTGTGATGCGCACAGCATACAAGTATAGACTAGATTGCCTAAGTTGGAACAAAGTATCGCATATCTGTTTGTTTTGAAAATGGATTGAAGTTTGCTACTCGCAAGTAGGCTAAAACACGGGTTTCGACGAATTATTCCAATTCAAGCAACCCAACCTTCACCCACAGGCATTCAGGCAGTTATATCACATAAGCACACAGCCTCATGGTAAGCATACTATCATGGCAATCACTCACATGCATACAAGGATGCTAAAGCATAAACACTTACCGAGTACTCCGAGCCAAAGAAAGAAGCTAATTAGAAAACAGGCATGAATCCTAACTATGCTGAGATGCCTAATGCAACACATGCAAGAATGCAACTAAGATAGGCTCGGCTATTCTAAGATGGCATATAAGATGTTACAGGTAACATGTATTCAACTTGGAATTGAAATACGATGCAGTTAGTATGATGCGCCGAGCCCGGTGCATGCAAAATAGATGAATGGATGCAAACATACGAGCATAAGGATGCTAATTGAAACGTGCCCTAAAACTAACCATCATAAGCTGGTAAATAAAAGGGAGAAAGACGTGGGGTTGGAAGACATACATCACACACACGCACACTTATTACAACATTGCTCTCTCTCGGAGGGTCCGAATAAATAATACATAATCGAATTAACTAATTATTACACAACACTAGCTAATTAACAATTTAACTAAACTAGCATGCAAACTATGTAAAATGGATTGCCTCAGCTCTACTTTGAATGATAAAGGATGCATGCATGCTCGAGTCGCCTTGTCAGGAAATCCATCGCGATGCCCTGGCTCGCCTTTGTTTGTAATTGATTTCAGAAACTTGCACAAAGCTCCAAGGAGATGAAACTCTACCCGAATGCAGGGGAGGCTACACTTGACTATAGGCATTGGAGACCACCTACCGACCACCCTTGGTGGTGAAAACCAGAAAAAGTGGTCGGCCTGCCAGAAAACCTGGTCGGCCGACTAGTTTCTTCTCCTGGTTTCTGCATTTTCTGCAACAAAGGCAAGAGAGAGAGGAAACAATGTATTTGCAACACATGTGTGCACGACCATTCTCCCCATCATTGTGTAAGCTCTAGGGAGTGTAGTCCTTGATCCTCGGGCCACCAATCACGCATCTCGATGCATGATGGCCGAGAAGTCGGATTGCACGACTCAATGAGAAATGAATGCACATATAAACACATAAATGCCTAAACTCCATCATGTGTTAGTCAAGAGTGTCGGCGACCGAGAATCGAGGCATGTTTCATCACTTGGAGTATGAAACGTCCCTCGTTTCCCATGTTTGGACTAACTCCTATTCCAAACACAATGCAACAAGTAGAATGGCATGCACAATGCAACCTCAAGCATGCAATCCCAAGGCGATGCAACCAAGTCATGCAAACATGCAAAGGATGACGTGCAAACATGCAAACTAGCATACGCAATGCTACGAACGAACAATGGCATACTCAATGCACATGATACTATATGTCATACACAATGCACATGTGAAGACTATCATACACAATGAAGTGAGCAAGGCATGCGCAATGTAATGATCAAACATGCGACAATGCAGCATACTCAATGCTATGAACTACAATGGCATACTCGATGCAAAATGGACTTAAACCAAAATGAATGGGCCTCAGCCACACCCAAATCAGTGGCCATACATGATGAAAATGAGGCAACAAAACACATGCAAACATGCAAGATGCAAGGGCCCAAAGCCTAGGGCACAAGATACAACTGTATGGAAGCATGGAAAGGATGAAATATGGCATACAACAACACATGTTCCAGCTCTGAAATGACATACAAAATGGTCCTGAATCATGCAAACAACTCATGTTATGCATGTTGAATGGCTTAAATACCGAAATTAGTGAAATGCATTACACTAGAGGTATGCAAAGCAATGCCCAAATGAACAAACCAACCCCAAATAGTCCCTATGTAGGCCAAAACAGTGGCAAAATGGACTAAGATGATGGCTTGAAATGCACAAAAATGAAGCTCATGCAATGGCCCATAAATGAGGTATACAAGCACAACTCTCAAACGCATTTAACGAGTGGAAAACATGGAAACATGGCACAAGTATAGGCTCTAAAATAACATGCTCAATGATGTCAAGATATGGAAACACCTCAAGTTAAGCATGCAAGGGGCTCCAAAACTCAAGGCTAGGCAAGGATATTACACTACAAGTATGCATGGCAAGCATTATTCGACCAAGAGGCCTCAAAACAGAGCTAAGGCAGCCCAAAATATGAACAAAATCAGTTTTAAGTATGGCCAAAATATGCTAGAATTAATGGCCAAAACAACATGCGATGTAAGCTAGTGAGCATGGTTTACACTACAAGCACGTGAAGCATATGAGAGGCTACCAAACCAGCCAAAAAAAGAGCTATGATATGCCAAATAATGACCAAAAACCCACTGAAACATGACCAATACATGCAAGAATGGCATGCTCCTTTGATAAGCTATAAAGAAGATTATTCTACACATGCAAGAGGAAAACATGAGGTGACCAAACCAGCCCTAGACAGAGTGTAGGCAGGTCCTAAAAGTCACTAAAAATTTCCTGAACCAAGACGAGGAAGTATGAAAATATAGGCTCCTTGGAAAGGCTAAATATGCAAACAAACAAGGCCAAAAGAGAGAGGGTCACCCCTCTCTGATTTTGGCCCTCAAAATAGCATGCCAACCACTAAAAATCCATTGGATTTTAATGGCTAAAAGGCCAAGCAAAGGTCAACACAAAGGCCTTAAGGCATGGCTCAAAACAAGACTAAATGAAGCATGCAAGAGGGTAGATGACCCCTAACACCAAACAAGTCTTAAACAAACATGAAAATCACTTAAATATGGACCTTTTTTCAGTTGACAACAAAGCTCAAATAAGCATGCAAAGGAGGCTAAGAGAAGGATCAAAATAATGCTTAAAAGGAGAAAAAGTGATTACCCTTGAAGCTCAGCAAAAACCATCAAGTTTCTGGACCAAAAACCCAACCTTGAGCTCTCTCAAGACCCTCCAGTAGCTCAGTAACAAGGTGAGGGTGTTAGGCTATTAGTTTGTGTGCAATAGGTCAAGAATAACACCCCTTTTTGCTCAAAGTATAGAGATATAAAGAGAGATATATATATTTTTTGCCTTAAACAAAATCTGAACCCTCACAAAGGAGGGAGAGGCCTTCCTTTATAGATAAAGGAGGCCTTCCATACATGTGTATGGAGGATGCAGTTTGTGCCTTCATGCTGGCACAGCTGGCAACAACTCACAGAGACAAAACTGGAGGGAGTAGGCCGACCAGTTAAGGTGGTCGGCCGACCACTTCCCCTGGTCGGCAGACCAGGGTGAGTGGTCTCTCTCAAGGAAAAGTGGTCGGCCAGCCCATTTGATAGTCTCCCAACTGAATGCAAGCTAGTGGTATGGTGGGAGACCAGCAAATGTAGCTCAAAAATCAAGGAGACCAGTTTCCCGACAAGAAAACCGGCTGGCGGAGAGAGAAGTGGTCTTCAAGAGAAAAGGTGGTCTCCCACCCTTGTACCACCTTTCAAACAATGAAAACAAGGTTCATGCCAAAAATGAACCAACACCGATGCAAAATGAGGGTTCGAGGGGCAAAACGCGCGGCCAGGTGCCCTAGAAACAGGCTGTTAAGCACCAAAAGTAGCGTGCAACCACAAAGGTGGTCTCCCGGGCCATAGTGTCCCTCTAGATAGAGGAAACAAGGTGTGTGCCAAAAATCGTGCCAAATGGAGAATGTTAAGCGGTCCCAAATCGAGGAGCGCGGCCGACGGCTCCGAAAACTGAAAACTGGTCTCCAAATGGGAACAGTGGCCTACGACCACTGAGAGATGGTCTACAAGACCTCTCCCTCCCTCTGGGAAGAGAAAGCAAGACCTGGTTCGTAAACTGAGGCAAAGCATAAAAGGGTCTCGAGGTTTGGGGGTAAAGACCTTAGCCGAAACTCCGAAACCTTAGAACGAGCACAAAATGCGCAATCACCGAGCGCTCAATCGATGACGTTTGAGTCTTAAGGTCGGTCAAAAATGGGATGTCTACACAAAGCATAAAGACAAAGTACACAAGGCATATGAAGATAGTATAAAGAAAGAAAATGTCTAACACTTAGTCAAAGTAAACTGGAATTCATGACAATTAAGTTGTTTCAGTACACCAGAAGGCACTTCGGCGTGACAAAAACCCTAACTGAGTGTTTAAGACAGAAAGAAAAAGTGTAATTAAAACCCTAGTTGCTAGATGTTAGACCAATGTTCTCAGTTTACTCCACCTTGGCTGTTGGCGGTTTATCGGCCTTGGTGGATAGTGCAGTAGTCTTCTTAACCTCAGTGTTGGCTGTAATTTTGTAGTCAATCTCTTTCAGACTCTCATTTAGGCTTTTACTAGCTGTAGCGACCTCGACCTTAGATACATCGGCCTTTTTTGGAGAGGTGCTCTTGAAGACCTCGTCCTTATCCTCTTCGGTGAGGTCCTGGACCTAATCATTTAGAGTTGGGGACTTAGCCCTAACAACAGCAACAGTAGCGTCAACTTCTTCTTCTTCTTTCCCTTCCTCTTCGGACTAGACTGGAGAAGAATGGAATATAACATCAAGTTGGCTGAGATCTCTCAGAGGCAAGTCCTCAAGAACAAAAGAGCTTCAAAGCCACAACCTAGTTGAGATAATAGCCTTAGTTGCAGACCTAACTGACTTACTTCTTATACTGCTCTCGAAAGTCATCTTGGCCTTTGGAGTAGGCCTTTTCATCAGCCGCTTTGATCTCAGCGTCTTTTGCAACAAGCGCCTTGGATAAAGCCTTCTCGGCCTTAGGGGCCCTCTCCTCAGATGCTTTTGCTCGGCTTTCCTAGCTATGCTGAGTTTATCCAACAGTCTCATCCTTGCCACCTCGGCCTGGTTAAGTTGGTGAAGATGGTCGGTAGTATCTTGTGTTTTCTTGATGAGGTCATTCTTCAACAAATCGGCCTTGTAGGTGAAAGCGTGACCATGCTGCTTGGTCTGTAAAAGGAAAAAATTATAAGTACAAGAGTCCAAATAATTCTAAGTATGAATTGTTGAACTGAAAGATAAAACAAAATCTTACCATGATGGTGTTCCTTATCATGAATGCAAAATGCTCATATTCGTTGTAGTCACTAATGGCCTCCATGTTGATAGGGAGGAGCACGACTGTCAATAGGTTTGCAATAATCTCGGGTTGGCATGAGAAACTTTCATTCAGCCTAATAGGGCAACCATCAATAGAGATGTCGATTACAAAGGCGTCCGAGGTGTCATTGGCCGCAGAAGGTTTTGATCATTTTGGTGGTTGGGCATCGACGGACTTAGTGGTGGCCTACCTCTTCTCGACCTTGGCTATCTTGGAAATGGTCATTGTGTCCTCGGGATCCTTCTCTTCTGAGGATGGGGTGATGGTGACCTTGGCCATGGCCTTGGCCTTTTTCACCCTCTTTGGTTTCTCCACTATTTGCGGAGAAAGAGAAGACTAGACGGTGACAACGTTGGGTAGGCTGGCAAGAAGGTCGTCAGTGACAGCAGGTTTGCGACTTATCTATTCTAAGGTGGCAACGATGGTAACCTCGATGCGAAATCTAAAGGCTAGGAGAGCAAGTGGTGGGTTTTCAAGGTCGTACGTTGGTAGGTGAGAACCTCGGCATTTCCTACTTTTGGTTCTACCTACAGGGACGTTAGAAAAACGTCAGTGATGTCAGCGTTCAGAAGGTGGAACATGTTGAGATAGAGTCGAAGTAGACAGTTAGTTAGCTGGACATGATGTCAACCCTTGATCTGTCCTTGAAGAGGCAGTTGGCATTGTTGCGAAAAGTGGAGTCTTGCTTCTTGATAGAACGTCGGGAAGAGGTGACTTGTATGTCACTGTGTAATCCAAGAGAAATGGGGCTTTGCGGATGTTGATGGGCAGGTCTAGTAACCTTTGCAAATCGGCTCTGGAGATATAGTACTTTTGAAAATTCTTGTCAGGCTAGAGAAGATCTATAAAAAAATTAATAAATAATGAATAATAAATAAATAAATAAAGGGAGTAAAGTGATCAACAAAGTGATGAAGTAAAGTACTTAAGCAGATAATAGACAGCGTGTGTGTGTTCTAAGGGCAACTTACCTTTATGGTCTCCTAAGATGCTTCTGGGCAGTAAAAAGAGGTGGAGGTCGCCATTTTGAGCAAACTCCCAGTTGCTCAAGATAATAAGATAATTATCTCCTATACCCTTGTTGGAGTCAGGGAGGTCGACGATCATCTTGTAGGAAAAAGAACATTTAAAAATCGCAATTCACATATATAGATAATTGTAAACACAATCCGTGCATAGCACGGGTGATATGCTAACATATTATATAAGGAAAAAGGAGTTTCTAATCTACAAACTTTGTGAGTACTCTATTTTCTAATTTTTTGATTTTAAAAAAAAAAAAAAAACCTCAATATTTATTGATTTCTCCCAACCCACAAACCTTTTTGACTTCTTTCATAATTACTACAACACATTTTTCAATTTCTATTATACACTACTAGCCTATCACTCGTGCTATGCACGGGATAATTATAGATATTTATATTTGTTTTAGATTTTTTTTAATATATAAATTATGTTTTTTAAGATTTTTTTTTTATCACTAACCATAGTGTATGGGGAAGTTGAAAAGGGTACTGCAGTAACTATACACGAATTGTATCTATAATTATTTGTATAATGGGATTTTAAATGTTGATCAGGGGATTTTGACCAAATCAATAATTGCAGGCATGTAGAAAGATATGTGGATTGAAATAGTTAATAAATGTTAATCAGGGGATTTTGACCAAATCAATAAATGCTGAGTTTTTTTTTTAAATAAAAAATTTAAAAATTCAAATTGGGATATCGAAGCTTCCATAGGCCTTGGGGGTTAAAAATCCCCTTTTGCTTAATATATAGTATAGATATAGATAGATACATAGATATATCTTTTTATTTTTATTTTTATTTTTGTGTGGTTTCTATTCGGGTATTTTTTTTTTCAATTTATTTAAGATGGAGTTGTGGGTATCTTTTTTTTTTAAATTTAATTTATCTGTGGTTTTCATTTGTTTTTAATTATTATTATTTAGGTAAGTTATGATATGAGTTAGATATGTGATAGACATGCAAGTTTTATTGATTTAAAGTTTATTTAGATAAACTTTAAAGATTTTTTTTTTTTAGTTTTTTTAGTTTTTTTTGTTATGTTATAATATAATATATAAAATATAGGTAGATATCTACAACTTTAATAGAAAATATTATCTGATTTTTTGGGGAAGAGAAAATGAATGCAAGTTGTAATATTTTTTTTTTGAAAATTTATGAGAGAGATTAGGAGGGAGAGATTATGAAATATTTTTGTTATTAAATAAATAAATCAGTCAATAGTTTTTTTTAATCTATTTTGTAAATTAAAAATCAATAATTTTGAAAAATTGATTAATTTGTCCCATTAAGTAATTTAAAATTTTGATAGATATACATAAAAAAAAATACATAATTATATTATTAAATCACATTTCAAATTTAGATGTTATATTTTTTTGAGATCTATAGCTAAATTCTTTTCTTTTTTTTTTTGTGTAACCATAGTGTATGGGAGAAATTGAAAAGGGTGTTGCAATAATTATGAGAGAAGTCAAAAGGGATTGGGGTTGGGAAATGTCAATAAATATTGAGGTTGGGTTGGGAGAAGTCAATAAATGCTGAGGTTTTTTTTTTAAATCAAAAAATTAAAAAATTAAGAGTAGGAGATTGGAGCTCCTATTTGATTTTTTTTGGAAGAGAAAATGAATGCAAGTTTTAATATTTTTTTTTGAAAATTTGTGAGAGAGATTAGAAGAGAGAGATTATGAAATATTTTTGTTATTAAATAAATAAATCAATCAATAATTTTTTAAATCTATTTTGTAAATTAAAAATCAATAATTTTGAAAAATTGATTAATTTGTCCCATTAAGTGATTTAAAAGTTTGATAGATATACATAAAAAAAAGAATACATAATTATATTATTAAATCATAATTCAAATTTAGATGTTATATCTTTTTGAGATCTATAGCTAAATTCTTATCTTTTTTATTTTTTATTTTTGTGTGTAATCATAGTTTATGAAAGAAATTGAAAAGGATATTGTAATAATTATGAGAGAAGTCAAAAGGGATTGTGGATTGGGAAAAGTCAATAAATGCTGAGGTTGGGTTGGGAGAAGTCAATAAATGCTGAGATTTTTTTTTTAAAATCAAAAAATTAGAAAATTAGGATTACGAAATTGGAGCTCCCATAGGCCTTGTGGTTAAAAATCCCATTTTGCTTAATATATAGTATAGATATATATATATATATACACTAGTCTATCAGCCGTGTTATGCACGGAATAATTATAGATATTTAAATTTATTTTAGAAGAAAGGCAAATTTTAATACTTTTTTTTTGGAAATTGGTGAGAGAGATTAGGATGGAGAGATTATGAAATATTTTTGTTATTAAACAAATAAATCATTCAATAGTTTTTTTAATCTATTTTATAAATTAAAAAATCAATAATTTTAGAAAATTGATTAATTTATCCTATTAAGTGATTTAAAATTTTGATAGATATACATAAAAAAATAGATAATTATATTACTAAATCATAATTCAAATTTAGATGTTATATCTTTTTGAGTTTCATAGCTAAATTCGTATCTTCTTTATTTTTGTGTGTAACCATAGTGTATGGGAGATGAGAGGGTAATTTATATGTATAAATTGGGCCGAGCTGGGTAATGGACCGTTGTGGGCCGTAGTAAGAAAAACGGAGCAAAAGTGGCCTTGGCGTTAGCCCAGTCCCAGAAGGCCTTGTTGTTATCTCGGTCGCCACGGCCAGAATAGTTAGCCCGGTCGTAATCTTTAAACCGAGGTTTACTGAGCCTTCTTCGGGACTTTTTGGTTAGCTCGGTCCAACTCTTCTATGGATAGCTCGATCTTGGCACGCGAAGCCGAGGTAGAAGCAAGGAAAGGAAGAGCCAAGCTGGCAGTTAGCTCGGTCATACCAGCCAGTTAGCATGGCAATGTTATCTCGGTCGTATGGTCATCCCACCGAGGTAAAACCATCTCACTTGGTTTAAGCAGTGAGGGGAGTGTTGAAGGATAAGCATTATCTTTCAGGAATATGATTCCTAGGAGGGCTCTACATGGAGTAGTAAGAGTCCTACTTGGATTGTGCCACGCGGAACCTATAAAAGCTCATAACATCACATTTGGAGAGGTAACACAACTTTGACTCCCGAATATACAGAGCTTTTTGTCTATTTGTCTATTTTGCTGACTTAGGCATCGGAGAGGTATCCGGCACACACCCGCCGGCTAGCTCACGTTTGTGTTTTCAGGGAGTAAAGCGACGACGTACGGAGGAGTGCAATCTTGCTCAACGGGATTATACGAAAAGGTTTATTTCTTTCCCGTACGATTGGCACCGTCTGTGGGAACAAACAGAACGAACAAAACCTCTTGATTAAGTTTTCCTTGCTAATAAAAAGTAATGGCGCACAACGAAGATTTGCCGCAGTCCGCCATTGATGGACAAACCCCAGAAGGAGGTGGGAGGCGCGAAGGTTTGCCTCCTGTCCCTCCCATGGCGGACTTGGAGCCCCAACGACATAACCTCAGGAGGGATGCTAGGGGGAGGCGGAATAACAGCCCCCGTCACTCTCGTTCACAAAGTCCTGACAGACAAAGACAGAGGATTGATCCTCAAGTTCTAGAGAATCGTGTGAAGGAGCATGACAAATTGATAAAACGGATGGCGGCGGACATGGAGATTATGAAGCGCCAGATGAAGGGAAAATGAGTGGCGACAGGAGAGGGGCGCAAAAGCAAGACACCCCCTCGCCACTCAGAAGATCATGGTAGGCATACCACACCATCACAAGCAGAGAGTAGAAGCCTCAGGACAGACGATACTCAATCCAGAACCTCCAGGACTCGTTGCTCCAGGTCTGAGAGAACGAGGACTGAGAGGTCGTATACTGAGGAAAGCACCTATCGGCCCTCACGCACGCACCAGACATCATCCAGGAAAACGGAGTTGCCAAGATCATCCGACTTACGGACCATGCTGGAAGAAAGGGCACGATGGAAGGAGGATACTAAGGCACGCGACCCTCGCAGGGTATCTGCCCTTCAGCGGTTGGCTCCTCGGACGCATGGAAGCGTCGAGGTTGGAATGCCATTACCGCGCCCTGCCTATGAACCAACGGACAAAGCATTAGCGAGACTGCAGACCTCGCCGTTCGTTCCGGCAATCGAAAATGTGCCCCTACCTTCAGGCTTCCTCTAGCCCAAATTCACCACGTACGAGGGAAAAACAGATCCCTATATGCACCTGAGCCACTTCTGCCAGGTTATGGCGGTATATCGGCGAAACGAGGCTTTGATGTGCATCCTTTTCCCATCAAGCCTTGGCGACCTAGGCTTTACTTGGTTTGAAAAACTTTCAGAAGGCAGCATAGCCTCTTGGGCGCAATTGGCGGAGGTGTTCGTAACAAGGTTCAGGACGAACACCAAAAGCCCGGTGGAGATTGATCAACTGCTCTCCATCGACATGGGCGAAAAAGAGACATTAAGATCCTACAATAGCCGCTACTGGGAGACCTTCAACCAGATTGGGGACTGCCCCACCAATCTCGCCATCGCACAGTACAAAAGAGGCCTTCCAGTCGGGAACAGACTAAGGGATTCAATCACTATGACACTGCCTCTCACGATGGAGGCCTTAATGGAGAAAGTGCACTAGCACATTCGGGTAGAAGAAGATGGCGCCCGTGCTAAAGCAAAATCTAGCACAACCGCAGTACCAGATAAAAAGACCGCGGCAAAGGTCAACGCGGTAAAACGGACGAACAAAAACGGACGTGGCAGGCGTGACAACGGAGAAGACCAGGATAAAAGATGGTTGAGAGTCTACACTGCCATTACCATGGTATTCAAAAAGCCAATCTACCAGATTCTAAGCGAGATACGCGATAAACCTTTCGTCAGATGGCCTGCTAGGCTAGGAGGGGCTCAGAAGGACTATGACGAAAGATCACGGTGCACCTTCCATAAAGAAAAGGGGCACCGCACTGAAAATTGTACACCATTGAGACAGCATCTAGAGGAGTTGGTGGCAACTGGTCACCTGGACAAATACATTGAAGGAGGGGCGCAGCTAGCCCCCAGAATGACAACCACCCGAACGGAATGCCAATCGACGCCCCACCTCAAGGCATGATAAACGTAATACATGGGGTATGCGAACCTGAGCGCGTATGTGAGCTCAGGGGCATGATCAAAAACGTTGAGCACTTAAGGGAGGTTCTAAGTGCACAACCCACAATCAAGAAAGGAAGAACGGAGGCCACCAATGTCATCTCTTTTTCAAACAGAGACTTGGAAAGGATATACTGCCCTCACAACGACACGCTGGTCGTCACTCTCCGAGTCAAGGATTACGACATCAAGCGAATTTTGATAGACCAAGGTAGCTCGTGTGAGATAATGTACTACGACACCTTCAAACAACTGAAATTGAAGGACAAAGACTTGGCACAAGCTGTATCCCCCCTGATGGGATTCAACTCAATGCCAGAGTGGCCAGTCGGCAAGATTATCCTTCCAGTCAGGGCAAGAAGCGTGACAAACAAGTGGAATCTTGGGTGTTAAAGGTCCTTTCCACTTACAACATAATCTTGGGAAGAACATGGCTGTATACCATGCGAGCGGTAGCTTCATCCTACCATCAAGTAATGCGATTCCCCAATGAAGCCGGGGTAATTGAAGAGGTCTTTGGAGACCAAATTATGTCCAATCAATGCTTTTTCACGGTTAATGGCAGCCACGCTACCAAGGGATATGTTCATTCAGTGGAAGAACCTGAGAGCAATGAACTGTTCGCAGATGTCGGCAAAGCAGTTGATCAAAAAGCGATGGAAGACTTGGTAGAGGTAAGAATAGATGAAAAGAACCTGGATAAGTTCTTTTTGCTCGGTTCGTCGTTGTCCCGCACTGAGAGATTAGAGGTCTTGGAATTCTTGACCTCTAACATCGAAGTGTTCGCCTGGACACCCTACGACATGCCAGGCATTGATCCAAACTTCATTTGTCACCAACTCAATGTCCACCCATCTGCTAGACCAATCATTCAGTGCACTCGCAGATCGGCACTCCACCACGCCGAGATAGTGCGGAAGAAGTGGGAAATCTGCTAGAGGCAGGAGCTATCAGAGAGGTGCACTACCCTAGATGGATTTCCAACACAGTCGTGGTGCCAAAGAAGAATGGCAAATGGCGTGTCTGCGTCGACTATAAGACAGTCAACAAAGCATGCCCAAAGGACAGCTTCCCCCTACCACGGATAGATCAACTGGTAGACTTAACGGCAGGGCACAACCGACTTAGCTTTCTTGATGCGTACAGAGGCTACCATCAGATCGCCATGTACGAACCAGACCAGGAGGTCACGTCCTTTACAACTCCAAGAGGACTGTATTGCTACAAGGTCATGCCCTTTGGCCTAAAGAACGCAGGGGCAACATTCCAGAGAATGGTCACCAAGATATTTGAGCCGTTGTTAGGCAGACCAATGGAGGCTTACATCGACGACATGGTGGTCAAGAGCAAGGATGAGAATGACCATCTAAGGGACCTAGGTGAGTTGTTCCAGATTTTGAAGAGGCACAAGTTGCGCCTTAATGCATCTAAGTGCGCGTTCGGTGTAGGATCTGGCAAATTCTGGGCTTCTTGGTGACCAACCGGGATATAGAGGCAGACCCCTCCCAGATCAAAGCTATTCAGGATCTAGAGAGGCCTAACTCAGTCAAAGAGGTGCAGCATCTCACCGGCATGGCAACTGCACTCAACTGATTCATTAGCCAGTCGTTAGACAGACTATGACCATTTTTTCAAGCATTAAAAGCTAAGTTCGAGTGGGACGAAGAATGCGACCACGCTCTGGAAAACTTGAAAGAATACATGTCTTCTCCACCACTGCTTATCACCCCAATATCTGGAGAAGAACTCTTCCTGTACCTGGCAGTCTCTCAGCACGCAATTAGCGCAGTGTTGGTCCGTGCAGAAGGAATCCAACATCTGCCCATCTTTTATGTCAGCAAGACATTGCTGGGCGCCGAAACAAGGTACTTGCCATTGGAAAAACTGGCATTGGCCTTGATGATGGCCTCAAGGAAGTTGTCGCACTACTTTCACGCCCACACCATAGTCGTCCTCACAACTTTCCCGTTAAAAGCTTTGTTTGAGAGGGCAAACTTTTCTGGGCAAATCCTGAAGTGGGCAGTAGAGTTAGGACAATTCGACATCAAGTTCCAACCCAGAACCGCGATAAAGGCCCAAGCTTTGGCAGACTTTGTCGCAGAATTTACCCCAGGAAGTCATCATATCGCTTGATCGACCGACACAACCGAACTAGGGATAGAAGTTGACACCGGAATAGCGCAACCCCTGGTGCAGGATACTCAGTTAGACCCCAAGGCAGACCAGAGTAAAGAAAGCAAGGAAGAAGCGAACCATGGTACACCAAGCCAAGACTCACCAACAAATAAAGACTTGGTACAATCAGATAGCGAGGGGCAGACAGCAAGCATGGACCTTAAAGAAAACACCAGCAACATTTTTGACCCCACGGTATCATCTGACCCCTCCACTTGCTGGAAGTTGTTTGTTGGAGAGATGTGGAAGCTCTTCGTAGATGGAGCATCCAACCGGTACGGTGCAGGACTTGGCATAGTCCTCATCTCACCAGATGGCCTAGTTGTGGAGCAAGCAGTCAACCTTGGCTTCCCAGCATCAAACAACGAAGCGGAGTATGAAGCGCTTCTTGCAGGTCTCAAATTAGCATTCTACATAAAGGCCACCGAGCTAATAGTTTACAGCGACTCACAACTGGTGGTAAACCAAATTTCAGGCGACTACAAAGCAAATGATGACAAGATGGCTAAGTACCAAGACTTAGTCAGAAAAGAGTTCAAGAAATTTGAAGTAGTAAGGATAGAATAGATTGGCAGGGAGGAAAACAGCAGAGCAGACGAACTAGCAGGCTTTGCTTCAATGGCAGATACATCCATCCCTCATCCGTTACTAATTAACTACTTACCAAGACCAAGCATTGAAGACTCCGAAGCAGAAGAGGTATGTTGCGCCGAACTAGGCCCCTCATGGATGGATCCCATCATACTATTCTTAAAAGACGACATCTTACCGGAAGAAAAGAAAGAAGCCAACAAAATTAGAGCAAAGTCATAACGATTTTGGCTCTCCTCATCTATGGCATTGTACAAAAAGTCATTCACAGGACCTTATCTAAAGTGTGTCCACCCCAGCAAAGTGGAAGCATTCTTGTTCGAGATACACAAGGGCGTGTACGGAAGCCACCAAGGAGGAAGATCGTTAGCTTACAGAGCCATTTCGCAGGGATACTGGTGGCCATACATGTAAGCAGACTCAGAGAAATATGTGAAGAAGTGCGAGAAATGTCAGAAGTTCGCACACCAAATACATCAGCCTACCAGAGAACTCCTACCACTAACAAGCCCATGGCCTTTCGCAATGTGGGGCTTGGACATAGTAGGACCACTTCCAACAGCACCTGGCAACAGAAAGTTCTTCCTTACAGCAACAGACTACTTCACAAAATGGGTGGAGACAGAAGCACTAGCATCAATAAAGGAGAAGGATGTGAAGAAGTTCGTCTGGCAGAATATCATCACTCGGTTCAACATACTAAAGGCTCTAATATCGGACAACGGCACTCAGTTCGATGGCAGAATCTTTAGAGGCTTTTGTGAAGAATACAAGATAGAGTTCTACAATTCTACACCGGCATATCCTCAAGCAAATAGCCAAGCAGAAGCATCAAACAAGGTTGTCTTGGATGGACTGAAGAAAAGGTTAGAGAAGGCAAAAGGCAAGTGGGCTGAGAAACTTCCTCATGTTTTATGGGCTTACCGCACCACACCTCGACGATCAACAGGAGAAACACCATTCTCCTTAGCCTACGGCATGGAAGCAGTAATCCCACTGGAAGTTGGCCTCCCCACAATTAGAAGCGAAAATTTTGATCCAGACTTGAATGGAGAAGCCATAGCATTGGAACTCGACCTCGCCGAAGAAAGAAGAGAAAAAGCACTGGTTCACATTGCCTCATACCAACAAGAGTTGTCCAGAAAGTATAACAAGACGGTGCATCCAAGGCAATTCAAAATCGGAGATTGGGTACTGCACAAAGTGATGGGAAACACCTTGGTACCAGGAGATGGTAAGTTAGGGCCTAATTGGGAAGGACCTTACAAAGTGGTCGGATTAGCAGGAAAGGGTGCTTACCACTTGGAAGACAAAGACAGCAAAGCAATTCCCAGACCATGGAACACTGCCAATCTCAAACTATTTTATTTTTAGCTTTCCTTTAAAATACTTGTAATTTTTCTTTTCTCCAATAAAACAAATAGTTTTCTTTTCAGCATCAGTGTTTTATTCTATAAAAGTTGTTTTAGTGAGTTAGGGGCATTGAAAACATGGTTGGCTGGAAAAACCAATACCCTTTCTAAGCCCAGGATAAGGATCCAGGCTGCAGGACGTTTGGTCAAAATAACCAAACACTTTACTCTAGGTTGGCTGGAAAAACCAACTTAGAGGTTAGCTGGAAAAACCAACACCCTTCCTAAGCCCAGGATAAGGGTCCAAGCTGCAGGATGTTTGGTCAGAATAACCAAACACTTTACTCTAGGTTGGCTGGAAAAACCAACTTAGAGGTTGGCTGGAAAAACCAACACCCTTCCTAAGCCTAGGATAAGGATCCAGGCTGTAGGACGTTTGGTCGGAATAACCAAACACTTTATTCTAAGATAGCAGGAATAACCAATTTAGAGGTTGGCTGGATTAAACCAACTCTTAGTACTCTTCAGCCGAGGTAAGTATCTCGGCTAAAGAGTGGTTGGCTGGATTAAACCAACTCTTGGTACTCTTCAGCCGAGGTAAGTATTTCGGCTAAAGAGTGGTTGGCTGGATTAAACCAACTCTTGATACTCTTCAGCCGAGGTAAGTATCTCGGCTAAAGAGTGGTTGGCTGGATTAAACCAACTCTTGGTACTCTTCAGCCGAAGTAAAGATCTCGGCTAAAGAGTGGTTGGCAGGTATACTTATAGTTGCAATGTTAAGACCGGGATAAAGTATCTCGGTAAGAGAATGCTATACCTCATCCAAGACTTCAGTTAGAAAGTAAAGTACAAGCATAGAAGATCAACCGAAATAAAAGAGCAGACTTCATTGAAAATTCAAAGCAAGTACAAAGGGTGGGGCCTCAACCCGGTTACAATCTGTGTCCAAAAGCAAAGAAAAGAAAATATAGAAATCAAGCAAAAAGAAGAGAAATGCAAAGTCAGGCAAATAGATCATCAATATCAGCATCAAGTTCAACTCGCAGCCCGGTTTCAGTTGGAAGCTCAGTTTTGATCGAGAGTATGGTCTCGGTTGGAAGCACGGTTTCAGTTGGTAGTTCGACAGTCAGGTCTTCCACCGTTGGCTCCGCCCGAGCTGACTGATTGGCAGGATCATTGACGACCGGGGTATCATTGGGCTCGGTTTCTTCATCGTCCGAAGCTTCGAGAAATTGTTGCTGAGTAGTAGCAGCATACTCTGCTAGTGAGCTCGGTATGAGTATTGAGGAGGATTGAAGACCTCGGTCTCAGGCCCATAACCGAGCTACACCACAGCACCCCTCCACCCGCATTTAAAGAAGAGATCCTTTGCGGCTTCACACTGCTTAATGTATAGGGCTTCACTCTCTTTAAAGCTCCGGTCCTCTGCATCCTCTAGCTTCTTCTCAAGCTCTGTTATTTCGGCTTTCTTTTTTCCTTCGAGCTTGGCCAGCTCGCGCAGGTATTTATCTTTCATCGCGGTCAGGGCCCTTTGTTTATCAGCGTTAGCTGAGGTAACTAGTCCGGTCAGACGGGTTAACTCGGCCTCTAGTTCGGCCGTCTTTTGTTGGTACTCTTTTAGCTCGGTCGTTTTGGCTTCAGCTTCTCCCACGGCCTGCCTTTCTGTTTTTCTAAGTTCCAACACTTGCTTATGAGTGATGTGGTTTTTTTGTATGGCCTGCAAAAGGATGGCAAGACACTTTTTTCAATATAACCGAGGTGAAAGTTGGAAAAATTTCTTGAGAAAAAAAAAAAAGAAAGCAAAAGGACAACTTACCAGCACCATCGATTTTGTGGACGAGCGAAGGGCCTTCAACTCCGTCAGGTGGTCGTGGTGCCTCATGTCGGCTGGAAGGCAAACACCTTTAGCCAGGTTGAATGCCATCATGTGGTCTTTTTCTGCGACCACTGAGTCAGAATCCGTGACAGCATGGTTCTGAAAAGTGATTTTTGGAGCCCACTTGGAGGAGGTAGCTCGGTCAGAGCGCTTCGGTTCTGGGCTCAATGGAGGGCTTGGAGGAGTTTTTTGTGGAACCACGGTTTCGTCTTCATCAACAAGGCGTGGCTCGGTTGTGGAAGTCTGAGCACGCTTGCTTGGCCGCGATGACAAAGGCTGTTGGGTTGGCAGAGCTACCATAGTTTCTTGAGTTTGACCGGCTGGTGGTACCTCGGTCAGATTAGTTTTGGTTAGAAGGGCTCGCACAGCTCTCTTCTTGGCCATCTCTTGTTCAGCAGTGAGAGGGACTAGATTGATATGGGGCAAGGTTGGGTCCGGTTCAGGTGAAGCTTCCAACAAAAAAACAGTTACCTTGGTCTTTCGCTTGCTACTGTATCGATAGGTCGGCTGGAAATTCAGTAGCTCGGTCCAACTTTGGTTTGGATATCGCAGCGCAGCACGAAGGGTAGCTAGGTTGGGGTAGCTGTACTGTAACTTGAGAAAGTTCGAGTCTGCATAAAAAAGAAAAGAAAAGAGGTAACTGTTAGTTCGATTCAAGTAATGAAAACCGAAGTAAAGAAATACATGCAATAGAGCCGAGATAAACCTACCAACTACACCCTTGTTCCAATTTATTCTATCATCAGGGATCTGGGCTTATTGGTCCTCAAAATTCACAGATACCCAGAAGAAATTGTCGTCGTTCACGTCTTTATCCGATGTATCTTTTATTATCTTTTCACGCCGGCGTCTTATTCTTAAATAATAGACCCATCCATCTTCGCCAGAGCCTATAGAATATTGGTGGAAGAGCTCGGCTAAGCCGAGGTTAAGATCAGCCCTGTGATTTAGATCGGCAATGCCGTTTATTATGCGGTAAGAGTTGGCGGAAAGTTGGGTAGGGCAAAGGTTGGTCTGCCTAAGGAATTCATAGAGGAGAGGTTGTACAGGGAATCTTAGGCCGGTTTCTACGATGGAAAGGAGGGTAAAGAGAACAAAACCAGGGTTTCCCCAAGGTGTGACATCTAGCTCGGCTAAAGTGAGATGGACATCGTCAGGGATATGGTAGTCCCTTCGGAACTTGGCCATACCGCCTGGGGTGTTTACTAAAAACCTATACTTTCCCATTTGTGGTTTAAATTATGAATAAATTATACTTGGGTGTTAGCTCGGTCGAAAAATGACGCTGAGTAGCTCGGTTGAGCGTGCGAAGGAGTGCCTGGCAACCTAAGTCTGCAAAGTGAAAAAAGAAAGGTGTTACGCACAGATCGTTGGACCGTGCTAAAAGAAATATAGGCAAAATAAATAAAGTCTTAGCTCGGCTATGTGAGATGCTACAGATCTTAGCTCGGTTTCAGCAAAGGGTTTGTTAGCTTGGTTTGAGCAAGGCATTTGTTAGCCCGGTTGAGCCTCTAGGGGCAGCGTTCTCAGTTCGGTCTAAACTAAGAAGGCTGGTGTAACCCCAAGTTGTAGCTCGGTCATGGTTAGGGCTTTCAAGCCTGCTGTTGCGCAGACCTAGTACGGTTCGATAGCTCGACTAGTTGACTAAAAAGGTGGTTCTACTTGTTGAAACTACTAGCATAGGGTGTTAGTTCGGTTGGTTAGTTTGGCTAGTTTGACAGTAACTACAAACAACTTCTTAGTTCGGTTATAGGGTGATTTTGGATCAAATACAGTGCTCTACAGATTGCTTATTGAAATACAAGTGGTTCTTATAAGGTTTTTTTTTCCAGAAAACGCAAGAAAAAGCAAATATATGTTTTGCAAAAGCACATTAACGATATGCTATGGATTAAAACAAAGGTGAAAACAAGAAAAGCAGAACAGATTTGAGTAGCTTACCAGGACAAGAGGAAGAGGTTAGAAGATAGGAACAACGACAACAACTAAGAACAAGAGCTTTTTCAGAAGCAAAGTTGAGGAAAAATGGAAATGAGAAAGAGAGAAGGAGATGAATAGTGTGAGTTTGATTCAGAAAAGAACGAAAGGGTTTTGGTGAAAAGCCCCAAAAATTTGGGCGGGACTGTTCAAAAAACACGAGGTACGAAGACGGCGTCACAGCTGCCTTCAGCCAATGACAGCATGCCACGTGTCCTTGGAATGAGAAGCGATTCAGTTGCTGGGATTGAAGAGATGTTTTGACCGGACAAGTGGAGCCCGGTGTGAATTCAGCTCGGCTGGAAAGGCTAAAGAGTTTTTAGCTCAGCTGGAGAGGCTTGAGAGTTTAGTTCGGTTGTAAGGCTAAAACTTTTTAGCTCGGCTGGTAACAGGTAATCCCTATCATGCTGTGCAGATGGAATTAAGGGGCAATTGAGAGGGTAATTTATATGTATAAATTGGGCCGAGCTGGGTAATGGGCCGTTGTGGGCCATAGTAAGAAAGACGGAGTAAAAGTGGCCTTGGCGTTAGCCCGGTCCCAGAAGGCCTTGTTGTTATTTCGATCGCCACGGCCAGAATAGTTAACCCGGTCGTAATCTTTAAACCGAGGCTTACTGAGCCTTCTTCGGGACTTTTTGGTTAGCTCGGTCCAACTCTTCTACGGATAGCTCGGTCTTGGCACGCGAAGCTGAGGTAGAAGCAAGAAAAGGAAGAACCGAGTTGGCAGTTAGCTCGGTCATACCAGCCAGTTTAGCATGGCAATGTTATCTTGGTCGTATGGTCATCCCACCGAGGTAAAACCATCTCACTTGGTTTAAGCAGTGAGGGGGGTGTTGAAAGATAAGCATTATCTTTCGGGAATGTGATTCCTAGGAGGGCTCTATATGGAGGAGTAAGAGTTCTACTTGGATTGTGCCACGCGGAACCTATAAAGGCTCATAACATCACCTTTGGAGAGGTAACACAACTTTGATTCCCGAATACATAGAGCTTTTTGTCTATTTGTCTATTTTGCTGACTTAGGCATCGGAGAGGTATCCGGCACACACCCGCCGACTAGCTCACGTTTGTGTTTTCAGGGAGTAAAGCGACGACGTACGGAGGAGTGCAACCTTGATCAACAGGATTATACGAGAAGGTTTATTTCTTTCCCGTACAGGAGAAATTGAAAAAGGTGCTGCAGTAATTATGAGAGAAGTCAAAAAGATTTGTGGGTTGAGAAAAGTCAACAAATAGATAATTATATTACTAAATCATAATTTAAATTTAGATGTTAAATTCTTATCTTCTTTATTTTTGTGTATAACCATAGTGTATAATAGAAATTGAAAAAGGTGCTGTAGTAATTATGAAAGAAATAAAAAATGTTTGTGGGTTGGGAGAAATCAATAAATATTGAGGTTTTTTTTTTTAAATCAAAAAATTAGAAAATTAGGATTAGGATATTAGAGTTTTCACAAAGCTTGTAGATTAGAAACTCCTTATAAGGGATTAGGATATTAGGTTTATAGATATTTATATTTATTTTCAATTTTTTTAATATGTAAATTAAATACATGGGGTTTGACCGAGGAGTTTGAAAGAATTTAATAAGTGTTTATTTATTTATTTAAGAGGCATTTACACAATAATTACATGGGTCTCTTGGGGATGCAAAAAGTAAGAAAATTAGGATTTCATTTATTACGTTATTCATTTAATAAGTGTAATTATTATAAAGTAAGTGTTTATTGTAATCAATAGTGTAATTAAGTGTTTATTGTAATCAATAGTGTAATTATTACAATCTTTGAACCAATCACCAATCACCAAGTCAATTTTTTTAAAAAAAAAATATTAAAAAATCAGGAAATTAGGATTGACATGTTGGAGCTTCCACAAGCCTTGGGTTTTAAAATACCCTTTTTCTTAATATATAGATACTAACATAGCACCCGTGCTATGCACGGAATAATTATAGATATTTATATTTATTTTAGAATTTTTTAAATATATAAATTATGACAATCTTATCACTAACTATAGTGTATAAGAGAAGTTGAAAAAGGTACTGCAGTAACTATGCATGGATTGTATCTATAATTATTTGTATGAGAGGATTTCAAATGCTGATCAGGAAATTTTGACCAAATCAATAAATGCAGACATGTGGAAAAACATGTGGATTTGAAAAAGTTAATAAATAAATGTCGAGATTTTTTTTATTTTTAAATAAAAAAATCGAGAAATTTAGATTGAGATATTGGAACTCCCACAAGGCTTGGGGTTAGAAACCCTCTTTCCTTAATATATACTAGCATATCACCCGTGCTATGCACGGATTGTGTTTACAATTATCTATATATGTGAATTATGATTTTTAAATTTTTTTTTTAAATGTCTTCTTTTTTTTCCTTTTTTATATTATATTAAATTTAATATTTTGATAATAATCGTATGTGTTGAACTTTTCAAGGAATTAAATGTCTTTTTATTTATTTATTATTTATATTAAAGTTTAATATTTTGATAATAATCATATGTGTTGGACTTTTTAAGAAATTTTTTTTATGCTTGTTCTTAATGCATTAAAGTGTTGTTATGAGAGATAATAATCATATGTGTTGGGACTTTTCAAGGAATTCATATATGTTGGATTTCAAAGAATTTTTGTTATGCTTGTTCTTAATGCATTAAAGTGTTATTATGAGGGTAAGACTTGGGAGTAGGGAGAAGTTAATAAATGCTAAGATTTTTTTTTTTTAAATCAAAAAATCAAAAAATTTAGATTGGGAGATTAGAGCTCCCACAAGCCTTCGGGTTAAAAACTCCCTTTTGCTTAATATATAACTAGCCTATCACCCATACTATACACGAGATAATTATAGATATTTATATTTATTTTTATTTTTTTTAATATATAAATTAAATACATGGGGTTTGACCGAGGAGTTTGAAAGAATTTAATAAGTGTTTATTTATTTATTTAAGAGGCATTTACACAATAATTACATGGGTCTCTTGGGGATGCAAAAAGTAAGGAAATTAGGATTTCATTTATTGCGTTATTCATTTAATAAGTGTAATTATTACAATCTTTGAACCAATCATCAATCACCAAGTCAATTTTTTTAAAAAAAAATATTAAAAAATCAGGAAATTAGGATTTTTTAATATATAAATTAAATACATGGGGTTTGACCGAGGAGTTTGAAAGAATTTAATAAGTGTTTATTTATTTATTTAAGAGGCATTTACACAATAATTACATGAGTCTCTTGGGGATGCAAAAAGTAAGGAAATTAGGATTTCATTTATTGCGTTATTCATTTAATAAGTGTAACTATTATAAATTAAGTGTTTATTGTAATCAATAGTGTAATTATTAAAATCTTTGAACCAATCACCAATCACCAAGTCAATTTTTTTTTAAAAAAAATATTAAAAAATCAAGAAATTAGGATTGACATGTTGGAGGTTTCACAAGCCTTGGGTTTTAAAAGACCCTTTTCCTTAATATATAGATACTAGCATATCACCCGTGCTATGCACGGTTTGTGTTTCACTACTTCGTCTTTTTTTTTTTTTTAAATGTCTTCTTTTTTTTATATTATATTAAAGTTTAATATTTTGATAATAATCATGTGTATTGGACTTTTTAAGGAATTCATATGTGTTGGACTTTTCAAGAAATTTTTTTTATACTTGTTCTTAATACATTAAAGTGATTATGATTTAGTAATATAATTATGTATTTTTTGTATGTATATCTATCAAAATTTTAAATCACTTAATGGGACAAATTAATCAATTTTTTAAAATTATTGATTTTTTAATTTACAAAATAGATTAAAAAAAACTATTGACTGATTTATTTATTTAATAAAAAAAATATTTCATAATCTCTCCCTCCTAATCCCTCTCACCAATTTCCAAAAAAAATATATATATATTAAAACTTGCATTCATTTTCTCTTCCCCTAAAAATCAGATAATATTAAAGTTGTAGATATTTATCTATATCTTATATATTATATTATAACATAACCAAAAAAAAAAAACTAAAAAAAATCTTTAAAGTTTATCTAAATAAATTTTAAATCAATAAAACTCACATATCTAACTCACATCATAGCTTACCTAAATAATAATAATTAAAAACAAATAGAAACCATCAATAAATTAAATTAAAAAAAAATAGATACCCATAACTCCATCTTAAATAAATTGAAAAAAAAAATACCCGAATAAAAACCACACAAAAATAAAAAAAGATAAGAATTTAGATATGGATCTAAAAAAAATATTAAAACATGCATTCTTTCTCTCTTCTCCAAAAAATCAAATAATATTTTTTTATCAAAGTTGTAGATATCTATCTATATTTTATATATTATATTATAACCTAACCAAAAAAAAAAAAAAATACTAAAAATCAGATATACAAACAAATAAAATTAACAAGTTTGATTTTTATTTATTCAGTTAAAATCTTTCTTTGCATCTCAATATCCAATTTTAATTTTAAAATTCTTGAAAGTTTATCTAAACAAATATAATTTTAAAATATCTCCCACCATTATACTTTTAATAAATAAAACTTACATGTGTATCACATATCTAACTCACATCATAACTTACCTAAATAATAATAATTAAAAACAAATAGAAACCACAGATAAATTAAATTAAAAAAAATAGATACCCACAACTCCATCTTAAATAAATTGAAAAGAAAAAAAAAAGACCCCGAATAGAAACCACACAAAAATAAAAAAGATAAGAATTTAAATATGGATCTAAAAAAATATGATAATATCTACATTTGAATTATGATTTAGTAATATAATTATCTATTTTTTCTGATGTATATATATCAAAATTTTAAATCAGTTAATAAATCAATAATTTTAGAAAATTAATTAATTTGTCTCATTAAGTGATTTAAAATTTTGATAGATAAACATAAAAAAAAATACATAATTATATTACTAAATTATTATTCAAATTTCGATGTTTTATATTTTTGAAATCCATAGTTAAATTCTTATCTTCTTTATTTTTTTGTGTAACCATAGTGTATAGAAGAAATTGAAAAGAGTGCTGCAGTAATTATGAGAGAGGTCAATAAATGCTTAGGTTGGATTAGGAGAAGTCAATAAATACTGAGGTTAATTTTTTTTTTTTTTTTTAAAAAGCAAAAAATTAGAAAAATTAGGATTGGCATATTGAAGCTCCCACAGGCCTTGGGGTTGAAAACCCCCTTTTGCTTAATATATAGTATAGACTAGCCTATCACTCGTGCTATACATGGGATAATTATAAATATTTATATTTGTTTTAGATTTTTTTTAATATATAAATTATGTTTTTTAAGATTTTTTATAAAAATAATTCAACAATCTTATCACTAACCATAGTGTATGAGATAAGTTAAAAAGGTACTGCAGTAATTATACACAGATTGTATCTATAATTATTTGTATGAGGTGATTTTAAATGCTGATTAAGGAATTTTGACCAAATCAATAAATGCAGGCATGTGAAAAGACATGTGGACTGAAAAAAGTTAATAAAGGCTGATCAGGAGATTTTGACCAAATCAATAAATGCTGAGGCTTTTTTTTTTAAATAAAAAATTTAGAAAATTCAGATTAGGATATTTAAATAAAAGTTAATAAATGCTGAAGTTAATATTGCTATCTAACTAATTACAATCATATTTTTCTCATAATAAAAAAAATAATTGAAAAAAAGAACCATTAAAATAGTAAATAAAAAGATTATTTAGAACCATTGAACAAATTACGATCACATTTTTTTTTTTGTGAGTGTTTATATTTATCTAACTTCAATCATATTAAAAAATAAAATTATAAACAAAAGGAGATAACTTCAATCATACAAATCACAATTTTTTTAATGCTATCTAATCATCATCAATAATTAAAAAAAATCAATCACAAATTAAGTCAATTGATAATTAAAAACACAATAATTTATTTTTCAAAAAACATAGTGAGTTAAAAAGATCAATTATAATTTTTTTTGGGGTCAAAATACAATCTAATCATCATCAATAATTGGTACATTATACAACCGTGCTTCAGACCCCCAGTGAGGTGGCACCATCCCGTTCGTTGAAAAAAAAAAAAAAAAAAAAACAGTTTTTTTTTTTTTGGGCAAATCTCACCCTTACATCCATGACCCCCAGTGACCCCCACTGGGGGTGTTAGGCATTTTTCGTACATTATGTGACCCTAATGAGTACAATCCATTTTGTTTTTCAAAAAATACAGTGAGTTAAAAATCAAATAACAAATTAAGTGAATTGATAGTTAAAAAAACACAATAAATTTTTATTCAAAAAATACAGTGAGTTAAAAAAATCAATTACAATTTTTTTTTTCAAAATACAATCTAATCATTATCAATAATTGGTACTTTAAAAATCAAATCAAATCACAAATATTTTTATGCTATCTAACTATAATCATATTTTTTTCATAAATAATTGTAAAGAAAGACCATTAAAATAGTAAATAAAGGGAGACTTATTTATAAGTCCTTTTTCAGAACCTTATGCTAGGCTAAGTCCTGTGTAATTTTTTATAGAGTCTTAAGTCCTATTTTCATAAGAATGTATTCCACAAGATCCTAATCTTTTTACCCCCATTTTCACACCACCTGATAAGGGCAGAGATATAACCGAATGCTCAACGAGACCGTAAGCCCCTCCCTTCCGAAACCAATTTCCAATCTCTCTCCTTCAATTTAAGCACGTGTTGTTGTCTTTCTATCCCTCTCTTTCATGGACTCTTATCTTTTGGTGAGAGCAAAATCTTTTTGATGGAACCGAGTGGTGGCGCCGCCGCCAGATTCCAAAATCGGATCAGACTCGCTTTGTTTTCAAACTCGCTCTGTTTTTAATTAATTTAAAATTATAATTTTTATTAATTAATTTAGATTTCACATATATTATTGATAATTTTTTAAATTTTACAATTAATAATACAAAATAAAAATATATTAAGATTATATATCTATTTCAAAACAAATGGATTAAAAAAATAAAAACTTATTAAGTTTGCGAAACGTAACGTGACACATTACGTTACGTTTATATAGGTGTCACATTACGTTACGTTTATGTAGGTGTCACGTTACGTTCATATTGGTCTCATGTTACGTTTATATAGGTGTCATGTTACGTTACTTTGATGTAGATATGTCACGTTACGTTTATATAGGTGTCATGTTACGTTACGTTTATGTAGATATGTCACGTTACGTTTATATAGGTGTCACGTTACGTAGGTGTCACGTTACGTTACGTTTATATCAATTTCTTATATATGGTTTTACTACTTATTTATGATATTAACAACTAATATTGAGGGTAAATGTGTCAACAAACTTCCCACAGGACTTATGGGAATATAAATTTTTTAGTAGGACCATATGTAACATAAGTTTCCCTAATAGGACTTCTAAATAATTTTCCCGTAAATAAAAGATTAAATCACATTAAAAAAAAAATCATTGAACAAATTACAATCACATCACATTTTTTCCGTAATAAAAAAAATAAATAAATGAAAAAAAGAACCATTGACTAACTACAATCACATTAAAAAAAAAAGAACTATTGAACTAACTACAATCACATTTTTTTCTTTGTGAGTGTTTATGTTTATCTAACTTCAATCATATTAAAAATAAAATTAAAATAGTAAATAAAAAGATTAAAAAACATTTATAAAAAAAACCATTGAACTAACTGCAACAATCATATTAAAAAAAAGAGTAATTGAACAAACTACAATCATATCACATAATTTTAAATGTAAAAAAAAGGAACTATTAAACTAACTACAATCACATTAAAAAAAAAGAATCATTCAACTAATTATAATCACATTTTTCTCTTTGTGAGTGTTTATATTTATCTAATTTCAATCATATTAAAAAATCAAAAATAAAATTAAAATAGTAAATAAAAAGATTAAATAACATTAAAAAAAATCATTGAGCTAACTACAATAATCATATTAAAAAAAAGAGTCATTGAACAAACTACAATCACATCACATTTTTCCCATAATAAAATAAATAAATGAAAAAAAGAACTATTAAACTAACTACAATGACATTAAAAAAAAAAAGAATCATTCAACTAATTATAATCACATTTTTCTCTTTGTGAAGGTTTATATTTATCTAACTTCAATCATATTAAAAAATCAAATTATAATTTTTTATTCACTAGACAAATCACAAATATTTTTATGCGTTATCTAACTATAATATTAAAACAGTAAACAAAAAGAAAAGTTAAGAAAGAGAAAATAAAAAAAAGACTTATTGTTTGCATACGTGATCACTGAAATTGAAAGTGTAGAAGTGAGAAGTCAAGAAAGAGAAAACAAAAAGGAGACTCACTGTTTGCAATAGGTATGTGAAAAGTTAAAAAGAGTGTGTGTATTGGAGAAGTTAAAAAGATTTTGAAGAATTTAATAAGTGTTAATTTTTTTTTTTTCAGAAAAAATCAAAAAAATTAATAAATTAAGGTTCAGATATTGGAACTTCAACAAAACTTGTGAGTTAGAGATAGATATAAATAAATAGATAGATATAGATATAGATATTTATATTTATTTAAAAAAATTTTAATATACAAATTATTTGTTTTGGAAAAGGTACTGCAATAATTATGAGAGAAGTCAAAAAGTCTTATGGGTTGACAGAAGTCATTAAACGCTGAGGTTAAATTTTTTTTTTTAAAAAAAACAAAAAATTAGAAGATTAGAATTAGCATATTGAAGCTCCCACAAGCCTTGGGAGTTAAAAACCCCCCTTTGCTTAATATATAGTATAGATACTAGCCTATCACCCGTGCTATGCATGAAATAATTATAGATATTTATATTTTTTTTAATATATAAATTATGTTTTTAAGATTTTTTATAAAAATAATTTAACAATCTTATCACTAATCATAGTGTACAAGAGAAATTAAAAAAGCTACTGCAGTAACTATACACGGGCTGTATCTATAATTATTTGTATGAGGGGATTTTAAGTTTGGGAAGTTTAGAATAAGTGCACTTTTTAACTTTTTTTGTATTATGTGTAGAAAAAGTAGAGAGGAGATGTTGATTGATGTGACCTAAAAAAGATAAAAAGATAAAATAAGTGCACTTATATTGGGATGCCAAACTTGGCCTAAATGCTAATCAGGGATTTTGACCAAATCAATAAATGCAGGCATGTGGATTGAAAAAAGTTAATAAATGCTAATCAGGGAATTTTGACCAAATCAATAAATGTTGAGGTTTTTTTTTTTTTTTTTTAAATCAAAAATTTAGAAAATTAAGATTTAGCGATTGGAGCTCTCACAAGGCTTGGGGTTTAGAAACCCCATTTTCCTTAATATATTTACAATTATCTATATATGTGAATTGCGATTTTTAAATGTCTTTTTATTTTATTTTATTTTATTTAAATGTCTTTTTTTTTCCTTTTTTTATATTATATTAAAGTTTAATATTTTGATAATAATCATATGTGTTAGACTTTTCAAAGAATTAAATGTCTTTTTTTTATTATATTATATTAAAGTTTAATATTTTGATAATAATCATATGTGTGTGACTTTTCAAGAAATTTTTTTTATGCTTGTTCTTAATGTATTAAAGTATTATTATAAGGGATAATAATTATATGTGTTGGGACTTTTCAAGAAATTCATATGTATTGGATTTCAAAGAATTTTTTTTACGCTTGTTCTTAATACATTAAAGTGTTATTATGAGGGTAAGATTTAGGGATTGGGAGAAGTTAATAAATGCTAAGTTTTTTTTTTTTTTAAAATCAAAAAATTTAGATTGGGAGATTAGAGCTCTCACAAGGCTTAGGGTTAAAAAAATCCCATTTTGCTTAATATATATATATATATATAGCCAGATAGATAGATATAAATATAGATAGATAGATAGATAAGGAATAAGAAATGATATTATATGGAGGGGTGTACAATATAAATATAGACTATTTATATATGATTTGGATTGATTTCAATTCGAAACTATGGGGTTCAATCCGAAACGGATTCGTGAACTACGAATTTTTAAATTTCCAATCTACAACCAAACTATGAATTCAAAAAATTAATCCAAACCTACCAGATTAGACTAAACCAGATCGGATTACAGATTACGGATTATACGAATTCTTTACTCAGCCCTACAATTATATTAACTTATTAAATCATCTCTATCAAATTAATTATTTTTATTTTTTAATTAAAATAGTGAATAAATTGCTAAATTTTAATTTTATCAAATTAAGTTTGTTATTTTAGTTTTTGTGAGTTTAGCTTAACAAATGTTGTTAGTAGTTTAGACTAGTTAAACATTAAAATATAATATATTACTTTGATATTTTGAAATTAATTGTGTAAAGTTTATAAAAAATATTTTAAATTAAAATTAATAAAAATGATGTTTAAATGACATGGCAAAAGAATAGAAAGTTTTGTTGCAGAGTGTATTTGAAATGTAAATAGCCAAAATATAAAATGTAATTTTTAAACAAAAATTTACTAATTTGATGAGGAGGACACACGATACGCATGTAATTTGAATAATTAAAAATAAAACAAAAAATATTACATATTATGTGACACTCAAATGGCAAATGCATTATTTAGGTAGTGTTTGGTAACGTTTATATTTACAAAAATTTTATAAATTAGTTTTTGTTTATTTTTAGAAAAACAAAAATTATAAACACGTTTGGTTTGAATAAAATGTTTGAAAATTTTTAAAAACATAAACTAAAAAATATGTTTGTTTAGACCTAAAATATTTAAATTTATTTTTTTATTATTTATGACAATGGGATCACACACATTATAATTAAAAAAATTAATTGAAAAAAATTATTTGGGAAAAAAATTATTTGAAAGAAAAAATTGTTAGTCAAAATTTTAAATTTCTATTTAAAAATCAACGTAAACTCATTTTTTGAGTTTACGTTTTTTTTCTCAAATTTATAAACTGAGACAACCATTTACAAATCAAAAAAAATTATCAAACAAGTTTTTATGACAATTTTTAAAATTTTTGTAAATATAAACTAAAAACTAAATGATTACCAAACAAACCCTTATTAAATTTATGGTGTTGTTAGGTTTGAATTTTACCCTCCTCTCTATTTATTTTTTTAATGAGAAATCCACTTAGCCTGTAAAGAGGCCAACGGTTCAAGAGACCAATATATATATATTTATTTTATATATAGTATAGATAGATAAATTTTAATACAAAAATGACGAGTCGTATAATTGAAAGTGAGAGGATTGTCCCCATGTGGATTCACTACAGGTTTGTTTTAATGGTTTGAACTGTTTTATTTGTAAATCGTTTATACAAAAAATTTAAATTAATTCAATAATCATAACTATATAATTTTATTATATATATATATTAAATATAACTATTATTTTGAAAGTCCACCCTTCATTTTTTTAAGAAAAATATAATAAAATTATATAGTTATTGTGGAAGGGTGAATTTTGTTCTCTACAGGGAAAGCGAAATGAACTGCTCTTTCCTTCACTTTGTAGAAAAGACAAATACCAAATCGTCAGTGATCTCTCCTGACCGTGGTTGGTCGGAAGGACCCTTCGATGATCAAATTAGAATCTTGTATGAACATATCGTTTTTTTAAAGGAAAATGTAACGCCCTCAAAATAAACCCATAAATCATACAATCTTGACATGCTTAGACATAAGAGAATAAAGTATAATTTCATTCATCAGAGTATTCATTACAAAAGTATTACATGTTGACATCAAAAGTAAATGCCTTTTAGGCTTACAACTTTCCAAGTCAACACTTGGTTACAAAAAGGAGAGTACTAACTCTACACAAAATAAGCTCTTGGCTTGATATACATGTAATACAATAAGGACAACAAAAAGAGTTTAACAGCTACAAGCCTCCCAAACTACGTCCTTGGAGGTGACATAACACCTGTACCTGAAAAGGATGTCCCATATAGGGTGAGCCAACGCCCAGTAGAGATATGCTAAACATAATATGAGTAAAGACAAAAACATTAGCATTTGATAAATGTTTAACCCACATCGTTCATGTCATAATCCACTTCAATTACATGACAATTATGTCCATGTTTCATTCATCTTTCCTTTACTTAACCGGTTTTCGATTCATAAATATGGCTCAGAACCTGGCCTGTAATGAACCAGAAATTTTTTTTAAAAAATAGCCAGTGTATAATTTAATTGAGAAAATTTTCGAATTTGAGTGCTGTGTAAATTCTGTGCGAAAATAGTTCGGTTTTGTATTTTTTAAAAATAGTTACTGATCTCAAAAAATTATGAAATTTTTGTATGTTGTTCACATACGAGTCTATCACGTCGTAAAAATTTCAGAATTTATTGATGAGTATTTATTTTATGAAAATTCGCGGACTGATCGGTGTTCGGTCTAGTGTATAGCAAAATTTGAAAGTGAGTTTTGGGTGTTTGGTCCTTTTTAATTATATGATTGATAGTGACTACCTTGGGAGTTGTTATTATTTATTATATAAGGTTATAATAAATATTTAAATGTTAAATTTATAGTGTGTACCATACGGTGAAAAATTATATATTTTATAAAGAATGAAACATGTATGTATTGTGAAATGAGCAAAATATTATATTTTGTGGTGTGCAAAAATATTATATTTTGTGGTGAGAAAAATTATATCATTTTATAATTTATATTATAAAATTATGAGTTATTATTATAAAAAAAAATTAAATTACATTTTTAATTTTTTTTTTTTTAAAAAAAAGAGCCCATCATTTGGAAGACAAAACCCATATGGGGTTGTTCCCCCATACCTCTCTTCCTTCCTTTATTCTTTTGCTTTTATTCTTCTTTTGACTAAGCAAACTCCAACTCTCCATCTCTCTCTCTCACCAACTCTCTCTCCCTCTCTCTAACTCTCGGCTCTCTCTCCTCTCTCCTCTCTCCTCTCTCTCTCTCCTCCTTCGTTGTTACTCAAGCTTTGAGCTTAGAGTGGGAGTCCTTAGAGTGAGAATTTGCAAAAGTGTTGTAAATAAAAGTTGTAGAGCTTGTCGTAATCTTTGCAATGGTGTTCTCGGATTCATGATCGGATGACGTTTGTATTTTCAGATTTATTTTTCTTCATATTTGAGGTAAGGACTTTCTTCATATTTTTACATTAAAGCTATGTTGGGATTATTTTGAGAAAATATATCATTATAAGAGGTATTGCATATAGGTATATTTTCATATTTTTGTTTGGTAATTTTTGAAAGAAAAATTATGTTGAAATGTTAAGAATGTTGGTATATTGAGATTGATTTTTGGAGAAATCATTTTGTGTTGTTAATTTTGTAAAAGAAATCTGAAAATAGAATTTAATAGTTGTATGGATTATATCTACATCATATTATGGTTAGATAATTTATTTTGAGGAACTAAGGTTGAAATATTTATCTCATCCTTGAGTTTTGGAATTTATTTTTGAGAAAAATAAATTGATATTGAGGAATATTATGTAAGGTGTTAAGTAGAGATTTTTCCTACACTTCTTTATGCACTTTTGCTTGATTATATGGAGTTTAGAGTTGTATATAATTTAATTAGAATTTTTGAAAAATTTGTGTTTTATTTGCTTAAAAGAGAAAATTTGAAGAAAATAAAAAGTTGATGCCCAAATTGCGAAAGTGTAAACTTGGAATATGTTTGTAAGGTTATGAAAGAGTTATGTTTTTAATTTGAACAAAAACGGACTTCGATTCGATTGGTTTTGAAATTTTTATCGGTTTGTGGCCAAAAGAGCATTTTTAAAGAAAACAAAGGAATTATGTTTAACTTTCGAGGCTTTTGATCAAAATAGGATGTCATAGTTGGATAATGCTTGGAGAATGAGTTTGGAAAGAAAATGATGTTTTCTTGGGCATTAACGGTATTATTTTACTTAATGTAATTGTTGAAATAAAACCGACACGGTTAGAAATGGACCTTAAGAAGTTATCGGACGTGATTGTGATATGAAAACTAGTGTAGTTGTTCATATTTGATAAAATGTGGAATATGATTTGTTTCTACATGTTGGGAATCATGGGAGATTCCAAGTTATAGTTATATGTTGGATTATATGCCCATGTTGTTATCTTTTAATTAATATGTTAGAGATAACTATTTTGGCTATCGGTGGAAATTTACCATGTTGCATTTAAATGAGAATTTTGATCAAAATGGTAATATTTAATAAGTAGGGATATTCTACTCCATCTTATGAGCTTTGCCATTAAATTTTGGTATTTCGATATATTGAGGGCTGCTGAGTAATTTTGAGAAAGTTGGGGTCTTTGTGTAATTTTCAAAAGAGGAGTTTTCAAGTTTAAAACCCATAGGTATGTAATACATTGGAAAGTGGAACCTTAGGGTCGGTATTGAGATTATGGGAAAAAGCCCTAATTGTTATGATAAATTAATTTGTATAATTAATTTTGTGAAATGAGAAATTGAATAGGAAATATTCAAATTGGAAATGTATGAGATTAAAGGGTGTAGTTGGATTAATTTATTGCTCACCTAGACAAAATGTTGATATTTTATCCATTGAGTGCATTTATTTTCTATTTAGAAATAACTGCTTTGGGCTATCGGTGGAGGATAGTCGTGATTGTTGTAGACAATGCATGATGATTAGGCAAACTAAACCTGATCAATTGAATGTGTCGTAGAATGTGACGGTTGAAAGAATACACTAAATTTATGTATTGATTGATTATGTATATGATCTGTGTTTATATACATTGTGCTGTGTGGGAGGAGATAAGGGATGTACTCCACGGTTTAGGGGAAGATAGGGGATGGACCTCTAAACCGGATATTGTTTGGGAGGAGATAGAGGATGGATTCCGTTGATACAGCACTAACATGTGTATCATTTGTGAAGTATGGAAGTGTTTGTGTGATTTGATATAGCACTAAAATGTATATCATTATCATTTGTGAAGTTTAGAAGTGTTTCTATGTTACGTTGATACAGCACTAACATGTGTATCATTTGTGAAGTATGGAAGTTTGTGTGATTTGATATAGCACTAAAATGTATATCATTATCATTTGTGAAGTTTAGAAGTGTTTCTATGTTACATTGATACAGCACCAAAATGTGTATCATCTATGAAATATGGGAGTGGTTTTATGTATTATTAATACAGCACCAAAATGTGTATCCATCATGAATTTCGAAAGTATTTTAGTGATGAGATATCATCTCATTAAATTGTTTGGCCAGGTTCTGAGCCTTGTTTTCAAACTTAAAGTTGAATAAGAAATGGAAAATTGTTATGAAACATGGATACATTTGCCATGTAATTAAAATGGATTTGACGAATTGTTTAATTATTTGATTCAATTGAGAATAAGATAATTGAATGGATTAAAAAGGATGTCATGTTACTATTGAAGCATGTTTATTTATTTAAGTTAACCGGTTGTGGTTAATTAAATAAAATGGATTTAAGAGATTATGTGATAAGACCTCATGATTTTGACATGATATGATTTCACGAATATATATGAGTATCTTTGTACTCTCACAACCTTTAATGTTTTAATATGAGATTGCTCGGTGAGTTTTGCTCACCTTCTGCCTGTACATGTGTACAGGGAATGCTTTTCGAATTTGAAGATCAAACAATGGCTCAATTGATTAGTTTTAGTTTGCCTAATCATCATGCAGTGTCTACAACAATCAAAACTATCCTCCACCGATAGCCCAAAGCAATTATTTCTAAATAGATAATAATTATATCTAACAGATAAATTATCAACAATTTTTACAGGTGAGTGATTAACAATTCCAACTCCACCATTCTATCTCATAATGAGCCAATCTCATTATTTCCAACTCAATTTCACATATCCACAATTTTCCAAATTAATTATACCAATTAATTTATACAACAAATTAGGGCTTTCTCCCTCATTTCCCAATATTGACCCAAAGGTCAAAATATCAACAATTTACAACACTAATCTCATGTTAAGACCCAACATACTCACGTATAGGCCCAAAGAACAAAACCCCTTTTTCTACATTTTGAAACCCTAACACCCAAACTTCCCAACTCGCAACATTTAATCAAAATGACTACAAGTTTATGTCAAAGACCATAAAAGTGAGTAGTTATCCCTACCTCAAATTCGAAGCTCAAATGAAGAAGGTGAAGAAATTCGAAATGCTCCGAACCCCAATATTTTTGGATCAAAATGTAGCCCTCAACGATCTCCACACTTTTTACAAAGGCCTAAGGATAGAAGATCACTCCTACAAGATCAAACCCTAGAGAGAAGTTGTGTTTTTAGAGAGAGGAGCTCTCCAATAGAGATTTTGAAAAGTAAGAAAGAGAGAGAGAGAGAGAGTGTGTAAAAAGTGATTTAAAATATCACAGTCCAGATCTGATATACGCATGACCCGCTCGAGCGGAGAATAGGACGCTCGAGCGTCAAACACAAAAACTTGACGTGCTTGAGTGCAAAAGGACCCGCTCGAGCGCCAAGGCACAAAACAAAACACCACCCGCTCGAGTGCAAAAAGTGAATCCGCTCGAGCGTAGATTACATCCTCATAGAACTTTCACAGACATTGAACACCCGCTCGAGCGCAAAGATACCCGCTCGAGTGTGAAAAATACATCTGCAGTAGTTTTGCAGACGCACAAGGTACTGAAAATGTGCAAACTCCGCTCGAGCGCAAAGGGACCCGCTCGAGCGGATCACCAAAAACCTGGGCAACAACACTTGAGACTAAAACTCAATCCACCTATTCGAAACATGCCCAAAACAATTCTAAACTCAATTACTAAGAGTTAAAGGATGGAAATGTAACACAGACAACAACCATCAATCACAGAACCGAGTCCGAAATACAATTAAACAGTAAAGGGAAAACCGAGATCGCTATAGAAAATATCTTTCTTGTGCTTGCCCTTAAACGATTTTCTTTCTTCCTTTTATAGTGTGATACCTGGTATCGTGACCGTTGGATGGCTATACTGATCCAATGGTATTTTATTTGTGCAGGCACTGGTCGGGCAAATGGACAAGTGATATTGATATGCCATTGTTAGAGTTACTGTATTATAGGTGGCCTAGATTTAGTTCGGGTTTGGGCTCTTATTTTTGATCGTTGGATTCATCTTATCGGATGCTCAGGTTGTCAAAGTTGGTGGATTCTGTATCCTTTCTTCTGTTGGTTTTGATCTTTATCGTCGATTTCTATCTAATCCAAGGGTTTTCTGTTATGTTTTAGGATCTCTTTTTCTAAAAGTGATCCTGTTTTAATCTCCTATCACATGACCTTGTTTTCTTTACAACTATATTTTCTAAGGACTTGGGCCTGGGCTTTGCCTCGCTCGGATAAAAATGCTTTCGGCCGCGTCTTATCTTGCTTGGGCCTTGGGCTTGAATTTTTATCCTCCACAATTGGCCCCTTTTCGGCATTTTGTTTTAACGAATTGCCGAAGGTGCCCTAGTCGACTTTCACAGGTCCCTAGGGAAACAGCGCCATCTGTGACATGTGTCCATTGAGTACCCTTATTTAAATAATGACACCCGTCATTTCCTTTTTTAATGCGCCGTTTCACCTCTAACGTATTTAATCGAAGGTTTGGCCCTCTTTTTTGTTTCATTGCCCATCGCATCACATCCTCAGCTCTTATATTCGTGTCCTCATCCTTCAGCGGAAGTTCTTTGAAAGTTTACCCCTTTTTCTTTTGCAATTTCTCAATTTTGTTAGCTTTTATTTGACTAAAATGAATCGATTGAGGTCATTCTTTGAATCCGAAGAGAGCATTGCTGAGTTTAGGGCTTCGTATAATATCCCTGAGGATGTTGTCCTTTGTCTTCCTACCTCTGATGATAGTTTGTCAGAGGGTTCTAAAGAACGAATTCCTCTTCCCTTAACAGATATAGTAGAGGAAGGAGTTAGATTTCCTCTGCATGCCCTCCTTCGAGAGGTGCTTCACTTTTATGGGGTACCTCTTTCTCAACTGTCCTTTATTTCTATAGGATAGTAATGGAAGTAGTGGCCTTGAATGATATCCTTGGAATTAATTTAGTTCTGTCTAAGATTAGGTACTGCTATAATTTTGTTCCCACTACCAAAAAAAGAACAAAGTTTTACTTCAAACTTAGGTCGGTGAAGCGCCAACTCGTTCAAATGCTTCCTGATTCTGGTAAAGGTGTGAATGATGTGTTTGTTATAATAGAGGGGAATTGGGAATTTCCTTTTGGAGTTGATCGGATTCGACCTGTCCCTAAGGTCATTGGCCGTCTAGGTTATAAGTCACCTTTGTTTGCTTTGTCTTTGTATCTGTCTTGTCATCTAATTTTACTAACAATTGCGTTTATTTGCCACAGCTCCCGAAGTCTTTACTCATCTTAGCGAGTAGGAAGATCAAGTAAACCTCCCTCTCTTGTGCCGAGCTTGGTTGTACAGGAGACCGCTAGAGTAACAAGGGCAAGGTCGGATGGCTCATGTCTTGCTTGCATACGTTCCTCATTATGGAACCGTAATAGCCACTGATGGTATAGATCTTGGTGCTGACGGTCGTTTTGACTTTTACATCCTTCCTCATCTGCGAAAGGACGTTGAGAAAGTTGTTTCGGAAGAAGAATCCCAAGAAGCATTGTCTAGTTCGGAGGCCACCATATCCGATACCATGCCGCCGAAGAATTTCTTAGAGATCGTTGTGGCCCGAAAGCGCAAAAGAGCTGTGACGGTAACATCGGCTTCGCAGACCTCTTTGACCCTACAATTGTTGATCAGCCCCAGCAAATGTCAGTTGCCATAGTAGGTGATTCTCTCCCTAATCCTGTTGTGGTTTCTCATGGGCTAACTCCTTCTGCCCATAAATCGAGCAAATGACCGTTCGACCAATCGACCAAGGTTCGGAAGAAAAGTCGTACTAATCCTTCTACTGCTACCATGACATCATCTCCAGCCTTCGCTTTGGAACCAGCGGCTGCTGTTTCTCCAATCACTGTAGTGCCTTTTCTAAAGGATCGGCAGTTGACAGATGCAAATTTGGCCATGGGCATTGCTAAAGTTACTTCTGTAATTGTTCATAATTCGATTTTATCGGTTGATGCCACACACTTAGCCGAATAGTCAGACATTGCTGTTTTTGCTCAAGCGCTGCATTCTTCTTTGATAGTAAGTGGCTATACTGCCTCTTTGTTGCTTGATTTATGCCCCAATATTTGGTTGGTTGGTTGATTTTGCTTTGTTTAAATTGTAGGGTGTGTTTTCCACTTATGAGGCCATGGTGCGTCATGACAAATTGGTCAAGGCAGCAGACAAGTTGAAGTTATGAAATGATCAATTGGTTGAGACGACCAAAGAGCTTAAGATGCGAGCAACAACTGCAGAGGGCAAAGTTGTAGAGCTCGATTCAAGCCATGGACTCAAAGTTGACGTTCATGGAATAAAAGATTAATGCATTGAAGATGGAGAAGGAACAACTTTCTAAAGCACTTACTGTTTCGAAGGATGATTTGGCTAATGCAGTAAAGACAGTGAAAGACGAGGGTTGTAGTGAGGCTACCGCCGCACATGAGGCGTAGTTTGCCAAGCTCGAGAATATGTTATTTGAGGATGGTTGGACATCGACATTAGAACCGCAAATGTTCCAATTGACTCCGAGCTGAGGAAAAATGTACCTTACCTATGCCCCGAAGCTACCAATCAGAACGCTGCTAAGGGAGTAGAGATTGGTAGTACCTAGGATGGGACAAGAAGAAACATTTTTTCTTTTTTTGTAAGTGAATTTGATTGTTTTGACTTAAAAGATCTGTATGAAATGGTCGTGTTATCTGGGATGTGTTAATTTCAAAGTTGTGCGGAAATATTTTTAACTTATACGCTGAAACATTATTCTATGGGTAGGCTCCATGATCTTGACATAACCGATAGCTGATGTACTATCTCTGGGATAGGTTTAAGATAAGACCCTCTGTAGACGTGCCCCGAGAACTCCCAAGGCTTCGCGCCTGCGAGGGTGCGAATTTCGTTTTGTTCTCTAGCTACTACAAGTTCGGACTCAATGTCACGGTTCTTAATTTGATCTCACAGAGTGCAATGTAAGATTGATAAATCACCAAAGAGTCCAAATCTGGCAAATCATTTTGGAAAACTGATTTTAATAAAGAAGTGCCAAACATGGACTGCTTTGCCAGCCATAGAGTCGCCACCTAAATATTTTATTTTGTGGGAATTTAGGAAACCCTGAATCATGCCTAAGGCCACGTGTCAATCATCATCAAAGTTGCCTCGGCTCGGGAACTTGGGTACGAGAGGGGAAGGTCATGCAATGAGCACCCCGCTCGGCAGATCAAAGATCAGCCTGTACTGAGTATGATATCTTGTTTTTGAAAACATATGTGTTCTTATTCCGGTTATTTAACCTAGAATTACTATGTGATGTGCACAACATACAAGTATAGACTAGATCGCCTAAGTTGGAACAAAACATTGCATGTTCATTTGTTTTAAAACGGTTTGAAGTTTGCTACTCGCAAGTAGGCTGAATTGCGGATTTCAATGAATTGTCCCAATTTAAGCAATCCAATCTTCACCCACAGGCATTCAGGCAGTTATATCAAATAAGCAGTTAGCCTCATGGCAAGCATGCTTTCATGGCAACATTAACACATATGCAGTATGCTAAAGTGTAAACACTTACAGTGTACTCTAAGCCAAAACAGAGGACTAGTTAGAAATCATGCATGATCCTAGTTTATGTTAAGATGGCTAATGCAACACATGCAAAAATGCAACTTAGATAGGCTCGGCTATCCTAAGATGTCATGTGAAATGCAATTTGGTACATGTATTCAAATTGGAATTGAAATACAATGCAGTTAGTATGATGCGCCGAGCCCGGTGCATGCAATACAGATGAATGGATACATGCATGCTAGCATAAGGATGTGAATAGAAATATGTCCTAAAACTAACCATCGTAAGCGGTTAAGTAAAAGGGAGAAAGAAATGGGGATTGGAAGACATGCATCACACACACGCACGCTTATTACAACAGTTGGCCCTCTCGAAGGAGGGTCCGAATAAGAAGCTAACTAGCTAATCTAAGCTAATTAAACTAATTATTACATCACAAAACTAATTAACTAACAAGCTAATTAATTAAGCTATTACAACACAAATTGAATAGTTAAGCACATTAACTAATTAAGTACATAATCAAAGCATAAACTAGCTAAGTACAGCAGTGTCCTCAGAGGGAGAAGAGTATGTATGCCCGGTCGCTTCACTCGAAAATCCATCGCGATGCCCCAACTTGCCTCTGTTTGTAACTGTTCTTAGAACCTTGCACCAAGCTCCAGAAAGCTTCTGACAAACCTTGGGGACCTGTGGGAGGGTGGCCGACCAGTTGTTGATGTGGGAGGCCACTTGCCGACCACTTTTCTTTGCTGTGAACCAGAAAAAGTGGTCGGCCAGCCACTTTTTCTGGTTGGCCGACCAGTTATTGCTGCCAGACTCCAGATTGCTGCAACAGAGAGCAAGAAAGGGCATGACAATGTATTTGCAAGATATATGTGCACAACCACCCTCCCTATCATTTCATAAGCTCAAGGGAGTGTGGTTCTCGACCCTCGGGCCACCAATCATGCATCTCGATGCATGATGGCCGAGAAGCCAAATTACACAATTCAATATGGAATAAATGCACAAATAAACACATAAAGTCTAGAACTCTATCATGTATGATCAAGAGCATCGGCAACCAAGAATTGAGGCACGTTTCATCACTTCAAGTATGAAATGTCCCTAGTTTCCCGTGTTTGGACTAACACCTATTCCAAACAAAATGCAACAAATAACATGGCATACATAATGCAATGCAACATCAAGCATGCAAACATGCAATGCGACTCAAGCATATAAACATACAATACAATAAAACATGCATTCAAACAACATGCGAGGGACAAGCATGCAAACATGCAATGCAACATGGCATACTCAATGCAATGTGATTGTGGCATACACAATGCGAACAAGAACAAAGCATACACAATGCAAACAACAACATAACATGCATAATGCGATGTAACATGGCATACACAATGCTCAATGGACTTAAACCAAAATGGACAGACCTCAGTCATGCCAAAACAGTGGCCATGCAAGGAGACTAAGGCATGAAGATCAAGACAAAACATGTAGATGCAATGGCCCATCAATTAGACACAAAAGCACAACTCCTAAAAGTGCTAAAGGAGCGACAAATATGGAAGTGTAACAACACTAAATGCACTGAAATTAGGTATGAAATGATGCCAAATCACTCAAACAATATAAGCAATGCATACTAGAGTCCTTAAGGCATAAAGCTAGCAAGGAGGATTGCAAAGGGGGCATGCAATACATGGCATAAATGCATGAACCAATCATGGACAGAGTTCAAGTAGGTCAAAACAAAGACCAAAACATGCTAAGATAGGGGCTCAAATGCCTAGGCATGCAAGCATACACACTGGGCCATAAGCAAGGCAACAATGCTTAACACTCAATGGCACTTAAAGAGTGAATGAAGTGGGAACATGGCAGTCCTATATGCTCTGAAATGTCATGGTAAATGATGCCAAATCATGTACACAACACAAATGAAGCATGCTATGGTACCCAAAGCTTGAAGCTAACATAGGCACTTACACTATAGCTATGCAAAACATGAAGCATATGGAAAGAGCAACCCAAAACAGTCCTAGAATATGTCAAAATGATACAAAAACATGTATGAAAGGAAGCCAAAATATGCTAGCATGAAGGGCTTGAAGCATGGAATATGCAAGGCAAATAAGGTGGATTACACTACACCTACCAAGACCAAGCATGGGATGACTTGACCAACAAAAATCAGAGTTATATCATGGCAAGATAACCCCAAAAACACACTAAAATGAAAGTTCACAAGCTTAGGCATGAAGGCATACGCAATGGTTCATGTTTAAGGCATAAAGGGCAAATCCTCCAACGCATTGAATGAATGACAAATTCAAGTGCATGGAAACATTACATGGACTGAAATCATATTTCAAATGATGTCAAATCATTTGAATAGGTCAAACAATGCATGCTAGTGGATTTGATACACAAAGCTAACAAGCTAGAATGAACCATAGCTATACAAAGCAATGCATGCATGACCAAAACAACAAAAATCAGAGCTTAAGCATGCTAAAACATGGACAAAAGCTTCTTGAAGTTAAGCCAAAAGCATGCTAGAATGACATGTTAAAGCATGGTACACATTAGGCTAGTTCATGGAATTGCACTACAAGTGCATGGAGCATGCAAGGATCAACCAAACCAAACCTTAACAGAGGTATGACATGGCAAAACATTACCAAAAACATGCTGAAATGGAGTCAACATAAGCTAGAAAGACATGCTATTTCATGAAGCATACAAGACTAGTTTATGAAATTTACACTACAAGTGTATAAGGCATGCAAGAGCCAACTAAACCAACCCAAAATAGATCTAAGGCATGTTAAAACAACACCAAAAACCTACTGAGATGGCCCCAAAACAAGCTAGAAAGACATGCTCAAACATGAGGCACACAAAGCTAGTTTGTAAGATTTACACTACAAGTGTATAATGCATGCATGGAATGACCAAACCAAGTCAAAACAAATCTGAGGCATGTTGAAATAACCCAAAATACATGCTAAGAACAAGCCAACACAAGCTTAACAAATATGCTCAAACATGAGGCAAATATGACAAGTATTCAAAATACAAGGAGAGGGGATGACCCTCTCCTATTTGCCCAAAACCACTTTTCCACCACTGAAAATCCTCTGGATTGCAGTGGTAGAAAGGTCATAAAAAGGCTAGAACAAAAGCCAAAAGGAATGGCTCAAAATAAGGCTTAACAAGGCCTAAGAGGGGGTAGACCACCCCCAACAAAAAAGTGACCTTAAACAAACCTTTTAAGCATGCAAAAATAGAACTTTTTTGTAGTTAAGAGTTAAGCTTAAATTAGTATGCAAATAGGTCCAAAAGCTTAAGCAAAACAAGGGGTTTAAGGGGTTAAAGGCTCACCTTTGTAGAACCTCTTCAAGACTACCACTCTAGCAGTTTTCTTGGATCAAAACCAGTCCAAAAGCACCAAAACAAACCTCAAGAAGCCTCAGCAACAAAAGGATGGTGTTTGAGTGTGTTTTTGTGTGTTAAAGTATGATAAATATACACTTTAAGGCACAAATATGAGGAGCAAGAGCAAGATAGATACAAGGGTGTATGTATAACTCCAGCAAGAAAATCTGAACCTAAGGCATGAGGGAGGTGGTTCCCTTATATAGAAAAGCAAGGTTCAAGCTTGTTGAGGAAGTTTGAAGCTAAATACAATCCCTCCATACATAATGTATGGAGGATGCTTTCTGTGCCTTCTAGCTGGCACAGCTGGCAAGAAAATATCTTCAGAAAGCTAAAGGAAAGTGGCCGACCAGTTGAAGTTGTCGGCCTGCTACTTGTACTGGTCGGCCGAAAGAGAAAGTGGTCGGCCAGTATCCAGATTGAAGCCCCAGAAGTTAGCTTTCCAATGGAGCCAGCCTTGCATCAAAATTCCAACTGTGCAAAACGTTATGCCTATTTTGGTGAAGCCGTGCAATTTTGATCCAATCGGATTGATGCCCCTACTTCAACCAACCATATCTCTCCCATCCGGACTTGGCTTTAGGAGATTCTTGAGTGTAAAATGAAGCTCCAGAAGTCTTCTTTTCAATAGTGGTGGCCTCATAGCTTAAATCCAAGTGTATAGACAAATAGGCCTGATTTAGCGAGGGCTGCTTGATTAAAAAAACCAGCTGGTTGACCAGAAAACTGGCTAGCGGGGAGGAAAAGTGGTCTCCAAGGGGGAGAACTGGTCTCCCAGCCTTATTCCACCCTCCAAACAAGTAAAACAAGGTTTGTACCAAAAATAAACCAAAACGGATGCAAGACGAAAGTTCGGGAGGCAAGGCACGCGGTCGAAAACCTCGAAAACTAGTCTACGGGCATCAAAAGTGGTCTACAAGCACAAAAGTGGTCTCCCGGACCACAGTGTCCCTCTAGGCAGAGGCAACAAGGTGTGGTTCAAAAACCACGCCAAACGAAGAACGTTAAGCGGTCGTGAGACAAGGCACGCGACCAAAGGCTCTGAAAATCGAAAACTAGTCTCCAAACGAGAAAAGTGGTCTACGACCACAAAGAGGTGGTCTACAAGACCACTCCCTCCCTCTAGGGAAGATAAACAAGGCTTGGTTCGCAAACTGAGCCAAAGCACAAAGAGTTTAGAGGCCCGGAGGCAAGGCACTCAGCCAAAAACTTCAAAAACTCGAAACGAGCACAGCATGCACTATCACCGAGCGTTCAATTGATGACGTCTGAGTCTTAAGGTTGGTCAAAAGTGGGGTGTTTACACCCTCGTGTTGAGCAACACAAGAGATCGGCAGATATTAGAGCCGATGTACTATCCCTCAGATAGGTTTTAAGATAGGACCGTCATGGACCCTTTCCTTGCGCAATGCAAGAGATCGGCAGATATTAGAGCCGATGTACTATCCCTCGGATAGGTTTTAAGATAGGACCCTTATGGACCCTTTCCTTGAGCAACGCAAGAGAGCGATAGATATTAGAGCCGATGTACTATCCCTCGGATAGGTTTTAAGATAGGACCTTCATGGACCCTTTCCTTGCCCAAAGCAAGAGATCAGTAGATATTAGAGCCGATGTACTATTCCTCGGATAGGTTTTACGATAGGACCCTCACGTATCCTTTCTTTGTGCAATGCAAGAGATCAGCAGATATTTAGAGCTGATGCATTATCCCTTGGATAGGTTTTAAGATAGGACCTTCATGGACCCTTTTATTGCACAATGCAAGAGATTGGAAGATATTAGAGCTGATGTACTATCCCTCGGATAGGTTTTAAGATATGACCCTCATGGACCCTTTTCATGAGCAACGTAAAAGGTCAGTAGGTATTAGAGCCGATGTACTATCCTCGGATAGGTTTTAAGATAGGACCCTCATAGGCTATATCCTTGTGCAATGCAAGAGATTGGCAGCTATTTAGAGCCGATGTACTATCACTCAGATAGGTTTTAACATAGGACCCTCACAGACACTTTCTTTGCACAATGCAAGAGATCAATAGATATTTAAAGCCGATGTATTATCTCTCGGATAGGTTTTAAGATAGGACCCTCATGGATCCTTTCCTTGCACAATGCAAGAGATTGGTAGATATTTCGAGCCGGATACGACTAGGGTTACGGTTTTTATGTTTAGGTTCCAATGTGCTGACGTCACACGGACATGTGTTGACAGTTCGACATGTCCATCAGTATTCCACATTAAATGCAAATGCATGTTTATCTAAAGGAGGTGATATTTGCGTCAGAGGGGAGCGTCGTTTTACTCTTTTCTTAAATCATTAGCATTGATAGTCGGAATTTTTACGCCTTCTCAGCTATATTAATCAAAGATTTTTCTGGTGGTGACATCTGACCCCCCTTCTTGCTATTCGAATCATTATTCAAATTGTAAGTGCTCGTGTATTCTCCCTTTTTATATTGTTTTAGTTTCATCAAGGTTTCTATCGAGATGTGCAAGTATACGTATTTACTTAGTAGCTCTGATGGTATATCTTATTTTCGATCTACTTGTGATATTCCTGTTAGTGTGAATATAGAACCGCCTCGTCCGGACGATAATTACTTATTTCCTAATGATGAGAGGGTTCCATGGTTGGTGTCCTCGATAGTTGATGGTGGAGTTAGGTTTCCTCTTCACCCCTGACTTTGCGAGATCCTTTCCCATTACGGAGTCCCACCCTTTTTGTTGATGACAAACACTTTTAAGATTATAAATGCAATGCTTGTGTTGAATAATACGTTGGGTTTGGATTTGGGTTTGAGGGAGTTACAGTATTGCTATAGTCTGTATCAAGCTCCCTCGGGGGCATTCTATTTTGCATCAAAGCTCTGTGATCGAGATAGATCACTTGTTCAGTTGCTCCTAGAGACCTTTGATATAGAGTCAGAAGATATGGTCAAAGTTTCTGGGAGTTGGGAATTTGTCTCCCCTCTCTTTGTTGAGGGTGCCGCAACTGTACCCCGAAGGTTGGGTGCTGGTGAGTCGCGATAACTTTTATAACTGTATAGCCGTCATTCGTATGGTTGTTTCGATAACATTTGTTTTTGGTGTTTTCTGTAGATCATCGTGTGATCAACACAGATCGGCAAAATGAGTCTTGGGGTGTAAATTTTCAAGCTCTGCAAGTAGTTTGGAGTTGTTCCGCTACTGCCTCATGATCGGTTGAGGTGTTAATTGATCAATTTTTGCCACGAGTAACTGTGCCCCCCCTTGTTCGATCTTGCTCTCGAGGCCCCTACCGAAGCTCAAGAGGCGAGATTTTCGCCTACTTTGTTGTTAGGAGAAGCAGATCAAGTCAATCATTTACTGGAGGTGATTCTATTATTAACGCATTCGTCAGAGTCTTCGGCCCCCGATATGTCTACTCCGTGATGGATGACTAGGTAATCCGAGGCTACATGGAGGGCTAGTCAGGATGCTGGTGATCGTGGTTTATGCAGATCGGCTGATCAGCCATCGGAAGGGGTAGGACCATCATCAAGTCACCAACGTGTTCTGATAGGCGAAGAGCATACGAAGAACGTTGTAGGGGGTCCGATAGAATATATTTTCTAACCCATGATTGAGGATCGATCTTTAAATACGCTTGACTTGGTATTTTTAAATGCTGGGGTTGCCCTTTCCATAATGCGAGGCATGCGTATTTCGGAGAACATCCGACGTCTGGAAGGACAGTCGAACCAGCAAATTCTAGGTCAAGAAATCCAGAATCTAGTAATGGTAAGCTTTTCATGGTATATTTCGGGTGTTGGTTGCCTGTTATAATTCTAATGAGTACGATGATACAAGCTGTCAACAAATTTATGAAGGCATGGGTTCGACTAACCTGGGAGAAGGATCGACATGATGAAGAGAAAAACAAGATTGAGGATGAAAGAAGACTCATTACCGATGAGAAAAAATGATTAATAGTAGAGGGGGAACATTTTAAGGAGGAATTGACACGAGCTGAGAATAGAATCGCAACAGCTGAACTAGGCCAGATATCAGCCGAAGAGAATGTTGAAGTGGCCACACGCCATCTTGACAAATTAAGGTCAGAGTTTGAGGATTTGAGGGTTTCCATGGAGACAATGAAGGGTCAACATGAGGTCGAGCTGAAGGCGAGTGTTGATGCCACTTGGAGCGAAGCAAACTCTGTCTATGTCAACCAAATGAACAAACTGGAGAACTTCTTTTTTTAAGAAGGCTGGAGATTGGCAATGAAACAAATGGGTGTTACGGAGTCATCTAAGTTATTTTCCCAAGTTTCCTTGTCGAATCCCGAGATTCCTATCCCCCTCAAACTGGATGATTTATGAACATGTTGCTCGGGGCCATTTTGTTTATATCTTGTTTTGCCCCTTTTGTTGTTCTTTTATTTCCTGTTGTTTTGTTTTCCCTTTTTTTTTTTTTTTTTTTTTTTTTTTTTTCAACCTGTATATTCGTACTATTGATACATAAGGGGCATGTATAATATCGTTCTTGCTTTCACGTTTGTTGAATTGTTGGTTATTCTACCTGAGCAGACGAGGGGTTGATTGTCTTGCCTTTTTGACCCTCCGTTTCCTTTGCGCATGTGAAGGGACGAGGGAAATGAATAGCCCGTCTTGAAATTCCCTCGCATTAATTAGCCGTCTTTGTTTTCCTTCATTTATACAATTTATGGAACAAGTTATGGAAGTTATTCCAAAGTTTAAACCTTGCGTAGCCACAATCTACTTGTATGGACCTAGAACAACAACTCACTTGCATGGATCTTGGAAGTGCTTCTTCTTCTAGGACGTTGACGTGGGATAAAGTAGTTCCTGCTTCTGTTGCCAGTGGCTGGGATGCTTGGCCAGAACCATTCCATTCTCAATCAGAGGAGCGAATTCATCGCAGATTTGTGGAGTTTGATGATCCGATCTTGGTTCATCCATCTCGTCGCAGCTCGATGGTGTATCCTTACGTACCATTTGATTGGATTCGTTGTTTAGAAGACAATCTCCTTTCGGCGTGGTATACCTCGGCTCTTCCGACTAAAATAGTGTGAATGGTCCTTAACCTAGTTGAGGGTGTAGGACTTAATCCTTCACGTTTGGCAAAAAAGGCAAAGCTTTCCTCATCGGACTTTTGTAAATTTATAAATGAATCACACTTCCCTCTTTCATTTGGTCTGGACCCCGCTACACCTGCTCTTCCTTCAAATCTGAACAAGATTGAGGAATTGAAGCTCACACTTTTTGAAAGACAACACTTTCCCACCTACCAAACACCTGTTCCCCCTTCAGATTATCAAAGGTATAGGGCCCAATCCGTTCTTGTGGCTTTTTTCCATTTATGCTTTAAAGTTCGATGATATTCCTTTGAAGAATCATCAATGGGCTTGTAATATTGTTTAGCGAAGCCATATTCTTGGTTTGATTGCTTTATACCTTCCTGGACCAGCTCTTACTTTTGCTTTATTGGCATAAGAACAAAATGATAACCTGTCAAGCCTTGGACGACATTTCTGCTACTCATATCCATACTCAATATAAAGCAGAAAATCTTCTTAAGGATTATGCGAACTTCAGAATAAGGACTCAGCTTATCAGGACGATGTTCAAATGGATGAAATGGAGATGGCTCAGAAACAAATAGAGTTTGAAATGAAAGCCGAACAACTCTTTCTTCAAATAAGGGCCCAACAATTGGAAAAGCCTCAGTTGGAAAGGATAGAGGATAGGTTGGAAAAAGAATATGTATTCATCGAGTATTGTTGGAATAAGTTCCATGATCTCATGATTTTGTTTGTTCTATATTTTTACGAAATTGAGAATGTAATACAATGAGTTCGGCTTTATAAGACAAAGTGTTTATGATGCAACCTTGTGTTTATTCATTATGCTTCATAATTGAGCATTATTACATCATAGTTACAAGGTTTTAATTATAATACTTCCTTAGGTGCATTGCATTGCAAGGCGTTGGGAAAACATTTCTACATTGATTGGCCACTTTGTATGAGCCTTCCCCGACCAGATTAGTGATCTGATATGGTCTTTCCCAATTTAGCCCAAGTTTGCCATCGGCAGATTTTCGCTCATTTGAAAAGACTTTTTTCATAACTAATTCACCAACTATGTACCGCCAATGCTTTACTTGCTTATTATAGGCCCGGGCTATATCTTGCTGGTATGCTGCCAGTCGCAGCATTGCCTTATTGCATCTTTGTTCGGTGAGATCAAGTTCACTTCGGAGTAGTTCACCATTCGCTTCACTTTCCACTAAGTAAGATTTCCTTGTTGGGAAGTCAATTTCTAATGGAATGACGGCTTCCACCGCGAAGGCCAGGGAGAAAGGTGTCTCGCTTGTGGCACATCAGGGTGTTGTTCGGTTTGACCAGAGTACTACTGGGAGCTCTTCGGCCCATCTCCCTTTGGATGCCTCCAACCGCTTTTTGATACCATTAAGAATGGTTTTGTTCGAAGCTTTGGCTTGCCTATTACTCTTGGGATAAGCTGGGGTGAAATAATAGACCTTAATTCCATATCGGGCACATAGTTCTTTGTACATTCAGCAATCAAACTGTGTGCTGTTATCGGATATAAGTGCTCTTGGTATTCCAAACCTGCTGATGAGGTTTCACCATAAAAACCGCCGGATATCAACATCACGGATAGTGGCCAATGGTTTAGCCTCAATCCACTTTGTAAAATAATTTGTTGCTACGATCAACCACTTCAGATTTCCTGGAGCGCGAGGCAATGGTCCAACGAGGTCCAATCCCCAATATGCGAATGACTAGGGACTTGAAATGAGATTGAGCTCTTTAGAGGGTTGTCGGATGATTGGTGAAAACTTTTGGCATGCCGAACATTTTTGTACGAGCTATTGTGCGTCACATTGCATTCGCGACAACAAATACCCATGAGTGAGTGCCCGATGAGCCAATGATCTGCCTTCTATATGTGCCCCACATGATTCAGCCTGCATTTCATCCAACACACTTCTGACTTCGTCGAGATGTAGGCATTTGAGATAAGGTCCCAAATAAGATTTCTTGAACATCTGCTTCGAGTCGCTCAACCAAAAACGCATAGCTCGCAATCTGATCTGATGTGCCTCCTTGCTACTAGGGGGCATGGTACTATTAAACAAATATTGGATGAGAGGGGTTAATCCAATTATCATCAGAATGGATAGGGTACACAATTTCTCTAGTGATGCTAGAAGTGGAAATGGCCCCTATCTCGATCGTGCGTCATTCTGTCTGTGCAATTGTTATGGCCAAAATGGCTAGTGCATCGACATGGCTATTCTGGTCTCGCTCGACCTGGTGAATTTTGAAACAAAGAAATTGCTCAGTCACGGCTTTTGCTATTGTTAGATATTTTATCATTCGTTCATCCCTAGCCGTGTATTCGTCATTCATTTATTTGACGACTAGTTATGAATCGGACTGAACTCTTATGGATTTAGCGCCTAGCATTTTTGCAGTCGTGAGGCCATTGATGAGAGCTTCATATTCGCATTCATTATTAGTGGCCAAAAAGCCTAGGCGAGTGGATATTTCGATTGTCTCTTAGTGAGGTGTGATCAGCACGAATCCAATCTGTGTACCCTTAGCATTGCTAGCCCCATCGTAACGCATTGTCCATGTGGTGTTAGTAGAGGAGGTGATTCCTATTTCTCTCTCCACAATGCTCATCTTTGGTGAAAATTCGGCTAGGAAATCGGCTAAAACCTGCGCTTTGATTGAAGTCCTTAGTCGAAATTGAATATCATACTGTTTGAGCTCGACAGCCCACTTGGAAATAAGACTTGAAGAGTCAGATTGGTGTAGGACCCGTTTAAGTGGAAAAGCTGAATAAACGGTGATAGAATGGGCCAAGAAGTAATGGCGTAATTTGCAGGATGAAAATAACCAATGCCAAGAGTAATTTTTCTATGGGCAAGTACCTAGAAGACTGGTATTTGTTCATTTGAAGATTCTTTTATGAGTGCCAAGCTTACGGCATGATCGGAAACTGCTAGGTATAAGTACAACCTTTCCTTATTGATGGGGCTGGTGAGCAGAGGTGGTTTGGCTAGGTAAACCTTCAGTTCTTGTAGAGCATGATCGCATTCTGGGGTCCATTCGAATTGGTTCTTTTTCTTGGTCAGTTAGAAGAATGATCGACATCGATCGGAGAATCGGCTGATAAACCTATTGAGTGTCGTTGCCATCCCAGTAAGCATTTGGATCCTTTTAATAATTGAAGGCGGGGTTAGGTTGATCAATGCTGGATTTGATCGGGATTGGCCCAATTAGTGACAATATACCCTAGGAATTTTCCCAATCCAACCCCAACCGCACATTTTGCCATATTGAGCTTCATCTTGTACCCATGGAGTACCTCAAAGGTTTTTCAAAGGTCATCGGGATGATGTTTAGCTTCCTTTGACTTGATCACTATGTCGTTGATGTATACTTCAAGGTTCCGTCCGATTTGACTATTGAACATTTTCGTAACCAGCCATTGGTAGGTCGCTCCAGTATTTTTAAGGCCGAAGGGCATCACTTTGTAATAGAATAACCCAATAAATGTAATGAATGAGACATTTTCCTGATCGTCTAGATGCATCGCAATCGAATGATATCCACGATATGCATCCAGAAAACTCATTCTTTCATGTCCGGAGGTTCCATCCATGTGTTGGTCAATTTTCGATAGAGGAAAACTATCCTTGGGGCATGCTTTGTTCAGATCGGTGAAATCTACGCACACCTTTCATTTGCCATTCTTTTTCTTGACGATCAGAGTGTTGGATAACCACTCCGGATATTGAACTTCTCGAATAGCATTTGCTTTAAGTAACTGAGCAACCTCCTCCTTGACGGTATCGATGTGTTGAGGCGTGGACCTCCAATTCTTTGTATCACCGGTCATGAGTTCGGACTCACATGTAATTTGTGGCTTGTCACCCTTGGGTTGATGCCCTCCATTTCATAAGGTATCCAGGTGAATATATCCTTGTATTGGAGTAAGAAATCCACCAGTTGACTTTTCCCTTCTAGGGTGAGATGTTTACCAATGAGGAAGAACCTGTTTTCATCTTCGGGATCGATTGGTACATTTTCGAGTTCTTCGACACTCTTAGCTCTAATCTAGGGTTCGACTTCCTTTCCTGAATCATTTGTCCGAACTTCCGGTGGTTGAGTTAAAGATACTACCATACATCGTTTCACCATCGTCTGGTCCTCTCGAATGGTCTTGACAGTGTTAGCTTCTGGAAAGCATAGAACCTGGTGGAAGGTAGATGGGACAGCTTCCATTTGGTAGAGCCAAGTTCTACCCATTATGGCATTATAAGGAGATGACATGTTAACCACCTAAAACTCGACTTGGTGGACTGTGTCTTCGGCCTTGACTGGCAGGAAGATGCGTCCTAAAGGGAATACCAGGCTTGAGTTGAAGCCACAAAGTGGGGATTCCATATTGAGTAGGGCTTCATGAGACAACACTAGTTTTTTGAAGAATTCGTAGTACATGATTTCGACTGAACTGCCTTGGTCGATCAGTATCCTTTTGACATCGAATTCCTTAATTTGTAGTGTTACCACCAACGTGTCATTGTGGGGATGATGGACCCATGTCAGATCCTCATTAGACAAAGATATCTTTGTTGATGAATGAATCTTTTTTGTAGTCACTTCTGATAAGGACATAATTTCTCTTCTGAGTGTTAGTGTTGCTTCCCCTCTTATGTGCCTTTTTGTTGGAACCGAATAGATCATATTGATAGTTATAGTGGGTTGTATCTCCTCAGCTTTGTCCCTTGTATTTATCCTTTTGATCTGTGGACGAGTTAACATAAGATCGTAGATGTCCGCTTTGCACCAATTCCTCCAAAAATTGCTTTAGCGCTTTGCAGTACTTTGTGAGATGTCCATGGTCCTTATGGTAAGAGCAACGCAGTCTTCGATTGCGAAGTGATGAATCACTAAGCATTTGGGGCCACCAAGAAAAGTAGGGTTCGTTCTGGATTTTTGACAGCAAGCGATATATCGGCTTATTAAAGGTGGTCATAACTGCTCGGAAGGCCTCATTCCATATTTTTGGCTGATCAGCGATTGCGTTAGACTCATTTCTTTTGTTCTCTGGAGATTTCTTCTCATCTTTTCGTAAAGCCTTAGATGGGATCCGTATAGGTTTTGGTTCTTCAGGGCCTCTTATGTCATCTTCAATCTCACAGTATTGTTCAACTCGTCTCATTAGACTTCCTACATTGGTCGGTGGCTTTTTTGTTAGAGACTGCCGAAGCTTGCTCTCGGGTAGCAATCTTACCTTGAATAAGGCTACTGCCAATTGTTCATTGCAGTTATTGATTTCGTTATAAGCTGCCCAATATTTACTGGAATATTCCCGTAGTCTCTCCGTGTCTTCCTTCTTCATTGTGAGGAGCACATCCACTTCTTTCGGCAGTTAGCTATTAGTGAAAAAGTGTGAGATGAATGCTTGCTTCAGCTGTGTCCAATTACTGATGGATCGGGCTTCTAATTTGTAGTACCATCGCAATGCCATTTCTTCTAAACTTGAGGAAAACATTCGACACATGATCGGACCATTGTTGCTCCACAACATCATAGACTACGTATAATGTTGGATGTGGCTGGTCGGGTCCCCTTTGCCATCATACAAGTTGAATTTTGGTGGGGTGAACCTTTTTGGCAGATCCGCGTTGTCTATTGTTTGAGAGAAAGGGGATGCTAAATCATCTGTGAAGAGTTTTTGTTTGATGGGTTTTGGATTTCCCCTAGTTGGACCGTTGAGCCAATTCCTTAGGTTGTTCTCCGAATTATCTTAAAAATCCCTCCGGGTGGCCTGATGCTTTTTCTATGTTTGATCGGGGTTGCTGCTGGCGATCTGGCTTGCAACCCAATGGTGATTTGGTCACTTTTGTTTATAGATGGTTTGGGCTCGTTCGACTGGCCTTCTTCGAGTCGTGCGTAGTTCTTCCTTGAGTGCTTCCACTTCCGCCATTAACTGTCCAATAAGTTGGCCTTGTTGGTCTTCGAAATCTGGCGGAACTATTGGTACTGAGTTCGCAGGGGTAGCGTTAAGGTCATGGCCAAAATTTTTGCTAGCCATATTTTCGATTGGAAAATTTTGGGAGTGAGTTGTTATTTCGTCTAGAGCGGGATGGATACTCATCTTTTCTCGAGCTTTCCACAGACGACGCTAATTGTGGAAGGGTGAATTTTGTTCTCCACAGGGAAAGCGAAATAAGCAGCTCTTTCCTTCACTCTGTAGAAAAGACAAATACCAAAATGTCAGTGATCTCTCCCGACCGTGGTTGGTCAGGAGGACCCTCCAATGATCAAATTAGAATCTTGTACGAACATATCATTTTTTTGAAGGAAAATATCTTTCTTATGCTTGCCCTTAAACGATTTTCTTTCTTCCTTTTATAGTGTGATACCTGGTATCGTGACTGTTGGATGGCTATACCGATCTAATGGTATTTTATTTGTGCAGGCACTAGTTGGGCAAGTGGACAAGTGATCTTGATTTACCATTGTCAGAGTTATTGTATTATAGGTGGCCTAGATTTAGTTCAGGTTTAGGCTCTTATTTTTGATCGTTGGATTTATCTTATTGGATGCTCGGGTTATCAGAGTTGGTCGATTCTGTATCCTTTCTTTTGTTGGTTTTGATCTCTATCGTCGATTTCTATCTAATCCAAGGATTTGCCTTCATGTTTTAGGATCTTTTTTCTGGAAGCAATCCTGTTTTAATCTCCTATCATGTGACCTTGTTTTCTTTACAACCGTATTTTCTAAGGACTTGGGCCTAGGCTTTGCCTCAGCCGGATAAAAATGCTTTGGGCCGCGTCTTATCTTGCTTGGGCCTTGGGCTTGAATTTTTATCCTCCACAGTTATAATTATCAGATCTATTTTTTTGTATGAATAATCTACACATAAAATGAATGGTTCAAATAGTCGAAACGAGTCCTGCGATAAACCTCACAAGACCCAACAATGGACGGGAGACAAACCTATCCATAATTAAAACTAATGATAATTAATTTCAATTTTTAAAAAAATTTAAGATGGTGGTGGCACCTTTTTTCTACATATTAACAATGCTTAGTGAACATAATTTTTAAAATTATAATTTTACCTTTTAATCCAATTATTTTTTTGGACAAAAATATTAAAATGAGAATTTCTCAATAAATAGCCCACATAGTAGCATCCGCTACCTCCACTGGCAAGCCATAACCACCATTGTGAGTCCCTTTTTACGAACCACCTCACCATCATGAATCCCCTTACTGTTCGAACTACCAATGTCAAATCAATCATCGTCATTTAGATATTGTATGATGTGGGTTCGAAGGAGGTCTTCAGAATTTATGGAAGTCATTAGAAACTTGTTGGAAAATACAAAGTTCCCAAAAACTCCAAAATTCCTATGGAAAATGATGCTAGAGGCCAAAGATGATCAATGGATGCACATAAATCTAAGAATTGAAGATGATGATAGATAGATAGTTGGGTAAAAGGAGAAGTAAAGAAGCTAGAGAGAGAAAGTTGGCAAAATTCTAACCCTTTTTTAAGGAATGGGGAAAGAGGCTCCTTTTATACGCACTGAGAAGCCTTAGGGAAGCACACAAAGTAGGTGCGTGCGCACAGTTTGCCGTGATGTCTATGCCATCCATGCATGCACAAATGTAAGTTCCTATGCCCTTGGCTTGCTTGTGGCCCATGTAAGTTCAAATTGTCTCTTGATCAATGTTTTTGATAAAATCAATCACAAATTTTGGAAAATGTCATCGTTCAAGATACAACTAGGTTCTCTATCTCTTTCATGGTTAAAAAGTTGGTTTTTTGCTACAAATGAGTTCAAGGGTAAAATGGTCATTTTTGTAAAAAGTAAATTTTTGGCTAAAATGGGGCTACACAGCAACTCTGAGCAACCTCAAACATTCTAAAGTTAATGTAATTACCATTTCATCATCGGAAGGCTTACAAGAGTTTGAAATCTTAGGGTTAGTCAAAATGGGGTGTCTACATACCCACCCATAACTTCCTCAATACAATTGGATTTTAATTGGTTCACAACCATAGTTCATTGATTGAGAGAGGCAAAATTAGGAATCTTAAGGAACTATGCCAACTTTCTCTCTCTAGCTTCTTTGTTTCTCCTTTCTACCAACTATCCATCCATCATCATCTATAATTCTTTGATCCAAGTGCATCTATTCATTATATTTGGCCTTTACCCTCCTTTTTCATAGGAATTTTGGAGTTTCTAGAACTTTGTCTTTTTCAGCAAGTTTCTGGCGACTTCCATAAATTCCGGTGACCCTCTTTGAACCCACATCGTACATATATCAACTATTAAACCAATAATATTAGTCTGGATATCAATTGTTAATACCATTGAACAGATTTGGTATTTTGGTAGGTGGTAGCTAAAGTTTCTAAGTTGGTTGTGGATGGTGGGGGAAGGGTTGGTGTGGTCGTAGAAATGTGAGCAATAGGATGACAATGAGAAGAGATGGTTGGGAGAGGAGACCGGTGATGGTTAAAGATAAGGTTATGGTGGGACTATTTTTGATATGGAGTTACTGAGCAAAACATTTCAAAATCATTTAGTGTGTGTATTGAGAGAAGATGTGCATTAAGAGTTTTTTGTGTGTGAAAATAAAAGCTCTTAGAGGTTGTAGAGGTAGGTGGAGGAGTTTTTTTTTTTTTTGCACACCACCTCTTTTCTTGATTCACACCATTTTATCCCCTCGAATATCAACTATCGAATAAAAATCAATTATTGAACAAAAAAAATTGATTGGATATCAACTACCAATTTGGGTTTTCATTTGGTAGTTGATATCTAAACTATGAATTTTTGTTCAATAGTTGATATTCGAACAAAAAACATTATACGAACTAATAAATTTTGTGGAATGCATGTAGAAGCTTCCATATGTGGGAAAATGATATTATTTATTTGAACCCCCTCCTTGAACATTCTTCGAACTCCACTATAATATCAAAACTATCCCTAGTCGCACACTCACCTCCAACACGTTTGTATGATTGTACCTACACTAAAAATTCATTCACAACCCACCATCTTGCTCTTCAAAAAAAGCATCATCAACAAAGAAGATCCATTGCATTGCTTGCACATCCATTGTTTCCTCCTATTGCAAAGGGATAGCCCACTTCATTTGGGAACCCAATCTCATAAGATAAACAATCTCAAAAGTTATAAATTGTTAATATATTCCTTTGCATTTGACAACCACAAATAGTGTTCGGAAACACAAAACCAAATGATGTCATTTTGTTTAACATAAAGCTTGCTTACAAATTCAAAATCTTTGGTATAATATGTCCAAACAAAATAATTATATTTCGATTTTGTTGTTTGAACTGGCTACTCTTGCTCAGTTCATCGGCTTTGGTATTTTGTACAACTTTCACAAAAGTAGTTGTTGGGGTTTCGTTAATTTACCCCCCTCCCCCCCCCCCCAAAAAAAAAAAAAACAAAAAAAAAAAAACTGTGAAACCAAAGCACCTTTTGGAGCCCAAAATAATTAGAACTTACTATTTGATGCACCATTCATCACTTGTGTGTCATAGCTCCAAAGTTTAGTAAGCAAAAAAGTAAGGAAATGACGAAATAAGGTTGGGTGCGGTGGATGTGCGTTAGATTCATGTAGTGTATTGGGTAGGAATACATATAAATTGTTTATTTCATATTACACTCTTTTGTGTCATTTATGATAATATCATTTAGGGTCAAAAGTGTAAAAAAAAATATTAAAATATGGCAATCCAAAAAAATAATGTGGGGGCATTTAGAAGTTTTGGTAAGCGGAAGTAGGGAAGTGTTAGCATAATTCGTCATGGTTAAAAAAGAAATGCTACTAATAAGACAAATGATATAAGATATGATACATAAAAATTTATGAGTTCAAAAAAAAAAAAAATAATAATAATAATAATAATAATAAGAGATAGATAGATAGATAAAATGATATATATATTTTTAATATTTTATTCTTATTATGTTTAATAAATTAAATTAAATATAAAAATTATTTAATTTATATAATTGAGATAGGGGCAATGTAGAATAGGGGTGCAACTCCAGTTGATTCGGTTGGCTTGGGATGCTATCCTATCCAAATTGTTCTAAGACTTCTCTAGGTCCGAATTGTAACCCGAGACTATTTGTCCAAGCCCGAATTGCCATAGTTGCCCAAATTGCCTAAATTGTACATGAATTTTAGTTTTTTTTACTAAATTATTAATTTATTAAAATTAGACTCTATTTACAATTTTTTTTAAGAAAATCATTAATAACATCAAGACAAGTAGTTTATATAATGTAAAAGAGATGCCTCTATGGTATTATTTAAAATTTATGAGTGAAAATTAAAAAATATAATATTTTGTGTTATTTGTATATATAATATATATTTAATATGATTTAATAATCTAAATTACTTTAATATCATGTAATGGCTAATAATTTGTATATATATTTAATATTTTTATATATCTATATACGTGTCACGACCCAAACTCGCCTCTATAGGTTTAGTATCGTAACCGGCCAGTAATCTTAAGACTACCGAAGGCCTCTAAACATATAAAGATTAAAATACATTATCCATAGAATTGTGCAGACATATATGAGACAAAAAATTTAAATTTATAATCATATATTTTTGTGACGTCATGTGTACGGATATAACAAAAGGGCTTAGCCCAATATATAGAGTGCATAAAACAAGACTTAAACAAAAGAAACAAAAGTCTTAAATTTAGTACACAAATTTCAACCACTTGAAGTATTCCGAGAACCTTCTCGGGAGACGCACAGGTTGGCTGACACAAAACAAATCCAGGTAGCAACTTAGGCCTGATCACCCACATACATAAATAATGTAATGAGCTGGAGCTCAGTGAATAATAATAGAGTAAAGGTTTTATGAATGATGTCCAAAACAAATTCAGAAATCAGATTACATATCAAAATAGATTCAGATTTACATACGTATATAGATTTCTTAAACAGTTATACGCGGTACATCCATTAGCTCACAAATCACTTGGTCATAAAGACCCACTTTCACTTGGGATGGTCATAAAGACCCATGTGCAAATCATATAAGCGGTTATGCATAACCAGTTCCATGAATGGAACCCACTTGAAACCCTGGTACCAGATCACATGAATACTTGATGCTAGGAATGCCACGAATACATTTCAAAAAAACTGGACAATCATTCATGCTTCACAAAATAGCATTTCACAAAACAGATCTTATCGTATCATTCTAAAAATACTTATAATCAGACATAGCTTTACAGAGTTGTTACTTACATATAGCTCTAGTAGCAGAACAAATCACTTGGACACAATAGACTGATCAGACGACAACAACACGTGACCTACATAAACACGTGACAGATACACATTGAACACACGTCCCATAGGTGCTTAACTTATCATTCTTCTTTCTTAACATGTGTTTCTAACTCGTATCCTCATTAATATGGCCTAAACCATAGCTTAAGATTGCCTAGGATGCAATGAGGATAAAAATGCACTTTGGAACACTTAGCCAAATTTTAAAAAACAGGGCAGTTCGCTCAAGCGAAGCTTTGGTTGCTCGAGTGGTTTGCAAAGTTTGTAAAAGTATTGGATGCTCGATTTTCATGCTCGACGGTCACTCGAACAGTCGCTCGAGCCAAGTACTGAGGAAAAGGATATTTGTTCGAGCCACCGTGCAATTGTCTACAAAATTACTAGGAGCTCTCATTTTACACCCGAGCCAACATCTTGGTCGCTTGAGCTAAGGTTCAAAACAAAGGGTGGTCGCTCAAGTGAAGCTTTGGTCGCTCGAGCGAAAATGCAGAATTTGGAATTTCCAAATTTGTTCTTCAAGTTCAAAACTCGATTTCAAAGCATAAAAACACATTCTTTTAGGTACAAACTTGAGAAAACATGTAAACGCTCATAATACATCTTGAATTGAAAATCATTTCACAAAACCAAGGCAAAAACATGTTAATGACCCAAAACCAAACTTGAAATATATATGTATATAACATGCATGTAATGATATGAATTCAAAACTTTCAAAACATGCATAATTAGGATAAATTTCTGTGAAACATGATGAATTCTCAAAATCAAGCTAAGGTAAGTGCATGCATGAGGGAATTCATTGGAAAACAATTTCAAATTGCCATGAAATATGCATGCATGCATGGATCATGCTCAATTCTACATTCTTATCTTGAATCTCATGATCATTCTTCTAATTCTCTAGATTTCTTGCACTAAGTGGCTCAAATTCATAATTTAAGAGTTGAATTTCCAATTGGGCTCTATATAGCAAATCCCTTGAGTTTACAAGCCAATTCCTCCAAATTCTTTCTAATCTTACCAAGTCTTCCTCAATTCCCTCTTGTTTGATCTCAATCTCTCCCCCTCTCTCTCTCTCTCTCTCTCTCTCCATGTTTACAGAGCTCAAAATGATGAGAGGTGAGTATAAAAGAATGTTTTTAAGGCTTAACATTAGCCTTATATAGACTTCACTAATCAATCTAGCTTAAACTAATCAAATTGTAATTATTTATTCTAATTATTTGATTCCGAATCAAATTTCAATTAAACCTACCATAAGATCCTAAAAATCCGAATTAACACATTGGCACAGTCAATTTCAAGTTCGGTGGCCGATAAGACCTTCAATTCACAGATTCAAGCGAAATTATCGACAGATATTCCTACAGTAGACATATATGAATACAAATAACACATGGTACATGCAATTTACTTAGGATTTCATCTTAAGTTCTTGTTAAGCATTCTTAATCAAGGATTATAGGTTAATCATAGGTCGGGGTTGTTACAATATGTATCGAGTTTCAGGTTGCTTGGATTGTTGGATGTCTTTGTCCATGCCTATCCAAATTTAATTCGGCCTTCTGAATTTTTCTCTAAGTCCATACCAAATTTAAAAATATGTTGTCCCAACCCTAAAAAAAAATTTGGATTAGGCTCGGATTGCTCGGATTAAGCCTGCCCAAATTACACCTCTATTATAAAATAAATGAATCTCATTTTGTATTTTTTTTTCTTTTAGAAACAAGAAAACTTTGCACAAAAACAAGATACTAACTACAAGTGTCATGGTTAAATTTCGTGAATTCCAAGTTTATATAATATTATATAATAAAATTCATCTGCTTAGTATTTTATTATTAGGTAATGCTATTAAAAGGAAGTGTATCGTGTACAAATTATGTCATTTATGAGTTTAATTATCATAAATGTCATAACTCAATCTTATAGGAGTCATAACTAAAAAAAATGAGTTATAACCAAATACTACATAAGGTATAACAAAGAGCTCTTGAATCATAACCAAAATAATGTCATAACTAATAGCACAATGAGTCATAACTAATACCACAATAAGTCATAACCAAATATCACGAAAGACATAATTAGGGGTATATATGGTACACACTCATATTCCATAGAATTTCATTTTATTATCAGTGTATTGTTCATTTCAATTGTTATTATCATTGTTATTTCATGGGAGATGCACCAATAAATCTCATTTCCATATCTATGTACAAATGATAGGATAACCTTATGTTTTACATTCAGAATGCTGGTTAATACCCATAAATGACCAAAATATCAATATCTTGAAATTACACGTTTGTCCAAAGTTTACTAATTGGGTTTTTGTAACACCCACCTCTTAATTAGCCGTTAATTTTATGGTTAATCTTCATTATGTATTTATATGTGCTTTTTATGTTTATTCATATGTTATGTGCACCATGTTTTGTTTGACAGATACATTAATTTGTGAAAAAGACCTGTCTGATTCATTAATTGTAAGGTTGCCAAATAACTAATGGACCAGGTGGGTAGAGCCTAATTCCCCTTAAAGTAAGGTTCAGCTAACTTATGTGTCAGTAAGAAATTATTTTAATTAATTAGATAATTAATTCAAGTGATGTGGTTCTAATTTCATTAAATCATGTTAAATAGAATTAGATAAATTTTTTATATCTATGATGAACTCAAATAAGAGAGAGAGAGAGAGAGAGAGAGAGAGAGAGAGAGATAATCTGAGAAGGAGAGAGAGCATTCTAGAGAATAAGGAGAGAAGAAGAGAAAGAAAGGGAGAAGAAGAGAACTTGAAGCAACTTCACTAAGTTAACTCATTAAGGTAAGAATTCTTTATAATTTCTTGCATGAGACTAATTTTTATCTTGAACTCATGGAATTTAAGGAAAGAGTGAGGGGTTGGGTAGTGTTAGTTGTGTTACAAACCCTAATAGGAGGAATTCTCTAAATCGTAGTATAAATGGCATTACTTAAGCTCATTTACTTGGTCTTGCATGATTTTAAGTTAGATTTCCATGGTTTTGTTGAAACATAGAATTCCCATATGCATAGGTTTTGTTTTCTTCTCAACTTTGAAGTTGTTCATGTGATTGTGGGACTTGAGTTTGAATTTAAAGTTTCTATTCTTGGTTTGAACTTGGTATTTGTTTACACTCCATGTTTGATAACTTTTGGGCTTTGATTTTGTCACAACCCAACTTGCCCCTAAAAGTTTGGGCATGACCATCTTGAAAATTTAGCCTCGGAGTTAAATATCCATAACTATATTTCCTATGGGGCCTAAACGGAAGCAAATATAATATCAAAATAAACCACCATTGAGCCGTGCCTATATGCCAGGATCATGTCACATTATACATCATATATATACATTGAGTCCATACATGAGCGTTTGTACATAAAGGGTAACAACCCGTAGGCCATACATTAAAACCAACTAAGACAAGTCACCCAAAGCTATCAAAACATGCCATTATATATACGTATATGGGACCTCCCAAAACAAAACAAAAGGGGTTCCTAATTATAAAATAAAAGTCCATCCGGGTAATTCAACGAATCGGGTCCAACAAAAGGGCTCCTGAAGTTGACCTAGGGTTGTTCTCCACGTTGATCACCTATACACATACATAAACATGGAGTGAGCAAAGCTCAGTGAATAATAGCAATGTAATAAAGGCAAGCGAATAAGCATAAGAGTTAGAAACTATGTATAGTTAGGTATAGATCACATTCATGTGCATACTTCAAAACGGCCTCGGGCCCATAATTAATACAGAATGGCCTCAGGACCACATGTAATACCAAACGGCCATAGGCCCAACACATTTCGGAACGGCTTTGAGCCGAACATATCGACAGTTGTCTGGAACAATATAAAGTAGATGGAACATTGGCTTACTTCCACCTCCTTTGGCTTAAGTGCCATTAGTCACGTTAAATCCATATCATCATAACATAGGTGGAACATCGGCATGTCTCTATCTATTTTGGCCTTAGAGCCATGTGTCATAAGCCACAAGCGATTCTTTTGGAATAGCCTTGGGCCCACCTTTGTTAAGATACTTTCAATGGCCTTAATTCATGATAGTGACATTGTTCAATTATCTCAATTAAATTCCAATCACATCACTGAATTCATAACATATGTTCTTCACATGTAAGAGTATGATCATAAGGTAAGCAAAGCATAATATTACACTACTATTACTCACAGTGGCGCGGTTGCACGCTAGTCCCTTCCGATATGCGACCTACACATAGCACACACACTTGTAAGCATTCCCTTTCTTCCTTAGTCTCTTCTTGTTTATTTACTATTTGATTCGTTAAGCTCCGTTTAATTATACGCATTATGGAAGAGTCAAATGGACATTTTAACACATTTAGAGAGTCGAGTAGAGTAAAAGAAGTAAACAGAATTTTTCCCGTCAAGCCACACATGCGGGAAGGTGTGCTGTACGTGCTTTTATTTCAGAATGCAATCTTGAGTTCCCCGCATGCCTTTTGGTGTGTCTCAAGACGATGGCCATGGCCCTCATATGGTCGTCAGAGGCCTGTTTTGAAAAATCAAGTTCAACCAAAAATTAAAGTTTCCAGAGGCATCTCAAGGCTAAACTATAAGCAAAATTCCTTCATTATCACAGCATATAACATACTAAACATGATTTTGACAAATAATTAACTCATAACTCAAGCAAAAAAAGGAATTTCTACAATTTGACCATACTTCCTTTCATAGTGAGCCACAAGAGGTGTAAACACACATAGAAAAAGAGATACAACATAGGGGAAGATGAATCTCCTTAAGCTATCTCAAAGTAATCCCATACTTCAACATTTAACCCTTAAATTAAGCAAATACAAGGAAAATTGATGAGTCTTATGTATATCCTCTCAATCACATCCAAAACCCTAATCTAAAGAGTGAAAAGCTTCCTTCAAATACTTGAGAATAAGGAATTAAAAGTAGTTTTAGAGTGATTAGGTTTCCTACACTTACTTGGAGTTTCAAATCCTTGATCTCTTCCTCAAATCTAACAAACTCCTAGTTGATTTGCTCTTTCTCTCTTTCTCTTTCGCTTTTCTTCCTTTCTTTCCTCTAGGAGATATTTTTCTTTTTATTTTGATTCTAAGTCCTCCACATGTCTTATAGCTATCAACTTACTTAAGTCATGAGTCTAAATAAACTTAATTTGAGAATTGGGCCCAATTAAATTAATTTAATTCTTTACGAATCAAATTTTTATAAAAAAATCACATTATGGCTTAAAAATCATGCTAATCAAAACTGTAAAGTCAATTTTGAATTATCACGTCTCTAAGGCTTTCAATTTCTAATCTATATGTTTTATTTTAACCAGGTTTCCTCATAACCGACAGATATTTTATCATGAACACATATAATTCATTCAGTTCAACGTAGATTTACATAAAATTCCATGGCAATGTATATAATTACATCTTAATTATAAAAAAAACAGAACAAAGTCTAAAGCATATAAGAGGGTCGGGTCATTACAGATTTGGTCAAATTGGGTTTGAGTTTTGACGAGGGAGAACTCACAAAAACATAGCAGAATTTTTGGTTTTGGACACTATAGACGTCCCTGAACGCCCCGGGAGGGATAAGTCCCGTTCCGTTCATATTGGGGTCACTACAGTTCAAGAACTCAAATGTCACGGTTCTTAATCTTGAACCAAAGAGTCCAAATCCGGCAAATCGATTTTGAAAACAGATTTTTTGAAAAGAAGTGCCAAACATGGACTGCTTTGCCAGATACAGAGTCGCCACCTAAATGTTTTTTTTTTTTTAATGGGAAATTTAGGAAACCCTGACTCGGTGCCAAAGGCCACGTGTCCGTCATCACCAAAGTTGCCTCGGCTCGGGAACTTGGGTACGATTGGGGAAGGTCACTTCGTGAGCACCCCCGCTTGCCCAGTCAAAGACCGGCCTCTACTAACCACGATATCTGATTTTGAAAACATTGTGCGTTCTTATTCCGGTTATTAGCCTAGGTTACTATTTGATGCGCACATCATACAAGTATAGACCGGGTCGCCTGAATTGGAATAAAACACTTCATGTTTGTTTGTGAAAATGGTTTGCTACTCGCAAGTAGGCTTAAGATGCGGATTTTGCCACCCTCGGGTGGGTTTGGAAAAACATGATTTTGCCACTATCTAGTGGGCTTAAAACAGACATTTGATGAATTGTTCCAATCCAAACAACCCAACCTTCACCCACAGGCATTCAAACAGTTTATATCACATAAGCACATAGCCTCATAGTAAGCATGCTATTCATGGCAGTCACTCACACGCATTCAAGGATGCTAAAGCATAAAACTGGCATGAAAGCCAGGGACAAATTCCTAATTAATGAAAGAATAGTACAGTCCAAATATTTACAAATTCCTAATTAATTTACAAATTAACCAAGAAAGCTGTAAAACTGGCATGCAAGCCAGGGACTGCCTTGATTTTGATGAATGATGTATGTTTGGGTTGCTTTGCGCGGAAATCCACTAGAATGCCCCAATTAGCCTCTGTTTTGCAATGATTCTTGAAAAGCGTGCCAAGCCTCGGAAGACCGCTGATTCTTGATATGCTGCAACAGAGAGCAGGAAATGGGCATAGCAATGTATTTTCACAAATGTATGCATGTCTCGATCCTCGTACCACCAATTACGCATCTCGATGCATGATGGCCGAGGAGTCGAATTACACAACTCAATATAGAATGAATGCATATGAACACTACAACAAAACCTAACTCCATCATGGATAATCCGGAGTGTCGGTGACTTGGGAATTGAGACACGCGTTAGTCACTTTCGAACGCACCGTTTTCATTCGTGCCTGGGCTAGCTCCTATCCCGAACACGATGCAATATGCATGATATGCGTGAAATGCAACTAAGATACAATCCTAACATACACAATATTATGGAATGGCATACACGCTACACGAGGTGACACACAACCGAGCATACACAATGCTATGGATGAAATGGCATACGCAATGCAATATGGGCTTATACCAACATGAGAGAGCCTCAGCCACACTCACATAAGAGGCCATAATGATGAAAATGAGACAACTCGGGATACGTGCACACGTGCACGCAAATCGAGAATCGAACCTACGGCACGGAATGCCACTCTAACAAGACATGGCAAAGACATGGAACATGGTATGCAATCATGCAAAAATCAGTAGCAAGATGAGGTGCAAAACAGCCCCGAATCCAGGCGAAATGACACCTGATGCATGGAATCACTCCCGAAATGCAAAACTAGGTACATGAAATGGCTTACAGCTATACAAAGCATGCATAATGAGGACATGAAGTGTAAAAGAAGAAGCAAGGAAGCCCTGAGAAAATCATTTTTTCAGTACAAAGCGGGGCAAGACAGTGAGCGCACATGGGACTAAATTAGCATGCAAAAATGGGCCCGCAAGAGGGGCGATGAAGCAACTCACAGCTGCTGGCCCAAAATAGGAAAGGGGCCTTCTAAAACATTGAAGAGGGGCCAAAAATATGATGTTTTTCAGTAGATGAAAAGCCCCAAAAACAGATACAAGTATGGCAAACAATTCACGCAAGAAATGGGCCAACAAAGGGGCAAAGAAGTAACTGATGTATGGGGGTCTCAAACAAGTGAGGGACCTTCAAAAATGTTGAAGAGGGTCCCAAAATATGGCATTTTAAATTAGATGATCAAGCCCAAATCAGTATATAAACATGCTCAAAATGCAATGCGAGATTAAGGCCACAAGAAGGCTATAACACAAAGTATACAAAATATTCATCAAACAGCCAAAGACCCTTAATGAAACATGACAAGGGGGTCAAAATTTTTCCACTTTCAGCTCTGATCATGGCCGAAAAACAGAAGCAAGATAAGCTAACAAAACATGCAAAAATAGGGACCAAAGAGGGGTACAATGGCAAGTGATACATGGAGGTCCGAAACAGTGTTGAGCCCTTCTTCAATGTTGAAGAAGGGATCAAAATAAGCCTATATACAGTTTATGAAATGCTCCAAAACAGATCACACATAGGCTAAAAATATCATGCAAGATAATGGCATTCAAGAGGATAATGAAGCAAGTGCCAAAAAGAAGCTTCAAACTGCAATGAGCCCTTAATGAAACATGGAATATAGCTCAAAAAAATGACATTTTCAGTTTTGGTCGGAGCTCAAAACAGCAACCAAAATGGCTAGAAAAATGTTGCAAAATAAGGCCCAAAAAAAGGGAAAATGAACTTACCCTTGAAGACTACTCCTTGGTTGCCTTTTGAACTGAGAAATGGTGCCTCCAAGCCTCTGAGAAGAGCTCCAAGTTGCTGGAAATGGAGTGGTGGTGGTGGTGCTAGGTGATGATGAAGAAAGGGTGTAGAAACTTAAGGGTTTTTGAGAGTTGAAGTGTAGAAGGAGAGAGATACAATACAAGAGGCTCAAAGCATTTTTTCTAACCCTCAAAACCAGACCTGGGGCTGCTGTTATATAGGCAAAATGGGTGGAAAAAGGGGGGAAAAAAAGGGGGGGGGGGAAAACAAGCCAAGTTTCCCCCCAAAAGTTGGCAAACCCGGATACACAATCTAGGAGGGAAAGGAGGGCATTTTTGGAAGGCCAGGTGTGAGGAACATGGCCAGCCAGTTTTCTTGGGCTTAGGTGGCCAGCTGGCTACTTTTTCTGGGTTTTCTGGCGGGCCAGCTACTTTTCTTGGCTTTTCTGGCCGGCCAGCTACTTTCAGGACAAAAAACATGGGCTACCGGAAAGAAAAGTGGCCGGTGGGTGTTTGGGAAGCCCAAATGTGGCCGTTCAAGTATCTAAATTGAAGCCCCGGAAGTTATCTTTCCAATGGCATAAACGTTACATCAAAATTCCTCCTGTGGAAAAAGTTATGCCCATTTCCGTGAAGCCGCGCAGATTCGGTCCCAACCGGAGTGATACCCTACTTCAATCAACGATATCTCCCCTATCCGGAATTGGATTTAGGAGATTTTTTTAGTGCAAAATGAATCCCCGGTAGTAAGCTTTCTAACGGTGGTGGCCTCATAGCTTGATTCCAAGTATCTAAATGAATAGGCCCGATTCGGTGAGGGCTGCTCGACTCTCTCTTAACGGTTCATGCCCATTTTCTCCCCCGACTGGATTTCTTCCCTCTTCTCTTTTTTTCTTCAACTTCAAACCCCTAAGTAAGGTGGTTTGAAAGATTTTTCAAAGATTTCATCTCTCTTTCATTCATTTCCACTTTATCCTTGCTCAGTTTACCAAAAAACGCGACGTTTGACAAAAGGCGAGTCTCGGAACATCACAGAAACTTTATTTCAAAAATGTTTTGAAAGAGAGGTTTTTAAGGTCTAAAAACCATTCAAAATAGTTTTGGTCCAAAATGGGGTGTGAAGTTGGGATTTGTTCCTCTCTCTTTGCCAAAGAAATTGCACCTTTCCCCTACACAACTTTCTCCACCATGTAAACCATCAGTCGCGTCGAAGTCTTATGGACGGTCAAAAATGGGGTGTCTACAGTTGCCCCTCTTTGACAGAACTCGGAAGTCAAGAAGTGACGTGAGTGAATGTCAAAGCCCAGAGATGACCCATTTTTGACAAGGCCGAAGACTTGGACAAACAAACAAAAATATAGATAAATAAATGGTTGTGCCCTCAGGCTGCCTACGTATCCCTTTGCAAGGAATCAAACCAGTGTAGTTCAGGAGCAGGATGCAAAATGATATGCAGGAAGATTTTGATAATTGGACTTACACGCTACGCGAAGCCGGTTCGATGATTGGACTTATACGCTACGCGAAGCCGGTTTGAAAATTGGACTTACACGCTACGCGAAGCCAGTTTGAAAATTGGACTTACATGCTACGCAAAGCCGGTTTGAAAATTGGACTTACACGCTTTGCGAAGCCGGTTTGAAAATTGAGGATTTATGCAATGCACTGCAATGTAGTGGTTAAAATGCAATGTAATAGCTAAGAGGTAAAGGTACCTTACAGGAACAATTGGCAATGACTTACCTCATGTTGCTGGGGATCTTCCGCTTCTTCTTGGTTGAACCACAGGTACTACTTTTCTCCCTGACTATGGTCGCAGCTTTCCCTATTCTCCAATAGGGTGACAGACTAGGTTGATTCAGTATCCAAAATTGAGGTGCATACAGAGGCTATCTCAATCTATGGGGCTGCCATACAGATTTCAAGCCGAGGATATACCCCTGGGTATTTAAACCAGACTTTAGTCTCGAAAATCCCGAACCTTTGCATTCTAGGCATAAGCCATTCAAACTCTAGTTTCCATCGTCTTAGTTGGTCTCCTAGGAACTCACCGCTAACACAGGCAGGTGGCTATACCAGACCACTGGAAGTCGTTCGGGCACGACAAACACCAAAGGAATTGCACCTTTAGAGGATTTAAGGTCTCCTAGACCAGGCAATAAAATAGATGCGATGCAATGGATGTGATAGATGTGATGCAATAGATAATAGATGCGATGCAACAGAGAGTATAATAGATGCAAAATGGTGACATACTCCAACTGCGCTGGACTCGTGAGAGGAGAGAGAACAAAGAAAACCAATCAGGCGCATTCCACGCAACCTAAGATAAATTCCAGACACGCTGAAAATCGTGTGAGGAAGGGGACACTCAAAACACGCTGATAATCGTGAGAGGAGGTCTAAAAACAGCCCGCCCAGCGCGTCTACAACGCAACCTGGGATAAATTCCAAACACGCTGAAATCGTGTGAGGAAAAGAACACTCTAACCACGCTGAAATCGTGAGAAGAGGTCTAAAAACAACTGCCTAGGTGCGTACACAACGCAACCTGAGATAGATTCCAAACACGCTAAAATCGCGTAAGGAATAGGACACTCAAACCACGCTGAAATCGTGAGAGGAGGTCCAAAAACAACCGCCCAGGTGCATACACAACACAACCTGAGATAAAATCCAAACACGCTGAAATCGCGTAAGGAACGGGACACTCAAACCACGCTGAAATCGTGAAAAGAGGTCAAAACAACCGCCCAGGTGCGTACACAACGCAACCTGAGATAGATTCCAAACACGCTGAAATGGCGTAAGGAACAGGACACTCAAACCACGCTGAAATCGTGAGAGGAGGTCCAAAAACAACCGCCCAAGTGCATACATAACACAACCTGAGATAAAATCCGAACACGCTGAAATCATGTAAGGAACAGGACACTCAAACCACGCTGAAATTGTGAGAGAAGGTCCAAAAACAACCACCCAGGTGCATACATAACACAACCTGAGATAAAATCTGAACACGCTGAAATCATGTAAGGAACAGGACACTCAAACCACGCTGAAATTGTGAGAGAAGGTCCAAAAACAACCACCCAGGTGCATACACAACACAACCTGAGATAAAATCCAAACATGCTGAAATCGTGTGAGGAAGAACCAAACTCTAACCACGCTGAAATCGTGAGAAGAGGTCCAAAAACAACCGCCCAGGTGTATACACAACACAACCTGAGATAGATTCCAAACACGCTGAAATCGCTTAAGGAATAGGACACTCAAACCACGCTGAAATCATGAGAGGAGGTCCAAAAACAACCGCCCAGGTGCATACACAACACAACTTGACATAAAATCCAAACACGCTGAAATCGCGTAAGGAACGGGATACTCAAACCACGCTGAAATCGTGAAAAGAGGTCAAAACAACCGCCCAGGTGCGTACACAACGCAACCTGAGATAGACTCCAAACACGCTGAAATCGTGTAAGGAACAGGCACTCAAACCACGCTGAAATCGTGAGAGGAGGTCCAAAAACAACCGCCCAGGTGCATACACAACACAACCTGAGATAAAATCCAAACACGCTGAAATCGCGTAAGGAACATGACACTCAAACCACGCTAAAATCGTGAGAGGAGGTCCAAAAACAACCGCCCAGGTGCATACACAACACAACCTGAGATAAAATCCAAACACGCTGAAATCGTGTGAGGAAGAACCAAACTCTAACCACGCTGAAATCGTGAGAAGAGGTCCAAAAACAACCGCCCAGGTGCATACACAACACAACCTGAGATAAAATCCAAACACGCTGAAATCGTGTAAGGAAGAACCAAACTCTAACCACGCTAAAATCGTGAGAAGAAGTCCAAAAACAACCGCCAGGTGCGTACACAACGCAACCTAAGATAGATTCCAAACACGCTGAAATCGCATAAGGAAAGAACCAAACTCTAACCACGCTGAAATCGTGAAAAGAGGTCAAACAACTCGGAAGCATGTTCCACACAACCTAAGTTAAGTCCCGGGGGACAACGATCCTAAACGCTGCTCAGCGTAAAAGGATAAACAATAAGAGATAACAAAAGATGCAAATAAATGCAATAAGTGCGATGAAACGCGTGTACAATGCAAGACTTGGCACACAGCTTACAACATAGCATTCCATTCATTTGGCACACAGCTCACAACACGACACTCTGTTCGTTAGGCGCGCAACTCGCAACTCGCAACACAAAATTCTGTTCAATCTGGGCACACAACTCTTTTGGGGCACACATCGCATTCGCACGCTTGACTCATCTTGGGCACACAAGCATCTTGGGCACGCAGATCTTGAGTAGACGCGCATTCTTCAAGCACCTGACTCATTTGGGTACATAGTATATTTCCGACTGCAGCTCGTTTTTAGCGCCTGACTCATTTTGAACATACAGGATGCAATGACAGAACTTGCAGAAGTTGAAACAATCTCAGATGCCCAACATTTTCCCTCTTTTCTTTTGCTTTGCAGCCTGGAACTTTCACAGCTTCATATAGGTCCTGGTTTTACTGTTCTCACATGACCTGGGTTGAACCCTGCGGTTTTATGAAAGAACAAATTCTGTTTTGCACAAATGTGGAGAACGGCACGGCATGGCACTCGGAGCACAAAACGATTTTATTTTTGAAATTGAGAGATGAGTTGATCGGTATTGAGCCTCTGTTGGACCTGACAAAGCGACTCGACTCAACACGGAAATAAAAGGCACACAACCTAGACACATCGAGTAACACTTGAAACGACTCAAAACAAGAATCGAGATAAAAAAGACACGACACTCAGACGTGCACAGGGAGCCTATTTCACCGGGTAGTGTTTCCCACCCTTTCTCATTTGTGATTCTCACATCACTTGGCCCTCAAGCTCTGTTTTTCTGAAAAAGCCCTTTTCTCACTTTTTCTCTCATCGCACATCTCTCTATTCTTCAATCTCTCATTCTTCAATCCCTCCCCTGGGTGGTTGATGGATAAACAGCAAGTTGAAGGCTCTCGCCCCTAGCACTCAGCTAGATTCTTCTTTCTTCCGCTCACAGCTAGTGAATTCCTCCTGAGAGGGTTGCGCTACAACCGGGTGTGTAGCAAATCTGCAGACTAGCATCGGTTGATGATGCTTTGGGGAGTTTGGACGTGATAAGATCTGTCCAAATGATGGAGTGGAATATCTTGCCTCATTCGGTTAGGTGCCGCACTTATTCGACACCTCGTTGCTTGGAGGATACGAGAGCCTTCAGTCCTTTGTCGTTAACTTCAATTGCGCCCTTCTTGGCAGGTAGAGTGCCCTTCTTGGCGAGTAGGGTGCCCTTTCTGGCGAGTATGTTGACAATGGGGAAAAGACAGAACACCTGACTCAACTGTGCCCCTAGTTCATTATTTCGACCATTTTTTTGTTTTTGCTTTCCACTAAAACAGTTTTGACCAAAATGAGAGTTAGATCAACATGCTTATTCGATTTTTGATTTAAAATCATGCAAGTTAGGCTATGAGCACTAAAAATTTTCCTTTTTTGGGTCCATGAAAAGGGTCCAGTTTTGGAAAAGATAGAATGATTTTCGAGAAAATAGTCAACCTCAGCAAAAATTCTCAAAAGTTGTTTTTGCAATCGGCCACTACTCAACGAGCATAGAACCCACTCTCGAGATGCACAACCTCAGATCCGAAGGAAAATTGCCCCTTACTTGAAGAGAGTTGCATGGCAACGGAAAGTTGCCCCTTGTTTGAACGGCACTGCGGCGCATTGAATGGCAACGGAAAGTTGCCCCTTGTTTGATTGGCGCCGTAGCACACTGAATGGCAACGGAAAGTTGCCCCTTGTTTGGATAGCACTGCGGCGCATTGTAGTCAGTCCTCAGAGTGACGAACACAACCAAATCCTCAGATACAGAGAAGACAAAGATGACCAGAACCATCGCATGGACACAATGAAATTGAAGTGTTTTACGGCTGGACTTCAGAATGAAGTTGCCTACGTATCCCAAACATGGGAATCAAGCCTTACGTAGTTCGGGGTTAAGGTACACTCGGGTATTTAACCTCTCCTTTTTATGCTCTAACTTTTGCCAAGGCACCGGTTGCAGGTTGTCAACCTTGCGAGCTTTGTTTTTCTTTTCTTTTCATTTTCATTTCCTTTCTTCTTTTTTTTTTCTTTTTTTTCTCTTTTTCTCTTTTTTTTTTTTTTTTTTTTTTGTATTTTTCTCTTTTTTTTTTATTTTTGCATTTTTTGTATATATATTTTTTTGTCTTGCTCTAACTTTTGCCTGGGTCGCCCTTTTGGGTTTTCGGCCCAGTGAGCCTCTCAGAGGGTAAAAGTGTAGCTGGTCCATGCCAAATGGTTTTGAGATCCTGAAGTCATCTGAATCCCGGAAAATGACTGCTGTATTGATTCGCAGAAGGATCCATCTTTGGCTCTTCGAGCATATCGGACATTTTTGCCCCTAGTTCGAGGGGTGCTTCTTGTGTGAGTGAATTTCCGATCACACTGCCCTCCTTAGTGATTCAGCGGAAGAACACAGGCAGAGTAGACGGCTCCCTATAACCTGCACAGAAAGAAAAGACTCCGGCGGTGGTTCTTCCACCCGGGGGTACTCCGACGATCAAGTCAGTATCTCTCAAAGATAACCGATGCTATAATTACTGCTCAAGGCTACAAATTGCGTACCTTAGACCCGCCGGGGGTGCCCTTCTTTTATAGCTTAACTGTCTCCCAATCCTATTAGAAGTCTTACTTCTATGGACTCCAATTCCGGATCTACTTTGGACTCTTCAAGAGATAAGGATAGGCTCCCTAAGAGTTTTACCTTTATCCATCTTGTAGTCTTTCTTCTTTCTAGGACTCCTGTCCCTTATCCGATCTTCTCGGATTCCGATATCTTCGGAGATAACCTCGGCAACCCCGAGATCACCTCGGCATAACTGTCAAGTCACGTGGCACCTCGGCTGACACTTCGGTGTCACCTCGGCCACGTGTTGGTACTCAGAAAATACATCCCCACAACTGCCCCCTAGGTTCTATTACCTCAGCATTCTGAGGTGATGGAACCTATCTTCGAACTTTTTCTCGTACATCGGCCTAAGAACTTTCTAGCTGAGATCATTCATTTCAGGCCGACATGTCTTCATCCAAGAACAAGAATTCAGATCAATCTTACTGCGCGCATGAGCTGTCATGCACCATTTTTCAACTGTTTTACCGACACGTTTTTCCCTTATTGGTCCGTACTGGCGATGCGCCAGCAAGGCGTCTTTCCTCCGCTTGCGCCGTCTGACGCGTGCGTTACCCTAGGCACAATTATTGCCTTGTTTTGCCGCCGCTTCACTTTTGACAAAAACGTTTGTCTCTCTCTTCTTCGCTTCACTTTTACATTTTGAATACTCTATACTTTCTCTCTCTAAAGTTCTTTCTTTGAATCCGCCATTGCTCAAAGCTCTTGACTCTGCTACTGTCTTGCATCCGCCATTGAAGCTTTCACCACTGTAGCGTCTGTCATCTGACCTCGGCGTAGCTCATTCCGGCCTTCACCTTTTCTGGTAAGCCAGTTTCCCCCTCTTTTCTCAGTTCTGGTTTATTTCTGGAATTTCTTGTTCGCTTTATTCTGTTCCACCATTCAATCTGTGAATCACTCAATTGAATTTACCCCGTTTTATGGTTTCGTACATGTCATGAACATCTGCACTGTTGCATCTCTGTTCTTGGTCTTCCATCTCTTCAATTCTTGAATCTGAGACTTTGTTTTTACTTTTCTGCTTTCCAGATTTCTGCCATCTATACTCGTTTTTTGTAGACCTTAGGCTTGGGATTTGTCTGTAGGACCTTCATCTTTTTAGGAAAAACTGAAACAAACTTACCAATACATACCTTAGGCTCAAGCCGAGGTCCCTAGAGCCCTTTAGGAATATCCTGCCTCTGTAGCTAAATATTCGTACATCAAAACCATGGGTGCGTGGAGAGATAGGGTTAACTCCCCAACCAAACTAGAGTATTTTAGGCAAGAATTCTCCATCCCTGCCGATGTCCACCTCAGGCTAGCTGGGGAGGACGACTCCATTATGCCTGAGAACGATAACATGCCCTTTCCTGTCGTAGCCTTTGTCCAATGTGGACTTCGGTTCCCCCTAGATCCCCTTTTCCGCGAAGTCCTCCACTACTACTCCCTCAACCCCATGCAACTCACCATTAACGCCTATAGAACGCTTTATGGTATAATAGCCTTAGCTCGGCAGAGAGTGTTAGGATCACTCTCGCCGACATCCAAACTGCTACACCATGTGCGCCCTGAACCTTAAGGAAAAAGGTTATGTCTACTACCTTAAGCCGAGGTCCACCGAGTTTAAAATTGTAGCCGACCTTCCAGACTCCAACAAAGGGGCTGGAGATAATTATCTAATCGCTTCTGGGAACTGGGAATTTGGCCCAGATGAAGAAGTTCGTCTCTTCCCTCTTCCTCGAACGGTCAAGGAGGGCAAGGGTAAGATCCTTGTGTTAACTGCTTAACTGTTGCTTTCCACAATTTTTCCAACAAATTTGTTTCTGATGTTGTGTTTCCTTTTGCAGATGTTCGTAAGCCTCCTAAGGACTTTCGCCAGTCCTACTACCCTGGGAAAGGATTAAAGAAGCTCTTGGACCTACCAATTCACAAACGCAAAGCTCCACTGCTGTTAAACTTCATCCCAACATACAAATCTACCTTGGCCGACGTTCCGAAGAAGAAGAAGAAGAGCTCGTCCACAGCCACAACCCAAGCCACATCTACATCCCGGACAGATCAAGGTTCTACTTTTCATCCAGCCGATCTTCCTTCCACATCGGCACCATTCTTGCTTCCAGTTCAAGAAAGAAAACGTCGCCGGCGACTTGTCAAAACAGCCGAAATGGAGCGCCCGAAGAAAGTTGTGTTGGATCTCCTCGCTGACCTCCCAGCTGACGCGGATGATGCACCATCCTAATCAGTGCCTCCGCCTAAACCAAAGAGAATCAAGAAGGCCCAGCTAAAGGTCAAGGCTGCTGAAGCCCAGGATGAAGATGCTGTGCCCATTTCCAAGTTAATCCAGAGCGAAGACCGCCATTTTCGCCAAAGATCTGCGAGGCCGACCATCGGGGTCGACTCAGCCCAAAAAGCCGAGGTCGTCGTCTGCGACGACTTCGGGGTCCAGGGTTCCCAAAGTTCCTTGGGAGCCAAAAATTACGCGTGAAAACAGGCCCGTCTACGCCAACGAAAGCGCCGCCGACGTAAACATCGGCGTGGCACTTTCAAAGCTCCTTGAGGGTGATCTTGAGCGTAACGCCAAGATGAGTGGCTATGAAAACTATGCCTTTATCTTTGCCGCAAAGACTGGTCCAAGTAAGTCTTTAGAATTTTGAGAACCTGTCTTTCATACTTGTGAAATTTTGAAAAAAAAATTTTGTAATCATTTTTGCCTTATATTCTTTCAGGCCATCCAACACGCCCACTCCTTCTCCGTGCAAGCCTTTGAAACAGGGGAGGAGTTAGCCGAGCTGAAGAAGGAGTTTGCTGCCCTCCAGAAACAAAATAAGACTCTTAAAAACAAAATGAAGACCTTGGAAGATCAAGCCGAGGAGGCAACTAAGGCTAAACAGATAGCCGACGAAAAGGCCGAGGTCGCCGGTTATTAAAACCGTTGCTCTAGCTCAAGACAAAGAGGCGGAGAAAGCGGCCCAGGCGAGAAAGAGCTGCAGAAGCATGGCTACAAAGATGCCGAAATAAGGGCGCGATAACAAGGCATACGGGGCATGGCGATGTGGCGAAGATTATAAGCTTCAAGTCAAGCAAGCATGCAAGGGATTTTCCTAGGTTGGAATGCTTTGGCTAAACAACTTGATCTTCCACCGACTCGCCATGCGCCAAACCAAAGCCATTCGTCTTCCTTTGCTCTTCCTTCACCTCGTGCCAACTTGAAGAAGAAGTTGATTCTGAAGCCGAGGTTGAAAATGAAGGCGAAGATGAAGATGAACCATTGGTCAGGAAATCCAAGGAAGCCATTGAAACCAAGTCACCTCCTCAGGGCGATCAAGTAATGGATTTAACCCAAGGGAGGATGAGGAGGTTGAGAAGGTGCCCAAAACCGGCCCCACCCACCAATCATCGATCTTACGGTTACAGAGCAAAGCGTGGAAGACCTTGGCGAAATAGGCCGATAAGGAGGCTGAGGCTGAGGTTGAAAAGCACGCGGAGGTGGTGGTGCAAAAAGACGCCGAGGTTGTTCTTCGAGACTTCGAGGTCGGATGCAACCGCCTCTGTTCTGCTCCTTACGAAGCTGAAGAATCTTAGCCTTTTATTTTTGCTTTAACTTTTGTACTTTCTTTTTGTTTTCTGAACAATGTAAGCTTCTTCTGTATGGCCGATGTGCCTTTCTTTGTTGCTTTCGAACAGTTTTACTTCTGTAAGGCCATTGTGCCTCCTTGATATACAACTGTTTCTCTTTGAATGCTGTAGCCTTTAATTTTCGTTCATCGCTACTATTTGATTCTATACTTAGAATATTTCACATGATTCACATAATTCTTCCCTTGCACAATCTCCTCGGGGGTTACATACCTCGGGCATGTTTACCTGTAGATTTACCTCGGCTAAGATTTCACCTGTAAACTTGTCATAAGTTTCAACAAGTATAAAGCATATAAATTCAATTAATCTTCATCTTGTAAATTGCTACAAATTTCAACAAGTGAAGATACACAATCATATTAGCTTAACTTTAACTTGTAAATTGCTGCAAATTTCAACAAGTAAAGATAAGGAATTTATCTCAGCTTAACTTTAACTTGTAAATTGCTACAAATTTCAACAAGTAAAGATAAGGAATTTATCTCAGCTTAACTTTAACTTGTAAATTGCTACAAATTTCAACAAGTAAAGATAAGGAATTTATCTCGGCTTAACTTTAACTTGTAAATTGTTACAAATTTCAACAATTGAAGATAAACAATCATATCGGCTTAACTTTAACTTGTAAATTGCTACAAATTTCAACAAGTAAAGATAAGGAATTTATCTCAGCTTAACTTTAACTTGTAAATTGCTACAAATTTCAACAAGTAAAGATAAGGAATTTATCTCAGCTTAACTTTAACTTGTAAATTGCTACAAATTTCAACAAGTAAAGATAAGGAATTTATCTTTAACGTGTTTAAACATAATCTCGGCTTAACTTCGGCTAAGCATTACTAATGTCTTCTCTCTGCCCCCAATGTGAACCTAAGTTCCTCTTGGGTTCTCATTGTTCAAAAAACAACATCATGCCAAGTTGTACAAGTTCAGAAAAATTCTGCTAAGGTTTTATTGATCATATCAGCAAAAAATCAAAGAATATCTAATGATAGAAAAACTTTAAATTACAAGTATTCCATGGTCTAGGCAATGCTTTGCCTCATTATCTTCGAGCCGATATGCCCCATTCCCTAACACCGAGGTGATTCTGTATGGGCCTTCCCAGTTTGGGCCAAGCTTGCCCTCTCTGGGATCCTTCTTATTGCCGACAACTTTTCTCAAGACTAGGTCGTTGACTTGAAAATCCCTTGGGTTGACCTTCTTGTTGTAAGCTTTGGCAAGCTGTTGCTGGTATGCTGCAAGCTGGATTGCAGCTTTCTCTCTTCTTTCTTCTAGTAGGTCCAGATCTCGGGCTAAGAGCACATCATTAGACCCGTTCTCAACTCCCTGTGTTCTGATCCCTGGGATGCCGATCTCCAATGGAATGACTGCTTCTGTGCCATAAGCCATGGCAAAGGGGGATTCCCCTGTTGATCTTCTCGGCGTAGTGCGATATGCCCAGAGCACGTTGGGCAATTCGTCTACCCACTTCCCTTTTGCTGCCTTCAGCCTCTTCTTTATTCCGTCTAGAATGACTTTGTTTGATGCTTCGGCTTGCCCATTACTTTGGGGAAAGCTTGGTGTTGAAAAATAATTCTTTATCTTGAACTTGGCGCAAAAATTCTTGATGAGCTTGCTGTCAAACTGTGTTCCGTTGTAAAGCGATTGCTCTTGGAACCCCAAATCTGGTGATGATGTTTTTCCAGATGAAGTTCTTCACATCCACATCTCGAATTTTGGCAAGGGGCTCTGCTTCTATCCATTTTGTGAAGTAGTCTGTTGCTACCAGTAGGTACTTCCGCTATCCAGTGGCTTGGGGCAATTGTCCAACGAGATCCATCCCCCATTGGGCAAATGGCCAAGAAATTTGAAGCAGGTTGGTCGGCAATTGGTGATGTATCAATGGTGCAAACCTCGGCATTGTTCACACTTCTTCACATAGGCTTCGTGATCTTTACGCATATAGGGCCACCAATACCCCTGGGTAATGGCCTTGTGAGCTAACGATCTGCCCCCTGCGTGGCTTCCACAAACTCCTTCATGAATTTCATACAAAAAGTCTTCGACCTGAAGAGGGTGTACACACCTTAAAAGAGGTCCAGTGAAGGATCTTCTGTAGAGATGTCCTTCTGCCGTCAGGCTGAACCTTGCCGACTTCAGTCTGACCTTGTGTGCTTCCTTTCAATCTTCTGGCAGTTTTCCCTCTTTCAGGAATGCAACAATTGCATCCATCCAGCTTGGTCCCATGTCCACACATAATGCTTCTTGCATTGTATTCGGTGGCTCTATGCTCGGGCCTGGTAGGTAATCAATCATTATTGTCCTCGTCTTCCCGGTTTGCACTGAACTTGCCAAATTGGCCAGCGCGTCGGCGTGGTTGTTATCATCTCGGCTAACCTGAAGAAGTCGGCAGTTTTGAAACATGTCTGCCAGCCTGATGACTTCTTTTGCGTATGCCGACATCCTTTCATCTCGGGCAGCAAACTCTCCTGTAGTTTGATTCACTATAAGTTGTGAGTCACAAAAAACTATTACCTCATCTGCCTCAGCCGCTCGCCGGCTTGATCCAAAGAATCGATGCTTCATATTCCGCCTCATTATTCGAGGCTTTGAACCCCAGTCGAATGGACTGTTCCAATATCTCCCCATCGGGGGAAATTAGCACTACTCCTGCCCCTGCACCCTGCCGGTTTGAGCTTCCATCAACAAAAAGTTGAAAGGAGTCCGCGATGTAGATCTTTGCAGGTGGTCGAGTTTTCCTTTCTCGGTTCCTTACCCTTTGGTTGTTTGCTCCTTCCTTGCATGGACATCGTTCATCTCGGCTCAACGAATGGGATGTTCGATGTATTCAGCGAGAACTCGGCCACGAAGTCGCCAAGACTTGGCCCTTAATTGCGGTTCTTGGCCTGAACTCCAGGTCGTACTGGCCCAAAATTACTGTCCATCTTGCAATTCTTCCAGTCAAGTCTCCTTGTTGCAACAAAGATTTTAATGGGTGCTCTTTCAGAACCACCATCATGTGAGCGAAAATAATGGTTTAGCTTCTTTGAGGCCATTACCAAGGCCATTAATTTCTCGATGGTAAATACCTTGTTTCTGCATCGGCCAAGGTTTTACTTACATAGAAGACTGCCTTCTGTTCTCCCTTCTCTTCTCGGACAATCACGGCACTTATTGCGTGTTCTGAAACTGCTAGGTATAAGAACAATTCCTCTCCAGGTTGAGGTGTTGAGAGGACTGGAGCCGAGGTAAGGTACCTCTTCAGGTCGGCCAGAGCGGCCTCACATTCCTCGTCCATAAAAATTCGAGGCCTTTTTCACAGATTGAAAAAAGGTTTACACTTGTCGAACTTGACTTATGAACTGTTTAGGGCTGCGGCCCTTCGAAGCTTATCTGAACTGTTTAGCCGATGTCGGACTCTGTAATTCGAGAATGGCCTTGATCCGATCTGGTGGCTTCAATGCCCTTCTAGTCACCAGTATCCCAAGAACTTCTGGGATCCGACTCCAAATGCGATTTCGATGCGTTTAGTCGAGCCGATATGTTTTGAGTATGTCAAAGACCTCTTCTAAGTCGGTGAGATGATCCTTTGGTTCCTTGGTCTTCACGACCATATCATCGATGTATACTTCTCTGATTCGGCTAATCAAGTGTCCGAACATCTTGGTCACCGACCTTTGGTAAGTTGCTCCTGCGTTCTTCAACCCAAAAGGCATGACTCTGTAACAATACAGACCTTTGGGAGTGATAAACGCTGTCTTCTCCTCATCCGGGGGGTACATGGCTATCTAGTGATACCCCCTATATGCGTCCAAGAAGCTCATCCTTCCATGTCCAGATGTGGCGTCCACCAACTGGTCGATCTTTGGCAGGGGGAAACTGTCTTTGGGACAAGCTTTGTTCAAATTTGTGAAGTCTACGCAGACCCTCCACTTGCCATTCTTCTTCTTTACTACCATGGTATTTGATAACCACGTCGGATAATTGGCTTCTCGGATGGCCCTGGCCTCTAGAAGTCTGGTTACTTCCTCTTCCACTGCTTCGACGTGCATCAACGTCGGTCTTCTAGCTCGTTGTATTACAGGTTTGGCCGACCTGCCAACGTTGAGTCTGTGGCATGTGACCTCGGGGTCAATGCCAGGCATTTCATAAGGTGTCCAGGCGAACACCTCAATATTTTTCCTCAGAAAGGCTTCCAACTCCCTTTCTTCTTCTTTAGCTAATCCTGTGCCGAGAAGGAAGAAGCGTTCCTCATCGCCCTCTTGGACGAAGATTTTCTTTAATGCTTCTTCACTCTTCTCGGTCGGCTCCTTGCCGACATTCTCTAGGACCTTCATGTCCTCTTCTTCAACCTCTGCTTCTTCTGGCTCTCGAATGCTGCAGGTTAACTTCATTGCTGCCATGGAGCAATTTTACTTCTGGAATCGATCTCCTCTGATTTCCTCAATCCCATGTTACATTGGGAATCGTAGCGATTGATGCAAGGTTGAGGAACTACCCATTGCATGTAACCACGGCCTCCCGGGATGATGTTGTAAGCGGCGTATCAATCACAATAAATTATGTCCTTATCTTCTTTGTGCGGCTTGTACCTCCAAGGTCGTTGCTTTAAAGGCCATGTCGGCGTTCCATTGAAGCCAACCATCGGGCCGTTTGATAGTCCATGTCATCGTGGTGAAGGCCTAACTCCTTGTAGCATCCGACATACATGATGTCGCAGAGGCGCCTGATCAATCAAGATGCGTTTCACCTGGCACTCCCCAACCTGGAGGGATACTACCAGGGCATCATTGTGCGGGTGCTGAACCATGTCGAGGTCGGCCTCTGTGAAGGTTATCATTGGTCCTTGGCAATCTTCAGGCCGAGGTCTTTTCAATCCGACCTGGTTGACATGCTGCAGATGTTTCACCCTCTGCGTCTCCCCCCGTATGTCGTTTTCATTCACCTTTGAGTGGATCACGTTAACCACCCGAGGTCCACCTGCCTGTGGTTGCTGCGCTGGGGGGGGCGGGGCTGCTGGTGCTTGGGGCAATCGTGCCTGCTCTTCCCTGGTTCTGGCCTCATCTACAAGGTCTCTTAAATGGCCTTGCCTCACCAGATCTTCTAGATGTGCTTTAAGGGCTCTGCAACCCTGAGTTGGGTGACCCTGCTCATTGTGATAGGCACAACGCCTACCAAGGTTTCTCCCCATAAATTCTCCTTGTGCTCTTGCATACCAAGTAGGGCCGATTTAATTTGGTCAAGGACATTTTGGACCGGAATTGAACACCGTAAATCGCTTGTTTAGCCCTCAACTCGCTCTGCTTGTTCTGTCCATTGTTACCTCGGCCTCGCTTGAAACCGTTGCCTTTTTCTGTCTTTGTCTCCTTGTTCCCCGAGGTATCTTCCTCGGCTCGTGCATACTTCTCAATTCTCGCCATGAGTTCTTCCATGCTCTTTGGCAGGGTTTTCGCCAAAGACTTCCGCAATGGATAGTCATCCTTCAGGCCGTTCTTGCACGATACGCCCGCCACCTCCAGGTTGCATTCAGGTATTCGATTGAACACCTCGTAGTACCGCTTTGCATAGGCTCTGAGGCTCTCCTCTTGCCGATCTTGAGCCATCAATGCATCCACCCTCAATGGTCAGATTTGTTTGTTATGAACACGCCACAAACATCTCGGCCAGCCTTCCCTTTCACGCTCCTTTGGTAGTTTGTGGAACCAGTCTTATGCAATCTCCCCGAAGGATGAAGGGAACACTTTGCAGAGCAACGGCTCGTTCCCACTATACAATGCCATTGAATTCAAAAATAATCCAACATGGAAGTTAGGGTCCGACTTACCATCATATATCCGAGCCTCGGATATCGAATCTTTTCTGTGACGAATCTATCCAATCTGCCGAGAATGGAGTCCTCGGCTTAATCGGGAAGTTACTTCGCCCGGATTCTCCTGCTTCCTCTTGAGGTAATCTCTTAAGTCCTCTTTACTTCTTCCTCTGCCCGGCTTTCATTGGGTTTGACCTTTTTCAAGACTACTCTCGGCCTCATGGTGGCCCCTTTTCGACCCTTCTCCGCAGACGCATCAAAACACAATATCCTCCCGGAACATGTCGATGTTCCTTGGGATCCGCTTCTTCTCGCGATATGTCCTTCGGACTCTTCTCTTCTCGGCTCTTCTCGGCCGACTTCCCTGGAAGGTCGGTGAGAGTACCTTCCGCTCCTCGTGTGCTGTGGGGCTTCGGGGATTTCTTTCCGTCCTTTCTTCTGGGCGATTGCTGCTGGCATTAGTGTGTCCTGCAGTGGGTATGGCAGCTGCATGACATTGTTCTGCATCATGAAGTTGACGACCGATTGAAGGTCTGCCAACTTATTTGCCATCTCCTTTACTTCTTCATCCCTCCTCAGACATCTGTCTTTCCATGTCTGAAGGTCGTCCTCGTTATAGTATTTGCCCCTGTCCGCTTTCTTTGATGTATCACCGTTTTGGCTGACGGCGTTCTCTGCGTGATTCTGATCACGAACTTCCTCGTTGTGGTCTCCTTCTTCCGCGTTAAGGTCGACGGGTCCGCACTCTAACCGGAGTGTCGCCCCAATCTTTTCCTCTGCGTTATCGCCATCTACTCTTCTCTCGTTCCCACAGACGGCGCCAAATTGTGTGAGTGAATTTCCGATCACACCGCCTCCTTAGTGATTCAAATGGAAGAACACAGCAGAGTAGACGGCTCCTATAACCTACACAGAAGAAAAGACTCGTGGTGGTTCTTCCACCCGGGGTACTGACGATCAAGTCAAGATATCTCTCAAAGATAACCGATGCTATAATTCTCGCTCAAGGCTACAAATTGCGTACCTTAGACCATGGGGTGCCCTTCTTTTATAGCTTAACTGTCTCCCAATCCTATTAGAAGTCTTACTTCTATGGACTCCAATTCCGGATCTACTTTGGACTCTTCAAGAGATAAGGATAGGCTCCCTAAGAGTTTTACCTTTATCCATCTTGTAGTCTTTCTTCTTTCTAGGACTCCTGTCCCTTATCCGATCTTCTCGGATTCCGATATCTTCGGAGATAACCTCGGTAACCCCGAGATCACCTCGGCATAACTGTCAAGTCACGTGGCACCTCGGCTGACACTTCGGTGTCACCTCGGCCACGTGTTGGTACTCAGAAAATACATCCCCACACTTCTGATTCGCAGAAGGATCCAAAGTTATCTGACTTTGGTGCCTCTTGTTCGAGGGCTGCTTCAAATCTGGCCACACAGGCCTCACATCGTAGTTGACCATTGAACCTTCTGAATTCAAGTTCAAGGTTTGGAAGCAAAAGGGGTTGAGTCTCGAGGCTGAGAGCGATCCTAGGCTGCACAATCTCAAGAGCGACTCCACACAGGTCTTCAGAGATCAAGAAAACATTTTGTTTTTGAAAATTTTTAAGAAAGCGACAAATCGCTCGCGCTGAAGATAGTGTGAAACCAGTCTGGATCAAGCCAGGGTCCTTCTCAGTACTCATTCCAACAAGCATGATTTCATTCATTAAGGGCTTAGCACGCCTCTCTTTCTCTCAGTTTGATCAAAGTTTTGCAAATCCCGAGGAATTCCTCCCTCTTTGTTTTTAACGCAGTGTTCAAAAGGTTTCGAAAAACTCAGGTCATTACAATGACTTCAAGGCACAAGAGAGCAGGTGGAATGCACTGCCATTTCATTCAAATCCCGGCATAACTAGCACAGCGAAGCAAATGTGAGAGCGTGAAAATCATCATTTGTTTCATTCAAAATCTGTTGGCATAACTGCCCTGGCGTAAACAGACTCAAAACAAAACAAAAGACAAACGCTAAAACAAAATGGTGACGCCTAAGGTAACACCCGGAATCACCCGACTCTATACAACAGATCGACTCGATACAACAAGACGGACTCCAAAACAAAAGAGATGACTCAAAACAAAAGACGGACTCAAAACAAAACAACAAAATTGACCCAATACCCAAGTCGAAAACACAAAACCGGTATTTGCACATTGCTCGGAAGCGCGTGCCATCTACCATATTTGAGTAAAGCGAAGCGCCGTCAGTGGTTCATCCCTCGATCACATCACATTATCCCCTACAAGTTCACTAATCAAGTGCCGATAGACTTTGCAGAGCTTGGCGGGAGGACAACCCCATTGTCAAATAGATCCTGTACTTCATGGCGAAGACGGAAGTAGTTGTCGGTAGTATGGCCAGTTTGCTGATGGTATGCGCAGTACTGGGTAGCATCATGTGTAGACGGAAGAGGGTTCGGGAGAGGCCATGGCTCAAGGGGTTTGAGATGGCCTTGTCCAACAAGGATTTGGAAAGCTTTGGATAAAGGCATGTGAAGGGCATGGAAGACCCTCTGACCTCGGGGTTGGTACTTCTGGGTTTGTGGATTTCTGCTGGGCGCACCAGCAAAGGGATTGGCAGGTGCTGGCCTGGTTTGCTGATCTCTTATGAGTGGAGGATTATAGCTGAAAGGAACGTTTCTGATACAACGACCCTTCTCCCAGCTTGCCCCTTGATTCAAACTGCCCCCGACTTGAGTGGCGAAAATGCCGTCCACAATTTTTGCAACAACTGCGAGCACTTGCTCTTTGTTCAGTCCCTCGGCTTTCAAAGCCTCAACAGCCAACAGAAGATGCTCATGGGGATCCATGTCCGCCCCTATCTTGTTCTTTCCACTCGCTTCCACTTTGCCAAGGGATTGGCATTTCTCAAATACAGCCCGTTCCAAGGTCAGGGAACCTTTTGTCGTGAAACTCCTAGCATGTGCTGTGGTCGATGATGGAGCCAATGTCCCAGAGGCTAGATCTTCTGATTCTTTGAAGATCTTGATCATTCTCTTTAGCTCAAGTAGTGGGCTCACGGGTTTGAGATGATTGGGGTTTAGGTACATCCATCATGCATAAGTCCATGCTTTCGAATGAACACCTCAGCTTGGGTAGATGGGGTGATGATGTATATCTTTGGGGTTGAAGGTGGTTGGTAGTGTATGGATGAGGTTGAGGTGGGGAGGTGACAAGTCAGTACTAACCTGAGGTCCTTTGGGTGGAGCTAGGGTCTCTTCATCAATAAGATCCTGAATCTTATGACGGAGGCGGATGCAACAGTTCGTATCATGACCGTGCTGCTGATGGTAGGCATAGTATTTAGCTGGGTTGTATCTTGTTGGAAGAGGGTTTGAAAGGGGTTGGGGTTCTAGGAGTTCTAGGTGCCCCTCTTCTTGCAGCTTTTTCAAAGCTTGGGAGAGACTCATGTAAAGAGGATGGAATTTTCGGGCTTGGGGTCTGTAGACACCCCATTTTTGACCGTCCTCAAGACCTGGACGTCACCATTTGAACACTTGGTGATTATCCATGTTCGTGTTCGTTTGGAGTTCCCGGAGTTCTCGGCTACGCGCCTTGCCTCAGGACCTCCGAACTTGACCGTTTTGTGTCTGGTTTGCACCAAACACTTGTGCTTTGCCTTGGAGGGGCAGGGAATGCCTTGTGAGGCATCCCCACACACCACCGGCAGTGGCTAGAGACCACCGGCTGTTTGGTGTTGCCATCGGCACTATATTGTGCCGGTCGGCACTCTTTTGTGCCGGTCGGCACTCTTTTGTGCCGGTCGGCAGTCAATTTTGTCAAAATGACAATTTTTCCCTGCCGACTACTGTGCAGTTGCTTTATGAGATATTTTAAGGCTTTGTCTTGCATTTTTCCTCCATACACGTGTATGGAGGGATGAGCCTTTGATTGACTTAGCTTGTAAGCTTTGTTGCCTATAAGGGAAGCATCTCTTCTCTTGGCTCAAGGGTGAAAAAGAGTTAGGCATTTTTGGAGAGAAAAGACAGAGAAGAAGCTCTGGTTTTAGGTTAGAAGTTTTGTATCTATCCTATCTCTCTTTTTCTCTCTTATTTGTACACTAGGTGTTTGTAACTTACTATTGCTCATCAACACCTAGTGTTTCACCTTCCTTGGCAACTGAGGTTCCAAGAGGTTGTCTTGGAGGTTTTTGGCTGGTTTGGAGCTCAAGGAAGCAACAAAGTCAACATTTGTGAAGAAGGTCAACAAGGGTAAGAAACTTGCTTTATTTACCCCATTCTTGCACTCCTTTTTTTACCTATCTTTGAACTATTTTTGTGCTTGGTGTTCAATACAAAAAAGTTCTGTTTTTTAGTACTCTTGATAGTTTGTTAAGAGTGTTTTGTGGTTTGGGGAGGTTTGACCACCCTTAGGCCTTGAAAAGGGCTCATTTTGGTGCTATTTTGTAGAGATCCGGGATTTTGGTGTTTGGGTCTCTTCACCACTGAAATCTTGAGGGATTTCAGTGGTGAAGATGATGCCTTGAAGTCCTAAGAAGGAGAGGGTCACCCGCTCTCCTTGTTGTCCTTGAAAAGGGCAAGTTTTGCCTCTTGAGGGAGCATTGTGATTGAGTGTGTGTTGAGCATGTATGGACTGTTATTCATGCTTAGGATATCATGATTTAACATTGCTATGTGTTGGTTTTGGTCCCTTATGCATGCTTAGCATAGTTGCCATGTAATGCCTTGTATTGTCTTAACATGCCTTAGGTTGTTAGCCCTAGTTTGAGCATGCTTTAGGCTTAGACTTATGAACGTTTTGTGCTTATTTTGACATGCTTTAGCTCTGTCCATAGTCATTTGGGTTGATCTTGGCATGCATTATATAGCCCCTTTGCATTTTAGGCTTGCTAGCCTTTGAGTATGCATATGTAGCATGTGTTGCTTACCTCATTTTGATGGTTTGGAACCATTTGGCATGTCATTTCAGTCCCTTTGGTGTGTTTGTATGCTTGCCTTAGTTGCCTCTTTAATGCTTTAAAAGCATGTATTGAATGCTCCATGTTTTGGTCATTGTGCATGCCTTTGGTTTCAAGCCTCTTAGATGTCATCTAAGTAGCCTTTTGGCTTTGTTTTAACATGCTAAAAACCTGTTTTTAGTTGTTTAATGCATGCCATAATTGTCTTACATAAGTATAGTTCAATGCTCCATTGGCTTGCTTTAAGTCTTGGACCATTTGCATGCTTTGTTTGGCCTATCTCGAGCTGGTTTAGCACCACACTTTGACATGATTTTAGAGCTCATGTTGCATGCTAATCATCCATGTTATCTCCTTTCAAGTGCGCTTGAGAGTGGATTCTTTAATGCCTAAGTTGTGTGCCTTAACATGTGTATATGTGCATGTGTGTTTAGCTCTCATACTTAGCATCTTGGCCACTGATTTTGGGCCTATTTGGAGTTGCCTAGATCATGTTTAAGTCCACCCCATTGTTTGGTTTACATGTTTGTCTTGTAAGTGTGTTTGCATATTAACATCCTTACATTACATTGTCCATGTTGCATGCTAGCCAACATGCTTAGGATTTCATTGCAATCACATGCATGCTAGGCCTCTTGAGATAAGCATGATAGAGGTTTGGCACCCTTGTTTGTTTATATGGTTTGCATGCATTTGAGATTGAAAGTGCACATTTGGTTCCTTGGGCCATCATGCATGGGAATGCGTGATTGGTGGCCCGAGAATCGAGGCACATGTCCCTTTGAGTCACAAATATGATAAGGGGCATGATTGGTGCACACATTGTTTGAATTGAGTTGCCATGCAAGTTTTTTCCCTCTGCTGCTGTGAGTTGCAGGTTCTGCAGACATTCAGTGCCGGCCGGCAGTGTTTGGTGCCGACCGGCAGTTAACTTATGGCCGATGGATTAATTTTGTGCCTGTGGCCACATACTTCAGCCGGTGGTGTTTCCCCTCAGCCGGTGATACCCCCCAGTGCCTTGAGAAGTGGTTTTGAGACTTTGGCAGTTTCCAGAGGAGCAAAGCAGGGAAAACAGAGGCAATCTAGGCATGGCAGTGCAATTCCGAGCGGAATCCAAGCGCGCGTGCATTGAGCCCCCGCCCCGAGGTGGTTTACTGCTTTTCTTAGATTAATTAATTTGTTAATTTAATTAATTTGTAATATTTAATTAGCTTGCGTAGTTAATTATTTGTATTATTCTTTTGGTCCATCCGAGCGAGGGCGAATCTGTAATAAGTGTGGGTGAGTGGTGTGCATGTCTTCCAACCCCCATTTCTTTCTCCCTTTTACTTACTCGCTTTCAATGGTTAGTATTAGGGCATATTTAAAATTAGCATACCTTATGCTATGCATGCGTGCATCCATGCATTTGTTAACATGCACCGGGCTCGGTACATCATACAAACTGCATTGTATTTTCAATTCCAAATTGAATACGTGCATCGAATAAAGTGCATTTCACATGCCATGTTTAGGGTTAGCCGAGCCTACTCTAAATTGCATCCTTGCCTGTGTTGCATTAGCCACTTAACATGAACTAGGTCATGCATGTTTGCTAACTAGTTATTGTTTTGGCACGGAGTACGATGTAAGTATTTACGCTTTAGCATATCGTATGCGTGTGAATGTTGCCATAATAGCATGATTACCATGAGGCTAAATGCTTATATGAGATAGACTGTTTGGATGACTGTGGGTGGAGGTTGGATTGCTTGAGTTGGAGAAACTCGTTGAAATCCGTGTTTTAGCCTACTTGCGAGTAGCAAACTCCAAAACGTTTTCAAAACAAACGGATATGCAACGCTTGTTTCCAAATTAGGCAATCTAGTCTATACTTGTTTGCTATGCGCATAACATAGTAATTCTAGGCTAATAATTGGAATAAGAGCATGTAATGTTCTCAAAATCGGATATCACGGTTAGTAGAGGCCGGTCTTCGGACCGGGCGAAAAGGGGTGCTCATAGCTAACCTTACCCGATCGTACCCAAGCTCCCGAGCCAAGACCACTTTGGTGATGACGGACACGTGGCCTTCGGCACCGAGTCAGGGTTTCCTAAATTTCCCGTTTTAAAATATTTAGGTGGCAACTCAGAATCCGCAAAGATCCATGTTTGGCACTACTTTTTCAAAATCTGCTTTTTCTTCAAAACGACGGATTTGGACTCTTGGTTCGATTTAGAACCGACACAAATCGAGTCGAATCGTAGTAAACCCGAAGTGAATGGAACGAGTTCACCCTCCCGGGCGTTTCGACGCTATTCTGGCGACTCTACTGGGGAGTTTAGAGAGCTTGACTCGAACTCGTGATATCCTGTTTTGACTACACTTATGTGTTTCTTTGCATTGCATGTGCATTGGTGCGCCTAGGACACCGTGTTGGCCATCTGCTATTCCTGAGCGGTTTGCCGGAGGCTTGTCTTGTCAAGGCATGTCCATAAGGCTGACCGGTTGCGGGCTCTGCCAGTATGGGAACACAAACCCCGGTTTTACCAAGGCACCCTTTTCGACCATTCGACCTAGTGCATATCGAAATCCGTAGTGACCATTCCAAGCTAGGACAGGTTGCTCACCCGATATTGGTTGTTTGAAACCGCTGCGTGCGTAGTGAAACCCTAGCTCCTGACAAAATAAGACAGGGAAACCCTACCCCAACATAGGGGTGTATTGGCTTTCATTTACTTGCTATGTGCTTTTAGAGTGTATCTCTACAGGGAATGCGCACATTAGTTTGCAAGTTTTGATATCCGGCCTGCGAACGCCAGTATCAGTATTTTGAGAATCAGTTATATCTGCGGGTATCACATTCAGATTTGGGGCAGTGATTTCAGGGAACAGTGATCAGTAGTAGGGTACAGTTGTCCGGCTGCATCCGTGTTTGATCTGTTTGGGGCTGAAATACTGCTTGTTTTCCGTTTCAGTTCAGAGATTCAGAGGGCCGATCCAGAACAGCTAGTGTCTTCTTCTTGCTGAGGCAAGACTGAGCATGACACAGAATTCAGAAGAGATTGTGGTCTTGACGGCCGCATTGAGTCAAGGAATTACCCCACAGGATGTGGCTAACACTGATCTACCGCATCCGCCCAGGTCGCCGGCCGCACATCCAATTTGGACCCCTCAACTATATCAGGCTCGCGAGCCTACTACATTTGAACTAATGGGGATGATAGGTGATCTTCAAAGATCCGTGGCGGATCTCGCCTATGGAATGTCTGTTTCACCACTAGCCGCACCATATGCCGGAGGCTTCATACCCCAGGAGCCCCCGCTACTGGGACGAATTGTGATTGAACTCAACCAACCGGAGATGGCCTCCAGCTATGGCAACGACGCAGCAAACCAAACTCTAGATCAGGCCGAGGCCAGAGATAAAGGCAAGATGAAGGCAGATGCCGACCCTACCGAACAACTGCTGTGGGCAGTAGAGGCTTTGAAAGCCGAAGGGATGAACAAGCAACAGATATTTGTAGTTATGTCAAAAGCTGTGGAGGATGCTTTCCCCACTCCGCCTGAAGGCAATTCCAGTCAATCAGAGAATCGGGATAGGCCCCGTCATGTCAAAACAGTTCTTCCCGTTCCCAGCCTTGCATCCGGAAAGGATCAGAAATCCAAGGCCGCACCCGCTGATCCCTTCGCTACTACATCTAGCAAGAGTGCTCAGTTCAAAGTACCGGGGCGCAGGGTCTTCCATGCTCTCTACATGCCATTGTCCAAGGCACTTCAAATCCTTGCCGAGAAGGGACACCTTAAACCCCTGGAGCCTAGGCCTCTCCCGAAGAATCTCCTCGCCACGCATGATGCCTCCTCAGTCAGGCGTACCATCGCCAGATCGCCATGCCATCGATAATCGCTTCCGCCTCCGTCATGAGGTGCAAGATTTGATTGACAACGAAGTTATCCTCCCGCCTACCTCAGCAAAGTCCGTCACCACTCAGTTGTTGGATTTTGAGGACACAGACACTACAAGTATGTAATCAGAAGGTGAACCGCCTGCGGGCAGTGTCTGGTACATTTTTGGATGCGGCGTTTGGCACGCATTTTTGAGCACCTGCCAATGCTAGTTTTGTAAATCCTGACTTGGGTGTCGAGTCAGTCTTTTGTTTTGTTTTTGAGTCTGTCTCTCTGTATTGAGTCAGTCTTCTTGCTTACAGGGTCTGTCTTGTTGTAATGAGTCAGTCCCTTTTGTATAGTATAGCAGGTGATTTCGGGGATTGTTGCCTCAAACACCGTTTTATCTTGTAATTAGTTGCTTTTGCTTTTTGAGTTTGTTTCTGCCGAGGAGCCAGTTATGCCAACAAATCTGAATGAAACAGCTGTGGCTATCACGTTCCGTATTTGTTGCTGTTCGAATCAACCGTGCCAGAGAATGTGGATGGAACGACAATGCGTACCGCCTGCTCTCTTGTGCCTTGAACATCGTTATGATGACCTGAGCTTTTCATAAAACCCTTTTCAAACACCGCGGTGATAAAAACGAAGAGGAAGGAATTCCTCGGGTTTTGCAAAATTTTGATCATTTTGAGAGAAAGAGAGGCCTGCTAAGCTTTTAATGAATGAAATCATGCTTGTCAGCGTGAGTACTGAGAAGGACCCTGGCCTGACCCAGACTGGTTCCACACTATCTTCAACACGAGCGATTTGTCGCTTTCTTAAAAACTTTCAAAAATGAAATATTTTGCGCAGTCTTGCGAAGACCTGTGTGGAATCGCTCTTGAGATTGTGCAGCCCAGGATCGCTCTCAGCCTCGAGATTCGATTTATCTGTCGCAAACCGAAATCTGTTCAAAACATTCAGTGCCATGAAACGCCTGTGTGGCCCAATTTGAAGCAGCCCTCGAGCAAGAGGCACCAAAGCCAGATCAAGGAGATCAGATCCCACCAGGCAAGGCTCATGAAGCAACCGTGATGGATTCTTCTGCAAATCAACACCACAGTCACTCTCTTGGATACGGATGGCATCAAAACCCTAAAACCATTTGGCATGGACTTGCTACACTTTTACCGTTTGAGAGGCTCGCTGGGCCGAAAACCCGAAAGGGCGGTCCAGGCAAAAGTTAGAGCAAAGAAAAAGAAAAAAGAAAAGAAAATACAAAAAAGAAAAGAAAATGCAAAAAGAAGAAAAGAAAAAATATATAGCAAAAGAAATAAAAATAAAAATGCAAAAGAAATGAAAAAGAAAGAAAAAAGAAGAAAAACAAAGCTCGCAAGGTCGAAAACCTGCAACAGGCGCCTTGGCAAAAATTAGAGCCTAAACAATGAAGGTTAAAATACCCAAGTGTACCTTAACCGGAACTACGTAAGGCTTGATTCCCATGTTTGGGATACGTAGGCAGCTTCATCTTGAAGTCCAGCCCCCAACGCTTCCATAGCGTCTCAGTCCATGTCATGGTTTGGATCACTTTTTGCCTCCTCCGAATCCAATATCTTGATTGCAGCAACCTGGAATTACGTGACCAACTTCATCTCGAAGTCCAAACCACCAACACCTTCCAGGTGACTGTGTCCATATATTGATTCAAACCGTCTTTGACTCATCCGCGCCCGAGGATCTGATCGTCGTCAACGAGGACTGACTCACAAAAATGCCGCGGCATCATCCAAACAAGGGGCAACTTTCCGTTGCCGTGCATTGCCACAAGTTGCCCCGAGTTACCTTCCAAACCAGGGGCAACTTTCCGTTGCCTCCCCCCCCCCCTTTTTAAGCCAGGGGCAATTTTCCATTACCTCTGGTCCGAGGTTGCGCATCTCGAGGGTAAGTTCTATGCTTGTCGAGCATCGACTGTTTGCAAAAATAATTTCTGAAAATTTTTACTGAGGTTGACTTATTTTCTCGAAAACTGTTTCATTTTCAAAATTGGACCATGTTTGGACCCCAAAAGGAAAATTTTCAGTGCTCACAGCCTGATTCACATGATTTTCAAATCAAAAATCGAATAAGTATGTTAATCCAACTCTCATTTTGATCAAAACTGTTTTAGAAAACAAAAGAAAATGGTCAAGTGACGAACTAGGGGCACAATTGAGTCAGCCTTCATCCTCCCCGATTAACATACTTGCCGGAAAGGCACCCCATCTACCTGAAGAAGTGGCTGCAAGCTAGTTGTATCGGGCGTGAACCCACAACCTCTCGTTTACCTATCAACCGCTCTGGGGAGGGATGAAAAATGAGAGATTAAAGAATAGAGAGGTGTAAGACGAGAGAAAAGTTAGGAGTAGGGTTTTGAGAGAAAAACAGAGATTGAGTGCCAGAGTGATGTGAGAATCACAAATGAGAAAGGGTGGGAAATAATGCCCAGAGGAACTGGCTTCTCGAGATCTAAGGTCTTTTTGTAAACATGTCTGTGTGTCGTGTCTTTTGATTTGTCGACCTTGATTTCGGCTTTGAGTCTTTTCCGAGCATGTCTCATTAGGTCAGGTCGTGTGCCTTTTGTTTCTTTGTTTGAGTCTGTCTCGTCGTATTCTATGGTAGGCTCGATACCCTGGTTGAAAACCCATCATTTTCCAAAAAGTAATCGCTTGTGCTCAGAATGCTCTGCCATTCTCTGCAATCACGCTAGGCAAGAGAAGAAAAGAGAAAATTTGGGACATTCCAATGTGTTTCAACCTCAACCGTTTCAGTTTTCGTAGTCCATCTTGTCAGATCGGGGCTATTTGTTCAGGGTTTGCTGTGTGCAGAATGAACCGAATGCTGTGTTATGGGCTATATGCAGATCGATCCCCAGTAGAGTATGGGCTGTATATCCAGTTTGAGCAGTGGTTTGTATGAGTTGTTTTGCTGTTCAGTTGGTTGGTTATCTGATCAGTGTAGTACAATTGCTCAGTTTGCAGACAACAAATCAATATCATTTACATTTGAGGTGTAACATGACGCAATGCAGTGCAAAGTATGAAAGATGCAGATATGTACAGATATAACACTCTTTTTAGACAAAAGGTTTGTTTCATATAATCTTTTCAAGTACAAAGTTTGAGGAAAACAAAAACCTGCCTGCGGCAGTACAAAGTACTCTATCTACCAACAAAAGAGAAAAATACAAGAAAAGAAATAAAAGAAATAGCAAAAGTCTGGGTCATCAGCATCATCAATGGCCTCGCGCCGGGGGATCTGTCCTCGCCCTCTTCCTGGGCAGAAGTCCAGGAGCATCACCGGAAGTGTCACTGTCTGAGCCCGAGCCCGAGCTGCCCCCGGCCTCCTCCTCGGATAACTCCGCCCCCTCCTCAGACTCGCTGTTCGAATCGAGTCATGCGAGCTGCTTCCCGGCAAGTACGCCCTCTCCAGTGTGCGGGGGAATATCCTGCCATCCCGAGTAGAAATGGAAGGTCCAGATGGAGCGCCACCACCCACTGGAGGAATCGGGAAGGGAGGCTGAAAAGTATAAGAGGCAAATGCATCAGTATACATGGAGTAGTTTATCAATACAGAATACAGTGTGTGAATGCCGTGGCGATTTTATCGCTGCGTAATGCGGTATGAATCTGCAGTATGAATGCGTGAGCAGCTTTATCGCTGCGTCGCAGCAGGCGAATATGAATCTGATATGAATGCCGTGAGCGCTTTATCATCTGTATGCGGTGTATGAAGTCTGATATGTCAAGTGCCGTGAGGACTGGGTATCCAGTGTTGTGATATGCATCAGATTATGCGAAGCAGTTTGTGTATGGCTTGAAGTTATGTCAGAGAGAACATACCGGAAGGCCGTAAAAGGCTAAGAACTCGAAGGTCCGCTGCAACATCCCCGCCATGGAGGCATTCATCTCCAATGACTGCCGGGTGTACTCAGAGGAAGCCTGCAAAAATATCAGATGCATCAATATTCTGTGAAATATCAAATAAACTAAAATGAAATGACTGCACAGAAATGCAGTAATACATACCGGAGGCAAGTCGGGGATACCGACAAACTCGTGATCAGCCGGCGGAGGGGCGAAGGGAATCTGATAGGTCACCCCATCCGACCCCCGGAAAGACAGTGAAGAAGGCAAAGTGGGCCAGCTAGCCTCCCGTCCTCTTTGGACTCCACCCTTGCCGCGGACTCGAGCCCTCCTCGGCGCTCCTCCCCCTACTCCTGCTCCGGCCGCCGGCGCCGCAGGTCTCTCTCTCTCAGCTCGGCGACCACCACTCAGAGGCCGCATGATGAAGGTCCAGATGTACTCTGAGTAATCACCCTCGCCTCTGAAACTATCTGCCTCCCAGCCAATGGTGTAGTCCGCCATCTGCTCGGCGGTGAAACGCTCGGTGTCCCTCATATGCTCAGGAGGATGCACTAGGACTATCTGCTCAGGTAACCCTAAGGTCTGACGCAAGAAGCGCTCGCCAGTACCAAGCCCGGCTGCATCGGCCTCCAAAGAAAATCGTAACGCGAGGTCTCAACGGCACCGGCAAACCGATCTCGCACCATCGCTGGCAGAGGAGCCCACGGCTGCCAGGTGAACTGAAATTAAAATACAGTTTGTTACCTATTGGTATTGCAAATATACAGCGGAAAGGTGAAGCTTAAATGAACTGCAAGTAAAACATACCTCGGCAGGAGTGATGGTGTCAAAGTAGCGACGGAAGAAGCTGAAAGTCTCCTATGGCCGCCGTGCGCACCTCCCGTCGTAGCGGCATGAGAAGGGAATGACTAGAGGAGTCTCTGTCTCTGGCACTGGCTCCAGCCTGGGAAAGTAGGCGTAAACCCACAACTGCAAGACAGATGTCAGAATATTTGTCAGATAAAGCAGGATACAAAATAAAGCAGAAATAACAGATCCGAGTGAAGCGGAACTACAAAGACTACAGTGTGTGCAGTGTGCAGAATACAGAAAGTATAGAGCAGAAATGTAAAGCAGAGGAGAAGACGTACCTCCCAAGCTCGCCAGTAGCCTCCGAGCAACTGCCCGCTGCCACGGGAGACCGAGCTCATGTACCCGTAAAGAGTGGCCAGAGCCGCACCACCCCAATCAAAACGCAAGATGTCTCGGACGTCCACCAGTGCGCTGAGTAGGCAGAGAGGCACGGTGTTCGCCCGGTCGGCGAAGAGGGTCGTCCCTAGCAAAAACATCAAAAAGCCGCGCGCGTACTGCTCTACGGCCGCCTCGGTCATCGGAGCCGCCGCCACCAACGCAGGCTGCACTCTGAACTGCACCTCGAACCAGGAGTAGCGGACAAAGCCTGGACGAGCAAGAGGTGGCGCCTCGCCAAGCAAATAGATCTGAGCGGCAGTCCACTCGTCCATATCGGTGTCGAAGGGGATCGGATCACCCCCTACCCCAATGCCGGTGAGCACCGAGAAGTCGTAGGGAGTCATCGTCATATCTCCCGCCGCGGATAGGTGGAACGAATCGGTGGTGTCCCACCACCTCTCTGCCAGGGCAGCTAGAAGAGGCCTGTAGGCAGTAAGCCGGGTCAGACCCCTGCAAAAGAAACCAAAGCCTGCCTCGTCCACAATGCGTCGAACCGCCTCGGGAAGCTCCAAATACCAATCTCGAGCCACGACATTCCCATACCCGCGGATGGTATGGGAATCTCCCTGTTTTCAAACAAATAATTGCGAAGCAATATGAGATGTACAGTTCTGAGGAAACATGTTAAAGTCGATACAAATCTAGCATGCGTGCAAGTTTTTCAGATTCGACAGATACCAGGTATCGGTGCGCCTACGGTGGACTACAGTGTTTGATGCGTCAGCGTGTTTCGAGTAAGTGCAATGTAAACATGGTGCACGTGTGTACATTTTTCAGATCCAAGCAGATATCAGGTTTCAATGTACTACGATGGACTACGGCCTGTGATGTGTCAGTGTGTTTGTGAGGATCAGCATACAGATATGGTGCATGTGTGCACATTTTTTAGATTCAAGCAGATATCGGGTTATAGTGTGCCAGTAGGTGAACTAAAACGTATGATGCGTCAGCGTGTTTTGTGTGGTTCAGTTTAAATACAGCATACAATATGTTTTCAGATTCAAATAAGTGCCAGGTGTCGGTAAGTTCGCAGTGAAGTACGGTGTGTGTCGTGTGTTTGGGTGATTGAGACTAGTGCAGTGTGTATGCATGTGCCCGTCTTAAACAGATATCAGTTGTAAGCATGATTGCGATCAACTACAGTGTACGACATATCAGAGCTAAGCAGTTAAAGAACAGATTCAGCTATGGCAGTTAACAGTTCTACATTGCAGAAAGTAAAACGAAAAAAATGTTACCTTGGAAGCGCCAAAGGATAGGTGAGAGGTCGGCTCGCGCAGGAGAAGCTCCGGGTCCAGTGCTCGGTCAAAGCCGCGGAAATGGCGAAGACCATCCGGAGGTAGGACGTGGATCGGATCGCCGGCAGAGGTCATCGGGTCGAAGGGACGCCGCTCAACGGAGAAGCTTCGATCCATCTCGTGATCCGGGGGAGTCCCGACGTGTGGAACATCGTCAGCCATGGCAATGGTGGTGAGAAAATGTCCGGAAGAGCTGGAATGTGAAGAGTCAACCGAAAAAGTCAACCCCGAGCGGGCCGAAAATGACCGGGAAGGCCGGAAGATGGAAAGGCACGGAAATGAAGAGAAAATCGAGGGGAACAAGTCCCGAAAAAGTGGAAATAGCAAAGGGAGTGCCGAAACGAAATTTCGATCGGTCGAAAATGTCCGAAACGCGATGAACTTCGCGAATCGAACAGCGAAAATGTCACGAAAACGCAAAGAAATGAGCGAATGAGGAGGAAAAGAGACTCTAGAGAGAGAGGGAGAAGTTTTTCGGCGATGGGGAGGTGAAGAAATAGGGTTTAAAACCCTATTTTAAAAGACCCGAGGTGAAATGTCAAAACTGTCACCGATCAGCAACTTTTGGCCAGTCGGCACTATTTTGTGCCGGTCGGCACAATATTGTGCTGGTGGAACTTTTATGCAGCCGGTGGCCAGCCGGTGGCCACCTATCCCAGCCGGTGATGTTCCCACAGCCTTGTTTAGGCCATGTGAGCAGTTTTGGGTCTTCATAGCTCAAGAAAGTGCAAGAAAGTGTATTTCCGATGCTCAACCGGCCTCCGTTTTGACCTCGGACCGTGTCTTCTGTGCGTGGCACTCAGATTCAAGCAAAGATTGTATCCTTTTGTCTTTTACAAGATTCAAAAGTTGCCCCGTGTGCGTTGCACGCATCCATTACATTGTCTGGTACGTCGCATCGCGCCGTATTGCGCGTCCCTTGCGACTTGCACCGTTTTGCATTTTCGTGTAGCATGCGTGTCACACTTGCATTGTTCTGCATCTCCTTTGAGGCACGCGTACCTCATTGCACTCCATTTTCCATCTTTTGAGACACGCACGTCTCATTTGCCCCTTTTGCATCCGCATGCATGTCTCATTTGCATTGGCATGCGCGTCCCATCTGAGAGGCTTTTTGTCTTTTCCCCCCCTCTCGTGTGTACTACGTTGAGAGGCTTCTTTTGCTTTTGTTTTCCCTCTCTCGCGTGTACTACGCTGAGAGACCTTTTGTTTTCCCCCTCTCGCGTGTACTACGCTGAGTGACTTTTTGTCTTTCCCCTCTCGCGTGTACTATGCCGAGAGTTTTCCTTTTTGCTTTGCTTTTTCCTCTCCTGCGTGCGATACGCAGAGAGACGTTGTGTTTGAGACTCCGAGTGTTCTCGGTAGTCGCTTTTAGCCTTCTCCGCGTAGGCGCCGTGAGAATTGCTTAATTCGCTTAATCCTTGCTGCATGAGATGTAGTTTGGTTCGAGTTTACTCGCTTGCATCACATTCACTTAAAGTGTTGTGTAATTGTTGTCCACCTTGGTCTGGCGAGACCTTAAACACACACGGTCTAGGAGACCTTAAATCCTGGGAGGGTGCGAAACCTTCACCATATGTGCGCAGTCTAGGAGACCTTAAATCCTCGGGAGGTGCAAGACCTTCGGTGCATTAAGGTGCACCTCATTGCATTTGGCATGCGTTTCATCGCGCTATTTTGCACACCTCATTGTTTTTCGCCCAGGGTCCGGTGAGACCTTAAACACGCACGGTCCAGGAGACCTAAAATCCTTGGGAGGTGCAAGACCTTCACGCGCGTTATCCGAACGCACCGCGCTGTTTTGCGCATCTCATTGCATTTGGCATGCATTCTATCACGCAATCCCACACATCGCACTATCTTGTGCACCACATCTCAATTCATGCATTGCCCCACTAGGGTCCGGCGAGACCTTAAACACGTACGGTCTAGGAGACCTTAAATCCTTCGAAGGTGCAAAACCTTTGGTACATGCATTGTCATGCATTCGAAAAGCCGCGCGTTGCCACGCATTTCAAATTCATGCATTTTCATGCATTCGTAAAGCCGCGCGGTGCCGCGCACTTCAAATTCATGCATTATCATGCATTCATAAAGCCGCGCGTTGCCGCGCATTTCCAATTCATGCATTGTCGTGCATTCGTAAGGCCGTGCGTTGGCGCGCATTTCAAACATCATGCATCATGTGCATTTCAAAGAAAACATGCATTGTCATGCATTGCATCCCGGTCTAGGAGACCTTAAATCCTCTGAAGGCGCAATTCCTTCGGTGTTTGTCGTGCCCGAACGACTTCTGGTGGTCTGGTAAAGCCACCTGCCTGTGTTTGCGGTGAGTTCCTAGGAGACCAACTGGGACGGTGAAAACTAGAGTTCGAACGGCTTATGCCTAGAACACAAAGGTTCGGGATTCCGAGACTAAAGTCTGGTTTAAATACCCAGGGGGTGTACCCTCGGCTTGAAATCCGTATGGAAGCCCCATAGGTTGAGGCGGCATGTTTACGCCTCAATTCTGGATACTGAACCAACCTAGTATATCGCCCTGTTGGTAAGATAGGGAAAGCTGCAATCATAGCCATTGCATCACATTGCATATGTCATGCATCATTCTAAATATTGCATATGTCATGCATTTCAAAAAAAACAAAAACCCAAAAAAAACACATTGCATATGTCATGCATCATTCTAAATATTGCATATGTCATGCATTTCAAAAAAAACAAAAACCCAAAAAAAACACATTGCATATGTCATGCATCATTCTAAATATTACATATGTCATGCATTTCAAAAAAAAACAAAAACCCAAAAAAAAAAAAAAAAACACATTGCATATGTCATGCATCATTCTAAATATTGCATATGTCATGCATTTCAAAATCCAAAAATCCAAAAAACAAAACAAACACTTGCATATGTCATGCATCATTGTGAATATTGCATATGTCATGCATTTCAAAAATTCAAAACCGAAAATAGAAAAAACATGCATTTGTCATGCATTTCATTGTAAATATAGTGCATATGTCATGCATTTTCTGTAAATATCCATTCCATTGCATATTGTATATATTGCATTTTAGTCACATGCATCCACTGCATCATCTTCCATCCATGGCTTGCGCCTTTCCTTGTTAACCTTGGTCTCGTATGTGTCCATACTTTTCACGTCAAAGCATAGTTCTGCATGTGCATCGCGCCTACTCCACGCTGGTATGTTGGTTTGAGGTTGCGGCACCTTTTTTGTGTTAGACATGGCTTGTACGTGTGCATGCCTTTCCTAGGCAAAATACAGTTTGGCTATACGCCATATCCATTGTAGACATTACATTGTAGTGTAAGTTTTGCATCCGGCACTAGGATCATTGTTCTTTCCTCAGCGGGTTGTCACCTCACTTATGTCAATCCACCCAATACTTGTTCTTGTGTCCGTCTACATCACTCATAGTTCAGACATCGTTCTATGGTAGACAGACTCGTTACTTCCATCAATCTATCTGACATTTGTGTGGTTTTGAACCGCTCATGATTGGATCGTGATTCAATTGCATTGCATATTACATTGCATATTATTTGCATTGTTTATATTTGTTTTAAAGTTTTGCATATCATTTGCATTACATTAGTTTCAATTGCATTGCATTTTCATTTGCATTATTCATACATTGTTTTGTATATATTGCATATCATTTTGCATTCGTCATTGCATCGTCATGCATATTGCTAACGATATTGTACCTGTTAAGTTTACTTTCTTTTCAGGCACGATATTGTATGTACGGTTCATTTGAGGTCGGTGCAACCGGACGAGCCCCACAGGTATTGTATCCTCCGAGTGAGACGTTTTGAGAATTGCTTAATTCTCTTACATCCTTTCTGCATTGTAGTGTAGATTGGCGTATGCTAGCTTATAACTGTTGCATGCGTGCTTCATTACAGCTTTCTTTGCATGATCATAAGTTATGCTCGGCCTCTTGCATTGTCTTCCACTTTGCCGCTGGCCGCGGGCGCATACCTTGTTACTCTTGCATGTTTGTCCAAGTCTTCGTCCTTGTCACAAATGGGTCGTCGCTGGGCTTTGACATTCACTCCGTCATTGTTATGACTTTCGAGTTACGTCAAAGAGGGCAATCAGAGACACCCCATTTTTGACCGCCATCAAGACCTGGACGTCACCATTTGAACACTTGGTGATTATCCATGTTCGTGTTCGTTTGGAGTTCCCGGAGTTCTCGGCTACGCGCCTTGCCTCAGGACCTCCGAACTTGACCGTTTTGTGTCTGGTTTGCACCAAACACTTGTGCTTTGCCTTGGAGGGGCAGGGAATGCCTTGTGAGGCATCCCCACACACCACCGGCAGTGGCTAGAGACCACCGGCTGTTTGGTGTTGCCATCGGCACTATATTGTGCCGGTCGGCACTCTTTTGTGCCGGTCGGCAGTCAATTTTGTCAAAATGACAATTTTGCCCTGCCGACTACTGTGCAGTTGCTTTATGAGATATTTTAAGGGAGCTGTCTTGCATTTGTTTCCCCTCCATACACGTGTATGGAGAGATGAGCCTTTGATTGACTTAGCTTGTAAGCTTTGTTGCCTATAAGGGAAGCATCTCTTCTCTTGGCTCAAGGGTGAAAAAGAGTTAGGCATTTTTGGAGAGAAAAGACAGAGAAGAAGCTTTGGTTTTAGGTTAGAAGTTTTGTATCTATCCTATCTCTCTTATTTGTACACTAGGTGTTTGTGACTTACTATTGCTCATCAACACCTAGTGTTTCACCTTCCTTGGCAACTGAGGTTCCAAGATGTTGTCTTGGAGGTTTTTGGCTGGTTTGGAGCTCAAGGAAGCAACAAAGTCAACATTTGTGAAGAAGGTCAACAAGGGTGAGAAACTTGCTTTATTTACCCCATTCTTGCACTCCTTTTTTACCTATCTTTGAACTATTTTTGTGCTTGGTGTTCAATACAAAAAAGTTCTATTTTTTAGTACTCTTGATAGTTTGTTAAGAGTGTTTTGTGGTTTGGGGAGGTTTGACCACCCTTAGGCCTTGAAAAGGGCTCATTTTGGTGCTATTTTGTAGAGATCCGGGATTTTGGTGTTTGGGTCTCTTCACCACTGAAATCTTGAGGGATTTCAGTGGTGAAGATGATGCCTTGAAGTCCTAAGAAGGAGAGGGTCACCCGCTCTCCTTGTTGTCCTTGAAAAGGGCAAGTTTTGCCTCTTGAGGGAGCATTGTGATTGAGTGTGTGTTGAGCATGTATGGACTATTATTCATGCTTAGGATATCTTGATTTAACATTGCTATGTGTTGATTTTGGTCCCTTATGCATGCTTAGCATAGTTGCCATGTAATGCCTTGTATTGTCTTAACATGCCTTAGGTTGTTAGCCTTAGTTTGAGCATGCTTTAGGCTTAGACTTATGAACGTTTTGTGCTTATTTTGACATGCTTTAGCTCTGTCCATAGTCATTTGGGTTGATCTTGGCATGCATTATATAGCCCCTTTGCATTTTAGGCTTGCTAGCCTTTGAGTATGCATATGTAGCATGTGTTGCTTACCTCATTTTGATGGTTTGGAACCATTTGGCATGTCATTTCAGTCCCTTTGGTGTGTTTGTATGCTTGCCTTAGTTGCCTCTTTAATGCTTTAAAAGCATATATTGAATGCTCCATGTTTTGGTCATTGTGCATGCCTTTGGTTTCAAGCCTCTTAGATGTCATCTAAGTAGCCTTTTGGCTTTGTTTTAACATGCTAAAAACCTGTTTTTAGTTGTTTAATGCATGCCATAATTGTCTTACATAAGTATAGTTCAATGCTCCATTGGCTTGCTTTAAGTCTTGGACCATTTGCATGCTTTGTTTGGCCTATCTCGAGCTGGTTTAGCACCACACTTTGACATGATTTTAGAGCTCATGTTGCATGCTAATCATCCATGTTATCTCCTTTCAAGTGCGCTTGAGAGTGGATTGTTTAATGCCTAAGTTGTGTGCCTTAACATGTGTATATGTGCATGTGTGTTTAACCTCATACTTAGCATCTTGGCCACTGATTTTGGGCCTATTTGGAGTTGCCTAGATCATGTTTAAGTCCACCCCATTGTTTGGTTTACATGTTTGTCTTGTAGGTGTGTTTGCATATTAACATCCTTACATTACATTGTCCATGTTGCATGCTAGCCAACATGCTTAGGATTTCATTGCAATCACATGCATGCTAGGCCTCTTGAGATAAGCATGATAGAGGTTTGGCACCCTTGTTTGTTTATATGATTTGCATGCATTTGAGATTGAAAGTGCACATTTGGTTCCTTGGGCCATCATGCATGGGAATGCGTGATTGGTGGCCCGAGAATCGAGGCACATGTCCCTTTGAGTCACAAATATGATAAGGGGCATGATTGGTGCACACATTTTTGAATTGAGCTGCCATGCAAGTTTTTTCCCTCTGCTGCTATAAGTTGCAGGTTCTGCAGACATTCAAGGTTTGCCGGCTTGAGTTTGACCGGCAGTCAACTTATGGCCGATGGATTAATTTTGTGCCGGTGGCCACATACTTCAGCCGGTGGTGTTTCCCCTCAGCCGGTGATACCCCCCAGTGCCTTGAGAAGTGGTTTTGAGACTTTGGCAGTTTCCAGAGAAGCAAAGCAGGGAAAACAGAGGCAATCTAGGCATGGCAGTGCAATTCCGAGCGGAATCCAAGCGCGCGTGCATTGAGCCCCCGCCCCGAGGCAGTTTACTGCTTTTCCTTAGATTAATTAATTTGTAATATTTAATTAGCTTGCATAGTTAATTATTTGTATTATTCTTTTGGTCCCTCCGAGCGAGGGCGAATCTGTAATAAGTGTGGGTGAGTGGTGTGCATGTCTTCCAACCCCCATTTCTTTCTCCCTTTTACTTACTCGCTTTCAATGGTTAGTATTAGGGCATATTTAAAATTAGCATACCTTATGCTATGCATGCGTGCATCCATGCATTTGTTAACATGCACCGGGCTCGGTACATCATACAAACTGCATTGTATTTTCAATTCCAAATTGAATACGTGCATCGAATAAAGTGCATTTCACATGCCATGTTTAGGGTTAGCCGAGCCTATTCTAAATTGCATCCTTGCCTGTGTTGCATTAGCCACTTAACATGAACTAGGTCATGCATGTTTACTAACTAGTTATTGTTTTGGCACGGAGTACGATGTAAGTATTTACGCTTTAGCATATCGCATGCGTGTGAATGTTGCCATAACAGCATGATTACCATGAGGCTAAATGCTTATATGAGATAGACTGTTTGGATGCCTGTGGGTGGAGGTTGGATTGCTTGAGTTGGAGAAACTCGTTGAAATCCGTGTTTTAGCCTACTTGCGAGTAGCAAACTCCAAAACGTTTTCAAAACAAACGGATATGCAATGCTTGTTTCCAAATTAGGCAATCTAGTCTATACTTGTTTGCTGTGCGCATAACATAGTAATTCTAGGCTATAATTGGAATAAGAGCATGTAATGTTCTCAAAATCGGATATCACGGTTAGTAGAGGCCGGTCTTCGGACCGGGCGAAAGGGGGTGCTCATAGCTGACCTTCCCCGATCGTACCCAAGCTCCCGAGCCAAGACCACTTTGGTGATGACGGACACGTGGCCTTCGGCACCGAGTCAGGGTTTCCTAAATTTCCCATTTTAAAATATTTAGGTGGCGACTCTGTAATCTGGCAAAGCAGTCCATGTTTGGCACTACTTTTTCAAAATCTGTTTTTCTTCAAAACGATTTGCCGGATTTGGACTCTTTGGTTCAGATTTAGAACCGACACAAATCGAGTCCGAACTGTAGTAAACCCGAGTACAAACGGAACGGGAGTTCACCCTCCCGGGGCGTTCGGGGACGTCTACAGGGTCGAGTTGAAGTGGTTGGTTTTTGGTCATTGAGGGAAGTGGTGATAGTGTCTACTTCTAAGCATTTCGCAACTGTGCTACCATCAGTAGTAGCATTGGAACTGAGAGCAACATTCCTCTTCAAAGGCCCATTATCTTCTGCAAAGATCCCTTGTCTCCTCAATTTGAACCCCCATTTCATGAAGGGCTGGAAAAGTAAACAGAGGTAGAACGACCATCTTTGGCTGCAACTCGCCATGCAGATTCCGAACAATCATCCTGATCTGATCTTTGTCGGAAGGCCTTGTAGTCATCATTGAGGCCATTGCCCTCCATCTCGTCACGAACTCTGAGAAACCCTCTTTTGGTTCTTGGCGAGTGACTTCGAGATCACGAGTTGTGACCTCGATCTGTGTGTTATAGGAGTATTGATCAATAAAGGCCTCAGCTAGCTCTTCCCAGTTCTATTTCACAGAGTTCTCCAATTTCGCATACCAGATTGTGGCTATCCCGGACAGGGTTCGGCCGAATAGTGATAGTTTTTGGGCTGTGGTCAAACCCATTGGTCTCAGGATATCAGAAAACAGTTTGAGGTGCACCATTGGGTCTTCAGAGCCATCAAATCGATCAATATGCGGCATCTTGAACCGATCCGGTAATGTCACCACTGAGTCGGTATAACCATCCTCTATATCAGGAATAGAATGGGCCCCCTGAGACTTTTTGAACAACTTCTCAAGCTTGCTCACTTTCAATGCTGTGGGGTCCATCTCGAACTCAAAGGGTGAACTTGGCAGGTTGATCGGTGCTTTGGATAGCTGGGGTAGAACCGGGGGCAGAGGTGGCCTTGTCGGAATGTCTGTATCTTCTTGGACATTAGCTGTCTCCCCGAGCGTTGGAACTTTGGGTGGGGGAGGAGCCTGGTGTGAAATAGATACCCCAGTTTGCTGCTCTAGCCTGGCAATTGTCTTTGCCTGTTAGGCTATAATCTCGGCCTGGCTTTTGGAAAATTTCGCTTGACGGGCAGCGTCCTGCTGCATTAGTTTCATACTTTCTTGGAGTTAACGCATCATTTCCTCCATCCCTGCCATATTGCCCTGGTCTAACTGAACAACTGGTATAACTGCCCCCGATCGCCTTTCTACACCGCTTTGGTGAAGGAACACCGATTGCCCTCGAATCAATTCGACCCGACAAAGTCTATCAGCACAAGTCTAATGATCCTCGGGGGATATTGGAGCCTTCCGAAGCTATGGTTCCAAGACTACCTAGCAAAAGACAAAACATGCAAGACATCTCGGCTGATGTTTACTAAAATGATACTGGGCCTAGCAGATGACTGTGCCCTCATCAATTTCGCCTCAAATGCCTCAAATGAATCGATACCCGCAGATAATCGATTCCTAAAATACCGATCATGGTGCTCGCAGTTCGATGCCCAAACTTGCAACCGATACATGCATTCAGAGAGACGCACTCTAAAAGCACATAACAGATAAGTGAGAGCCAAACACCCCTATGTTGGGATAGGGTTTCCCTGTCCTATTTTGTCAGGAGCTAGGGTTTCACTACGCACACAGCGGTTTCAAACAACCTATAAATGGGTAAGCAACCTGTCCTAGTTTGGAATGGTCACTATGGATCCGAATATGCACTAGGTCGAATGGTCAAAAAGGGTGCCCCGGTAAAACCGGGGTTTGTGTTCCCATGCTGTCAGAGCTCAGAGCCGATCAGCTTTATGGACATGCCTTGACAAGACAAGCCTCTGGCAAATCGTTCGGGAATGGCATATGGCAAACACGGTGTCCTAGGCGCACCAATGCAAATGCAATGCAAAGAAACACACAAGTGTAGTCAAAACCAAATATCATGAGTTCGAGTCAAGTTCTCTAAATCCCAATGAGTCGCTGAATCAGACGCCCTCAACGCCCGGAGGGTTAAGTCCCGTTCGTTCATATTGGGGTCACTACAGTTCAAGGACTCAAATGTCACGGTTCTTAATCTTGAACCAAAGAGTCCAAATCCGGCAAATCGATTTTGAAAACAGATTTTTTGAAAAGAAGTGCCAAACATGGACTGCTTTGCCAGATACAGAGTCGCCACCTAAATGTTTTTTTTTTTTTGTTAATGGGAAATTTAGAAAACCCTGACTCGGTGCCAAAGGCCACGTGTCCGTCATCACCAAAGTTGCCTTGGCTCGGGAACTTGGGTATGATTGGGGAAGGTCACTTCGTGAGCACCCCCGCTCGCCTGGTCAAAGACCGGCCTCTACTAACCATGATATCTGATTTTGAAAACATTGTGCGTTCTTATTCCGGTTATTAGCCTGGGTTACTATGTGATGCGCACAGCATACAAGTATAGACCGGGTCGCCTGAATTGGAACAAAACACTTCATGTTTGTTTGTGAAAATGGTTTGCTACTCGCAAGTAGGCTTAAGATGCGGATTTTGCCACCCTCGGGTAGGTTTGGAAAAACATGATTTTGCCACTGTCCAGTGGGCTTAAAACAGACATTTGATGAATTGTTCCAATCCAAACAACCCAACCTTCACCCACAGGCATTCAAGCAGTTTATATCACATAAGCACATAGCCTCATGGTAAGCATGCTATTCATGGCAGTCACTCACACGCATGCAAGGATGCTAAAGCATAAAACTCACCGAGTACTCCAAGCCAAAACAGAAGCTCATTAGAAATCCATGCATGATCCTAGATGCACAGAATTGCCTAATGCAACACATGCAAAGATGCAAAATATAGCAGGCTCGGCTATTCTAAACATGGAATATGGAATGCTGCAGCTAACATGTATTCAATTTGGAATTGAAATACAAATGCAGTTTGTATGATGCGCCGAGCCCGGTGCGTGCAAAACAGATGAATGATGCAAACATGCTGTCATACTGTATGCTAATTGAAATATGCCCTAGTCTAACCATCATAAGCAGGTAAATAAAAGGGAACGTGGGGTTGGAACACATACATCACACTCACCCACACTTATTACAATTATGCCCTCGCACAGAGGGTCCAAATAAATATACAGTCCCAAATGAAAGAATAGTACAGTCCAAATATTTACAAATTCCTAATTAATTTACAAATTAACCAAGAAAGCTGTAAAACTGGCATGCAAGCCAGGGACTGCCTTGATTCTGATGAATGATGTATGTTTGGGTTGCTTTGTGCGGAAATCCACTAGAATGCCCCAATTAGCCTCTATTTTGCAATGATTCTTGAAAAGCGTGCCAAGCCTCGGAAGACCGCTGATTCTTGATATGCTGTAACAGAGAGCAGGAAAGGGGCATAACAATGTATTTTCACAAATGTATGCATGTCTCGATCCTCGTACCACCAATCACGCATCTCGATGCATGATGGCCGAGGAGCCGAATTGCACAACTCAATATAGAATGAATGCATATGAACACTACAACAAAACCTAACTCCATCATGGATAATCCGGAGTGTCGGTGACTTGGGAATTGAGACACGTTCCGTCACCGAGCGGGCATTACCTCGTTCCGTGCTTGCTAACTCCTATCCCGAACACGATGCAATATGCATGATATGCGTGAAATGCAACTAAGATACAATCCTAACATACACAATGTTATGGAATGGCATACACGCTACACGAGGTGACACACAACCGAGCATACACAATGCTATGGATGAAATGGCATACGCAATGCAATATGGGCTTACACCAACATGAGAGAGCCTCAGCCACACTCACATAAGAGGCCATAATGATGAAAATGAGACAACTTGGGATACGTGCACACGTGCACGCAAATCGAGAATCGAACCTACGGCACGGAATGCCACTCTAACAAGACATGGCAAAGACATGGAACATGGTATGCAATCATGCAAAAATCAGTAGCAAGATGAGGTGCAAAACAGCCCCGAATCCAGGCGAAATGACACCCGATGCATGGAATCACTCCCGAAATGCAAAACTAGATACATGAAATGGCTTACAGCTATACAAAGCATGCATAATAAGGACATGAAGTGTAAAATAAGAAGCAAGGCAGCCCTGAGAAAATCATTTTTTCAGTACAAAGCGGGGCAAGACAATGAGCGCACATGGGACTAAATTAGCATGCAAAAATGGGCCCGCAAGAGGGGCGATGAAGCAACTCACAGCTGCTGGCCCCAAATAGGAAAGGGGCCTTCTAAAACATTGAATAGGGGCCAAAAATATGATGTTTTTCAGTAGATGAAAATCCCCAAAAACAGATACAAGTATGGAAAACAATTCACGCAAGAAATGGGCCAACAAAGGGGCAAAGAAGTAACTGATGTATGGGGGTCTCAAACAAGTGAGGGACCTTCAACAATGTTGAAGAGGGTCCCAAAATATGTCATTTTAAAGTAGATGATCAAGCCCAAATCAGTATATAAACATGCTCAAAATGCAATGCGAGATTAAGGCCACAAGAAGGCTATAACACAAAGTATACAAAATATTCATCAAACAGCCAAATACCCTTAATGAAACATGACAAGGGGGTCAAAATTTTCCCACTTTCAGCTCTGATCATGGCCTAAAAGCAGAAGCAAGATAAGCTAACAAAACATGCAAAAATAGGGACCAAAGAGGGGTACAATGGCAAGTGATACATGGAGGTCCCAAACAGTGTTGAGCCCTTCTTCAATGTTGAATAAGGGCTCAAAATAAGCCTATCTACAGTTTATGAAATGCTCCAAAACAGATCACACATAGGCTAAAAATATCATGCAAGATAATGGCATTCAAGAGAATAATGAAGCAAGTGCCAAAAAGAAGCTTCAAACTGCAATGAGCCCTTAATGAAACATGGAATATAGCTCAAAAAAATGACATTTTCAGTTTTGGTCAGAGCTCAAAACAGCAACCAAAATGGCTAGAAAAATGTTGCAAAATAAGGCCCAAAAAAAGGGGAAATGAACTTACCCTTGAAGACTACTCCTTGGTTGCCTTTTAAACTGAGAAATGGTGCCTCCAAGCCTCTGAGAAGAGATCCAAGTTTCTGGAAATGGAGTGGTGGTGGTGGTGCTAGGTGGTGATGAAGAAAGGGTGTAGAAACTTAAGGGTTTTTGAGAGTTGAAGTGTAGAAGAAGAGAGATACAATACAAGAGGCTCAAAGCATTTTTTCTAACCCTCAAAACCAGACCTGGGGCTGCTGTTATATAGGCAAAATGGGTGGAAAAAGGGGGGGAAAAAAGGGGGGGAAAAAAAGCCAAGTTTCCCCCCAAAAGTTGGCAAACTCGGATACACAATCTAGGAGGGAAAGGAGGGCATTTTTGGAAGGAACCAGGTGTGAGGAACATGGCCAGCCAGTTTTCTTGGGCTTAGGTGGCCGGCCGGCTACTTTTTCTGGGTTTTCTGGCCGTCCAGCTACTTTTCCTGGCTTTTCTGGCCGGCCAGCTACTTTCAGGACAAAAAACATGGGCTACCGGAAAGAAAAGTGGCCGGTGGGTGTTTCGGAAGTCCAAATGTGGCCGTTCAAGTGTCCAAATTGAATCCCCGGAAGTTATCTTTCCAATGGCACAAACCTTGCATCAAAATTCCTCCTGTGGAAAAAGTTATGCCCATTTCCGTGAAGCCGCGCAGATTCGGTCCCAACCGGAGTGATACCCTACTTCAATCAACGATATCTCCCCTATCCGGAATTGGATTTAGAAGATTCCTGAGTGCAAAATGAAGCCCCAAGAGTAAGCTTTCTAACGATGGTGGCCTTATAGCTTGATTCCAAGTATCCAAATGAATAGGCCCGATTCGGCAAGGGCTGCTCGACTCTCTCTTAACGGTTCATGCCCATTTTCTCCCCCGACTGGATTTCTTCCCTCTTCTCTTCTTTTCTTCAACTTCAAACCCCTAAGTAAGGTGTTTTGAAAGATTTTTCAAAGATTTCATCTCTCTTTCGTTCATTTCCACTTTGTCCTTGCTCGGTTTATCGAAAAATGCGACGTTTGACAAAAGGCGAGCCTTGGAACATCGCAGAAACTTTATTTCAAAAATGTTTTGAAAGAGAGGGTTTTAAGGTCTAAAAACCATTCAAAATAGCTTTGGTCCAAAATGGGGCGTGAAGTTGGGATTTGTTCCTCTCTCTTTGCCGAAGAAATTGCACCTTTCCCCTGCACAACTTTCTCCACCATGTAAACCATCAGTCGCGTCGAAGTCTTATGGACGGTCAAAAATGGGGTGTCTACAGACACCAAGATCCGCACGTGCGGTAGGGGTGACCGCACATGTGGGGAGCACTGGCGCACGTGCGGTGGGGAGACTCGCACGTGCGGAAAACATGGGAGATAAGGAGTGCATTCTACATAAACTGCACTTGCTGGCGCACGTGCGATGCAGGTGCGGTGAGAGTCTCGCACGTGCGGCCAAGGGGCTCCGCATGTGCAGCTGTTTGGTAGCCTCAGTTTCATTTTTCTGTTTCGTTTACCCCACTCCTGGGCCTCCGTTAGCATGATTTGCAACCATATTTGACATACATTTGCATTGCACGGGCATTATAATAGAGTAAATGACTAATTCCTTAATAGTGAAAATATAGTTGATTGTACAACCAATTAAGTGTCCTATGCTTGTATCTTCCTGTGTAGGTGTAGACACCCCATTTTTGACCGACCTTAAGACTCAGACGTCATCAATTGAGCGCTTGGTGATATTGCATATTGTGCTCGTTCTGAGGTTGCAGAGTCCCGGCTACGAGCCTTGCCTCCGGACTTCCGGACTCTTTTGTGCTTTGTCTCGGTTTGCGAACCAGGCTCGGTTTTCTATGTTTTCTCTTTGAGAAGGGAGGGAGGGGTCTCGTAGATCATCTCTCAATGGCCGTAGGCTACATTTCGTGGCCATAGGCCATTTTGCCCATTTCGGAGCCCGGTTCCCGGTTTTCGGAGCCGTCAGGCCGTGTGCCTCGGTTCGGGACCGCCTAACCACCTCCGTTTGCCCCGGTTTTTGGCATGTATCTTATTTACTCCCTTTTTAGGGACACTGTGGTCCGAGAGACCAACTTCGTGGTCGTGCACCACTCCTGCCTAACGACCTACTTTGGGGCCCCGAACTGCGTGTTTCGGCTCCCGAACCTTCGTTCTACATTTTTGGGCTCCGACCCAAACTTGAGATAGTCATATTTTGAGGTCCTTTTCATGTTTGATTAAGGACCTTTTACTGTTTGACATCTCCATCTGTCACTTGCTTCTTTACCTCTTTTGGGCCTATTTTTGCACGGCATTTTAGGCATACTTGTGGGCTGTTTTGGGCTTGGTCATAAACTACAAAGTTTCTTATTTTGAGCCCCTCTTCAACTTTGTTGAAGGGCTCTCGGCCATCTGAGACCCGTAGCTATCACTTACCCCTTTTGCACCTTTGAACCCCTTAAAGCTTCTAGAAGCTTGAACCCTTTTGGCCAAGCTTCTTGGAGAAGCTTGGCCAGCTGTATTAGCTTCTCCTAGAAGCCTTGCACCCCCCCTTTGAACCCCCTTGGCCCCTTTGACCCTTTCCATTTACTTAGCCTCTAAGTCTTGGCTTATACTTGCCTATATAAGCATGCCCCCTCTCCATTGCTCAAGGGTTAGAGGTTTGGAACAAAAAACCAGCAGATATATATGTATATCTGATATATACATATAGATCCCACCCCCTCTCTCCATATCTCTCTCAATCCACCTCCAAACAACCTTGTTCTTGGACCATTCCTTCACCAACCCATAGCACAACACCACCACTTCCATTTCCAGCGACTTGGAGGTCATTTGCAGAGCTTAAGAGCACCTAAACTTGGATCAAAACCTGCTGGTTCATTGGTCTTCAAGGGTAAGTGTCTATTTCCCTCAAACTAGCATTTTCTTGCATCATCTCTTAGCCTTGCTTGCAAGCACTTTTGGGCTCCGACCCAAACTTCAAATAGTCTTATTTTGGGGTCCTCTTCATGTTTGATTGAGGACCCCTTGCCGTTTGGTGATTTCATATAGCACCTATCTCAATATCCTCTTGTATGCCATGTTTCTTGCATAGAATATTTGGCTGACGTATGATCTGTTTTGGGGCTTGATGTAAGCTGTAAGTAGGCTTATTTTGAGCCCTTCTTCAACATTGAAGAAGGGCTCAACCTTGTTTGGGACCCCTATCTTGTACTTGTTTCATAATCTCTTCTATTTACCGTAATCTTGCATGCTTTGTTAGCCTACCATGCTTCTGCTTTTGGGTCTTCGACAGGCCTGAAAAAAGTCTTATTTTGCCCTCCTCTACATGTCTCATGAAGGGTTTTTGTCTGTTTAGTGAATACTTTGCATACCTCATGTTGTGGCCTCATTTTGCCCTTGTTTTGTGTGACATTTTGAGCCCACTTGTATCTGTTTTTGGGGCTGACCATAAACTGTAAAACACTATTTTTCGGGCCCCTCTTCAACATTGAAGAAGGGCCTTTCTCTATTTTTGGACAGCAGCTGTGGGTTGTTTCAATAGCTTGCTCTTGGGGCCATTTTCGCATGCTAGTTTAGCCTCATTTCTATTTGCTGTTTTGCCATGCTTTATACTGAAAAAATGCTTTTTTTTGGGATTTTCTAGCTGCTGTCTTCATACTTCATGTTCATATCTTGCATGTTTAGCATAGCTATAGGCCATTTCGGAGGCCTAGTTTTGCATTTCGGGAGTGATTCCATGCATCGGGTGTCATTTCGCCTTGTTTCGGGGCTGTTTTGCCCCTCATTTAGCTACTGAAATTTGTATGTGTAGTATGCCATGCTTCATGTTTCATTAGAATGCTATTTCATGCTTGTATGCCATCGCCTCGATTTGCGTGCCCGTATGCACGCATTTCGAGGCATCTCTTTTTCATCTTATGGCCGCTGATTTTGGCATGCTTGTGAGCTATCCATGTTAGTTTAAGTCCATTGTTGCGTGTTTGTTGCATGCCATGCTTGTTGGTTTAGGTTGTGTGCCTAATACATGTTGCACGTTTGCATACTTGCCTTTATGCTCATATTGCATACTTAGCTCACATGTTTAGGTTGCATTTGGCATGCATACCTTGCCTCTTGAATCACCATGATAGAGGTTGGGCCTCTGGTTTGTTTGTGCTTGCATTCCATTCCATTAAAAGTTGCTAACTTTGGCTTCTTGGGCCATCATGCATTGAAATGCGTGATTGGTGGCCCGGGGGTCGAGGGCCATGCTCCCTTGAGTCTATTGCATGATAGGGAGTGTGTCCGTGCATACATTTGTCCCAAAATTCCAATGCCATGCTCTGCTTCTTTGTCATTCTTTATCAAACTGTCTCCTGCAGGAATTTAGTGCCGACCGGCAATCTTTTTGTGCCGATAACTATCAATTGCAGCCGGTGGTCAAACCCCGCAGCCGGTGGTTATTTCCTCTAGCCGGTGGTGTACTGCAGTGAATTTGGAAGGTGTTCTGGGACTTTGGCAATTTTCCAGGGAGGCAGGACAGTGAAACAGAGGCAGCAGTGGTGCGGTGTGGGCTTTCCGGGCAAGTTGGATCGAGCATGCATCATTCGCGCATCCCGAGGCGAGGGGCTGTGGCCCCCTTTATTTCACATTTATTTATTCAGTAATTAGAATTTGTAATATTTATTCATTTATTTTGGGACTGTATTATTATTTTGGTCCCTCCGAGCGAGGGCAAATTTGTAATAAGTGTGTGTGAGTGGGTGTATGTCTTCCAACCCCCATTTCTTTCTCCCTTTTATTTACCCGCTTATGTTGGTAGATTAGGGCACATTTAAATCAGCATACCTTATGCAATGCATGCGTGCATTCATGCATTTGTTTACATACATCGGGTTCGGCACATCATGCAAACTGCATCGTACTTTCAATTCCAAATTGAATACGTGGTAGTTGCTGCATTTCATGTGCCATGCTTAGGATAGCCGAGTCCATTTAGATTAGATTCTTGTATGTGATGCATTAGCCACTCGACATGAATTAGGACATGCATGTTCGCTAACTAGCTTCTGTTTTGGCTTGGAGTACTAGGTGAGCTATTATGCTTTAGCATACCACATGAGTGTGAATGTCGCCATAACAATATGCTTAACATGCGGCTAAGTGCTTACGTGAAATAAACTGCTTGAATGCCTGTGGGTGGAGGTTGGATTGCTTGAGTTGGGACAACTCATTGAAATCCGTATTTTAGCCTACTTGCGAGTAGCAAAATCTAACACGTTTTTCGAGACAAAACGGATATGCAATGTTTATTCCCAAATTAGGCGATCTAGTCTATACTTGTTTGCTGTGCGCACAACATAGTAATTCTAGGCTAATAACCGGAATAAGAACGCATAAAGTTTTCAAAATTGGATATCACAATTAGTAGAGGCCGGTCTTCGGACCGGGCGAAAGGGGGTGCTCATAGCTGACCTTCCCCGATCGTACCCAAGCTCCCGAGCCAAGACCACTTTGGTGATGACGGACATGTGGCCTTGACCTTGAGTCGAGGTTTCCTAAATTTCCCAATTAAAAAATATTTAGGTGGCGACTCATGTCCGCAAAGCGATCCATGTTTGGCACTACTTTTTCAAAAATCTGTTTTCTCAAACGATTTGCCGGATTTGGACTCTTTGGTTCAGATTTAGAACCGCAACACAAATTGAGTCCGAACTGTAGCCGAGGTCCCCTGCGGACGTGCTACAGTTTCTGGCGACTCTGCTGGGGATTTAGAGAGCTTGACTCGAACTCGTGATATCCTGTTTTGACTACACTTATGTGTTTCTTTGCATTACATGTGCATTGGTGCGCCTAGGACACCGTGTTGGCCATCTGCTATTCCTGAGCGGTTTGCCAGAGGCTTGTCTTGTCAAGGCATGACCATAAGGCTGACCGGTTGCGGGCTCTGCCAGTATGGGAACACAAACCCCGGTTTTACCGGGGCACCCTTTTTGACCATTCGACCTAGTGCACATTCGGAATCCATAGTGACCATTCCAAACTAGGACAGGTTGCTTACCCGATATTAGGTTGTTTGAAACCGTTGTGTGCGTAGTGAAACCCTAGCTCCTGACGAAATAGGACAGGGAAACCCTACCCCAACATAGGGGTGTATTGGCTCTCATTTACTTGCTATGTGCTTTTAGAGTGTATCTCTACAGGGAATGCATATACCAGTTTGCAAATCTGGGTATCCGGCCTGCGGGCACCAGTATCAATATGTTGAGAATCAGTTATATCTGCGGGTATCAAATTCAGATTTGGGGCAATAATTTCGGGGAACAGTGATCAGTAATAGAATGCAGTCGTTCAGCTTTGCTCGTATCCGTTCCAGTGAAATTGAGCTAAGATGCTGTCGGTTTTCTCTTTTGCTAGGTAGTCCTGGAATCATAGCTTCAGAAGGCTCCACTATCCCCCGGGTACATTGAATTTGTCGATAGACTTTGTCGGTCGAGACTTCGATTCAAGGGCAATCACGGCCAGAGAGGGCCAGTCAGACATAGACCACCAGTGCAACAGCTACCAGATCAGTGATCCTTGAGGAGTCAGGTTGAGATTTGATCCTCTGCGAAACAGATATACCGGTTGCTCGGTTAGGCAACATGTCGAGTTTGGAAGTGATGGTGCGCCAACTCGGGATAGTATGAAAGCCATGCAAAGAAGATCTGTCCGTCAATCTGAATTCACCGAACAGCAGTGTGGTCATAGCCCAACAGGCAGAGACAATTGCGTGTTAGAACAAAGAGCTGAGTATCTACTTCACATCAAGCTCCTCCCCCACCAGGAGCTCCAACACCCGGAGAGACACCAAATGTCCAGGCAGATACGGACATTCCAGTCGGGCCAGCTCCGCCCCCGGTTCTACCGCAACTATCCAAGGCGCCCATGCCTATCAATGTACCGGACTCTCCCTTTGAGTTCGAAGCGGACCCCACAGCGCTGAAGCTGAGTAAGTTGGAAAAAATGTTTAGGAAATCCCAAGGAGTCAGGTCTATTCCCGACATCGAGGATGGGTATACGGACGCAGTTGTGACGCTGCCAGATCGGTTCAAGATGCCTCAAATTGACCGATTTGATGGGTCCGGGGACCCCATGGTGCACCTGAGATTGTTTTCAGATATCTTAAGGCCGATGGGCCTCACCAGACTGCAGAAACTGTCTTTGTTCGGCAGGACCCTGTCGGGTATTGCAGTCATCTGGTACGCCAAGTTGGAGAATTCAGTGAAACGAAGCTGGGAGGAGATGGCCGAGGCCTTCGTCACACAATATTCATACAATACACAGATTGAGATCACGACTCGTGATCTCGAGACGACTAGGCAAGAGCCTAAGGAAAGTTTCTCAGAGTTTGTAACTAGATGGAGGGCCAAGGCTTCGATGATGACCTTGAGGCCTGCGGACAAAGACCAAATTCGGATGATTGTGCGCAATCTTCAGCCGAAGTTAATGCAAAAGATGATAGTAGTCCCCTTCCCCACCTTTTCAGACTTACATGAGATGGGAGTACAGATCGAAGATGCTATGAAACAAGGCCTTATTGATCAGGAGAAGGAGCAGCCCAGGAGGGCGTTTACCCGCAGTTCGAATGCGACCACCAGCGGTGATGCAGCTGCAAGATCTTCCGACGTGGGCATGGTCGCCACCACCACACCAAAAGCAGCCACCCCCTTTATTGGTACATCGATTTCAAACCCCCGAACTTCAGACTATCTACCCCGAGGCAAGAGGGTCTTCACCCCACTCTTTATGCCTTTGTCTAAGGCTTTAGGGGTCCTACTCAGGAAAGGACATCTGAAACCGTTAGAACAACGGCCCCTACCCGATCCTCTCCCTGCAAAGCATGACCTGGCTAAGTACTGTGCTTTCCATCAACAAACCGGTCATGACACTGACAGTTGCGTCCGTCTCTGCCATGAGATACAAAATTTGATCGACAATGGGGTCATCCCCGCACCAAGCTCTGCAAAGTCTATCGGCACTTGATCAGTGAACCTGTGGGGGGATAATGTGATGTGATCAGGGGATGGACCACCTGCGAGCGGCGCTCAGTTTACTCCAGATGTGGCGTATGGCACGTACTGTTTTGAGCATTTGTGAATCTTTGGTTTTGTACATTCGACTTGGGTATTGGGTCGATCTTGTTGTGTTATTTCGAGTCTGTCTCTTTGTTTTGAGCAGTCTTTTTGTTTTGGAGTCATCTTGTGGTGGTTTGAGTCGATCTGTTGTATTGGAGTTGGGTGATTCCGGGGATATTACCTCGGATCTCACTATTTTGTTTTGTGTTTGTCTTTTCACTTTCTTTTGAGTCTGTTTCTGCCGAGGAGCCAGTTGTGCCAACAGATTTGAATGGAACAGCAGTGATTTTCACACTCTCGTGTTTGCTTCTGCCGTGTGCCAGTTGTGCCAGAAATTCTAAATGAGATGGTGGTATTTGACTAGAAGCTATGTCTTTTCTGTGCCTTGAATTCATTGCATCGACTTAAGTTTTCCAAAACTTTTTTCGAAATATTGTGATAAAAACAAAGAGGGAGGAATTCCTCGGGATTTGCAAAACTTTGATCAAATTGAGAGAAAGAGAGGCGTGCTAAGTCCTTAATGAATGAAATCATGCTTGTTAGTGTGAGTACTGGGAAGGATCCTAGCTTTGATCCAGATTGGTTCTACACTGTCTTCAGCGCGAGCGATTTGTCGCTTTCTTAAAAACTTTCAAAAAATGTTTTTCGCGGTCCCGCGAAGACATGTGTGGAATCGCTCTTGAGATTGTGCAGCCTAGGATCGCTCTCAGCCTCGAGACTTGAGTCCTTGCCTTCAAACCTTGAACTCGCATTCAGAATGTTCCAAGGTCAATCACAATATGAGGCCTGTGTGGCCAGATTTGAAGCAGCCCTCGAACAAGAGGCACCAAAGTCAAATCAAGAAGGTCAGACCTCATCAGAAGAAGCTCGCAAAGCTAGGTCAAAAGCACCCCTCGAACTAAGGGCAAAAATGTCCGATGTGCTCGAAGAGTCGAAGATGAGTCCTCTTGCAAATCAACAGCCACTCTCCTAGATACAGAGGGCTTCAATCTCAGAACCATTTGGCATGGACTTGTTACACTTTTACCCTTTGAGAGGCTCGCTGGGCCGAAAACCCGGAAGGGAGACCCAGGCAAAAGTTAGAGCAAGCAAAAATACATACAAAAGGAAAGAAAAAAAAATACAGAAAAAAGAAGAACAAAGGAAGAAGAAAAAGAAAAGAAAAGAAAAAGAAGCTCGCAAGGTCGAAAACCCGCATCGGGCGCCTTGGCAAAAGTTAGAGCCTAAAAAGAAAAAGAAAAAAAAGAAAAGAATAGAAAAAAGAAAAGAAAGAAGAACAAAGCTCGCAAGGTCGAAAACCTGCAATAGGCGCCTTGGCAAAAGTTTGAGCATAAAAAGGAGAGGTTAAATACCCGAGTGTACCTTAACCCGGAACTACGTAAGGCTTGATTCCCATGTTTGGGATACGTAGGCAACTTCATTCTGAAGTCCAGCCCTAAAACAATTCAAATTCGATTGTGTCCATGCGATGGTTCTGGCCATCTTTGTCTTCTCTGTATCTGAGAGTCTGGTTGTGTTCATCACTCCGAGGACTGACTACAATGTGCTGCGGCATTATCCAAACAAGGGGCAACTTTCCGTTGCCATTCAAAACGCTGCAATGTCATTTCAAACAAGGGGCAACTTTCCGTTGCCATGCAGTGTCCTTCAGACAAGGGGCAATTTTCCATTGCTATGGGTCCGAGGTTGTGCATCTCAAAGAGTTGGTTCCCTGCTTGTTGAGCGGTGGCCGTTTGCAAAAACAGTTTTTGAGAATTTTTACTGAGGTTGACTATTCTCTCAAAAATCATTCCATTTTCCGAAACTAGACCATTTTCTTGGACCCAAAAAAGGAAAATTTTCAGTGCTTACAACCTGATTTGCATGATTTCAAATCAAAAGTCGAACAAGCATGTTAATCTAACTCTCATGTTGGTCAAAATTGTTTTAGTAGAAATCAAAACAAAAAAATGGTCAAAATAATGAGCTAGGGGCACAGTGGAGTCAGGCTTCCTGTCTTTTCCCCGTCGCCAGCATATTTGCCAGAAAAGGGCACAACTGAAGTCAACAGCAAAAGGGCTGAAAGCTCTCTCATCCTCCAAGCAACGAGGTATTAAGTCAAGTCTGAAGCCTAACCGGAATGGATTAGGATGTTCCACTTCCTCATCTGGACAGATCTAACCACGTCCAAACTCCCTAGCAGAGCATCGTCAACCAATGTCAATTGCAGATTTGCTGCACACCCAGTTGTAGCATAACCCCTCTGTGGGGGAAGTTCACTGTTGTGAGCAGAAGAAAGAGAATCTAGCAGAATGCTAGGGGCAAAAGCCCGCAACTTCTTGTCTACCCATCAACCACGCAGGGGAGGGATAAAAATGAGAGATTGAAGAATAGAGATGTGCGTTGAGAGAAAAAAGTGAGAAAAGGGCTTTTTGAAAACTAGAGATTGAGTGCCAAGTGATGTGAGAATCACAAATAAGAAAGGGTGGGAATAATACCGGTGAAACAGGCTCCTGTATGTGATTGAGTCTTTCGTTGTGTTTTGTTTGTCTCGAGTCTTGTTTTGAGTCGTTTCAAGTGTCAATAGATGTGTTAAGGTTGTTTACCTTTATTTTTGTTTGTTGAGTCTTTTTCGCTGTGTTCAGTTGTAGGCTCAATACCCGGTCGAGAACTCATTTTCTCAATTTCAAAAATGATTTGTTGTGTGCTCAGAGTACTGTGCCATTCTCCACATTTGTGTAAAAAAGGAATTTGTTCTTTCAAAAACTGCAGGGTCCACCCCCGATAAGTGTGAACAGTGAAATCAGGACCTATCTGAAGCTATATGGGTTCCAGACTACAAAGCAAAAGAAAAGAGGAAAATTGAAGCACCTGAGTGTATTTCACCTTCAGCAAATTCCGTGATTGTACTCCGGATGTACCTCCTCAGGCCTTGTCACTACTCCGAAGTATGAGTGTATCTCGACCCCAAGCTTAAGCCTGCTTCAAGTCAGAATGGCGATTAAAGCAGCAACAGATGTTATCTCTCTCTAATATGAACAGGGTGTGCCTGTTTTTGAGCTAAATGTGTTGCAAACCCCTCCGAAAGGTAAATCGGAGGTCGCGTTTTAATCTGGTCTCGTTAAGGCGTGTATTCCCTTATTCGGCATTTTGTTTCAACTATGCGTTGTCACGCACATTCCACTTGCATTGTTATGCACCCGTTACACCTGCATCGTTATGCACATTATAGTCCCTTTTCATACACATTGCGTGCATACGTGCATCGCTTTACTTACATGTGTTCAATTCCTTTTTATACACATTGCGTGCATACGTGCATCGCTTTACTTACATGTGTTCAAGTCCCTTTTCATACACATTGCGTGCATACGTGCATCGCTTTACTTACATGTGTTCAAGTCCCTTTTCATACACATTGTGTGCATACGTGCATCGCTTTACTTACATGTGTTCAATTCCTTTTTATACACATCGCGTGCATACGTGCATCGCTTTACTTACATGTGTTCAAGTTCCTTTCTATACACATTGCGTGCATACGTGCATCGCTTTACTTACATGTGTTCAAGTCCCTTTTCATACACATTGCGTGCATACGTGCATCGCTTTACTTACATGTGTTCAAGTTCCTTTTCATGCACATTGCTCGCGCTGACCGCTTGCTTCACTTACATATGTATTTTCAGATTTCATTACACATTGCTTGCATGCGTGCATCGTTTTACTTACATGCGTTCAATTTTCCTATCACACACATTGTACACGTTGTTGCGTGTTCTTTACTTACATGTGTTTGTACTTTCATAGCATTGTTATGATTACTCTAAATTGCATTGTTATGCACCCCCTTCACTTGCATTGTGATGCACGTTTCAATCGCATTGTTATGCACTCTCTGTTTTCGAAACACCGGGATACGTCCCTAGGTTTCTTCACCTTCTTCCGAAACACTGGGATACGTCCCTATGTTTCTTCTATCTTCTCTCCGTAATCTTTGGGATACGTCCCTAATCCTTGGGATGCGTCCCTAACCTTTGGGATACGTCCCTAACCCTTGGGATACGTCCCTAGACACCGGGATACGTCCCTACATTTCTCTCTCCTTTCCGAGACACCGGGATACGTCCTTATGTTTCTCTCTTCTTACCGGGATACGTCCCTATGCTTTTTCTCCTTATTTCGAAACACTGGGATGCGCCCCTATGCTTCTCCCTCTTTGGTTATAAGCGTTCAGAATACGTTCCAATGCTCACATCATTCTAATCTCTGGGATACGTCCCTATGTTTCTCTTTCTTTTCTAATCCTTGGGATACGTCCCTAATCCTCTGGGATACGTCCCTAATCCTCTGGGATACGTCCCTAACCTTTGGGATACGTCCCTAATCCTTGGGATATGTCCCTAACCTTTGGGATACGTCCCTAACCTTTGGGATACGTCCCTAACCTTCGGGATACGTCCCTAAGTCTTGGGATACGTCCCTAACCTCTGGGATATGTCCCTAACCTTTGGGATACGTCCCTAATCCTTGGGATACGTCCCTAATCTCTGGGATACGTCCCTAAACACCGGGATACGTCCCCATGTGTCTCCATCTTTGGTTAAGAGCATCCGGAATACGTTCCAATGCTTATACATTTCCGAAACACCGGGATACGTCCCTATGTTTCTTTGCATGATCATAAGTTGTGTTCGGCTTCTTGCATTGTCAGTTGCATTTTGCCCCCGCCTTCGGGCGCATATCTTCATCTGTAGCTTGTATTGCTTTGTCTAAGTCTTCGGCCTTGTCAAAAATGGGACGTCTCTGGGCTTTGACACTCACTCCCGTCATTGTTATGACTTCCGAGTTCTGTCAAAGAGGGGCAACTGTAGACACCCTATTTTTGACCGACCTTAAGACTCAGACGTCACCGATTGAGCGCTTGGTGATGTTGCATATTGTGCTCGTTCTGAGGTTGCAGAGTCCCGCCTACGAGCCTTGCCTCCGGACTTCCGGACTCTTTTGTGCTTTGTCTCGGTTTATAACCAGGCTCGGTTTTCTCTGTTTTCTCTTTGAGAAGGGAGGGAGAGGTCTCGTAGATCATCTCTCAATGGCCGTAGGCTACATTTCGTGGCCATAGGCCATTTTGCCCATTTCGGAGCCCGGTTCCCGGTTTTCGGAGCCGTCAGGCCGTGTGCCTCGGTTCGGGACCGCCTAACCACCTCCGTTTGCCCCGGTTTTTGGCATGTATCTTATTTACTCCCTTTTTAGGGACACTGTGGTCCGAGAGACCAACTTCGTGGTCGTGCACCACTCCCGGTGCCTAACAGCCTACTTTCGGGGCCCCCGAACTGCGTGTTTCGGCTCCCGAACCTTCGTTCTACATTTTTGGGCTCCGACCCGAACTTGAGATAGTCATATTTTGAGGTCCTTTTCATGTTTGATTAAGGACCTTTTACTGTTTGACATCTCCATCTGTCACTTGCTTCTTTACCTCTTTTGGGCCTATTTTTGCACGGCATTTTAGGCGTACTTGTGGGCTGTTTTGGGCTTGGTCGTAAACTACAAAGTTTCTTATTTTGAGCCCCTCTTCAACTTTGTTGAAGGGCTCTCGGCCATCTGAGACCCGTAGCTATCACTTACCCCTTTTGCACCTTTGAACCCCTTAAAGCTTCTAGAAGCTTGAACCCTTTTGGCCAAGCTTCTTGGAGAAGCTTGGCCAGCTGTATTAGCTTCTCCTAGAAGCCTTGCACCCCCCCTTTGAACCCCCTTGGCCCCTTTGACCCTTTCCATTTACTTAGCCTCTAAGTCTTGGCTTATACTTGCCTATATAAGCATGCCCCCTCTCCATTGCTCAAGGGTTAGAGGTTTGGAACAAAAAACCAGCAGATATATATGTATATCTGATATATACATATAGATCCCACCCCCTCTCTCCATATCTCTCTCAATCCACCTCCAAACAACCTTGTTCTTGGACCATTCCTTCACCAACCCATAGCACAACACCACCACTTCCATTTCCAGCGACTTGGAGGTCATTTGCAGAGCTTAAGAGCACCTAAACTTGGATCAAAACCTGCTGGTTCATTGGTCTTCAAGGGTAAGTGTCTATTTCCCTCAAACTAGCATTTTCTTGCATCATCTCTTAGCCTTGCTTGCAAGCACTTTTGGGCTCCGACCCAAACTTAAAATAGTCTTATTTTGGGGTCCTCTTCATGTTTGATTGAGGACCCCTTGCCGTTTGGTGATTGCATATAGCACCTATCTCAATATCCTCTTGTATGCCATGTTTCTTGCATAGAATATTTGGCTGACGTATGATCTGTTTTGGGGCTTGATGTAAGCTGTAAGTAGGCTTATTTTGAGCCCTTCTTCAACATTGAAGAAGGGCTCAACCTTGTTTGGGACCCCTATCTTGTACTTGTTTCATAATCTCTTCTATTTACCGTAATCTTGCATGCTTTGTTAGCCTACCATGCTTCTGGTTTTGGGTCTTCGACAGGCCTGAAAAAAGTCTTAGTTTGCCCTCCTCTACATGTCTCATGAAGGGTTTTTGTCTGTTTAGTGAATACTTTGCATACCTCATGTTGTGGCCTCATTTTGCCCTTGTTTTGTGTGACATTTTGAGCCCACTTGTATCTGTTTTTGGGGCTGACCATAAACTGTAAAACACTATTTTTCGGGCCCCTCTTCAACATTGAAGAAGGGCCTTTCTCTATTTTTGGACAGCAGCTGTGGGTTGTTTCAATAGCTTGCTCTTGGGGCCATTTTCGCATGCTAGTTTAGCCTCATTTCTATTTGCTGTTTTGCCATGCTTTATACTGAAAAAATGCTTTTTTTGGGATTGTCTAGCTGCTGTCTTCATACTTCATGTTCATATCTTGCATGTTTAGCATAGCTATAGGCCATTTCGGAGGCCTAGTTTTGCATTTCGGGAGTGATCCCATGCATCGGGTGTCATTTCGCCTTGTTTCGGGGCTGTTTTGCCCCTCATTTAGCTACTGAAATTTGTATGTGTAGTATGCCATGCTTCATGTTTCATTAGAATGCTATTTCATGCTTGTATGCCATCGCCTCGATTTGCGTGCCCGTATGCACGTATTTCGAGGGATCTCTTTTTCATCTTATGGCCGCTGATTTTGGCATGCTTGTGAGCTATCCATGTTAGTTTAAGTCCATTGTTGCGTGTTTGTTGCATGCCATGCTTGTTGGTTTAGGTTGTGTGCCTAATACATGTTGCATGTTTGCATACTTGCCTTTATGCTCATATTGCATACTTAGCTCACATGTTTAGGTTGCATTTGGCATGCATACCTTGCCTCTTGAATCACCATGATAGAGGTTGGGCCTCTGGTTTGTTTGTGCTTGCATTCCATTCCATTAAAAGTTGCTAACTTTGGCTTCTTGGGCCATCATGCATTGAAATGCGTGATTGGTGGCCCGGGGGTCGAGCCATGCTCCTTGAGTCTATTGCATGATAGGGAGTGTGTCCGTGCATACATTTGTCCCAAAATTCCAATGCCATGCTCTGCTGCTTGCATTCTTTGTCAAACTGTCTCTGCAGAATTTAGTGCCGTAGGCACTCTTTAGTGCCGAGCAATCTTTTGTGCCGATAACTATCAATTGCAATGGGTGGTCAAACCCCGCACGGTGGTTATTTCCTCTAGCCGGTGGTGTCTTGAATTTGGAAGGTGTTCGGGACTTTGGCAATTTTCAGGGAGGCGGAGCTGAAACAGAGGCAGCAGTGGTGCGGTGTGGGCTTTCCGGGCAAGTTGGATCGAGCATGCATCATTCGCGCATCCCGAGGCGAGGGGCTGTGGCCCCCTTTTATTTCACATTTATTTATTCAGTAATTAGAATTTGTAATATTTATTCATTTATTTTGGGACTGTATTATTATTTTGGTCCCTCCGAGCGAGGGCAAATTTGTAATAAGTGTGTGTGAGTGGGTATATGTCTTCCAACCCCCATTTCTTTCTCCCTTTTATTTACCCGCTTATGTTGGTAGATTAGGGCACATTTAAATCAGCATACCTTATGCAATGCATGCGTGCATTCATGCATTTGTTTACATACATCGGGTTCGGCACATCATGCAAACTGCATCGTACTTTCAATTCCAAATTGAATACGTGGTAGTTGCTGCATTTCATGTGCCATGCTTAGGATAGCCGAGCCCATTTAGATTACATTCTTGTATGTGATGCATTAGCCACTCGACATGAATTAGGACATGCATGTTCGCTAACTAGCTTCTGTTTTGGCTTGGAGTACTAGGTGAGCTATTATGCTTTAGCATACCACATGAGTGTGAATGTCGCCATAACAATATGCTTAACATGCGGCTAAGTGCTTACGTGAAATAAACTGCTTGAATGCCTGTGGGTGGAGGTTGGATTGCTTGAGTTGGGACAACTCATTGAAATCCGTATTTTAGCCTACTTGCGAGTAGCAAAATCTAACACGTTTTTCGAGACAAAACGGATATGCAATGTTTATTCCCAAATTAGGCGATCTAGTCTATACTTGTTTGCTGTGCGCACAACATAGTAATTCTAGGCTAATAACCGGATAAGAACGCATAAAGTTTTCAAAATTGGATATCACGATTAGTAGAGGCCGGTCTTCGGACCGGGCGAAAGGGGGTGCTCATAGCTGACCTTCCCCGATCGTACCCAAGCTCCCGAGCCAAGACCACTTTGGTGATGACGGACATGTGGCCTTGACGCAGAGTCGTGGTTTCCTAAATTTCCCAATTAAAAAATATTTAGGTGGCGACTCAGAATGTCAAGCAGTCCATGTTTGGCACTACTTTTTCAAAAATCTGTTTTCTCAAACGATTTGCCGGATTTGGACTCTTTGGTTCAGATTTAGAACCGCAACACAAATTGAGTCCGAACTGTAGCCGAGGTCCCCTGCGGACGTGCTACAGTAGGTCAAACGCCACGTCCCAGTCATGTGCATCACGGAGCCAACTATGAGTAACATTATTGTAAAGATATGTTTAATCTATGTATTTTATTCCTTGTTGGGATATGTTTTGTTCTGTAATTATTGAATGATGATCTTATTTACTTACACTATATTTCATGGCATCCTTAGCACCTGTCTATGTTGCTACAGAGAGATCTCTGTTAGTTCCAGTTTCTAGAGCTCCTGTTTATGATGTTAATGGCCATCACATTTGATTACCGGTCTTCATGACCATCTGTTTGATCTTTAAGACTGTTTGATTTAGTTTTCTATGGGATGTACCATGTATACTTGTATGCTTCCTGTATGGGATAAGTATCTGTTATGTATATGATTTGATTTGCTTTACACTAAGGACATCATTCAGAACCTCTTTACACTATTGTTATTCACTGGGCTCTAGCTCACGTTATATATATATATATATTGTAGGTGATCCAATTCAAGAGGGGACATAGTGGCGACGGTTTTGCCTCAGTTTTGTCGAGCACCCTTTTGTGCCTCATGTTGAGGTTCCCATCTATTGGAGCACTGGGTGACCCGGAGATCGCCCTTTTAGAACTCACACATGTGTTATGGTCGGTTATCACTAGCATTATATTTGTTGTTAATGGGAATGACTTCCCTCTTTTGGTTGTATTTTGACAAACTTGTGACACCTTGATGTACATATGTATATATATGTGGCAATGCCTTTGTTTCATGTAAGTTACAGCTCTTTGGACGTTTTATTTTCTTATATCTTAGCTTCTGCTAGCCTCGTTTGTTTAATTTGTCCAGTTAGGCCTTTGGTAATCGCGGATTATTGGTCAGTTACAATGCCAAACTTTTAGAGGTGAGTTTGGGTCGTGACAATTTTGTACTCCTTTGAATGTTTGAAGAATCCCACAAATTAAGCCATTCCAAAATAAGAAGATTTTCATATCAAGTTCTCCCCATTTTGAATACCCAAACCTTACCTTGATTTCTCTCAATTTAGAGCATCTCTAAAGAACTCTTTAAATAAGGTCTGTTCGCTATTATAACTAACATTATTATATTTTAATCACTCCAATAGGTTAGCTATTACAATAGCTATTTTAACAAAATACTTCAAGGTTAGCTACATTTGAAGAGTTTTGGGAGACTCTTTAAAAAGTTTGTGTATGTAAATAGGGAAAATAAATAATAGTGTTGGGGTACATACATAAAAAAGGAATTAGGCAAAATAAAGAATTACATTTTTTTTATATTTTAACTAGCAAAAAATGGAGAGTATGATTGGAGTTGCCCTTAAGATGTGGTTTTAAAGTGTGGGTTATATTTGTGTACACCTTCAAAATAAAATAAAATAAAATAACTCATTGTGAATACCCAAACTCCATCCCGATTTCCCCCCATTTACAATGTGATTTTTAAAGTGTGGGTTACATTTGTGTACACCTTCAAAATAAAATAAAAGAAACTCATTGTCGTAATTTATTTGTTTGATATTGGAAATCACATTAGCTGAGGTTGATTATCTCCTAAACTATGTTCCATCCATGTAGTGAATTTTTATGCTTATAGTTTATGCTCAATATAAGCCAATGTGAATGTGTACTATGTTATATCCCATACTGGTTGAATGGAATACCGAACAAGAACATGGATGACTCTACAATGCTGATTTGTAAAATATTTTATTTTTGAGAGCTTTTTTGATAAATCCACTTTCTAAGAGTTTTATTCCATCAAACACATATTCTGTTTGACTATTCCATTAGGTCCTATTTGAGATAAGAAGACCAAAATGTCATTTTCATCTACTTATGTTCCATTTAGTTCACATTATTTTCTTATGTTTCAATAAGTCCTATGGGTGACATAATTACCAAAATACCCCTAATGTGAATGTTCACACCGTCAATGTGAATGTTCATATCGTCAATGTGTAGGGGCCCGGCCCATGTCGATCCTCGTGGGTGCCCGAAAAAATTCGAGTCGCGCCGGAGCGGGCCCAGCCCATTGACAATGTGAATATTCACATTGACATGTTAACATTCACATTAATAGGAGTGTAAAATTGACCCGCGTCCCGTGGCGGCGCGAAACCCGCCTGCGGCCCATGAGCAGCCCGGGACGGGCCCGGTCCGGCCCGTTGACAATGTGAATATTCACATTGACATGTTAACATTCACATTGATAAGAGTATAAAATTGGCCCGCGGCCGATGGGCGGCTAAAAGCCCGCTCGGGCTCGGGGCGAGCCCAGCCCGGCCCGTTGACAATGTGAATATTCACATTGACATGTTAACATTCACATTGATAGGAGTGTAAAATTAGGCCGCACCTCGTGGTGCCTGAAACCCGCCGACGGCCCGTGGGCAGCCCGGGGCGGGTCCGCCCCGGCCTGTTGACAATGTGAATATTCACATTGACATGTTAACATTCACATTGATAAGAGTATAAAATTGGCCAACGGCCCAGGGCTGGCCCGGCCCGCCCGTTGACAATGTGAATATTCACATTGACATGTTAACATTCACATTGATAGAAGTGTAAAATTAGCCCGTGCCTCGTGGCTGCCCGAAACCCGCCCACGGCCCGTGGGCGGCCCGGGGCGAGCCTGGCCATTTTTTTTTAATTCTTTTAATTTTTTCTACCAAAATTTTATTATTTTTCACAAAAAAAGACACTAGGCCTCGGCGTGGGCCGGGCCTCAAATCGAGCCTTGAATGGGCCTTAACCGGGTCGATGGGCCGGGTCGGGCTTCAAAGTGATGGCCCAGGCCCTAGCCTAGGGTCTCGGACTAGGCTCGAGCCTGGGCCCAAACGAGCCTTTCTCAGGCCAGCCCACGGGCCAAAAAATTAGGCCCAGGCCCTAGCCCTGGCACAAGGTTATTCGGGCTTTGGATGGGCCGATGGATCAAGCCTCGGGTCGGGCCAATGGGCCAGGGCCTAGCCTCGAGCTTTGGTCGGGCTTGGGCGGGCCTGGCCATTTTTTTTTAATTCTTTTTAATTTTTTCTACCAAAATTTTATTATTTTCCACAAAAAAATACATTGCGCCTCGGGCGGGTTAAGCCTCGGATCGAGTCTTGAATAGGCCTTAAGCAGGCCGATGGGCCGGGCCGGGCTTCAAAGTGATAACCTAGGCCCTAACCTAGGGCCTCGGACATGCTTGGGCCCGGACCCAAACGAGCCTGCCGTGGGCGGGCTTCGGGCAGTCCACGGGCCGCGGGCCAATTCTACATTCTTATCAATGTGTATTTAACATGTCAAGGTGAATATTCACATTGTCAACGGGTCGGGCCGGGCCTACCCCGGGCTGCGGGCAAGCTTTGGGCAACGGGCAAATTTTACACTCTTATCAATGTTAATGTTAACATGTCTATGTGAATATTCACATTGTTACGAGTCGGGCCAAGCTCTCCTCGGGCTGCGGTCGGGCTTCGGGCCGCCCACGGGTTGCGGGCCAATTTTACACTCTTATCAATGTGAATGTTAACACGTCAATGTGAATCTTTACATTGTCAACGGGCCAGGTCGGGCCCGCCCTGGGCCGCTGGCTAATTTTATACTCTTATCAATGTGAATGTTAACATGTCAATGTGAATATTCATATTGTCAACAGGTCGGGCCGGGCCTACCCCGGGCCGCCCACGGCCGTGGGCGGGTTTCGGGCAGCCACGAGGCGCGGGCTAATTTTACAATCCTATCAATGTGAATGTTAACATGTCAATGTGAATATTCACATTATTAACAGGCCGGGCCGGGCCCGCCCACGGGCCGTGGGCGGGTTTCGGGCAGCCAAGGGGCGTGGACTAATTTTACACTCCTATCAATGTGAATGTTAACATGTCAATGTGAATATTCACATTGTCAACGGGCTGGGCCTACCCCGGGCCGCGGGCCAATTTTATACTCTTATCAATGTGAATGTTAACATGTCAATGTGAATATTCACATTGTCAACGGGCCGGACCGGGCCCGCCCCGGGCCGCCCATGGGCCGCGGGCGGGTTTCGCGCCGCCACGGGACGCGGGCCAATTTTACACTCCTATTAATGTGAATGTTAACATGTCAATGTGAATATTCACATTGTCAACGGGCCGGGCCCGCCCTGGCTCATGGGTGGGTTTCGGGCTGCCCACGGGCCAATTTTATATTCCTACTAATGTGAATTTTAAAATATGAATGTTCATATCATAAAATTGCTAACCGTTCAAAAAATATTTATAAGGGTATCAAAATTAAATATAAGGGCATAAGTGTCCAAGAAAATAGTGTAAATCAATAAAAAGGATTTTATGGAATAAAACTATACATACATGGGACTAAATGGGTTAAAAAATTCCTTCATGGACTTCTTGAGTTAAAACACTTCTAAATAGGATTTATCAATAATTTTTCCTTTATTTTTTTAAAACAAAAAATGGGTCATGTGTGGATGTGTATTTTTTATTGTCATCCATGATAGATATGTTGAAATATGTTATTTTTATAAATTGTGATCCCACTCCAATCAATTCTGTGATTTCCTCAACAAAATCTCAAAAAATGTTGCTTTGTGTTCCCAAACTTCTTACCTAAATAGAAAAATAAATTTAAATATATGTGGAACAAGGTCAGAAACGTAAAACTTCACCTAAGAGAATATATTAAATCTATCTTACCAAAATCATAAGACTAATTGGTTCATAAGAAATCTCATGGGACTAAATGGATCATAGTTTCTCAAGATGTTAATTTGTATATAATTCATGAGCAGGTCGGCCCTGGGCTAAGCAAGTAAGGCGTGTGCCTTGAGCCCCAAATTTTGGTCCAAAATAGGACCTCCAAATTTGTTAGATCGATATTATATTAAAAGTTTAAAGTCCAATCTTTTTTCTTGTTGAGGCGTAGAGGCCCCAAAAAAAATTCTGTTAGGCCCAATTGAAAAAATATATATAATCATTATTAGGTTCAATTAAAAATTTATATAATTAGTCTAAATAAATTAAAATATATATTATCTAACGAGTCAAAATAGAATCTCATGTTAAAATTTTAATAGAATAAATAACTTTATCTTAATTTTTTTCCTATTTCTATATCATATTTTAATTGAGTAATGTTACCCTAATTTCTTTCCCTTAATTTTGTTTGCCCTAATTTTTTTGCCCTCTCTTTATCATAATTTAATTGAATAATTATGTCCTAATTTTTTTCCCAATAATTTATGTTTTGCTATCAAATAGTCAGTTGTTTGTAATTTGTGTAAATTATGATTGTATTATCAGATATCAAATTATGACAACATAATCATTTCATTATCAGACATTAGTGGATCGTGTTATTTGTATTGATTATTAATAAACTATAAAACAACGAGACCATATTTTATCTCTTTTGAGTCTTTATAATGATTTTTTCGCATCATAATATATGAAAGTAAATTTTAATGATTATATGTGTAAGGAAACTTTTTGTAGCTACCAACTAATAAAAATTTATTAATAATTATTATTTTATCCATAAATTTAATATATATATATATATATATATGCAGAAGGGCCCAACTTTTGAAGTCTGCCTAAGGCCGTGTAAAACTCAGGGTCGACCCTGTTTATTAGTTGTTGTTCTAACAATTCTATTATCTCATAGTGTTATTAAGGCAAGAGGCACACTAAGGCCCAAGTGTAACTTGGGGCATGGGTGTGGTGCGGGTCTCATCAAAGTAATCTAGACAAAAAACAAATAATGTAAGATAGACTAATAAATCAAATTTCAAAATAAGAAAAATGAAAGAATTTACAAATAGAAGTTTTAAGATAACCAATAATTTTTTAATTTATCATTCGTTGTTTTAGAGTTTTACTTCTTATATAAATCAATGTTTGGTTATAGTCTCTTCCTCATTCTTGGTCTTGACCAAATATGGAGGAACATCAATGTTGTTCGAAATTCAACACAATACACTTTTGGGTGTCTAGTTACCACACCACCCTATCTTAATTTCCATGCCTCTCAAATGGGTCTCTTTCTCTTATATAGTCATCCACTTCTTCGACGAACGGTTATAATCTAATTGCTATAATTAAACTTCTAGAATAATCTAGGAAACCTTCCCCCTTCTTCAATATTTTGGAGTTCTCTATTATACTCTATTACCTAGTGAAAATTTTCATATTTCTTTACAGTACTCAAGAACTTTTTGGATTTCTTTAGGCTTCACTAAGGTTTTCTTACATTCCAAATTCTTTTAGATGTTCTAGAATTTCTAAATTTCTTTAGCATTTTTTTGACTCTTCTTGGTTCTCCTGACATTGAATGCAGTGAAAGATTGTGCTGAATATCAATAGAGCTTCATTCCATATTCGAATCGATTCAACAAGGTCATTTAATGCAACATTTCAGCCATTTGAGTCTCAAAATCTGTATCTAAAGGTAATCTTCGTGAGTTAAAGACGTAATATTCATTTCAAGAACTTCAATCTTGAATTTCAATTTTTGACCTCGAAGAGTATGTTGTTCTTTGGAGTTGTGGTGCTAATAGGTCTAATTGATGAATGGTGAAACACATGAGTAATTTATTGTGCCTCTGTTTATTGGTGAAAAAAATAAAATAAAGTAAGATATTGATTTGCAAATATCTTTGTTTGTGTTTGTTGGTATATTTTGTATTGATGTTTTTGTTTTGTGTGTATTGTTGTGTTTTTTCTGTTTTGCTTTTTGGAGTTATGATTTTTGGCACATCTAATTTGAGAATGTTGATTATGATATAAATTTTCCTAGATATTTCCTTCATTACTAGTACTGAGCGTTGATTTTTTCATGTTGGCTGCAGTCATGTTTTTAAGTGCTTGGTTGTTTATGAGTTTCATTTCTATATGGTCATTGAATAAACTCACCTTAATAAAGAAAGTACTTGTAAAAGACTCATTTTAAAGGAAATGGAAAATGAATAAAGGTTGGGACCCCCTTTGGGGGTCACCCCCTTTACTCCCCTTTGCCACGTGGCAAGAGGTGATTGGAGGAGCAGGAAAAAAAAGAAAAAGAAAAAGAAAAGGTGACCAATGAGAGAGAGAGAGGGTCCAAAGGGGATCCTAAAAAGGGGGGATGAATCATTGTTGAATGGAAAATATATGTTTGGTTTTGTTTCCAAACTCGAAATATTTGAAAAAAAAATATAAGAGAGGATATTTTTTTATTTATTTCTGTATCTTTGATTTTTCTCTCTATCACCAAGTGTGGTAGGCAAGTTTTGTTTTCAAGATGTTTAAAATTTATTTCTAAACTCTCTCCTCTTAGGTTTGATGTTGATGAAAAGTTAACATGCAATACCGTGGGTTATATTGATCTTGGAGTTATCCTTGTGTGTTATTATTATTATTTTTAAATAGATAAAAAGAACTTTATATTGAATTGAATGATATTAATATCTAATAAATATAAGAGAAAATTGGTGATCCAATCTAAGAAGGGTATAAGATATTAGGTCTAGTGAATATTTTTTAGGAAAATTTGACTATAAACCTCCTTTACCTTCCTTTCATTGTTAAAAGGACTAAGAAAAAAATTATACTTTCTAAACCCCCTCATAATTATAAAATCTTACATAAAGGACAAAATTTATTATTTAAATATTTTATTAGACTATTATATCCTCAACTAAATTTTCCCACCTTTTCTACCCACTCTCTCTCCACCTTCTTTGTCTCTCTCCTCCCTCTTTCCCTTCTGACTTTGTTCTCCGCCGACGTGCTCCTTCTCCTTCTCGTTGCCTCGATCGCCGTCGATGGCTGTGACATGATTAGATTACCGTCGGAAACTTTCAGATTCTTCTCCGACGATGATAGCAACAACGGCTATGATGATTCCCTTCCAGATCTGAAGCTCTGTTTCTCGACAATTTTGGTAACTTTTTCTTCTCCGACGATGATAGCAACGTCATCGTCATCACTCTCCTAGCCAAGTCCGGTCAGTTATCAGGTGAAACTCCGGCCATCAACAATGTCGAAACTGATCTCTACAATGAACTCATCAAGAACATCAGGAACGAAATCAACTACGGGCCAGAAAATTGTCTTCCGGTGCGGGAATCGAAGGAGATCGTCTACAAGGAGAAACAGATCGTCTCTAAATTGAGGCATGTTTGGTGAAGCTGTTTGGTTATACATATTTTTTTAAACACAAATTTGAGTTTTGAATATATGTATATATATATATTTGTGTGTATGAGTGTTGTTGAACACATGTATTATTTTCATTGAGATTTGTGATTGTTGATCGAGCTTTAGAAGTTTTTCTTCTCAATTAGATATGTTGATTTGTTGATTAATTTGTTTTGTTTTTGTTTGTTTGTTAGGGTTTTTTTTTTTTTTTTTTGATTTATTTTTGTTGTTTTTGATCTAATTTCATTTGACAGAACTAGAGTAAAATTTTACTATAGTTCTATTGCTCTGTTTTTTGTTTCAGATAATGAGAGTAAAATTTTACTCTTATTCTATTGCTCTGTTTTTTGTTTGAGAGAATTAGAGTAAAATTTTACTCTGGCGTTAGAATGACAGTAAAATTTTACTGTCAAGAGATGGTCATTGCCAAACACTTTAGCCGCTACAAACACTGCCTTTGCTTTTTTACTTTTGTGCAGAGTAACATTTTACTTTTAGCTTTAGAGTCTCACAGTTTACTCATTTTTCAGAGTAAAATTTTACTTTTATACAGAGTAAAATTTTACTTTTGTGTAGAGTCTAACATTTTACTAGTTTTTCAGAGTAAAATTTTACTTTTATACAGAGTAAAATTTTACTTTTAACTTCAGAGTCTCACAGTTTGCTTGTTTTTTAGAGTAAAATTTTACTTTTGTGTAAAGTCTAACATTGTACTAGTTTTTCAGAGTAAAATTTTACTTTTATACAGAGTAAAATTTTACTCTGAAATACACAATGAAGATGGCTTAACAGGAGAGCTGATAGATATGAGGGTAATATAGTAAAAGAAACAAGTTTTAAAATATTAGGGGGTTTTGAAAGTAATTATATAATTCTTATCCTTTTGAAAGACAAACTAGATAGTGAGGGGGCTATCACCAAATCCCCCTATTTTTTATTAGTGGGAGGTTCACATTTTATAAAATATTTTGGTGAGAATTCCTTTTGTTGTTTTGGAAGGACATTTTGTTTTTAATTTTACCACTTAATTTATCTGTTGACTTTTTTTTTTCTTTGTTGACTTTTCTTTGACTACCTATTCAAATTCATATCTATATGTTCAAATTATTTTCTATTTGTTCCAATTTTTTGTCTATCTGTTCAATTTTTTTGACTATTTGCTTAAATGTTTTTAATCTATCCATTGAATTTTTTTTATCTGTTGATTTTTTATAACCTATTTTTTTTTATATATATTTGTTTAAATTCACATCATTGTCAAACTTTCTCTACTTATTTGTTTCTCTCTCCACTTCTCTTTTCTCATATCTATTCAAATCTTGAAACAGATTTGTAACCAAAAAAAAAATTATATGCTAGATCCGTAGGACTTTACCAGGCTTGACTCAATTATCTACACTATTATATATGTAAGCATTGACTTAGTGTCCAAGAGTACGGTGGCTTCTCCTTCTGCTACGTGACATTTTTTTCTATTTTAAAATAAAAAAATATTATGCAAAAGTGTGAACAAGATTTGAACCCAAACATTGGGTTTCATTAAGAACACTTTTACCATTTAGACAACATACATATTATGATATTAGTTTATTTATTATTTATTTTTATGCTTGCTTAATTTTGTTAAAATTAACACAGATTTGTATTTTACATATATATATATATATATTAAAGGGTTTAGGGTTTCCAAACCCAGTCACATAGTTTTTCACATCAAAACTAAGTCTCAGTGAGTATCTATGTTAAGACATAGATGGGTTGTCAAGCGGCAGGAGGCAACGATTGAAGGAAGAAGAGAAGCTTGAAGCACTCGATGAAAGCACCGAAGTCTTCTCTCTCTAACTTCTCTAACTTTCTCGCACTTAGTCGCTGTTTGGTATTGACTTTTTTAGTTAGCTTTTTTGAGTTGGGACTTTTTTAGCTTGGGACTAAAAAGTTCGTTTGGTTTGGCTTGTTTGACTTTTGTGAGAGAAAAAGTGAAATGATTACGATTTGAATGTGACATTTTAACTTATTGGCTTATTTAGCTTATTTTGTCTTTTGTGATTTTTTAACCCAAACTAGTTAGCCAAACAAGGGTTTAGTCTCCACCGCCGAGTCTCGGCAAGTATTAGAACTCCAGTGACGCTAACGCCGATATCGATCCACACCTTAGGGTTCGAGATGTGAATCTTGCTGAGACTGAATTGCTGCAACATGATCGAGATGATTAGAGATAGATATGAGGTAAGGGGCTCTGAAACCTTAACCCTAGCTCAGATCTGAGGTAAGGAGGTTGGAGGCAATGAAGAAAATGATGAGGAAGAGTGGGGAGAGATGAAGGGACGACAACGATTGGCTGTGACGGAAGTGCTTGTGAGTGATGCTAAAATCGAAGACGGTGGCAATAATGGAGACAACGGTGGCGGCGGTGAAATGGAGACGATGGCAGCGACTAAGATCGACAGAGGAGAGAGAGAGAGAGAGAGAGAAATCGGATGAGATGTTTTTTAGCACAAAGGGAGATATATGAGAGGAATGAAATGAGAAACAAATAAAAACGTGAGAGAGGCGAGGATGTAGAGGGGTATTTTGATCATTTGCGATAACTTATCATTATGAACATAATAAATTAGCGCTTGAACCTTCACCCTAAATACAATGGACCATTTATATAGAGAGTGTCAAAATCTATATATGGAAATAGAATAAATTGTAAGTTAATTGATTGACAACTAATATACACCTATTATACACATTAACAATTTTCTTGATTTTAATTGTTTATTTTTACATTTTAAAATTTGTAACACTCGGCATTATTATTATGATGCTGACATTTTCAAACCCTGGTTATTGAGTAGAAAAAAATAATATGTTGCGTCATAATGTATTGCTATTGTACCAATATTTAAATTTGAGACCAGGTATTCTACCAAGATGAATTTCATGATTTTTTATTTTTTTTTTGGTACTTCAGAATTAACAATAAATAAATTAAAAGTGAATATTTTAATTTCTTTTGCATTTCTTGTATTTATGTGTGTTTTTTTTTTTTTTTTTTTGCGTTCAATGTGTCTTTTGCATTTCCTAGATCTGCACATCTAGGGAAAGGCGGTTGTCGATAGCTTCCGAAGGACTTCCTCTTCCCCTCCCAATCCTTCTCTCTTCTTTGGAGGCTGTCGATATAGGCAAAGCCAGGGACATGTCCCTCCTCAACTTTTTAAAAAACATATTTAAGTCTAAAGTTTTAAAAATATCTGTCAATTTGTTCCTTTTAAAATTATATATAATCTTTTAAAATTTGTTAAATTTTTAGCCCATTATTTTATCATTTAAAAAAATCTTGCAATTTATGTACTTTAATTTTTTTATTGTACACTCAAATAAAGTAGAACTTTATGTTGTTAATAAGATACTTTGAGATTATCAAGATTTTATTAAATAATGGATTGATTGTTTGATTATTAAATTAACATTTTCCCTCATTGTTCTTCTAATGAACTTCATACACCATTGACTTGAACACATCTTAATTTGAGAACTTAGTTAAAGTCAAAAATTGACTTTTAATCAATTTTAGATCACATTATCTCTTTACTTTTTTATACATTTTTTTCAAAAAACAAAAAATCAAAAATCAAAAACAAAAATCAAAAAATTAATTTTTAACCAACTTCTTAAAACAATTGATTCTTTATTTGCTTCACAAGAAAATCTATGGAAACATTTCTTTTATTATATATATTTTATTTGCATTTTATATTTTTCTTTTTGTACACTTATTGTTTGATGTTTTTAAAACTTAAATGTTATGGGCTCACTTGACAAGCAACTGTTTTAGCCTAAAATCAAAAAATTATTAAAAAAATAAAAAAATCCAAAAATTTATAATCTATACTAAAAAGTTAAAGATTTTATTTTCTCTATACTTTTTGCATATTTTTTTTTTAAAAACTAAAAAGTCATTCTAATTATACTAGTTTTTTTTACTTCATATTTCAATTAAAAGATCAAAAAATTATTAAAATAGTCTATTATCAAACGATGCCTTAATTTGTTGTAATGGTATGTATTCTATTGTAATAGTTTTAAAATATTAAGATTACTTCTATTTTATTTTATTCAATTTAACTTAATATTTTGTCTTAATATTGCATCCCTTAGCAAAAATTCTAACTTTGCCACTAGCTGACAATCCCCTCCTACTAGTTGCGCACATCTAGAAAATGCAAAAAACACATCCAATGCAAAAAATAAATAAGTTTAATTTATGGAGGGGGGGATTGTGTGTACTGAAGGTTTTTCTTATCAACTCATTAATATTTTTTTTTTGTTTTTGGTTTTTTTTTTTTTTTTTTTTTTTTCAAATTGTTAGTTGAGGCTATCAAAAACATGTGACAATATAGTGATGGTAATACTATACAAACTAACAATTTTTTATGAACGTTTTAAATTTACATGAGTTATTTTTGAAAAAAAATTATTGAAAAGTCTAATCTAATAATTGTGTAAGGTGTTAGGTCCAGTGAAATTTTTTTATTGGTGATAAATCCACGTTTTGTAAAATAATTTGGTGATAAATTTTTTTATTATTTTTAAAGGCATTTTATTTTCAAATTTATCATTTTAATTTTTATTAACAGCTATCTGTTGAATGTTTTTTTTCTATCTATCTGTTAAAATTCTTGTCTTATTTTTTTTATCTGTTGAAATTCTTGTCCTAATTTTTTCTATTTATTGAAATCTCCTTTTATCTATTTAATTTTTTGAACAGATCTGGACCTTTAGGAATCTACTCTCAGCCTTTTGAACATATCCGAGCATTGTTTTGAACACATCTGTTCAATCCCCAAAGCATGATCTCATCCTCTTCAAACAGTTTTGTTGGAAAATAATGGTTTTGTGATGACTTTAATACAATATTAAAGTGGGTGTCAATCCTCAAATGAGGTGGATTAAAATGGGTTTAGATTAGTTATAGTGAAATCTTTACACTACAAAAAGAATGACCAAAAGCCATTAAGATTTGAATGAGAAATTGACTCATTAAGTTAATCTCATGAAAGAGGTGTTGGGAAAGGTGTAAAATTTTCTATCCTACATTGATTGTAGAGGAGATCATTTATAGGTATTTAAATCCCATTTTTTGCCTAAGGGTGTGAGCCATTTGGGCATCTAAGTTTCCTGAAGGAAGGGAGTTACGGATGCTTCAAGAATGGACTTTGGCTGAGACTATGGTTAAAGTTGGTTATGCAAAAATTGCCACACGCATACACGCGCCTGTCTCCCGTCTACCCGGACCAAACAAGGCCGGAGCTGGTCCGGGTCCGTGGATCTTAGGCTTAAGGCTTGGATTGAGTATGGAGGTTGGGCTTGGCCCTTTTTGGGCCAAGCCAGATCTGTGGACTACAGGAATGTACACACAATACACATGTGTGTACATAATATGTGTAACCTCTCTACATTTATGATGGGTTAATCCATCAATTTTGCAAGTTAATACAAATTTTTTTCCTGCATTGGTAATGGGCCTTGATGGCAGGAGTCTTTTCCTCTCTCCCTCCATGTATATAAAAGGAGGCCCTCTCTTTCAGTTTTCACTACCAGAAAATTTGCTATCTTTGTGTTATTCCAAAATTTAAATTTTTTATTTTTCTTACTGTGAGAGAGTACTGCCTTAATTCTGTTCAACGGTACCTAAGTTCCCGAGCCGAGGCAACTTTGGTGACGACGGACACGTGGCCTTTGGCACAAGTCATAGGTTTCTTAAATTTTTTCAAAATAAAATATTTAGGTGGCGACTCTGTATCTATTAAAACAGTCTAATTTTGGCACTTTTGATTCAAAATCGATTTTCCAAAACGATTTGTTGGATTTGGACTCTTTGGTGTTTATCAGTTTCACATTGCACTTATGAGATTAGATTCAGAACCGCGGGAGTTCGAACGATAGGGCTTTCTTTCAAACCTTCTGAAAGGTGGCGCGAAAAAGCCGAGTTACAAAGTCCTTTGTGGAAAGAAGCAATTAAGAGTGAGATTGACTCCATCTTACAAAATCATACTTGGGAGTTAGTTGATCTACCCCTAGGCAGTAAGGCCTTGGGAAGTGAGTGGATCTTTAGAAGAAATATGCAAGAAGATGGATCAATTGATAAGTATAAAGCTGGGCTAGTTATCAAAGGATATAGGTAATAAAAAGGCCTGGATTACTTTGATATGTATTTATCTGTAACAAAGATTACATCCATTCGCATGGTGATTATAATAGCAACTTTACGTGGTTTGGAGATACATTAGATAAATGTAAAGACAGCTTTCTTAAATGGAGATTTAGATGAAGAAATCCACATGGAGCAATCCGAGGGGTTTTCAGCTCCAAGACAAAATAAGAAAGTCTGTAAGCTTATCAAATCATTGTATGGTTTGAAGCAAGCTCCTAAACAATGGCATGAGAAGTTTGACAACATTATGTTGTCAAATGGGTTCAAAATCAATGAGTGTGACAAATGCGTATATGTCAAAGACACTGACAGAGGTTATGTCATTCTGTGTCTATACGTTGATAACATACTCATTATTAGTATTAATGATGAGATGATAAGAACTACCAAGAGATTGTTAAACTCTAAGTTTGACATGAAAGATGTGGGCCTTGCAGATGTAATTTTGGGTGTTAAGATTACAGAACATCTGATGGTATTGTACTTTTTCAATCTCATTATATTGAGAAAATACTTGAGAAATTTGGTAAATCAGATACAAGTGTGTGCAGGGGCCGTAGACTTGAATCGACACTTGACCAAGAATAATGGTGAGAGTGTCTCTCAGCTAGAATATTCTCTGGTCATTGGGAGTTTGATATATTTGATGAGTTATACAATGTCGGATATAGCCTACTTTATTAGTAGGCCTAGTAGATACACGAGCAATCCCTGATGCCACTCACTGGAAGGGTATCGTTCGGGTATTAAGGTATCTCCATTTCACCTGAGATTATGGGCTGCATTACACCAGATATCTAGCAATAATAGAAAGCTATAGCAATGCAAATTGGATATCTGATGTTAGGGATTCGAAATTCACTATTAGTTATGTGTTCACATTTGGAGGGGCAGCTGTGTCTTGGAAATCTTCCAAGCAAACTTGTATCTCACAATCAACGATGGAATCGGAGTTTATAGCGTTGGATAAAGTAACAGAAGAGGCGAAATCGTTTCACTAATTCGTTGAAGATATTCCACGTTGGTTGAAACTTGTGCCAACCATTTGTATTCATTATGATAACCAATCGGCTACTGGACGGGCATAGAGTAACATGTCTAATGGAAAGTCTAGATATATTCGTCGCAGACATAATTTCATATGACTATTACTCTCTAAAGAAGTTGTCACTTTAGACTATGTGAAGTCTAAGGACAACATTGTGGATCCGCTAACTAAAGGGTTAACTCGATTGTTAGTAGAGAAGTCGTCAGAAAGAACAGGTTTAAGGCCTTTAGTGTAAAGTGTTACCGGAATGGAAACTCAACCTAGTTGACTGGAGATCCCAAGATCTAGGTTTAATAGGACAACTTAATTACGTGTAACGATGGTATGTCACTGAGGAGGGTAAACCTCCAGTCATTCCTTTATCAGTGATACCTACAAGTGTAGAGGTTAAGCTGGGCTTTTAATGACTCTAGAGTGTTGAGTTGTTGAGTTGAGTATAGTAAGATACTCAAGTAGAGTCACTTATATGAGTGTGAAGTGGGGCCGTTTCTATAAGAATTAACAAGGTCGAATTCTTTAAACCACTCATAGAACCAGCTAGTGTTCCAAGGCCAAATCGGACACAACAGTGAGAACAGAACGATGGTTGAAGTAATACCTGTGTGAGGTCTGTTGTCTTGGCTTACATAAACGGCAGCACAGTTTAAGACTTCGTGTTCACTGGGCAGCTATTAAATCTGATAGACTTCACTAGAAAGGGTTCAAAACCAAAAGCTATCTTTTTCGATGCACTCTCTCTCTCTCTGAGTCTTTGTTGTTACGCGTTGTCCGTTTGTTGTTATTTGGTCAATTTTTATTCATGTGGGGGATTGTTAAGAAGTAATGGTTTAGTGGTGACTTTAATGTAATAGTAAAGTGGGTGCCAATCCTCAAGTGATATGAATTAAAGTGGGTTTAGATTCTTTGTAGTGAAATCTTTACAACACAAAAAGAATGACAAAAAACTATTAAGATTTGAATGAGAAATTGACTCATTAAGTTGGCGTCATGAAAGAAGTGTTGGAAAAGGTGAAAAACCTTCTATCTTACATTGATTGTAGAGGAGAGCATTGATGGGTATTTAAATCCTAATTTTTGCCTAAGGGTGTGAGCCCATTGGGGTATCCAAATTTTTCGAAGGAAGACAGTTATGGATACTTCAAGGATGGACCTGGGCTGAGACTATGATCCAAGTTGGTTATGTAAAAATTGTCGCTCGCCCGCTCGAACCGGATTGGTCCGAGTCCGGGTTTGTGGTCTGTGGGTCATGGATCGTGGATCGTGGATCTTGGGACTTGGGCTTGGGCTTGGGCTTGAGCTTGCTAGACTAGATTGAGTGTGGGGGTTGGGCTTGGCCCACCCATCTTAATCTTTTTGGGCCAAACCAGATCTGTGGGCTTTAGGAATATACACACAATACACGTATATATAAAATGTGTAACCCCTCTGCATTCATGATGGATTAATCCATTAGTTTTGTAGGTTAATACAAAATTTATTTCTGCGTTGGTGATGGGCCTTGATGGCAAGAGCCTTTTCCTCTCTCCCTTCATGTGTATAAAATGAGGCCCTTTCCTTCAATTTTTACCACCAGAAATTTTGCGATCTTTGTGTTCTTCCAAAATTCTAGTTTTTTATTCTTCCTATTGTAAGAGAGTGCTCTGCCTTAGTTCTATTCGCCAAAGCTACTCAGTAGGTGCCTTGCTGTAGTTGGTCTAATCGTCGTATCTTGGAAAACAGACACCGAACAACCTCTAGTACCCAACCAGTGAGGTGGCAAATCTGTTTCAAGGAGACTACCTAGTGCAGGCTTCGGTTTGCTTCCTTTTGCCATTGTATTTTATTCTGTAATTTTGTTCTATCTACTTGTAATTTGTCTAGCATATTTCTTATTATGAAATCTAAATTGTTAATTATGAATCTGTTTGTTTTATTTAAGTACACAATTTACACAACAAATTCAACCCTCAAAACTTCTAATATCTATTACAAACCAATAACAACATATTCAAATCTCGTCTAACAATATCAACGCGTCATTGGCTCGCTCAACCTACTTATACACCGTGATAATTGTTGGTTAATAAACCAGTTCCCTCTTAGACATTCTATCAAACACCTTATTACCATCATCAATCAAACTACATTTCGTATGCATGTCAACCAAATCAAGCTCAACATACATACCTGAATTGAGCCCAACTCTTATGACTTTTGATTCACATCGCAAAGAACCATAAAATAAATATGAAACGACACCTTGGAACCGCTAGGATCTATGAAGGGCGGGAGTTTGAGTTAGCAGATAGATTGGTGGCATTAAGGGTGATGAACTTAGTATGGAAGACGGCGTTTACGGTGATTTCGGCGGCCTTGGTGAACTTATAGTGACGAGGTCGGTTTGAGGTTGATATCGTAACATTTAGGAACAACGAATTATAGGTGACGAGGTCCAGATCTCCGTCGTGCTCGACCGTCGTGACCACATCTCCACTGTTATCTCTTTTTCTTTGTCGATCTAGGGTTTTCAGATCTAAATAGTTCACTACACACATAAACATGCACATATATACATATAGAGAGAGAAACCCAGAGCTTTTTAGAGAGAGAAAATGAAGATGATTGAAAAAACAGCCCTCTCTCTCATACTTATCCCCATCATCTTTCTTTTCATCACCTACTTCATTTTCATTAGAACCATTGATGTCATAGAAAGGCTTCGGTGGCGGTGGAAGACGGAAGAGGAGGGTTTCAGCTGCAGCGACGACACGATTATGGTTTAGGCAACAACACATGTATCTTAATTGAAGAAGAAAGAGGGCTTCGGCATTGGAGGAAACAATAGTGGTGGTAGACGACGAAAGAGAAAGGCTTTGGTGATAGTGAAATTGGTGCGATGGTTTTGGGGAGAGAGAGGAAACACAATTCTGTAGGTTTAGTTTCAGTTTTCTAAATTCAATTTTCTAAAAACTGAATTTTCTATTTTTCATATTTTTTTAGTGAATATTTTTAAACTTTTAACTAATTTTTTTTTTTATTTTTAGTGAATATTTTTAAAATTTTAATTATTTTTTTAAGATGAACTTTACTTAGATGTATTTAAAAAGTAAAATATTTGTAAAAAAATATTTTAAAAAATTAATAAATAAATACGAAAACAAAAAATATACTGAATTCTCGTATTTTTTAAAAATATTTTTTGGTATTTAGTTAATTTTTTAAATCTTTTTTCACATATATTATACTTTTTAAGTATATTTATATTAGGTATATTTAAAAATTTTAAAAAATGCTTAGAATATTAAAAAAAATTAGTGAAAACAAAAAAAATATACAAAAAATAAAAAATTTTAATTTTTTGAAAAGTAAATCCTGAAAATAGAAACCAAACAAGCTGATTAGGGATCTCTCATTTCGGTATAGGTCCGTGAAGTTGATAGAGTATATATATGGATAATTTGATCATTTCACAAAATCATACCCTTATAAATAAAATTATTTAGCATGTGAACTTTTAAGTAAAAAAATTTAAATTTAGATTTATAGGCTGGGTGCCTTATTTCAATTACATTAGTCTAGTCTAGGGAGTCCTTTTTTAAATATTTCATAACTAGTGTTTCACCCGTGTTATGTACGGGTTGTATTTATAATTATTTGTATATATGTGAATTGTGATTTTTATTTTTATTTTTATTCTTTTGCACACAGAAAAAGGATAACAAATGCAACATATCTTCAATCAATTATTTTAAATTTGCTTTTATTCAAAATTTCAAAATAATGTACAGGGCAAAATTTATAACTAAATTAAGAAAAAATCTATTCCTAACTACATTTTTTTACTTCTATATAAATGCTTAAAAAAATAAACCTGAAAAAAGTAGTCAATACTAAAAGTTTGCGGAAAAAAATTTATTTTAAAAAACAGTTTTCAAAGAAACACCACCTGATTACACAATCTAAAATACCTTCTCTAAGTGAGTTGTTGATAATACCTCACCAAGCGATCCAAGTGTCTCGCCTCCAAAGTGATTCACCTTGCACTCTCTTTGATGTATTTTTGTGTATATATTTTCTACAGACCTTAAAAATTCTGATGGCCAATTTTTGTATCAAATACATCTGATATATATACACAACACATGATAGAGTTTGCATATAGGTGGGATCCTTAGGGATCTCTATCTTTTAGTTGTGGGGATAAAATAAAAGATGTATCTTTTATTTTAAATATACAGGATACAACTTATCCAATTTTTCATTAATTATCTTTTAAACAGATAATATAGAACTTCCACTAATTGCAATAATGTCCATCAACACATTACAATTAAACCCCTAAAAGTAGAGAATTACAAGTGAGGCCCTTTCTTATAATTAATCACAAATTTCCTTCCACCAAACTATATTCCACATGAGCTATTAGGTATGGACAAATTTATCACTATCAAAAGCCCTAACTCATGTAACCAAATTCTAAATTTTTCCTTCTTCTAATTGGACCCTAAAAGCATTTTCCAAAAAATAGTATTTTTACAATTATATATGTATAAAATATTTTTACGAAAAAGTAACCGGCCGGTTTTCTTTTGGTCCAATGTTAATAGGAAAAATTGCTTGAATATACTTTCTCACTTTGAGAATGGTGGATTCCATGTTAAGCACCTATATAAATTAATTACCACTCACATAACCCAACATGTCCGTGTATAGCCTTTGATTCGGCGTCACCGATTGACAATGTCAAAGTTAAATGAATAGTTAATTAATTTATACAAGCCTCTCAGGTCAAAGGAAAATAAGTATATTGTAATAGAACTACCTTTTAAACTGACAGTGATCATTCCATAGGTGTTCTTAAAACCGATCCTATTCAGTGCATGTACTTAATGCATAACACCCACATATTTGCTTAAGGTCACTACCTCAATGATGGAGTTAATCATTCTATCATATAGCAGCAAAACAGGTGTAAGCTGTAGTAGTGTGATGCCCAATCAACACCCATAGCCTAGAACATTAATTGGGTCTACAAGGCACCGAAAAATCATAACTCCCAGCTTTTGGTTCATTAACCATTAGCATGTTTTTTCTACAATGTTACCCAAGGGACCTTATGTTCACATCATATGTAACATTAAATATAACATTACCCATAATAACATACAAAATGCAAAATATAAAATGCCAAGCAATTTATTTAATCAGTCAATAAAGTCAACAAATTGGTTTTTGAGGGCACAAATGCTAACATTCTCCCACTTGCACTCAAAACCAATTACACATGTATTTAATACCATTCTCTTTTAAATAATTTCGAAAATTATATAAAAGGTATTCTCCCCATGATTTGATCGAAGAGCTTTGATACTTTTTCCAAGTTGCTACGAAATTCCTTGAACTTTGCAAAGGATTCAGACTTATGTTTCATTAGGTACAAATAATCATACCTAGAATAATCATCGGTGAATGTAATGAAATAGTAAAAACCATCTCTTGCCATGTGATTTATTGGACCACAAATGTCTGTGTGTATTAATCCCAAAACTTCTATGGCTCTAATTCATTTTCCCAAAAATGGAATTTTAGACATTTTTCCTTACAAGCAGGGCTCACAAATTGGATAAGGCTCAATTTTCAAAAAATCTAAAGGCCCATCCTTGACCAATCTATTTAGACGTTCTAAATTGATATGACCGAGTTTCAAGTGCCACATGTAAGTTTGATTAACATCCCTTTTTCTTTTAAGGGTAACATACCGATGGATGTATCATTCTCAACACAATTAATGGAATTATCAATAGGACTAATAAAATAAAGACCATCTATTAAAATGCCAGAAACCACAAATTTATTATTGTGCTTAATAACAACTTTTGAAGAAAAGGAAAAATAATATCCCAACGAAATTAACTTTGAAACAGAAATTAAATTTCTACGGATGTCTGGCATAAATAGACAATCTTCTAAAACTAGAGTTCTATTAAATGATAATTCCAAATAAAAAATTCCTATGGAAACTGCAGCAACTGTTGCACTTGTTCCCAACTTTATTAGCATCTCCCCTTCATTAAGCCTTCTGGTCTCCTCGAACCCCTTCCGAAGGTTTGTCCTTTTTCAGTGTTGCCAAATAATGACGGCAGTTTCTCTTCGAATGGCCAGGCTTTCTACAATGGAAACAATTTCCTTTGCTTTTGTTTTTTATCTATGCCCTTTTTAGAAACACCTTGTGTTTTTCCAGAGAACTTAGAGCCCATAGATTCTTTATTAAAATTATTCTTGCCCTTAGGCTTGAATTTTCTAGGACTTTCCTTCTCACCCATCATCACAGTGGGTTGGCTCTTTTTAATAAGATCTTCTACTGCTTGCAACATATTGAGCAGCTCTGATGGTGCAACAATCATCTTATTCATATTGTAATTCAAAATAAACTGATTATAAGAATCTGGTAAAGATGAAAGTATCGCATCAATTTTAGTTTTCCCATCAATATCTGCACCCAAAGTTTCCAGTATGTTAATGAAAGATATCATTTTTAGAACATGTTCCCGTACTGGAGTACCTTCCACCATTTTAGTGGACATCAAACCTTTCATGGTTGTTTGGCGTGCACTTCTGCTTTGTTCTCCAAACATTTCTTTCAAGTTAACCATCATGTCTTTTGCAGTAGGAACACCCTCATGCTGCTTTTGCAACACATTGGTCATTGAGGCCAATATGTAGCATTTTGCAACATCATCTGCCTCATACCACTTCCTAACAACCTCACGTTGTTCATCAGTGGCATTCGCCTCAGGAAGCGCAGGTGGATCAGTGGTTAGGACATGGTTCAATTTTTCAGCAGTGAGGACAATTGTTAAATTTCTCTTCCAGTCCACATAGTTTGATCCAGTCAAACGATTATCATCAAGAATTTTGGACAAAGGATTAAAGTTGTTCATTTTTAACTGCATATGTTAAAAATTAAAACATGTGTCAAAAGAATATAAGTATTGCATTGTATATAAATCCATAGGATGCGGGATTTTGAATCTACTATGGTAATGCTCACTAGAACAATTTATAACCCCACAAATATAACATTTATATTTAAAACATTCATAGTGAGCATTGGGAAACCAATCCTGCATGTACAAAAATTTCTTTTGAAATAAGTGAACATACCTTGAATGGGTGGGTAGCTACTACCCATCATAATATCATCTCATGTTACCATTTTTATTTTTCTTTTAGAAAAATTAAATTTATTTATGACTCCCAATTTTTCTTTTAGCCCCCAAATCAACTCATATGACACCTTTTGGTTATCATATAGTATTTGTCTAAGTGCAAACCATTGTTTAGATACATAGCATGAACATGTAAGATTATGCCTTCATTTTAGCCGACACTCCCACTAGTCACACTTATACTTTTCACAAAATAAATAAAACAAACTAATTAATTAAAACCCAACCGACCCTTTTGGTATCAATTGAATCTCAATTAATTAGAATTTTTATTTACCAACAATGGAGGGCCATAGGCATTATTTTTCTTAAAATAATCCTATTTAACACTTAATTATTAAGATAGGGTACCAATAACATTTATAACTAATTTATCTCCATAAAATAGCAAATTAAATTTTCATGTTATCATAAGTAACATGAAACCCACAAAAAAATATATATATAATCATGAATATGGTTATATGCCATCAACAGTAAAATAATTTTCGGGAGAAAATTTACAAAGATTTTTATCAACTGAACAACCTCCCACTAACTATGACATGTCTAAAGCATGATAAAACATTAATTCCACACGATAACATCTCAATGTAATTCATAAAATAAAACATGTTAGAATATTTAATCATGGAATTAAAATTCATCGATATAAATAAATCATGTAATTTAGAATAACAATATACAACAAGTTCTTATCATTTAAAAGATCTTAACATGTTGTATACAATATTTACATAATGCCATAGCATATTTCTATGATTTTTGTAATTTTTTGAAATTTTCTAGAATTATAAGTAATTAATAATTGTACAGAAAATCAGAAACAAATATTACAGAATCTGAAAAATAAAAAAATTATACCAGTAAATAAAATTACATAGCATTAGTCTACTGTAAAAATTTCAAGTCCAGAATCAAAGTCATGCTTCACCAAGAGCAAGTTAACATAAAAAAAATTGAATTATTCATTAATGAAAAATATTTTACTTTCCATAAAATTCTAGAACTTTAAAATCTTGTAGAAAAATGATTATGAGTCCAATGGTATAAGTCATGCTTTAAACAGAATTACAACGAATAATATAGAAGCAATTAACTTGGTTTTAAAATAAAAGACCAAACAAACAGGCCTTAATAAGTCCACGGTTGCATTGGTAGAAACGGACGATATCATTATACGTGTCAGTGACGTAGCGCACAGGTCTGCAGCCCTCTCCTTATTATTATTATTATTATTTTTTTATTATTATTATTATTTTTTTTTTCTTAAAACTGTAATCATGCATATGTACATTCATCAACAGTAAGCAAAAATAAATAATAAAAATAAAATAATGATTCCATGTGAATGTTTGCCTTTAGCCAATCCAACAATAAAAATAAAAACTTAGGCTGCACCCTTATCACCGAATTTAAACAGTAACCTTTTTTTTTTTTTTTTAATACTGTTTCGGTCCTTTTCTTTTGTGATTAATACAAGAAAATATAGATTATATATTCACAAATTATATAATCAACTATTATGCAAGACAACATTGAATATTCAATATATATATATATATATTTTTTTTTATCAGACTATAAAAAACAATAATATAGATTAATGCAATCAAAGTGGGTGGCTCTGATACCAATGAAAGTTTGCAGAAAAAAATTTATTTTGAAAAACAGTTTTCAAAGAAACACCACCTGATTACACAATCTAAAATACCTTCTCTAAGTGAGTTGTTGATAATACCTCACCAAGCAATCCAAGTGTCTCGCCTCCAAAGTGATTCACCTTGCACCCTCTTTGATGTATTTTTGTGTATATATTTTCTACAGACCTTAAAAATTCTGATGGCCAATTTTTGTATCAAATACATCTGATATATATACACAACACATGATAGAGTTTGCATGTAGGTGGGATCCTTAGGGATCTCTATCTTTTAGTTGTGGAGATAAAATAAAAGATGTATCTTTTATTTTAAATATACAGGATACAACTTATCCAATTTTTCATTAATTATCTTTTAAACAGATAATATAGAACTTCCACTAATTGCAATAATGTCCATCAACACATTACAATTAAACCCCTAAAAGTAGAGAATTACAAGTGAGGCCCTTTCTTACAATTAATCACAAATTTCCTTCCACCAAACTATATTCCACATGAGCTATTAGGTATGGACAAATTTATCACTATCAAAAGCCCTAACTCATGTAACCAAATTCTAAATTTTTCCTTCTTCTAATTAGACCCTAAAAGCATTTTCAAAAAAATAGTATTTTTACAATTATATATGTATAAAATATTTTTACGAAAAAGTAATTGGTCGGTTTTCTTTTGGTCCAATGTTAATAGGAAAAATTGCTTGAATATACTTTCTCACTTTGAGAATGGTGGATTCCATGTTAAGCACCTATATAAATTAATTACTACTCACATAACCCAACATGTTCGTGTATAGCCTTTGATTCGGCGTCACCGATTGACAATGTCAAAGTTAAATGAATAGTTAATTAATTTATACAAGCCTCTCAGGTCAAAGGAAAATAAGTGTATTGTAATAGAACTACCTTTTAAACTGACAGTGATCATTCCATAGTGTTCTTAAAACCGATCCTGTTCATTGCATGTACTTAATGCATAACACCCACATATTTGCTTAAGGTCACTACCTCAATGATGGAGTTAATCATTCTATCATATAGCAGCAAAACAGGTGTAAGCCGTAGTAGTGTGACGCCCAATCAACACCCATAGCCTAGAACATTAATTGGGTCTACAAGGCACCGAAAAATCATAACTCCCAGCTTTTGGTTCATTAACTATTAGCATGTTTTTTCTACAATGTTACCCAAGGGACCTTATGTTCACATCATATGTAACATTAAATATAACATTACCCATAATAACATACAAAATGCAAAATATAAAATGCCAAGCAATTTATTTAATCAGTCAATAAAGTCAACAAATTGGTTTTTGAGGGCACAAATGCTAACATACAAATATTATACATTAAGTAAAAAAATGTGATGAGCAATTATACTTACATAAAATTACTATAGTTTTAATTTCAAATTTAAAATAAAAAATAAAAAAACTATTTTAAAAACATTCTGTTTAGTTATTACCAAATAGAATTTTCTTCACAAAAAAGAAAGTTATAAAATTTTGTTACAAATTTTCAAATGTCTATAGTTAAACATTATATTCTATTTACTTGTTTGTTTGCTTTCTTACTTTGGGAGTTTTGATCTTTAATTTTTACTCCACATTCATTGTATTATTTTATTTATTTTTCTTCTTTTTACTTGATTTTTACATGATACTTCTTTCATACTGCATCTCCGAGTATATTAGTGAAAATATCATACACTTAAAATGCACAAAATTATAATATATCAAAAAAAAATAATAATAATTGCCCAAAACTAAAGCTACATAAGAAAAAATAAAAAAATAAAAATAAAATGAAATTGTTTGAAATAAAAAATGATTTATTTATTTATTTATTAATTAATTTTTAAAAATAAACTTTTAAACAAAACAAAGAAAACTATATATATAAAAAAAAAAAGTACATAGACCAAACATAAAATATAATACAAAAAATAAATGAATTATAGGATTTTCAAAAAGTGAGACTTACAAACAAATTTTGTAAAATCTTGTCTATTCATATACTTTTTGTGTATATTTTTTGTTCTTTTAATCCCGAGAATGACAGTGAAATAGTTTACACTTCTTGCATTAGGTCCATCTAATAGTTTTAGTAAATACAAATGTAACAAATTTTATGATACAAAACACAAATAATTGTGTGACAAAGTATCTAAAAAAAATGAAAGTAATGTTCAATGATGATGTAGAAATACACCTGACATTTTAATTGGAGGTATAAACAGATAAATTCTATAAAAAAAAAAAGAAGACAACCATTATTTTTCATCACAACAATTACATAACTCAATATACAATTTTAATGTCTCTCATTCTTTTACACGTCCAATTCTCTATAAATATTAGAATGAATGCATGAATTAAAAAAAACATTTAAAGAGATAAAAGATGCGGTTTGAGACCTTTCAATTGTTAAATTCTATTAATTAATAGTTATTTGGCTTTAATGGTTGGATTTCTAATATTTGCTAGCCATTAAAACTAAATTCTTTGGTTTCAGCTGTATTCTGTAACGCCCTCAAAATAAAGAGGATAATCCAACTCAAGAGATTCACAAACATAATAAGAAATGTATTACTTTCATTCATCAGAGTTTATATTACAAAAGAGATTACATGCGTTATACTTTCATAAATATTCATTCTGAAATTACAGCATATAATGTTAATTAATTACAACAAAATAAATGCCCTACGGGCTTACATCTTTCCAAAATATTACTTGGTTACAACAAAAGAGTCCTAAGCTCTATACATATAAAGCCCTCGGCTTGGATAAATATTTAACACAAAACAAAATAACAAAATGGAGCCTTCAGCCCCTAAACTTCCCAAACTATGTCTTTGGAGGTGGTATCTCACCTGTACCTGAAAATAGTTTCCCAAGTAGGATGGGCTAAAGCTCAGTAAAGATATGCTAAAATAGTATATGAGATTTAACTAAGATATAAGCATTAGATAAATGTGCAATATTTCATAACCAACACATATTCTTTCCACGACCATTCAATATAGATAACTACACCTCATTCCATTTCCATTTATCCATTTCGGATTAATCTGTTTACCAAATTCATTATCATCTAATCAACCAAAATGAGACTACAACTCAAAGGTTTACAATCTAATACATTCATCAACCCAACATTTCTATTTTCTTGCCATTTTACGGTATTCATATCCGAGGGAATCGACACCCATATATATATAAGATTTCGGGACTTTTACCCTGGACATTCTAGCCAACTTAGTTTTCAATAGAGTACATCCCCTATCTCCTCCCAAACAATGATATATATACAATGTATTTAAAAGCACTGTCATATACAATGACTAACCAAATCACATATTCAATAGTTTAATCAAACCGTCATATTCAATGACATAATTCAAATGATTAGTTTCAATTTACCTAATTCTCATACAGTTTCTACAACAATCATAACTATCCTCCACCAATAGCCCCAAGCAGGTATTTCTAAACAGATATACAATCCGTCAAACAGATAATTTATCAAATTTTCGTAGGTTAATGATTCATCAAATCTAATTACACCATTCATTCATACACTTCCCTAATTTCATATTTTCCCATGTTAATTTCATTATTTATTCAAAATAGTTATTTAACACAAAGTAGAGCAAAACCTTCTCCTTTTTTCGAATACCATTCCCAAGGCCCAATCTCAACATTGATTTTCATATAACATCATAATCAAGTCCTCACCTACATATATGGAGCCAAATATAGAAAACCCCTCTTTCAAAATTCAAACCCAAACCCTAACTTTACCCAAATTTCCTCAAATTCCACAATTTACACAAAATGACAAATACCTAGGTTAAAACCTATATCAAAGAGTAGATTATCCCTACCTCAAGTGTAGAAGCTCAAAGGAAGAATGGAAGAAGCCTCAAAGATGTCCAAACTCGATTTTGCTCGGATGAAATGGAAACCCACAAGATGCTCTATCTTGTTAATAAAGGGACAAGGGTTGAGAGATCCCCAAATCAAGGTGTATTTATAGAGAGAGAGAGTTTTAGAGAGAGAGAGAGAGTTGGATTAGGGTTCTTAGGGAAAAAGAAGATCAAAAGTGATATAAAATCATCCTGCTGCGAACTGCTATACGCGACCTTCGCTCGAGCGAAGGAGTTGTCACTCGAGTGACCAGACACAACAAGTGACCTCGTTCGAGCGCAAGAAGTGTCGCTCGAGAGTAAAATGCAAAGCTTTAGAAATTTCACAGACGCACACACTTGCTCGAACGTAAGAAGCCTCACTCGAGCGAAGCACTTTACCTTCCCAGAAATTCTGTGTTTGGGAGAGAAACCTGAGGACTCTCAATTCTCGCTCAAGCGCAAAAAGGCTCGTTCGAGTGAAGAGGCCAAAATCTGGGCAACAACAATCTAAACCAACTAATAACCAACCTGTTCTAAACACGCCCAACATATTCCAAAGCTCAAATTCAAAGAGTTAAAGGAGGAAAACAAGACATGGATACAACGTACAACCACGGAACCTGAGTTCAGAACATAATAAAGGTCGGGTCAAAACTGGGATCGCTATAACCTCCTCCCCTTAAAGAATTTCGTCCCCGAAATTTTAGTACAAGTTTCAAAACCATGATTATACAATTTTCAAAATGATTACAATTCAACTTCTGTCATCATGACCCACCCACCGGTCATTCAATCTCATCACAAGAGAACAAATCTACAAATATAGCTCAACATACATTACCAATATGTATCTTTTGAAATTTAACCACTTTCAAGATGTACATCTCATATTTCCAAAACATATTCAATGTTTATGATAAATTCGCATTTTCAAAACTGAAACAACATAGACAATGCTTTCATAATTCAAAACATATACAATGTTCTCATAGTCCATAAGTAAAACTAAAATCTCAACATACACTCAAACATCAACAAATAAGTTCGGATATTTCTCTCGGACTTCCAGTTCATGCTCCCAAGTTGCTTCCTCAACCCTATGATATTTCCACAATATTTGACCAAGGGGATTGTCTTGCCTCGCAAGACTTGGTCCCACTTATCTGAGACTCGCACCGGTCTCTTCTCATACGAGGCATCCTCACTTATCTCTAAGTCAGTCCAATCCAACACATGCGATGGATCTGGCTCATACTTCCGAAGCATGCTAATATGAAACACGTCATGCACCTCGGAAAGTTGTGGCGGTAACGCCAAACGATAGGCAACCTCCCCAATCCACTCAAGGATTTCAAAAGGGGGGATTTCAAAAGGGCCAATAAACCGAGGGGATAACTTCCCACTCTTCCCAAATCTCATCAAACCCCTTTTAGGTGATATTTTCAAAAAGACATGATCACCCACCTCGAATGACAAGGGTTTCCTTCTACGGTCGGCATAACTCTTTTGGCAACTCTAGGCTGTAACCAACCTCTTATAGATAAGTGCCATTTTCTCCATCGTTTCCCGAACCAACTATGGACCCAATAAAGGTGCAGCACCCACCTCAGCCCAACACACTAGAGATCTACACAGTCGGCCATAAAGGCCTCAAACGGTGTCATGCCAATACTAGATTGGAAACTGTTATTGTAGGCAAACTCCACTAAGGGTAAGTGTCTCTCCCATGACCCCTTAAAGTCAAGGACACAGTCTCGAAGCATATCCTCAAGGACCTGAATAGTACATTCGGACTGCCCATCGGTCTGAGGATGGTAGGCAATACTAAAGGTCAATCTAGTACCCAAGGCACTCTGCAAGCTCTGCCACAACCGAGCAGTGAAACATGGATCTCTATCCGAGACAATTGTCACAGGGACCCCGTGCAACCTCACTATGTCCCAAATATAAAAGTCAGCAAGGTAATCTATCGAATCCCTTACGTGCATAAGAATAAAATGCACCGACTTAGTCAATGGATCAATTACCACCCAAATGGCATCACTACCCCGTTAAGTCCTCGGAAGGCCCACAAAAAAATCCATCGTGACATGCTCTTATTTCCACCTAGCTATAGGCAAGGGTTGCAACAAACCCACTGGCCTTTGATGTTCGGCCTTCACTTGCTGACAAGTAAGGCACTTCGATACAAACATTGCCACATCCTGTTTCCTACCCCTCCACCAAAACTAACGACTCAGGTCGTGATACATCTTTGTGCCTCCCAGATGCACTGCAAGGCGTGAATGGTGAAAATCTCGGAGTACTTCCTCACAAAGAAGACTCCCAAGACAAACAGCGGTCACGGTATCCCACACTCAGGTCGGGATACACAGTCAAACCCTTCTCTACCTTCCCACTGGAGATGTTCTCCCGGAGGGATTCTACCTCAAAGTTACCCCTCTACACTTCTAACACTCGGTTCACAAGTGTAGGCTGTGCAACCACAGAGAACAAGGCTGCAGACTCAACAGACTGGCCTAGATGCAAGTCAAACTCCCCAAGAGTACCCAACATCTACCATTCCCGGATGGCAATACAAGCCACACTACCGATAGATTTCCTATGCAAGGTGTCGGCCACTACATTGGCCTTCCTCGGATGGTAATGCAACTCGAAATCATAATCCGCTATGAACTTCATCCACCTTCTTTGCCTTAAATTCAAGTCCTTCTGTATAAACAGATATTTCAGACTCTTATGATCAGAAAACACCTCAAATCTCTAGCCATACAAATAGTGCCTCCAAATCTTCAAGGCAAAAATCACTGCTACTAACTCTAAATCATGAGTAGGGTAGTTCCCCTTGTGTGTTTTCAATTGCCGTAAACCATATGCTACTACTTTCCCTCCTTGCATCAATACACAACCCAAACCCTCTCATGAGGCATCACAATACACTGAATAGCCCAAACCCCTCTCTGGAATAATCAAGACTGGAGCACTGGTTAGCCTAACTTTAAGCGCTTGGAACGAATTTTCACAAGTCTCACTCCACACAAATTTGACCCCTTTCCTCGTCAATTTAGTCAAAGGCAAAGCTAATCTGGAGAAATCCTTCACAAACCGACGATAATACCCGACCAACCCCAAGAAGCTACGGATCTCAAAAGCATTCTTAGGCTGCACCCAATCTTGCATTGCCTCAATTTTGGATGAATCTATAGTCACCCCTTCCCCGGATACTACAGGGCGTAAGAACTTAACCTCTTTTAGCCAGAACTCACACTTTCCGAACTTAGCATGCAACTTATGGGCTCTAAGTAACTCAAGCACCACTCGCAAGTGTTCCTCGTGCTCATCCTCAGAGGGTGAGTAAATCAAGATGTCGTTCTTGAAGACGACCACAAAACGATCTAAGAACTCTCGGAAGATTCAGTTCATCAAGTCCATAAACATAGCTGGGGCATTGGTTAGCCCAAAAGGCATCACAAAAAACTCATAATGGCCATACCGCGTATGGAATGCTATTTTCGGGATATCCTCCTCCCTGACCTTCAACTGGTGGTAACCCGATCTTAGGTCTATCTTGGTGAAACAATGGGACCCTTTCAACTGATCAAACAGGTCATCTATACGAAGCATAGGATACTTGTTCTTAACCATAACCCAGTTCAACTTTCGATAATCAATACAAAGTTGCAAGGCTCCATCTTTCTTCTTAGCAAAGAGGGCCGGTGCTCCCCAAGGCGAAGTACTAGGGCAAATAAAACCCTTATGTAGTAATTCCTAGAGCTGAACCTTCAACTCACTCAACTCAACTGGTGCAAAATGATACGGTGCCATGGAAATCGGTGCTATGCCAGGCACTAAATCAATAGAGAATTCGATCTCTTGATGGGGTGGTAAACTAATAAGGTCCTCGGGAAAAACATTCGAGTACTCACAAACCACTTTTGGCAACTCAACTCGAACTTCATCACACTCACTACTTAAAAAGCTAGCAAGAAGACAACTAAGTTCACTCCGTCTACGCAAATCATACACCGGTGATAAGACTCTATCCACCCGGTCCCACAAGAAATCAAATTAGTCACCGCTCAAGGTACATACAGTAACTCTCTAATAGTAGCAATCTATAACATCCCGGTATGACGATAACCAGTTCATACCCAAAATAACATCGAAACTAGTCATATCAAGCAAAACAAATGCAAAAGGTAACTGACGGCCTGCAACGTCGATGTCATAACCCCGACATCCTTGTTTCAAAATAACCTCACTATCAATAGGTGACTCTACACAAATAGAAGATGCTAATTGTGCCAACTCCAAACCCAAAACTGATGCAAATGCATAAGAAATAAATGAATGGGATGCATACGTATCAATCAACACATTAGCAACTGAATTGCAAAACAAAAAGGTACCTCTCACAATAGATGGAGCCGATACAAGATCTGGCGCGGTAACAGCATATACGCGCCTTGTAAGTCTCTGATCTACCTGCTCACCCCTTGGAGCATAAGACTACTGCACTGATTGAGCCAAAGAGGCTCCCTGATTGGCCCTCGAGGCTCAGACGATCTTGGGCCAATGACTCTATGTCTGCCTCGAACCAGACGCACTAGATGTGCCATCCAACTGTGGGCAAAACCTCTTCAAGTGCCCCGCTTGCCCATACTGATAACAAGTGAGCGGTTGGCCTCTGCCCTAACTCTGGCCTTGAGAATGAGCCCAAGATGAAGTTGCTCGCTGCCCTCCTCCCTTCTGTGGGCAAGTTGGAGACTTGTGGCCTAGCTGGCCACACTTGAAACATGTGATGTCTTCTTAACCTCTTTTTCCAGAACCCGAACTCGGCACTGGAAAAGTAGGCCTCGAATGCACTCCTTGGGATTGTTGAGGGTTAGAATCCCTCTACCTCTTGCTGTCTCATTGTCTATCTTGACTCCTCCTGGAGCCCCTCATCCTCTCCTCCTCCACATGCATGATAGTCTCAAGATGGGCTGCAGCCTCCACAAGAAGCCCATAATCCCTAATCATGGACCCGACAACTCTAAACATGAGTCCGGTCCCCAATCTCTTTTCGAACTCCAGACAACGGTGTTCCTCAGTCGCCACTAACTCCAGTGCAAACCTAGACAAGCTAGTAAAGGTGTCCTTAAACTCAACCACTAGTGTATTCAACTGCACCAACTTGGAGAATTGATCCCTCAACTTCTCCCTCACTATAACAGGTAAGTACTTGTCCTGGAAAGCATCAACAAAGGCCTCCCAAGTCCTTCCAATGCGCCTCACAAGATACTTCCACCATCGACCAAGATCTTCTTTCAGCTGGAAGGACGCCAAGGTCACTCTCAAACCTCCATCTTCGATGCCGAGCATCTCAAACGTCTTCGTCATCTGCTCTAACCATTTGTTAGCCTTCAATGGCTTCTTGGGATCACCTAAAAACTCATCCGGATTTGACCGAAAGAACTTCCTCTTTAAGAACAATGGCCCTGTTTCAGCTACATGGGTCTGGACTTGATTCTCAGCCCGGAGAATGTCCATGGATTCCCTCAATGCTCCTGCCATTTCACAAGCTAAGACACCCATGGCCTATTGACCTACTAGCACGGCCACGTTGGTCTGACTAACTCCCTCCTCCTGCCCCGGAATTTCATCCGGTATAGGCATCTCATGCCTCCTAGGCCTACCACGTCTACCACCACGACCTCGTTTTGACATCCTAATGAAGATAACAAAGAGATTAACACATTTACAAATGTGCCGTAGCTAATTCACTCGTGTCCTAATACGATGGACAACTGTAATTCACTTCACATAAGCACATGATCACATAAACAAATACAAATTTCATTTTCGGATAATGACTGTCCCATGGCATTACTAGAGTTCCAGTTAGAAACGGCAGTGATCAAGTGCCTTTCCAACAGCACTCCTAGAAAGCCATGGACTTGATCAACATCCTAGAAATTTAATCCCATACCCACATAATTACATAGGCATGTTATTATATAAGCACATTACACCCATAGTTAAGTCTCTAACAAGCGAGATAAACCCATTGTGGTACTAACCACTTCCCACGTACCCAAAGTATTCAAACTCGGTACGCTCTGATACCAAGTTGTAACGCCCTAAAAAAAAAGAGGATAATCCAACCCAAGAGATTCATAAACATCATAAAAAATGTATTACTTTCATTCATCAGAGTTTATATTATAAAAGAGATTACATGCGTTATACTTTCATAAATATTCATTCTAAAACTACAGTATGTAATACTAATTAATTACAACAAAATAAATGCCCTACGGGCTTACATCTTTCCAAGATATTATTTGGTTACAACAAAAGAGTCCTAAGCTCTATACATATAAAGCCCTCGGCTTGGATAAACATTTAACACAAAACAAAATAACAAAATGTAGCCTTCAGCCCCTAAACCTCCCAAACTATGTCCTTGGAGGTGGCATGTCACCTGTACCTGAAAACGGTTTCCCAAGTAGGGTGGGCCAAAGCCTAGTAGAGATATGCTAAAACAGTATATGAGATTTAACTAAGATATAAGCATCAGATAAATGTGCAATATTCAGAACCAACACATATTATTTCCAAGACCATTCAATATAAATAACCACACCTCATTCCATTTCCATTCATCTATTTTGGATTAATCTATTTACCAAATTCATTATCATCTAATAAACTAAAATGAGATTACATTTACAATTCAATACATTCATCAATCTAACACTTCTATTTTCTTGCCATTTTATGGGATTCACATCAGAGGGAATTGGCACCTATATATATATATATATATAAGATTTCGGGACTTTCACCCTAAACACTCCGGCCAACTTAGTTTTTAATGGAGTCCATCTCCTATCTCCTCCTAAACAATAGAGTACATCCCCTATCTCTTCCCAAACAATGATACATATACAATGTATTTAAAAGCGCTGTCATATACAATGACTAACCAAATCACATATTCAATAGCTTAATCAAACCGTCATATTCAGTGACATAATTCAAATAATTAGTTTCAATTTACCTAATTCTCATGCAGTTTCTACAACAATCATAGCTATCCTTCATCGATAGCCCAAAGTAGGTATTTCTAAACAGATATACAATCCGTCAAACAGATAATTTATCAAATTTTCATAAGTGAATGATTCATCAAATCTAATTACACCATTTATTCATACACTTCCCCAATTTCATATTTTCCCATGTTAATTTCATTATTTATTCAAAATAGTTATTTAACACAAAGCAGGGCAAAACCTTCCCTTTTTTTCCAATATCATCCCCAAGGCCCAATCTCACCATTGACTTTCATATAAGATCATAATCAAGTCCTCATCTAAATATATGGAGCCAAATATAGAAAACCCCTCTTTCAAAATTCAAACCCAAACCCTAACTTCACCCAAATCTTTCCAAATTCCACAATTTATACAAAATGACAAATACCTAGGTTAAAACTCATATTAAAGAGTAGAATATCCCTACCTCAAGTGTAGAAGCTCAAAGAGAATGGAAGAAGCCTCAAAGATGTCCAAACTCAATTTTGCTCGGATGAAATGGAAACCCACAAAATGCTCTGTCTTTTTAATAGAGGGACAAGGGTTGAGAGATCCCCAAATCAAGGTGTATTTATAGAGAGAGAGGGAGAGAGAGAGTTTTAGAGAGAGAGAATTGGATTAGGGTTCTTAGGGAAAGGGAAGATCAAAAGTGATATAAAATCACCCTACTGCGAACTGATATACGCAACCTTCGCTCGAGCGAAGGAGTTGTCACTCGAGCGGCCAGACACAACAAGTGACCTCGCTCGAGTGCAAGAAGCGTCGCTCGAGCATAAAATGCAATGCTTCGGAAATTTCACAGACGCACAGGCTCGCTCAAGCGCAAGAAGTCTCGCTCCAGAAATTCTGCGTCTGGAAAAGAAACTTGAGGACTCTTAATTCTTGCTCGAGTTCAAGAAACCTCGCTCGAGCAAAGAAGCAAATTACACAAGGCTCGCTCGAGCGCAAAAAGCCTCGCTCAAGTAAAGAGGTCAAAATCTGGACAGCAACAATCTAAACCAACTAACAATTAACCTGTTCTAAACACGACCAACATATTCCAAAGCTCAAATTTAAAGAGTTAAAAGGAGGAAAACATGACATAGACACAACGTACAACCAAGAAACCTGAGTCCGGAACATAATAAAAGTCGGGTCAAAACTAAGATCGCTATATATTCACTTGATTATTTGATAGTGGACACGTGTCAAACCTTTACAGGAATAGTTGGCACACTTTTTGAGCATTATTAATAAAATACACAGTGTAATTTTTTTTTTTTTTTTTTGCAATTACAACCTGTTATTTTTTAATAAGAATTTAGATTTGTTTTAGATTTTTTTTAATATATAAATTATTTTTTACAATGTAATTTTTATTTTTTTTCACAATTGCAACTTGTTATTTTTTTTTAATAAGAATTTATATTTATTTTAGATATTTTTTTAATATAGAATTTTTTAAAAATTTTAATGAAATGCACAGTGTAATTTTTTTTCTCTTTTTTTTCGCAATTGCAACCTGTTATTTTTTAATAAGAAATTATATTTGTTTTAGATATTTTTTTTAATATACAAATTATTTTTTTTAGATTTTAATGAATTGTGTACTTTTTTTCTCTTTTTTTCACAATTGTAACCTTTTATTTTTTAATAAGAATTTATATTTTTTTTAAATATTTTTTTAAAATATAATTTTTTTTCCCATGTAAATTTTTTTTTTAATTTTTACAATTACAACCGGTTATTGTTTAATAAGAATTTATATTTGTTTTAAATATTTTTTTTAATATAGAAATTATTGTTTTAGATTTTTTTATAAAATAATTTAACAATCCTATCACTAACCATAATCTATAGGAGAAGTTGAAAATTGTGCAGTAGTAGATATGAGAGAAGTTAAAAAGGTTGTAGAGTGGGAGAAATCAATAAATGTTGAGATTTTTTTAAAAAAATAAAAAAAATAGAAAATCAAGATTTATGATATTAAAGCTCTTATAAAATTTGTGGGTTAGAAACTCTATTTTTTTATATATAATATATAGATAGATGGATTATAACTTATCTTTGAATAATAATAATTTTAAAAAAAATAGAATTTAAAATATTATTTTTCTTGTTTAATTATTCTACTGGTTCGCCCAAGTGAAAGATCTCAGTCATCCAAAATCTTTAAACGCCAAGAACCTACCCCAATCAACGTCCACATTCAGAAAAAGCGGGGCCCATTATTTGAATGCAGAGCATCACTCAATGTCAAAGAAGCCCATCGTTTTTTAATACGGTGGCATTTGGGAACCAAAAAAAAAATTAGTTTCTTGCTTTAAACTTGTTTTGGATCATTAATTTTTACACATGAAGGGATGAAAAAGTCAAAAAATTAGCTTTTAACCAATTTTTCAAATCACCCCTAAATCATAAATAAATTAAACAAATTCTTTTTTTGAAATTTATAAAAAAAAAATACAGTTATTGTAACACCCGCATCCTTTAATCTATTGGAGAGTGTATTTAATTCCCTTATTTTTATTTTTGGGAGTCTTCGGAGTTGTTGAATGTTGGTTTCGGAGGAGTGTGATTCGATTTAAACTCATTGGGTTTGTTTGTTTGCGTTTGTTCTTGTCAAAACGTTCTTTGGAGACTTAGAAATTTTGCCTTGGGGTCAACACCAGCCTTCCTAAGGGTCGACCCTTACCTGTTGGTGAAGTTTCTGGAGGTGTCGCTGGAAAATAGGGTAGACACCAGTCTGAGAAAGGTCGACCCTCTTATATTGCAGAATCTGTATATGTTGGTTGCTGGAAAATAGGGTCGACCCCCTGCTGACTAAGGGTCGACCCCCTTGCTTGTACCAGATTGCCTTTTCTACATAAAGGGTTGACCCCCCTGTCCAAAGGGTCGACCCCTGTGTGTTTTTTTCAAAATTTTGGACTGGTTTTGGGCCTTACCATTGGGGGATTTTGGGCCTATTATTTTATTGACCTTAGGGTTACTTCTCTACTACTATAAATAGGCTCCAAACATGTTTCATTTGACTTTTTCTTCCCTTTCCTCTCTCTCAAACTGTGAGTTCTCTTCTCTCTCTCTATCTAAACTCAAGCTTTTGGCACTAAGATCTCTAGATCTACTCATCTAGAGTGATTGTCTCACCATGGTCCTTTGAGAAAAAGTGTAGATCTCGTCAAGGGCATCATTTTGGTTCGAAGAGTTCGTGGTTTCGTCGCCATTGATGTTTAGGTCGTCATCTCTTGGCTTCAAAAGGTAGGGGTTTCTAGTTCTCTTTCAATACCCTCGTTTATGGATAGATTTGTGGTAATTTTTTTTTTTTATATAAATACAAAAGTTCACATTTTTATGCATATTGTGATGAATCATTAGATTGGGGGTTTGGGTTTGAAGAGAGTTGGGTTTATTTGTTGGGTTATTATCTTGGATCATGAGTTTGGGTGTAAAAGTTATAGAATGGTTGGAATAAAATGTGTTTTATGAAAAGCTCTAATTTCTCTTAAAAACCCTAAGTTGATTCATGATGATAATTAATGATTTTGCCCAAATTGAAAGTAGAATCATGAAATTGAGGTATTGAATTATATATATACAAGTTTAATTGAATTTTGAAAGTGTTTGAAAATCATGTTAAAAATTAGTGAATGAACCCTCATTATGAACATTGTAAATCATGCTATAATGTGAAATGAAGATTGGGGAAAATGATTTATTAATGATATGGATGACATGAGCCTTGGGGTGAAATGATGAAATGAAAGTTTAAGAGTTCACCTTGAATTATGTTGAATTGTATTGATTATGTTGAATTGTGTTGAGTTATATAGAATTGTGTTGATTATGTTGAAGTGAGTTGACTATGTTGAATTGTGTTGAATCATGGTGAGTTTTGTGGAATTGTGTTGTGTTGTGTTGGGTTGTGTTGAGTTTGTGTTGAGTTTGAGTTGAGTTGAGTTGTGTTGTGTTGGGTTGTGTTATGTTGGGTTGTGTTGAGTTTGAGTTGTGTTGTGTTGGGTTATGTTGAGTTTAGGTCGAGTTGTGTTGAGTGTGTGGAGTTTGGGTTGAGTTGTGTTGGTACCTAAGTGGGGAGTTGAAAAAAAAAATGATTTTTCAGTGCCCACGACCGTCCGTATCATAGTCGGTAAATGTGGGGGATTGTTTTTAAAAAAATTGAAAAATGGTTTCCCGGTGCCCACAACCATCCATATAATAGCCGGTAAATGTGGGGGTGGTTTGAATTCAAGGTGCCTAATTGCCCTATCTAGGCTTATCGCTAAACGAATGTGGGAAAATTATTTTTGGGTGTCCACATAGTCCTGCCATATTGTAGTCGACGAAAGTGGAAAAATGATTTTTGGGTGTCCACACAGTCCTACCGTATTGTAGCCGGCAAAAGTGGAAAAACGGATGGTTTTCGAAAATGTTTTGAGTGTCCACGTCCTTTCGTATAATAGCCGGAAAATGTGGGGGATGGTTTTTAAAAGGTTGAAAATGGTCTCCAGAAAAAGATATGGTTTTTGAGAAAATGATTTTGGGAGTTCTGTAATAACCCTCACCACTGATTACCGATTAATTACCGATTACTGCTAAACTGAGACGGATTATGATAAGTAATTGAACTGATTAAAATACTGGACTGACTGACTGGAATCTAAAACTGAATTGATTAAGTATATCTATTATATTTCATTTCTATCTGTTGCCTGTTTGAGTATCTGTTCATGTTTTTATGTTTGAACTGCAAATTGAAGGCCTTATCGATGGCCGAACCAGGAATTGATTGATGTTTTAGGACCATCATAATTTATGTGATTTTATGGCATATTTATCTGAAAACTGATTTGGTATGATTAAATTAGAGTAAATTAAGCCAAATTAATAGAGTTGGACTTATTTACCATTAGACCATTGAGTGGACCACTACCTAATATCTCCAAAATTGCCTTATCGTTGACTCAGTTAACTCAGGAGGGGATATCATTTGACTGGACTGACCAAAGGGAGTCGACTTTCCAAGAATTGAAAACCCAACTTGTGACCGCACCGGTTCTCACCCTACCTTCAGGTACGGATGGTTTTACCATTTTTAGTGATGCTTCTCATAAGGGTTTGGGATGTGTTTTAATGCAGAATAGGAGAGTTATTGCTTATACTTCCCGACAGTTGAGACCGCATGAAAAGAACTACCCGACCCATGACTTGGAACTCACTGCAGTGGTATTTGTCTTAAAAATCTGGCGTCACTACCTTTATGGGGCGACATGTGAAGTTTATACCGACCACAAGAGTCTGAAATATTTCTTCACACAGAAAGAACTGAACATGAGACAGCGAAGGTGGCTAGAACTGATTAAAGATTATGACCTACAGATTCTGTACCATCCGAGAAAAGCCAACACCGTTGCCGATGCATTGAGCCGGAAATCGATTGGAAACTTAGCTTGTTTACTCACCAGACAAAAAGAGTTACTTTGTGACCTCGAAAGATCTAAAATTGAGATTATGTCGCGAGAACAAAGTGAAACAATAGCTGCTATTTCTGCTCAACCGGCATTGATTGAAGAAATTAAAGAGAAACAGCACAATGATAACTTCTTGAAGAAAATCATCGAAGAGAGGGAATCTAAACCAAGACCGGGGTTCAAATTTGAAAATAATGTACTGAAGTTTCAGGAAAGATTGTGTGTACCGAATGATTCTGAATTGAAAGGAAGAGTTCTGCAAGAGGGCCACAATTCAAAATTTTCTATCAATCCGGGGAACACAAAAATATATCAAGACATGAAATTGAATTTCTGGTGGCTGGGTATGAAGAAAGAAATTGCTGATTTTGTATCAAAATGTCTTCATTGCCAACAAGTCAAAGCTGAACATCAACGACCCGCAGGCTTATTGCAACCCTTACCAATACCGGAGTGGAAATGGGAACATATTACTATGGATTTTATCGTTGGATTGCCTCGCTCCAGTAAAGGTATGGACTCAATTTGGGTTATTGTTGATAGACTGACTAAATCTGCTCACTTCTTACCTGTCAAAACAATCTATAATGCGGACAAATTGGCTGTGATTTATATTGATGAGATTGTTAGGTTGCATGGAGTGCCTGTGTCCATTGTTTCTGACAGAGATTCGAAGTTTACATCGAGATTCTGGCAAAGCTTCTGATCGACTGGGTCTTGGCCGAGGCGAGTAGTGCCTATCATCCTCAGACAGATGGCCAGTCAGAAAGGATCCAGACTCTAGAGGATTTATTGAGAATGTGTGTCCTTGATTTTCAGGGAAACTGGGAAAGCCATTTGCCCTTAGTCGAATTCGCCTACAACAACAGTTATCACTCAAGTATTGGTATGGCGCCTTTCGAGGCATTGTATGGCAGAAAATGTAGATCTCCGATTCTTTGGCGAAGTTGGAGATGGGCCTTTGCTTGGGCGAGATTGTATATGAAACAAGCGAGAAAGTAAAAGCGATACAACATGAAAAGCGCCAGGCCAGCATAAAAGTTATCACGGATGTCAGAAGACGAGACAGAGAATATGAAGTGGGTGACCACGTTTTTGTGAATGTGACACCGATGAAAGGCCAGACTCGTTTTGGAGTCAAAGGCAAGCTAGCGCCGAGATATGTCGGACCGTATGAGATTATTGAGAAAATCAATCCGGTGGCGTATCAAGTTACGCTTCTTCTTGAAATGGAGCATATGCACAACGTCTTCCACATTTCTATGTTGAGAGACTACCTTCAGGATCCTTTTCATGTGATAGAGCCTACTCGCGTAGTGCTGAGTGATGACTACACTTACGAAGAACGGCCTATTCAGATTGTAAACAGACGGATCAAGAAGTTGAGGAACAAAGAGATTCCGTTGGTAAAAGTTGACTGGCAAAACCATGGTGACGTGTATGCCACTTGGGAAAGAGAAGATGACATGGCTAAAAGATATCCTGAACTGTTTCCACTGAATCCTATTTTCTTCCAAAACGAAGGTAACTCGAGTTTAGAAGACTAAACTCTTTTTAAGTAGGGGAGACTGTAATAACCCTCACCACTGATTACCGATTAATTACCGATTACTGCTAAACTGAGACGGATTATGATAAGTAATTGAACTGATTAAAATACTGGACTGACTGACTGGAATCTGAAACTGAATTGATTAAGTATATCTGTCATATTTCATTTCTATCTGTTGCCTGTTTGAGTATCTGTTCATGTTTTTACGTTTGAAGTGCAAATTGAAGGCCTTATCGGCGACCGAACTAGGAATTGATTGATGTTTTAGGACCATCATAATTTATGTGATTTTATGGCATATTTATCTGAAAACTGATTTGGTATGATTAAATTAGAGTAAATTAAGCCAAATTAATAGAGTTGGACTTATTTACCATTAGACCATTGAGTGGACCACTACCTAATATCTTTTAAAGCCTTATTACATTAGAAACAACAATTCATCAGCCATTCTCCTTGTTATTGCCAACCATAGAGAGAGAGAGACTAGAAGAGTTGATTTCATCTCACTTTTGCTTGATATTGCTTGGTGATCTTAAAGAATTGAAGGACAATTGCCTAATTAAGCTTCTAGTCTTGTGATTGAAGACTTAGGTAAGGAGACTCAACCTCTCATTGTTGTGTTTAAGTTGATTCTTGCATGGTTCATGTCTAATTGAGGAGCCAAGTCATGATTTAGTTCTAACATGTTGAATTATAACTTAATTCATGCATGCATGTTTGTATTGTTGGCATTGGAGTTGATTTCATAGAAAATTGTTACATGCATGTCCAAGTTCTAACTAAGGTCTATGAAACCATCTTGTTTTTGAAAGGTTTAGCTCACTAGAGCATGAAATTGAAGCTTTGAATTGAGTTAAACTCATGCATGTCATGTTTGGATCATATTCATGAAAATTGGTTTGGAATTGGGTTTAATTGAAACACCCTTGGGCCTTGATTTTACAAATTGAGCTTTGAATCATGTTACTCTATGTACTTACAAGTGTTTTTCAAAATTTGGGCCCAAGAGGTCGAGTTTTGAGTTGCTAAAACTTAGTTTTGAGCTTGGGACTCAGATCTGGATTTTCCAGATTTTGGACTCCCGCTTGAGCGGGGAAATTGGCGCTTGAGCGGGGAATTCAAGCTCCCAGCATCTTGCATGGTTTTACAATCCGCTCGAACGAATGAATGCACGCTCGAGCAGGAACATGAGTCACACGCTTGAGCGGAGGTTGATCGCCCGTTGAGCGTGAAATTCGAGCATCCAGTACTTTTGCCATATTTTACAGTCCGCTCGAGCGGGGAAAGTGACGCTCGAGCGGGGAACCTTTGTCTGCATGTCCGTTCGAGCGGGGAAAGCCACGCTCGAACGGGACTCTGTTTTTCTGAAAATTCTGAAATGTTTCCTGAATGCATCTTTGCATCCTCATTCCATCCTAGGCATTCTTAGGCCTAGTTTAAGATATCTTAATAAGGATATAGATGTAGAACACACCGAGGTAATTAGGGATTAAGTTATTATTTTTTCCAACTGTGTAGCTTAGTGTGTGTTTGTTCTGTAAACTGTGTAAGGTTGGCGAGTGGAGACATGCTTTAGCCTAACTGTAGCCCAGAACTCTGTGAGTAACAATTGTGTAAAGATATGTTCAATTGTGAATATTTCGAACTGTTTAACTAAACTATTTTCTGAACTGATACTGTTAATCGAATGAATGTATGTCCTATATTCTGAACTGTATTGTGGCATCCTTAGCAACTACTGTTTACTGTTACTGCTACTGTTACAGAGATCTCTGTCGGTTCCCTTGTTGGAACCACTACTGTTTACTGGTTGATGGCCATCATTAACTTTTCGGTCTTTTAAGAACTACTGTTTACTGCACTGCTATGCTAATGGATGTACCACATATGACTGAATGACTGAATGATTGATATATTGAATCAATGAACTGTTTTCATTGCTGTAAGGACATTCATTCTAAACCCCTTTACGCATTATGTTATTCATTGGACTTTAGCTCACTATTTATATATATATATATATATATATGTAGGTGTTCAGGCACCAGACTGGAGCTAGGAGCGTAGATTAGACTTCCCTTTTTGTCAAGCCAACCATTGTGCCTCACTGCGAGGTTCCGAGCTTACCAAGCTATGGCTTAAGGGTGTTTTAATTTCCCCCGTCTGTCTCTGTATCTATTTTGTATAACTGTATAGACATAGCCTTTGTCTTGTCTTTGTTTAATAGGGATTTGGTCCTGCTCAATGACTATAAATATTGTGCATCTTTTACATCGAGTATATATATATGCATGAAAAGTCTTTTTGCATATAGACTGACACAGCTCATTGGACCTTATTTATTTACTGTATTGGCTTCTGCCATGCCCCTGTACTCTGTATTACTGTCTTACTGTTAAGCAGGCCTTCGGTAATCTCGGATTACTAGCCGGTTATGGTACTAAACCCATAGGGGCGGGTTTGGGTCATGACAAGTTCATTTCCCGCCGTATAATAGTTGGCAAAAGGTGGAATGTGCTATGAATTGGGTGCCCGCTATCCCGTCGTATCAAGCCGGCAAAATGTGGAATGTGTTGTGAAGTGTGTTGAGTTCAGTGATGATATATGTGACTTGTGATGAATTTGTGAAGTCACCATTTGATGTGTAAATTGGTATGGAATGGAAATGCATATAGAAATTATTTGAAAAGAATGGATAATGAAGTGGTACTTGAATAAGGGATTGATGATAAAGAACTCACCGCGTTGTTTGTATCTGTAGGGAAAGATTAAGAATTTTGCTTAGTGATCAATTGAGAAATTGAATTTAAAAGGGTTTATTGTCTGTGTAAGGTGTGAAGCTATGGTTGATAATGCAAATGTGGATGTGATGTAATTGTTCTTGGATTTCTACGTTAAAGAATAATAGCAATAAAGGATGGACAGCTGGGAATGGAGTGTATGAGGGTTGTTTTGGGTACTAAGGGAACATGAATTTGAGGTTATGGAGTTTTAATAAATGTAACTAGTAAAAGGGAAGAATGGGAATAAAAAGAGGAATGTTAAGATGAGAATTTAATAAGAAATATTTTGGAATGGGTTAATAAATATAAAATTATGTGATTCCTTAAACATGTTGTTCTCAAAAAGAATTTATGGTTTTCTAATGAAAAGGAATTGTTTTAATGGTCAAAGGTTTTCCTTAAATATTCAAATAAACCTTGAGAAAAAGATACTCTACGTATGATATTTTGAAATTACAAAATGTCATCTACTATATGGTATCACCCTGCATGCATGATCGCTTCTATCTATAGGATGGTTATTGTTTTAGAATTGTGAGATTCCTACTGAGCAATTGTGCTCACCCGTTGTTGTTTCATTTTTTTTACAAGAAGAGATTTCGGATTGTTTGGTTGAAGGATTAGGAATTTCATGTATCTCTTATGTGTAATCTCATTGTACATTGATGTTTATATTTATTAATTTGTAACTCCACAGTGGAAGTGGGAATGTATTATTGTTATTATTGTACTCATCATGAGGGAGATGATATGTACTATTATGTTTCTATTACTCAAGGGTAATAGACATTTTTAATTAAAAAAAATGGACCTAAATTTCAGACTCTTGGTAATGTTTTCGAGTAATTAAAATTTGGGGCATGACAGTTATTCTCATATTTTAAATATAATTATGCTAAATTCTCTTAAGTTGTATTTGAATTGAATAATAAATTTGAATAAAAATTTAAAAAGAAAAAAGAAAAAATATGAGTAAAATATAGTTATCAAATTTTACTCATAATTTTTAGGGTAAATTACACTGACACCTCCTAAGGTTTATGTTTATTACAGTTCCCTCCTTACTTTTTGGAAATTACATCTCCCTTTCTGAAATTTAAAGTTTCATTACAGATTGTTCCTTGAGATTTAAAGTTTCATAATAGTTCCCCCCTCACCGTAATAATCATCATACATAAAATTAAATTAACATGGGGTCAATGTAATTTTCCAAGTGTGAGGGGAGAACTGTAATAAACATAAAGCTCATGGGGTATCAGTGTAATTTACCCTAATTTTTATTTTTCTTTCAAAATTTATATCCAAATTCATGTTTCAAACAAAAGGTTTTAATGTACATAATAATTATATTATTTTTTATTAATAATTTGTTAGTCGTATGAATAAAAAAATAATATTATCTTATTTTATCTACTAAAAGGTATAGTAGTTACTCTATTTATTTTAATTTATGCTCATCATCTATATTAGTTTGAGTCGTTTTATCTTATTACAAAGAAGATTAGTATAATTACATAAAAAGTATAAAGCTAATTATATATATTTTTAAATTTTAAAGAAAGTAAATGGTTGTTTGGGATGTCTTAAATAAGTGCACTTTTTGACTTTTTAGACTAAAAAGTTGAGGAAAAAAAGTTGGTTGTTTGGGATAACTTTTTATCTTTTTACGAAAAAACGTATATTAAAATATTATATAAAATGACAAAATTACGTTTTTACCCCTGTATTTTAGACTCCTCAGTGATAGGTGGCAGGATGATAGTATGGCTTGGTTGGAATGGTGTATAAGGCTTCACGGGTATTGTTGGACCATGGGGGCCCACCACGGGTCTCATTTCGATAATTTGAACCGTTCAATATGTAGAACTCGTTGAATCCTGTATACTTATAAAAAATCACTTTAATCGGATATCGATAACTATACGATCAAAACAGTTTTGTATGAAATTAATGGACGGTGAAAAATAAATGGTTGAAAAAAAATCTTTTTTGATCACATAGCTATCCATATCCAATCAATGTAATTTTTTTACAGGCATATAGTACTTAACGAGTTATACACATTGAACGGTTCGGATTATCAAAACAGGACCCATGGTGGGTCCCACGGGCCCAACATTGCCCTCTAACTTGATGAATATATATATATCAAAATTCTTTTTTGTTCCTTTCACATACCAATACATATCAGTCATCAATTCAATATATGTCAATTGTGGGTTTGTATTAAAATATTATGTAAATTAATTGTTTTATATTTTTGATTTGTGAATAATGATAATTTTTTAACTTTTTAAATAATTTTTTAACTTTTTAAATTTTTTCTGATATGCCAAACCAGGCCTGAGTATAATTTACAAGGAAAAAAAATGAAAAAGAAGTCATTGTTTGAGTAGAGAACATGCTTTCAATGACCAAGAACTAGAAATTCCCCCCAAAAAATTCAGATATTCCCACATTTGGTGTCTTTGAAAGGCCCAAGTCATTCAATTTTCTATTAGCAGATTCTCAGTAGATTCCAGGAATCATCCCTTCCACAGCATCCCATTTCCCACTGTCCAATGCTTATCATTACGTACCAGTAAACACCCACACACTAATATAAACATTCATGATCACAAAATATTAGATATTTTTTTAATATATAAATTATTTTTTATAATATTAATTTTTTATTATTTTTTTTATAATTGTAACTTATTATTTTTTAATAAAAAATTATATTTTTTTTAAATATATTTTTTAATATAGAATTTTTTTAAGACTTTAATAAAAGGGAGATTTACCAATAAATCCCACAATTTGAACTTATGAACTAATTGGTCCCATTTTTATTCTATTAAACCGTTTAGTCCCATTTAATTGTGAGGGACGTAATTACCCTCATATAATGCAGCTGTCAGGCAGAAATTAGGTGAGGCACGTGTGGCACTCACGTGCTTGATTAGTGAATGGATGTGTGGTGTGTTGCATCTGATACACTGATAGGGTGTCACAGAATGGCAAAGTACTGTAAGGGGTTTTTTATTGGGCTGGGTTGGTGTGTGTGGCACGACACACACTGATACGCGAGACACGCACACAGCATCTCTTCGATCTGAGTTAAGACACACACAGTGGGTGGCATGGGCTCTCTCTTTTTCCTATCACACACAGATTGACACATACATTGTGAGGGCAAACACACACACACACATATATATACACACACAGATACATACACACACAGCCAAAAGATACACACACACAGAGACAAAGATACACACACAGATACACACACACATTGTGAGGGGCAGACACACACAGACAGATCAGATCAGAACTTCCTGAGTCGCCGGTTGCTGATCGATCAAATCTTCCTGAGCCGCCGGTTCGTGCGCCGCCCGTCGAGCCTCCGCGGCGTGGCTCGGTTCCTCGATTTCAAGCTCGCCGACGATCGGCAGATCAATTTGCAGAGATACACACACATTGTGAGGGCGTATACACACAGATCGATCAGATCTTCTGAGTCACGGTTCGATCGATCACATCTTCCCGAGCCGGTTCAGGCGCCTGCCGAGCCTCCGGTGTGGCCTTTGCCTCGATTTCAAGCTCGCCGGGTCATGATTTGATTCTCTCGGCTGATGTCAATGCTTCTGATTTGATCCGGAACATTGCCGCCGAGTGTGGAGTTGATTTTGATGAACATCAACACAAACACAGAGGAAGCCACACATTCAAGTTCGAGTTCGAAAACCCTAACACACATCTGAGGATGTGCCACACAGCCGTCGGCAAGGAAGCCTTTATTCAAGTTCGAAACCCTAACACACAAATGGTGAAACATATTTGAATGAATCACATTAAACCATGGGCTCTTTCGTCCAAACAGTTAAATAAAAATGGAAAAAAAAAACCAAAAGGGACCAGATCAACCCACTAATAGGACTATTTGGTATAATAGAATAAAAGTGGAACTATTTGGTATAACAGTTTGTGAAGTAGGATTTATTAGTAAATAATCCTTAATAGAATGCATGTAATTTTGCTTCTCTCTTTTTTCTTTTTCTTTTTTTAATTACAACCTGTTATTTTTAATAAGAAATTATATTTGCTTTAGATATATTTTTAATATAAAAATTATTTTTTAAAATTTTTTTTAATGAAATACACAATGTAATTTTTTTTTTTTTTTACAATTACAACCTGTTATTTATAATAAGAAATTATATTTGTTTTAGATATTTTTTAATATACAAATTATTTTTTATAACCTGTTATTTTTAATAAGAATTTATATGTATTTTAGATATTTTTTTAATATACAAATTATTTTTTTAGATTTTTTATAAAAATAATTTAATAATCCCATCACCAACCATACTATATATGAGAAGTGGAAAATAGTGCAGTAATAGGTATGGAAAAAGTCAAAATGACTTGTGGGTTTGGGAAAATCAGTAAACGTTGAGATTTTTTTTTTTAAATAAAAAATTAAAAAATTAAGATTGGAGTATTGGAACTCTCATAAGGCTTGTGGGTTAAAAATTCTTTTTTTTTATATATAATATACTAGTGTTCCACTCGTGTTATGCAAGGATTGTGTTTATAATTATTTGTATGTATATGAATTGTGATTTTTTTTTTTTTGTATACAGAAAAAGGAATATAACAAATGCAGCATATCTTAAATCAATTATTTTGTGTTTGCTTTTATTCAAAATTTAAAATAATGTACAAGCAAAATTTATAACTAAATTAAGGAAAAATTTATTTCTAAGAACTTTTTTTTACTTCTATATAAATACTTAAAAAAATAAACCTAAAAAAGGTCATCAATATAAATATTAGGGTAAATTACCAATAGATCCTACTTTTAAGACTTATTACCCGTTAAGTCCAATTGATAAATTCATTAAGTGATAAAGATAAATTTATCAGTCTTTTATTTTTATGAATAAATTTATAGTGATAAATTTATCAGTCTCTTTGTTTTTATGAATAAATTTATAGTGATAAATTTATCAATTTTTTATTTTTATAGTGTTAAATTTATTAGTTAGGACCTGTAGGTAAATAAGTCTAGTAAATAGAACTGATTGGTAAGTACCCCTAAATATTATATATTAAGTGAAAAAATGTGGTTAGTAGTTATGCTTACAAAAATTTACTATAGTTTTAATTTAAAATTTTAAAAAAATATATTTTAAAAGCATTTTATTTAGTTAGTACCAAATAGAATTTTCTTAGAAAAAATGAAAGTTATAAAATTTTCTTGTAAAATTTCAAATGTCTATTGTTAAACATTCAATTCTACTTTCTTGTTTGTTTGCTTACTTGTTTTGGGAGTTTTGATATTTGATCTTTGCTCCACATTTATCATATAATTTTATTTATTTTTCTACTTCTTGCTTGATCTTCGCATGATACTACTTTCATAGTGCATCTCCAAGTGTATTAGTGTAAATATCATACACTTAAAATGTACAAAATTATAATGTATAGAAGAAAACAAAAAGTAAGTAATTGCCCAAAACTAAAATTATTTTAAGAAAAAATAAAAAATAAAACAAAAATAAAATTGTTTGAAATAGAAATTGATTTATTTATTGATTAATTAATTTTTAAAAATAAACTTTTAAACAAAACAAATTAAACTATATTTAAAAAAAGTACAGAAACTAAACATGAAATATAATATAAAAAATAAATAAATTATAAGATTTCAAGAAGTGAGACTCACAAACAAATTTTGTAAAATCTTATCTATTCGTATATTGTTTGTATATATTTTTTGTACTTCTAATCCCAATAATAACATTGAAATAGTTTGCACTTCTTGCATTAGGTCCATCTAATAGCTTTAACAAACACAAATGTAATAAATTTCATAATACAAAACACAAACAATTATGAGACAAAATATCTAAAAAAAAAATGAAAGTAACGTTTAATGATGATGTAGAAACGCACCTGACGTTTTAATTAGATGTATAACCAGATAAATCGCCATAGAAGAGGGGAACAACATTTATTTTTCATCACAATAATTTTGTAACTCAATATATAATTTTAATGTCTCTCACTCTTCCACACGTCAAATTCTCTATCAATATTAGAATGAATGCATGAACCAAAAAAAAAAGGAACATTTAAAAGGACAAAGAGATATGGTTTGAGACTTTTCAATTGTTGAATTTTATTAATTAATAGTTATTAGGCTTTAATGGTCGGGTTTCTAATACTTGTTAGCCATTAAAGCTGAATTCTTTGGTTTTATCTATATTCACTTGATAATTTGAGAGTGGACACTTGTCAAACTTTTACACAAATACTTGACACATTTTTTGAGTATTATTAATGAAATGCATAGTGTAATTTTTTTTCTCTTATTTTTTTTTTATTTATTTTTCTCCACAATTATAACTTGTTTTTTTTTTAATAAGAATTTATACTATTTGTCTTAGATATGTTTTAACAAATTATTTTTTACAATGTAATTTTTTTTTTTTACGCAATTGCAACCTATTATTTTTTAATAAAAATTTATATCGAAATTATTTTTTTTAGATTTTAATGAAATACACGGTGTAATTTTTTTCTCTCTCTTTCTTTTTTTTTTTCTTGTTTTTTTGCAATTGTAATATGTTATTTTTTTTACAAAAATTTGTATTTGTTTTATATATATTTTTAATATACAAATTATTTTTTACAGTGTAATTTTTTTTTTCACAACTGCAATATGTTATTTTTTTAATAAGAATTTATATTTGTTTTAGATATTTTTTTAATACATAATTTTTTTAAAGATATTTTATAAAAATAATTTAACAATCCCATCACTAGCTATAGTGTATGAGAGAAGTTAAAATGAGTTGTGAATTGAGAGAAGTCAATAAATGTCGAGATTTCTTTTTAAATCAAAAAATTAGAAAATTAAGATTGAAATATTTGAGCTCCTATAAGACTTGCGGGTTAGAAACCCCATTTTTCTTATATAATATACTAGTGTTCCACCCGTGCTACGCACGGGTTGTGTTTACAAATATTTATATATATGCAAATTGTAATTTTTAATGCTTTCTTTTTTTGTACACATAAAAAGGAATATAACAAATGTAGCATATTTTCAATCAATTATTTTATTTTTGCTTTTATTCAAAATTTAAAAATAATGTACGGGCAAAATTTATAACTAAATTAAGAAAAATTTATTCCTAACGAATTTTTTTAACTTCTATATCGATACTTAAAAAAATAAACTTGAAAAAGGTAGTCAATATAAATATTATACGTTAAGTAAAAAAATGTAGTTAGCAATTATGCTTACATATATTTACTATAGTTTTAATTTCAAATTAAAAAATATATATATATTTTAAAAGCATTTTATTTAGTTAGTACCAAATATAATTTTTTTAGCAAAAGGAAAGTTATAAAATTTTGTTGTAAATTTTCAAATGTTTATTGTTAAACATTTTATTCTAGTTGCTTGTTTGTTTGCTTCCTTGCTTTGGGTGTTTTGATCTTTAGTCTTTGCTCCATATTCATCGTATTGTTTTATTCATTTATTTTTTTCTTCTTACTTGATTTTCACATGATACTTCTTTCATAGTGCATCTCTGATTGTATTAGTAAAAATATCATACACTTAAAATGTACAAAATTACAATATATAAAAAAAAAAAGATAAATAATTGTCCAAAACTAAAATTACTTTAAGAAAAAAATAAAAAATAAAAACAAAAATGAAATTGTTTGAAATAGAAAATGATTTATTTATTTACTAACTAATTTTTAAAAAGAAACTTTTAAAGAAAACAAATAAAACTATATAAAAAAATACGGAAACTAAACCTAAAATATAATACAAAAAATAAATGAATTATAGAATTTTCAAGAAGTGAGACTTACAAACAATTTTTTATAAAATCTTGTCTATTCATATATATTTTGTGTATTTTTTTTGTACTTCTAATCCTGAGAATGATATTGAAATAATTTGCATTTCTTGCATTAGGTCTATTTAATGGCTTTAGCAAGCACAGATGCAATAAATTTCATAATATAAAACACAAATAATTGTGATGTAAAAGCACCTTGACGTTCTAATTGGAGGTATAACCAGACAAATCGCTACAGAAGAGGAAGATAACATTTATTTTTCATCACGATAATTACATAACTCAATGTATAATTTTAATGTCTCTTACTCTTCCACACGTCAAATTCTTTATCAATATTAGAATGAATGCATAAACAAAAAAAAAAAAAAAGGGAATATTTGAAAAGACAAAAAGATGTGATTTGAGACCTTTTAATTGCTGAATTCTATTAATTAATAGTTAATAGATTTCAATGGTCGGACTTCTATTTTGTTAGTCATTAAAGCCGAGTTCTTTAATTTCATCTATATTCATTTGATAATTTGAGAGTGGACAAGTGTTAGGCTATTACACAAATACTTAGCACATTTTTTTAGCATTATTAATGAAATGTAAAGTGTAGTTTTTTTTCTCTCTTTTTTTTTTTTTTTTGGCAATTGCAACATGTTATTTTTTTAATAAGCATTTATATTTGTCATTAAAGCTGAATTCTTTGGTTTTTTATTTTTATTTTTTATTTACTTGATAATTTGAGAGTGGATATGTGTTAAGCTTTTACACAAATACTTGGCACATTTTTTGTGCATTATTAATAAAATGCATGGTGTAATATATATATATGTATATATATATTTTTTTCTTCTTGCAATTGCAACATGTTATTTTTTTAATAAGCATTTATATTTATTTTAAATATTTTTTAATATACAAATTATTTTTTACAGTGTAAGTTTTTTACTCTCTCTCTTTTTTTTTTTTGGTTGCAATTGCTACCTATTATTTTTTAATAAAATTTATATTTGTTTTAGATATTTTTTTAATATAGAAATTATTATTTTTTTTTAGATTTTAATGAAATGCACAGTATAATTTGTTTTCGCAATTGCAACATGATATTTTTTAAAACAAATTTATATTTGTTTTAGAGATTTTTTTAATATACAAATTATTTTTACAGTGTAATTTTTTTTTTTTCACAATTTCTACATGTTATTTTTTAATAAAAATTTATATTTGTTTTAGATTTTTTTTTAATATAGAAATTATTTTTTTTTAGATTTTTTATAAAAATAATTTAATAATCTCATAAAAAACTATTGTGTATGGGAGAAGTTGAAAAGGGTGTAGGAATAAGTATGAAAGAAGTCAAAAATGCTTATGGGTTAGGAGAAATCAATAAATATTGAGGTTTTTTAAAAAAAAATAAGATTGAAATATTAGAGTTTGTGGGTTAAAAATTTCTTTTTCTTTATATAATATATAGATAGATAAATATTTTTAAATAATAATAATTAAAAAAAAATTTAAAATATTATTTTTCTTGTTTAATTATTCGGCTGGTCCGCCTAAGTGAAAGATCTCAGTCATCCAAAATTTAAACGCCAAGAACCTGCCCCAATCAATGTCCACATTAAAAAGAAGTGGGGCCCATTATTTGAATGCGGAGCATCGCTCAATGTCGCATAAGCCCATTGTTTTTCAATTTGGGGGCATTTGGGAAGAAAAAACAAAAAAAAAAAAAAAGAGTTTAGTTTTTAACTTTTAACTTATTTTAGATTATATATCTTTTATATTTTTTACATATAAAATGATAAAAAAGTTAAAATGTCATTTTTTAACTAACTTCCTAAATCAATCCTAAATAATAAATAAATTAAACAATTTCTTTTTTTGAAATTTATAAAAAAAATACAGTTGTTCTCATATTTTAAATATAATTATGCTAAATTATCTTAAGTTGTATTTGAATCATAAATTTGAGTAAAAATTTAAAAGAAAAAAGAAAAAAATATGAGTAAAAAATAGCTATCATATTTTACTCATAATTTTTATGTTTCTTTCAAAATTTCTATCCAAATTCATGTTTCAAACAAAAGGTTTTAATGTACATAATAATTATATCATTTTTCATTAATAATTTGTTAGTCGTATGAATAAAAAAATAATATTATCTTATCTTATCTACCAAAAGGTAAAATAGTTATCTCTATTTATTTTAATCTATACTAGTTTATTACAAAGAAGATCAGTATAATTACATAAAAAGTATAGAGCTAATTATATGTATATATATATTTTAAAATTTTAAAGAAAGTAAGTATAATTTACAGAAAAAAAGAATAAAGAAAAAAAGTCATTGTTTGAGTAGAAACATGCTTTCAATGTCCAAGAACTAGAAATTCCCCAAAAAATCAGATATTCCCACATTTGGTGTCATTGAAAAACCCAAGTCATTTCAATTTCACCAATGATAAGGAATTTTAATTTTGGAGGTTTAAAAAAAGTTTTACTAATGTGGTAATAGAAATATAGCGACCTCGGTCTTTTCCCATTCGATGTTGTATCCGGACTTAGGCTCCGTAGATTCTATCCTTGTGTAATGGTTGTTGACATCCTTTAATTCTATTTGGTCGAGTTTTAGGATGTGTTGGGCGTGTTTCGAACGGTTGGGTTGAGCCTTAGCCTAGATGTTGATTGCCCAGTTTTTAGCCTTTCCGCTCGAGCGGACATTCCTGCGCCGGAGCTGGGTTTACACTCTTCCAGCATTTTTGGTCCCTGCAAAACTTCTGCAGGTGAGAATTCTACGCTCGAGCGGGTTTTTATACGCTCGAGCGGGTTGAGCTCGAGCGGTATTGTTGGCGCTCGAGCGGGTAGTGTGTTCTCCGCGTGGGTTCTGGAATGGGGGAATCTACGCTCGAGCGGTTATCATTGCGCTCGAGCGGACCTTGTTTTGCTCTTACGCCGGCGGTGTGTTGTTTCTCGGCGAGCTGTCGAGTTTAAATACGCAGCAGCGTGTTTTAAAACAGTTTTTCAGCCCCTTTCAGTTTATAAAACCCTAGGTTACGAGTTCTCTCTCTCCCAACTCATCTTCTCTCCTAGGTTTCATCTATTTAGAGTGAGTATCTGACCCAGTTCCTTCATTAAAAAGGTAGAGTGGGTCGAGGGCTTCCATTGAATCTGAACGGTTGTTGATTTGGAGCACTTTGGAATTTGGGCTATCATCTCCGTCTTCTTCTTTTCGGGTTCTTGCTTCGAGGTAGGGATTTCCTACTCCATTTATACGCTTTAATCCTAAGTGTTGGTATTTTGGTATGTGGGGGTAGTTTGGTAATTTTGGGAGAAACCTTAGGATTTTGGCTTGGATTAATTTGTATAATTAATTTAAGGAAAAAAATGTGGAATTGGGTTTAATTCATGAAGTTGGGGAAATTATGAGAATTAATGATATAGTTGGGTAGTTTAAATACTTGCCTATGAGAATGTTGATTATACATTCATTGTTGTATTTATTTCTTGTTTAGAAATAACTGTTTTAGGCTATCGGTGGAGGCTAGTCGTGATTGTTGTAGACCTTGCATGTGGCTTAGGTTTAACTAGAATTAAGTCACTTATGTTGACTGTTGAATTAATACAGAACATTACTTGTATTGATTATGTGTTGTATATGGCAATTGTGTGTTTCATTGCATATGCATGTTGTTTGGAGGAGATAGGGGATGAACTCCACGGTTTAGGGGAAGATAGGGGATGTACCTCTAAACCGGATTTGTTGGGAGGAGATAGGGGATGGACTCCAGTAGCATCACTCATATGTGTGCTTATTGATAATAACAATATTGCTATTTGTTGTTGATATGATACATCATTATAATGTGTATCAATTGGAAGTATGGAAGTATTGTGGTTTGAGCTTTAGTCTCATTTATTTTTGTGACATCTGGATCACTATTATAGTTGGCCAGGTTCTGAGCCATAATGATATAATTGGAAAGTTGAATAAATATTGGAAAGTGAAAGGTGTCATAAACAATATGTCATAGACAATGTAGACATTCATGTCATGAAATTGGAAATTGATTATCTTGTGTTAACCATGTATCGAATGCTAATGCTTTAGTTAATTCTTATGCTTGGTTTAGTATCTTTCTACTGGGCTGTGGCTCACCCTATATGGGAACTTCATTTTCAGGTTCAGGTGGTTCATTACCTCCAAGGACTTAGCTTGTGAGGATTTGGACTTGAAGACTTGCTTTTATTTATTTGTTTTTATTTGATACATGTAAACATTCAAGCCTAGGGCTTTATCTGTATTGAGTTAGACTCTTATTTCTTTGTGTCCAAGTGTTGGCTTTGCAAGATGTAAGCCCGTAGGGCATTTATTTTGATGTTACATGTAATACTTTATTTAGTAATACTCTGATGGATAATAGAATGTTTCGTTCTCTATTATTAATGCATGTTAATTATATATATGATGGGTTTTATTTTGAGGGCGTTACAACTTGGTATCAGAGCGTACCGGGTTCGAATACTTTGGGTACGTGGGAAGTGATTAGTATCACAATGGGTTCGTCTCGTTTGATAGAGACTTAGTGTAATGATTACATGCTTATATGATAACATGTTTATGTGACTATGTGGGTATGGAATGTAGTTTGTAGGATGTTGATTGGACCCTTGAGTCTCTGAAAGTCTTGTTGGAAAGGCACTTGATCAATGTTGTTTCCAATCGGAACTTTAGTGGCGCCTCGGGACTATCATTATCCAGGAATGAAATTCGTAGGTGCTTATGTGATTATGTGCTTACGTGGTGTGATTTATTGTTGTCCAATGTATTAGAACGCGAGTGTCATAGTTTTGGCATATTATTTAGAGTGCTAACGTCTTTGTTCCCTTTATTAGGATGTCAGGACGAGGACGAGGTCGTGGTAGGCGTGGTAGGCAGGCCAGGCAAGAAGTGCCTATACCGGAGGAAATTTCGGCAGTTCAGGAGGGTGTTGGCCAGGCCAATGTGGCCGAGCCAGTAGGACAGCAGGCTATGGGCACTTTAGCTCGAGAGATAGCAGGGGCATTCAGGGAGTCAGTAGGCATTCTCCGAGCTGAGAATCAGGCTCCGGTTGTTGTTGCGGATGCAGGACCCTCCTTTCTGAAAAGAGAGTTTTTCCGGTCTAATCCGGATGAATTTGTGGGTGATCCAAAAGAGCCGCTTAAAGCCGATGAATGGCTCGAACAGACAACGAAAACGTTTAAGATGCTAGGCATCGAAGACGAGGTACTGAAGGTGACCTTGGCATCTTTCCAGCTGAAAGGGGATGCGGGTCAGTGGTGGAAGTTCACCAAAGGTCGTATTGGAGGTACTTGGAAGGCTTTTGTTGATGCTTTTCAGGAGAAGTACCTGTCTCCAGCTGTTCAGGAGAAGTTGAGAGATCAGTTCTGCCAGCTAAAGCAGAATAGTTCATCAGTGGCTGAGTTTGAGGCCTCATTTACTAGTTTGTCGAGTTCAAGACTTTGAGTTAGTGGCGTCTGAGGAGCGCCGGTGTATTGAGTTTGAGAAGAAGTTGAGACGTGGCCTGATGCTGAGAGTTGTCGGATCCATGATTAGGGATTTTGGGCGATTGGTTGATCGCAGCCCATACCGAGACTATGAGGCAGGAGGAGGAGGAAGGGCAGAAAGGCACTAAGAGGAGTCAGGATGGCCAGAGTGATGGCAGGAGGCAGAGAGGTTTCACTCCTCAGCAGCCTCAGAGTAGTTTTTCTAGATCCACTTTTCCAAGGTCCGAAAAGTGCTAGTTCTCGGGAAAGGTCATGGAGACATTACTGTTTCAAGTGTGGCCACCGGGTCACAAGTCTCCGCTTGTCCTCGAGGGAGGAGTTCAGAGAGCAAAGATCTTCTTCTCGATCTCGAGCGAGTGGCAGAGGCCAGCCGCTCTCTTGTTTTCAGTGCGGTCAGCCGGGGCACATGAAGAGATTTTTCCCATAGTTGGGTGGCACATCTGGTGCATCTGGTTCGAGGCAAACTTCGAGTCACCGCTCGGTCGATTCGAGCCTCGAGGGCCAATCGAGGCTTCGTCGTCGATCTGCGGCGATCTTATGCTCCGAGGTGAGCGAGTTGATCGAGAGGTCGTCTGGGCGTGTATCTCGTTATCATGCAGGATCTGTCTGCAGCTCCATCTGTTGTGAGAGGGACTTTCTTGTTTTGCAATTCAGTTGCTAGTGTTTTGATCGATACGGGTGCATCTCATTCTTTTGTGTCTGCTGCATTTGCATCCGTTTTGGAGTTGGAGTTAGCTCAGTTAGCATCTCCTATTTGTGTAGTGTCACCTCTTGGGGGTGAGTTGATTTTGAAACAAGGAGTTAGGGGTTGTGATATAGAGGTCGATGATCATAGAATCCCTTTTTCTTTTGTGGTTATGCCCATGAAGGGCTTTGATGTTATTTTGGGTATGGACTGGTTATCGTCATACCGAGCAGTTATTGATTGCTACCGTCAGAGGGTCACTTGTTGTACCGTGAACGGGGAGTGTTTTCGTTTTCTGGGGGATCGGGTTGGTAGTGTTTTGCCACCGGAGTATGATCCGCGGGGGCGGAGTGAGCTTAGTGGTCTACTTGCTAGTCTTTCGATTAGTGAGGGTGATGAGACCCAGATTGTATTGCCGAGGGTGGTTTGTGAGTATTCGGACGTTTTTCCCGAGGATCTTGTTAGTTTGCCACCTCATCGAGAGATTGAGTTCTCTATTGATTTAGTGCCCGGCACGGCGCCGATTTCTATGGCACCTTACCGTTTTGCCCCAGCCGAGTTGGTTGAGTTGAAGGTTCAACTCCAGGAGTTACTACATAAGGGCTACATTCGCCCTAGTGTTTGTACGGGAGCACCGCCCTATTTGCTAAGAAGAAAGGTGGTGCTTTGAGGCTGTGTATAGATTAGAAATTGAATCGGGTTACGGTTAAGAATAAGTACCCTATTATGCTCGTATAGATGATCTGCTCGATCGGTTGAAGGGTTCTCGTTGTTTCTCTAAGATAGACTTGAGATCGAGTTATCATCGGTTGAGAGTCAAGGAGGAGGATATTCGAAGACGGCATTAAAGACGTGGTATGGCCACTATGAGTTTCTGGTGATGCCATTTGGGCTCACCAATGCACCGGCAGTGTTTATGGATTTGATGAACCGGATCTTCCGGGAATTCTTAGATCGTTTTGTGGTCGTCTTCGTGGACGACATTCTGATTTATTCACCTTCGAGGGAGGAGCACGAGGAACACTTGAGAGTGGTACTAGAGTTACTTAGAGCCCATAAGCTTTATGCTAAGTTCGGGAAGTGTGAGTTCTGGCTAAAGGAGGTGAAGTTCTTAGGCCATGTAGTTTCTGGGGAAGGGGTGTCTGTTGATACATCCAAGACTGAGGCAGTGCAAGATTGGGCACAGCCTAAGAGTGTGTTTGAGATCCGCAGTTTTCTGGGATTAGCGGGGTATTACCGTCGGTTTGTGAAAGATTTCTCCAGGTTAGCTTCACCGTTGACTAGATTGACTCGGAAGGGAGTTAAATTTGTATGGAGTGAGACTTGTGAAAAGTCATTTCAGGAGTTGAAAGTTAGACTGACCACCGCTCCAGTCTTGATTATCCCGGAGAGAGGGTTGGGTTATGCAGTCTATTGTGATGCCTCACGAGAGGGTCTGGGTTGTGTGTTGATGCAAGAGGGGAAAGTGGTTGCCTATGGCTCACATCAGTTGAAAATTCATGAGAAGAATTACCCTACGCATGATTTAGAGTTAGCAGCTGTGATATTTGCCTTGAAGATTTGGAGGCATTATCTTTATGGTGAGAAGTTCGAGGTATTCTCGGATCATAAGAGTCTGAAATATCTGTTTACACAGAAAGACTTGAATTTGAGGCAGAGGAGGTGGATGGAATTTATTGAGGATTATGACTTCGAATTGCATTATCATCCGGGGAAGGCCAATGTTGTGGCCGATGCCCTTAGCAGGAAATCTATTGGTAACGTAGCTAGCATAGCCATCCGAGAGTGGGAGATGTTGGGTGCACTTGGGGAGTTTGATTTGCTTCTGGGTGAATCCGTTGAGGCTGCGGCCTTGTTTTCTGTTGTTGCGCAGCCTACACTTGTGACTCGGGTGTTAGAGGCTCAGAGGGGTGATCTTGAGGTAGAATCTCTCCGAGAGAAGATTTCCAGTGGGAAGGTTGAGAAGGGTTTAGCGGTGTATCCCGACCGAGTGTGAGATACCGAGACCGCTTTGTTTGTCCGAGTCTTGCCGAGAGGAGGTACTCGAGAGTTTCATCATTCGCGCTTTGCGGTGCATCCGGAGGTACTAAGATGTATCAGATTTGGGCCGCTTTTGGTGGCGGGTATGAAGAGATGTGGCGACTTTCAGATTCAGGTGTCTTACTTGTCAGCAAGTGAAGGCCGAGCATCAGAGGCCAGCGGGTTTGTTACAACCCTTACCTATTGCCGAGTGGAAGTGGGAGCATGTCACTATGGACTTCGTTGTGGGTCTTCCGAGGAATTAGCGGGGTAGTGATGCTATTTGGGTGGTTGTAGACCGGTTGACGAAGTCAGCGCATTTTATTCCTATGATTGTTAGAGATTCGGTAGATCATCTTGCCGACTTATATATCCGGGACATAGTGAGGTTGCACGGGGTCCCAGTGACGATCGTCTCAGATAGAGATCCTCGTTTTACTGCTAGGTTGTGGCAGAGTTTGCAGAGTGCTTTAGGCACTAAGTTGACTTTTAGCACGGCTTATCATCCTCAAACTGACGGGCAGTCCGAGCGTACTATTCAGATCCTTGAGGATATGCTTTGGGGTTGTGTTCTCGACTTTAGTGGGTCGTGGGAGAGGCACTTACCATTAGTGGAGTTTGCCTACAACAACAGCTTTCAGTCTAGTATCGGTATGGCACCGTTTGAGGCTTTGTATGGCCGACCGTGTAGGTCTCCAGTTTGTTGGGCCGAGGTGGGTGATGCACCTTTGTTGGGTCCGGAGTTAGTAAGGGAAACGACGGAGAAAGTTGAGCTTATCCGTAAGAGGCTTGTTACAGCACAGAGTCGTCAGAAATCTTATGCTGACCGTAGGAGGAGACCTTTGGTATTTGAGGTGGGTGATCATGTCTTTCTGAAGATATCACCCAAACGAGGCTTGATGAGGTTTGGAAAGAGCGGGAAGTTGTCCCCTCGGTTTATTGGGCCTTTTGAGATCCTTGAGAGGATTGGCGAGGCTGCTTATCGTTTAGCTTTGCCACCGCAGTTATCCGGAGTTCATGATGTGTTTCATGTGAGTATGCTTCGGAAGTATGAGCCAGATCCGTCACATGTGTTGGATTGGACTGATTTAGTAGTTGATGAGGATGTCTCTTATGAGGAGAGACCAATTCGGGTCTTGGATAGGCGGGATCAAGTTTTGCGAGGCAAAACCATCTCTTTGGTGAAAGTTTTGTGGAAACATCACGGAGTGGAGGAAGCCACTTGGGAACGTGAATTGGAAGTCCGTGAGAAATATCCGGACATGTTTAGTGATTAGAAATCTTATATATAGATTTTTGTAATATTGTTGAACTTGAGAATTTTATATATGTCTTAAGTTGGAAAACATTGAGAATGTTTTGGATTTAATGTTAGCATTTTGAACTTGCCTTATTATGGAAGTGGAATATAACATTTATATATTGAATGTGTTGTTTATATCATGAGATTGAATATGATATGGAATTTGTTAACATTGAAAGGAATAATGCATAATATTGATGCAAGTTGAATATATGTTGATTTATACATATTGTGAGATGCCTCTTGATAAGAGATGAAGTGACCGGTATCGGGTCAAGTTGTTGTTTATTGTTTTATAATATCATTGGGAATTGAGAAAAACTTGTTTTTACAAACTCATGCTTAATTTCGGGGACGAAATTCTTTTAAGGGGGGGAGGTTATAGCGACCCCGGTCTTTTCCCATTCGATGTTGTATCCGGACTTAGGCTCCGTAGATTCTATCCTTGTGTAATGGTTGTTGACATCCTTTAATTCTATTTGGTCGAGTTTTAGGATGTGTTGGGCGTGTTTCGAACGGTTGGGTTGAGCCTTAGCCTAGATGTTGATTGCCCAGTTTTTAGCCTTTCCGCTCGAGCGGACATTCCTGGCTTCGGCGGGGTTTACACTCTTCCAAAGATTTTTGGTCCCCGCAAAACTTGCGGTGAGAATTCTACGCCGGCGGGTTTTATACGCCGAGCGGGTTGAGCACGAGCGGTATTGTTGGCCCCCGAGCAGGTAGTATGTTCTCCGCGTGGGTTACGGAATGGAGAATCTACGCCGGCGGTTATCATTGCGCCGGCGGACCTTGTTTTGCTTTTACGCTCGGCGGTGTGTTGTACGCTTCGGCGGGCTGTCGAGTTTAAATACGCAGGCGCGTGTTTTAAAACGATTTTTCCCCTTTCAGTTTATAAAACCCTAGGTTACGAGTTCTCTCTCTCCCAACTCATCTTCTCTCCTAGGTTTCATCTATTTAGAGTGAGTATCTAACCTAGTTCCTTCATTAAAAAGGTAGAGTGAGTCGAGGGTTTCCATTTAATCTGAACGGTTGTTGATTTGGAGCACTTTGGAATTTGGGCTATCATCTCCGTCTTCTTCTTTTCGGGTTCTTGCTTCGAGGTAGGGATTTCCTACTCCATTTATACGCTTTAATCCTAAGTGTTGGTATTTTGGTATGTGGGGGTAGTTTGGTAATTTTGGGAGAAACCTTTGGGTTTTGGCTTGGATTAATTTATATAATTAATTTAAGGAAAAAAATGTGGAATTGGGTTTAATTCATGAAGTTGGGGAAATTATGAGAATTAATGATATAGTTGGGTAGTTTAAATACTTGCCTATGAGAATGTTGATTATACATTCATTGTTGTATTTATTTCTTGTTTAGAAATAACTGTTTTAGGCTATCGGTGGAGGATAGTCGTGATTGTTGTAGACCTTGCATGTGGCTTAGGTTTAACTGGAATTAAGTCACTTATGTTGACTGTTGAATTAATACAGAACATTACTTGTATTGATTATGTGTTGTATATGGCAATTGTGTGTTTCATTGCATATGCATGTTGTTTGGAGGAGATAGGGGATGAACTCCACGGTTTAGGGGAAGATAGGGGATGTACCTCTAAATCGGATTTGTTGGGAGGAGATAGGGGATGGACTCCAGTAGCATCACTCATATGTGTGCTTATTGATAATAGCAATATTGCTATTTGTTGTTGATATGATACATTATTATAATGTGTATCAGTTGGAAGTATGGAAGTGTTGTGGTTTGAGCTTTAGTCTCATTTATTTTTGTGACATCTGGATCACTATTATAGTTGGCCAGGTTCTGAGCCATAATGATATAATTGGAAAGTTGAATAAATATTGGAAAGTGAAAGGTGTCATAAACAATATGTCATAAGACAATGTAGACATTCGTGTCATGAAATTGGAAATTGATTATCTTGTGTTAACCATGTATCGAATGCTAATACTTTAGTTAATTCTTCTGCTTGGTTTAGTATCTTTCTACTGGGCTGTGACTCACCCTATATGGGAACTTCATTTTCAGGTTCAGGTGGTTCATTACCTCCAAGGACTTAGCTTGTGAGGATTTGGACTCGAAGACTTGCTTTTATTTATTTGTTTTTATTTGATACATGTAAACATTCAAGCCTAGGGCTTTATCTGTATTGAGTTAGACTCTTATTTCTTTGTGTCCAAGTGTTGGCTTGGCAAGATGTAAGCCCGTAGGGCATTTATTTTGATGTTACATGTAATACTTTATTTAGTAATACTCTGATGGATAATAGAATGTTTCGTTCTCTATTATTAATGCATGTTAATTATATATATAATGGGTTTTATTTTGAGGGCGTTACAAGAAAAATAAAAATAAAAATATAAATATAAATATACACATTACATCATATATGAACTCCACTCCTTGTCACATTATTAAAATTTCAAAATTAAAACACTCCATCTTTATTCTTCTAATTTGCCATTGAAAAATGTCTCGTAGCTCAAATTTTGTGGCTCAAAAGTGGCTCAAATGGCCAAAACGACGTCGTTTTGGCCATTTGTATGTTGTTTTGTACTCAAAACGACGTCGTTTTGGCCATTTAAGTCACTTTTAAGCCACAAAATTTAAGCTACGTAGCATTATCGTTTACCATTTGCAGATTCTCAATAGATCCCAGGAATGACCCACACACCAATATAAACATTTCCCACTGTCCAATGCTTGTACACACCAGTAACCACCCACACACCAATATAAACATTAATGTATTTATATATATTTGATAGTAATAAAATATTTTAGTATTTATATTAAAAAAAATTATATTATATAATTTAAACGGTCTGGTTTAATTATAAATGGATTTATAATTATAAAATTACAAACTAAATTGTGAAGTACAATTTATCTATTTTAAAAATCAAAAATTAAAATCGAACTATAAAATTACTACCCCTTCCTGTAGCCAATTGGGTTGTCAAGTCGGCTGAAGCTAAAACTCTCATATAAAAAAGTCAAAAGTTTAAATCTCAATAAGTGAATCAATAATTAAATATTTCATTATTCAAAATTTATTGGGACTACTCTTAAGATTTTTGTTCAATAATTATATGATATAAGTGACACAAAATTACATCTATTCAATGAACTAGTCAAGACCAAGTCTGCGCGAATTCGGTTCATTTAAAATGATTTTTTGTAAAGTAATTTTAGCAAAAATTTTTGTATTGTTGAAATTTAATTTTATAAAAATTGAGATAGTCACTTTAAAAAAAAAAATCTCAACCTTACAAAAAATCATTGCAAAAGATCTAGACTCAGATAGTGTTTGGAAACTTGCTGAAATAGTCACAGACAAAAAAAAAAAGAAAAAAAAATGGAAAAAAAAAAAGACTATAAAAAATTAATCCATTTAATTTTACTTTTATTTATATAATTTTTCATAAAAAAATTTAAAAATTATTAAAAAAATCATCTCCCAAACACGAACGCCCCTCAATCCGAGCCGAGATAAAAAAAAAAAAAAAAACCTAACCCTCCTACTAGGGTACCACCCAATGGGGACACGAATTAATTAGTCTATACAAAAAAGTCATTTGCTAGCCTGGTCTAAGTGCGACTGATAGTAACCGAATATGCCGCGAATTCTCTTTGCCTTAACGGCTCTTTTATGCTTTTTTCCAACCGCCACTTCATCACGTTAAGCATATGCTCTCTAAATATTCCATCTCCTCCTTTTTAAACTCCCCACACCTTATTTTCACTGCACTCATTACTCACACCCACAAATCTTCATTGTTATTAGGCTTTTTCCTTTTAACTTTTTCACTTCCAATTCCGGGTTTAGAGAGAGAATAAAGAAAAAAAAAGGTTAGATGAAATTTGGGAAGAGATTGAAGCAACAAGTTCAAGAAACTTTGCCGGGATGGCACGACAAGTTTCTGTCCTACAAGGATTTGAAAAAGCTTGTGAGGTTAATTTCTTCGGCTCCTCCGATGATGAATGGATCGCTTGAGTTTGAGAAGGCTGAGGCTGAGTTCATGTACTTGTTGAACAATGAGATCGAGAAATTTAACTCTTTTTTTATGGAACAAGAGGAGGATTTCGTTATCCGCCATAAGGTTAGTTTTCTTATTCTTGTTTGTATTGAGTTTTTTGATTGTGAATTGTAGTGGAATAAGGGGTTAGTGAGATCTAAATGGAATTGTTTTGGTTTGAACTCAGTCAAAGACCAACATTTCTGACAAAAATAGTTGGTGGGTCAACTGAGTCAACTCAGTTGAAAATTAAGGGAATGTTAATGTTTTTTTTTTTTTTTTTTTTTTTTTTTGGGGGTGGCTTTAATTATTATAATTTGAAGGGAATGTTAAAGTTATAAGCCAACGGTTGGAAACTTGGCATAGCCCATTTTAACATGTCGAAAAATATGGGTCCCTATGTAATAGACATGACTTTTTATTTTTTGGGAGGTCACGAATTATGTTAAATCACATCGAATATATGCATGAACGAATAAATTCAGAATTAGAGAATTATTTGACTACTAGTTGGTGATGAGATTAATGTATAGACAAAACGTTTTTTTTTCGGTTGGTCACGAATTACATTAAATCACATCGAATTTATGCATGAACGAATAAATTCAGGATTAAAGAATAATTCGACGTAAAGAATAATTCGGAACATGAGAGTTATTCAACACAATGATGTGTATTGAAGTTATGGATAATGACAATATTTAACAAGAATTCTTAGAACTTATAATTAAAAAAGAAAAAGAAAAAGAAAAGACATAAGTAACAATGATGATTATGACACTTGAGATAAAATGTTTATTGGGAATAAACATTAGTATGTGAAATTAAAATCGCATAGGTTATTTTAATGTGGTGAAAAAGATAAAAATTAATAATGTGTTGATTGCAGGAGTTGCAACAGAGGATTGAGAGAGTGACTGAGATTTGGGGACCAAATGGAAGTCAACCATTAGAGATGGATTACAAAGAGGAGATGGGTAAAATCAGAAAAGAGATTGTCAATTTCCATGGTGAAATGGTGCTTTTAATGAACTACAGCAATATTAACTACACAGGTACTCCTTGATGTTCAATTCTTCTCAAATTTGTGTTTTTGCGAACAAGAAATTCACTTCCATTTGAACTCAATTGACATAACATGTGTAAAAAAAAGACGGGTGTTCGATATGCTTGAAGCTGAGGCAGTTTACCTAGTTGTTTTAATTATTACTTGTATTAGGAGCCTCTACGAATGATCACAAACACAAGAGCAAGAATTATCCCATAATTTTCAGTTTCGAAGTTACAAGGCACTAGTTATGGTAGCCTTAGAGAGATTGAAGAAAAAGAGGAACTGTGTATTTTTCTGCAGAGTTTTTCCATATTTGTTGTGTAAAATGTATTCTTTATCTTTACATAATCATCTACAACCACCTTATCTTCTACAGATAAGATCCCTTCATTCAAATGCATGGGTTTATCAAATAATCCATGTGGATACTTCATGTGTATTGGATCAGGTCAAATCCGATCAAATTTTCAATAACATGGGTGTATGAGTTATAACGTTTGTTTAGGCAGAAAAACATTTTTATTACTGAACATGGTTTCTAGAAAAGGTCTTTTGTAATCGAAGTTTTTTTTATTTTATTGCAAACTTGAAAGTGGTGTGCTAGCTGTGGTTGCAACAGTCGCAGTAGTGGCGGCGATAGTAGCTTTGGGTTAGGGTTGTGGAGGCAGGGTGGTAAGGTGGCGGCAGTGGCGAGTGATGGTGGTGACAATGGTGATGGCATTGAGAAGACCATAGTTATTAGAAAAATGTTCTCTGCCTTGAAAAAATAGAGCAGGGTTTTGCTTAAATTAATTCAGTTTTCATTGTTCACGGAAAAACCGTTTTTATTGACTATTTTTCTTGTAATACCCAAATCCAAAAAATATAAAAAAATAATTTATGAAGCCCAAGATTGCATTGATATACTAATTGACCCAAAAACTATGGCAAAGATAGAAATTCAAATAGTAGTTCTAGTCATATTTCTTTGTTGAGTTTTACCACTATACAAAATTGTTAGACAACAAAAAAAAAAAATGAAATTTATTACTTTGTAGGGTTGGCCAAGATCTTGAAGAAATATGACAAGCGAACTGGTGGGTTGTTGCGCTCACCCTTCATTCAGAATGTGTTGCAGCAACCTTTTTACACAACTGATCTCATATCAAAACTTGTCAAAGAATGTGAAAGCACCATCGATGTAATGTTCCCGGTGGTTGAAGAAGAAGGCATAATCCGCAGAGAAAGAGAGGCGATTATGGTGTCGGGAGAAGGAGTTTTTAGGAATACAGTTGCAGCTCTGCTGACTATGCAAGAGATTAGAAGAGGAAGCTCTACATACGGCCAGTTCTCTCTACCGCCTCTCAACTTGTCGGATTCTGATTTCATCCAGGCCTTTCAACTCAATTCACTCATACCAATTCCCTAATATTAGAAAAATTATGATACATGCAATACATTTAACACATATAGTTGGCCATAATTTTGTGTTTTTTGGGGATTGGCTAAATGCTACATAATACATGATGTATAAGAAATTAGGCCTACCGCTTCTTCCTTATTTTTATTTTATTTTTTTGTTGTATGCTAATTAATATGTTGAAAGATGAGCTTCTCTTTTAGAGTATGAGACAGATTTTCAATATTCTGGAATTAACTTTTCTAAATTGGGATTATCTGAATCAGATAAGGAAAAAAAAATGTTGAAGGTTTATTAATTGGTAAACAAATTGAATCACAGAAGATATAGAGGTTTTAATTAGACCACTTAGGGGTAATGTTATATATGTAAGTTATGTTATTTGTGAGTTTGATTATCACAAATAGTATAACTCAATACTATAAGGTCATGTTTGATTCACAAGACTAATAGTGAAGTATTAATATTCCTATTAAATTAGTGTCGTATTCACTATCCAATTGGATTAATAATCCCATCCCTACTCCATTACTAATAATCCTACAAATTTGTTGGATTAATTATCCATTGGATTAATAATCCTAAACCAAAATGTTAAAACAAACATAGGATAATTGAACCCACGGATTAATAATCCCAATCCCATACTCCAATCCACCTAATCAAACATGCGCTAAGAGTCATAACTAAAAAAAAAATTGAATTATAACCAAACATCACATGAGGTATAATGAAAAATTCTTGGATCATAAGTAAAATAATGTCATAATTAACAGAGATCGTAATTAAAGATGCATACTCAAAAATGTGCACCATAGATTTTCCTTCACTTTAGTGAAAAATTGAACATTTGTATAAATGTACAAAATCATAGAAGATTTTAAGATTTTACAAGATATTATGTCACTTTAGTACCTGCCACTACTTGCAACTTATCAAACATTTGTATTGATTTGTTTGCATAACATTTATATATGAATAAAATTAAAAAAATACTCGTTATTTATATTTTTTGAACAAAAAACAGAAAATTAAATTTTTTTTTTTATTTATCAAACGACACCTAAGATGTTGAAGACCTCATTTAATAGGTGAGTGTGGCATGATCTTTTGGGAGACAACTTCTTTTTGGTAAACAAAAATATTTTTCTCATTTAAATGGTTTACTCCCAAGTATGGGTCAAGTTTGGGGTTGATCCTTGCCACGAGACATTTTTAATCACAAAAACCTAATAATAATTGATAATTGGACCAAAGTAAGCCTAATATTTTTAATCACAAAAGCCTAATAATAGTTGATAATTGGATCGAAGTAGGAAAAGTCACAGAAGACTAATAAGCTTCTACTAGAGAATGGAGGGATTCTCATAGACGGCGCCACTGAAGCAACCACTCACAATCATCACAATATTGTCTGTTTTGAGTATCATGCCTTCATGGCTTTGTTCTCCCTTGATGAAAAGGCCTCCTGCTAGTTGAAGGAAATAATCAGCTTTATAAGGTGGGTCGTAAATGTCCCACGGAGCGATGTAGGACGCGCCCTACAAAGCCACCTTTTAGAGAGCAAAAGAATTTTTTTTAAGGATCCAAGAAAAAAAGAGTCCATACTTAGAGAGCAAAAGTATAATATACCCATTTATAAGTTGTGCGATGTCTACAAATCCTAGCCCATTGCCCTTTTTTTTTGGTGGGTTTGAATTTTAGCCCTTTCTTGGATAACAAAACAACAATCAAATTTCTTTTATAGTACCCCAGCTAAGAGGCTAAGGACTACTTTTATAAGGCCAAGCCCAATCTATACATTGGGCCTTCCCTACGTTGGTCCATCATTTACTTAGGATAATTACCCGTATACTGGCTAGACTTATTTGGAAACGGGGTGATAGTTGTGGCTATATGGGCCAATTTTAGGGTCCGTTTCAATAATCTGAACCATTTACATTCTAGAGTACATCAAGTAGAATATATTTACAAAAAATCAAGTTGATCGAATGTCGTTAACTATTTCATCGAATTGCATTTGTATCTAAAAAATAAATGATAAATGTGATTTGAATTATAAAAATGAATACAAATGTGAGTGGATGAAAGAGTTAACAATATCCGATCAACTTGATTTTTTTCAAGTATGTTCTACTCGATATACTCCAAAAAGTGAATGATTTGGATCATCGAAATGAGTCTTGAAATGGCCCCATATAGCTGTACAACAATGACTACTGTGCGAGAGGCACAACAATCACCCCATTTCCGACTTATTTACTTCTAAGTTCTAAATAAAATTTTGTGAACATATAAATTTTTGCAAATGAGAAATTTATGGTATGACTTATTTATTTACTAACATATGCCCGTGCCTGAAGGCACGTTATAAATAATATTAGGATTAGAATAAAATTGTAATTCCAACACTATTTAAATTTATTTTTTAATTTGATAAAATCACAAATTTATTATAAAATTTTGGAGTTCTCACAAAACTCCTCACGAAAACTTGCTTTTACTTATAAAATATAGCTAGATAGCTAGATGTGCCTAGCATACATACAATTTTCACGGGCATACATATAATACTGCTTTTGCTTATATAATTATATGGAAATTGTATGTATACCCATACTGTCCTACTATATTACGGGCATACAAACATTATATGGAAATATGTGTAAAATATATTGAACAAAAAAAAGAAAATAAAAAATAAAAAAACAAGTAGAGAAAAAAATAAAAACGAGAGAAAAAAATAAATAAATAAAAAGAAAAGAGAGAGGAAGGTGGGATCATGGAAGGATGGGTGAGAAAAAGAAAAAGTAAGAGAGAGAGAAGAGGGAAAGTAGAAAATGTATATGTAGGACATTTTTTGAAAAATATATCTCAGCCAGTGTTTTATAATTTGAATAAATCTGAGTCATCCAAATGTCCTAATAGGACAAAAATATGTTGTTATAGCGATCTCGGTTTTCCCTGTCATGTGTTGTGTTCCAGACTCGGGTCTAGTGGTTGTATGTTGTTGTCTTATTCTTGTTTCCATCTTTAAGTTCTTTGTATTTAAGTTGTGGGATGTGTTGGTTGGATTTGGGACAGGTTGGTTGTGAGGTGAAATAAATGGTTGCTGTCCAGATTTTGGTTTCTTCGCTCGAGCGAGTCTTTTGCACGCTCGAACGAGTCTTGGGTTTTAGTTTCTTCGCTCAAGCAAGCTCTATGTTTTGTGTTCCTTTGCTCGAGCGAGTACTTTTGTGCTTGAGCGTGCGTCTAGGTTGCAGACCTGAAACTTTGAATTGTGCTCTTGAGCGAGGCTTCTTGCGCTTGAGCGAGGTGTTTGTTGTGTCTGGTCGCTCGAGCGACCACTTCTTCGCTCGAGTGAGCCTCGCATATATCAGATTGCAGCAGCAGTTCTCTTCTTTACTTTTTGATCTCTTTTCATCTTCAAACCATAATTTCAGCTGTCTCTCTCTCTCTCTCTCTACAAGTACACCTTGTTCTTGGGTCTTTCTACCCTAGTCTTTTTGTAAGAAAGTTGGAGCTTTGCGTGGGCTACATTTTGATTAAAAAATTCTTGGATTTGGAGCATCTTTAGTTTTCTTCATCTTCTCCTTTGGGCTCTTAACTTTGAGGTAGGGATAATCTGCTCCTTTTTATGTGTTTTACCATAAATGTTGGGCATTTGTATAAATATAGGGATTTTTGAAAAGTTAGGGTTTGATTTGGGATTATAAAAGAGGGGTTTCCTGGTTTTGGACTCTATTGTAAATGTGAGGTTTTGAAATGGGGTTATGGGTGTACAATTGATGAAATTGAGCCTTAGAAGTGTTATTTGAGAAAGAAAGAAAAATTCCCTAATTGGGATTAAATGAATTATTTGTCAAAATAATGAAATTAATTATGGGAATATATAATTGAGATGGAAATGATGAAATTGGGGAAAAATGTAATTAGTTGGTATAGTTGGATTGAAAACTGCTTACCTATGGAAAATGTATTAATTTATCTGTTTGATAAATTTAATTATCTGTTTAGAAATAACTGTTTTGGGCTATCGGTGGAGGATAACCATGATTATTGTAGAGTTGTATGATGATTAGGTAAACTGAAACTAATCAATTGGAGTATGTCATAGAATATGACTTTTGGAATAACACATTGAATATGTGCATTAATTGATCATTGTATATGATGAAGTGTTTAAATACATTACATATGTATTTTGTTTGGGAGGAGATATGGGATGTAGTCCATGGTTTGTGAGGAGCTAGGGGATGTAGTCCACTGTTTGGAAGGAGATAGGGGATGGACTCCATTGATAATTAAGTTGGCTGGAGTGTCCAGGGTGAAAGTCCCGAAACCTTATATATATCTGAATAATGGTAATGAATTGAAGTGTTGATAATATGAGTTGTAGTCTTATTTTGAATTGTCGATGAAATGAAGTGTTGTTTTCATGAGTTGTAGTCTCATTTGAATTATTTGGATAAATGAACCATGTCAATGAAGTGAATTGGAAATAGAAATGAAACTGGGTTGAAAGATGAATATCAATGTTGATGGATTATAAAAATAGTGTATATCGATGTACATGTATTGAACATTTATCAGATGCTAATGTTTTAGTTATTTATCATATTTGGTTTAGCATATTTTTACTGGGCTTTGACTCGCCCTTCTTGGGACACCATTTTCAGGTACAGGGGACATGCCACCTCCAAGGTCTTAACTTGGAAGGTTTAAGAGTTGAAGGCTCCATCTTTTATTATTTTGTTCTGTTATTTAAATGTAAATTCAGGCCGAGGGCCTTATGTGTAAAGAGTTAGAACTCTTCTTTTGTTATACCCAGGTTATACTTGGAAAGATGTAAGCCCGTAAGGCATTCTATTATTTTTGTAAACATTTGGACCTTATATGGAATACCCTCCTGTAATATTAACTCTGATGTATGTATGGAAATGTGATTATCTATCATGAATATAGAACTGTTAAATATTGGGATTGTGTATTATTTTGGGGGCGTTACAGTTGAATATTCAAAAATCGTCCTGCTTTATTAAAATACTAGCATATGTCCGGGTCTGAAGGCACGGTGTAAATAATGTTAGGATTAGAATACAATTGTAATCCCAACACTACTTAAATTTATTTTTTAATTTGATAAAATCACAAATTTATTATAAAATTTTGGAGTTCTCACAAAACTCTTCATGAAAACTCATTTTTGCTTATATAATATATAGCTAGATAAATAGATGTGCCTAACATACATACAATTTTCACGGGCATACATACAATACTACTTTTGCTTATATAATTATATGAAAATTCTATACATGCCTGTAATGTCCTAGTGTATTGCGGGCATACAAACATTTTATGGAAATGTGTATAAAATATATTTAAAAAAAAGAAGAAAATAAAAAAAAAAACAAATAGAGAAAATAAAAAATAAATAAAAGGAAAAGAGAGAGGAAGGTGGGATTATGGAAGGATGGGTGAGAAAAAGAAAAAGTAAGAGAGATAGAAGAGGGAAAGTAGAAATTTTTTTGAAAAATATATCTCAACTATTGTTTTATAATTTGAACAGATCTGAGCCATCAAAATGTCCTAATAGGACAAAAATATGTTGAAGATTCAAAAACCGTCCTGCTTTATTAAAATATTAGCGTATGCCCGTACCTGAAGGCATGGTGTAAATAATGTTAGGATTAGAATATAATTGTAATATCAACACTATTTAAATTTAGTTTTTAATTTGATAAAATTACAAATTTATTATAAAATTTTAGAGTTCTCACAAATTTCCTCACGAAAACTCGCTTTTGCTTATATAATATATAGTTAGATAGATAGATGTGCCTGTCATACATATAATTTTCACAAGCATACATACAATACTTCTTTTGCTTAAATAATTATACGGGCATACATACATCGTATAGAAATATGTGTAAAATATATTGAACAAAAAAAAGAAAATAAAAAAAATAAATAAATAGAGAGAAAAATAAAAACGAGAGAAAATAAAATAATAAAAAGAAAAGAGAAAAGGAGGTGAGATCATTGGATCATGGAAGGATGAATGAGAAAAGGAAAAAGTAAGAGAGAGAGAAGCGAGAAAGTAGAAAATGTATATGTAAGACATTTTTTGGAAAATATATCTTAGCCATTGTTTTATAATTTGAATAGATTTGAGCTTTCCAAATGTCCTAATAGAACAAAAATAAGTTGAAGATTCAAAAACCGTCCTGCTTTATTAAAATATGTTGAAGATTCATATGAGATTTAAATTTATGAAATCTATCTGGTATTCAATATATTTTAAAATAATAATTAATTGTTCAAATTCATTTAATTTGTAGACTATAAAATTCATTAATTTAATCTCCATTACATACAGTAATATTTGGCTCCTAATTCTGAGATCGTAGGCTTTTCCATATAATATGAATAAAAATAAGTGAACAAAAAGGAAAAAAAAAAAAATACAAATAGAGAGAAAAATAAAAATGGGAGAAAATAAAAAAAATAAAAAGAAAAGAGAGAGGAAGGTGGGTTCATGGGATCATAGAAGGATGGGTGAGAAAAGGAAAAAGTAAGAGAGAAAAGTGGGCAAATAGAAAATGTACATGTAAGATATTTTTTGAAAAATATATTTCAGCCGTTGTTTTATAATTTGAATAGATCTAAGCCATCCAAATGTCCTAGTAGGACAAATGTGTGTAGGACAAATTCAAAAACTATCATGCTTTATTATATAGATATTTTTATTTATAAGTATAATATTGAGCTTTATTTGTTAGATTAATACATTATCAGTAAATTACACTTTGCACCTGTGCGTTTTACATAAAATCTCACTTTGATCCTTACACATCAAATTGTGACACTTAACCTCCTGAGCTTTTGATCAAGTGTCACATTGGCCCTTCTGTTACTCCCACTGTTTGACTCTTTAACAAAAGTTAGTCACATGAAAAACATGTGATCACTAAATGGCAGCATGGAGAAAAAACTTACTGGCAGTATCCATAACTGCATTGCCACAAATGAAGGCAATATCCACATGAACACACAAATGGCCATAATTCATTTCATAAAATATATTGTTTGTATCCACTAAGTCCAAATGGCCACATATTCATGATGCAAACATGTTCGCAGTATCTATAACTACATAGACAAAACATGCCACATTGTCAAAAGAGTTTGATAATCAAAATAAACAACACCCCTACTTTAGGTTCTTCTCCTTAGAGGCAGATGTATTTTGAAGTGAGGATAAGGTCACAACATTCCTTCATCTCTATGTAAATGAGGCTAGTGTTGGTGTTGACGTTGCTCCCCTTGATGCTTCAAATGTTTGTGACAATGCTGCTTTTGTTGTTGTTGTTGCACTTCTTGTTGCTGTTGGTGTTGTCCTTGTTCCTACTGCTATTGTTTCCCTTGATGTTAAAGTTGCCTTTGTCGCTGAAGTTTCCCTTTGTGTTTGTGAACTTTCCCTTGATGCAGCTGGATTTGGTGCCCTTGGAATGGCTGAAGCTGAATTCGGTGCTGATGATCGATTTGGTGTTTGCCATTGGTATTGGTGTTTGGGTTGCACTTAGTGTTGCCATTGGTGCTGATGCTTGAGATGATGTTGATCCAGCCTTAGTACACTGCAATTGGCAAAAAAAATTTGGTCCAATCAAACATATATTTAGTTGTATTAATTTAAAACATTAACAACAAAGTATGCACTCACCCTTTTCCTTTTATAGCCTAAGCTCTTCCATCTTGGTTTATTTTTTTGTTGGTACTTCTGTTTGGTAGATTCTTGCAGCTCCTATAGTTATGGCCCCATGTTATATTCTGCCTTGTGACGTTGGTAGGTTTATCTGGTCTATTCCTTCTAGAAGTTGGAAGCCTTCTTGGAGGCTTATGATAAATAGGAGGTAATGGGGTTGATAATCCTATCTTGGACCACAATTTAGGACCATTTAGAGGTTGTGTCATGTTTTCATAAATCTTTAAATTGGTCTAGCATTCATTCACATAATCTTCAGGTATCTCACCCTTGTACCAGATAGAAGCCACACCATGAGCACAAGGTATACCCTTTAAATCACACCTTCTGCATGAGCAAGTATGTTCATCCAGGTCCACTACGCACTGATCACCATTTGAACAATTAACTTGAAACTTAGGCCCTCCTGACCACATAGGAAAACAACCCTTCGATTCAATTTTCAATTGCTCCAGCATTTTCTGTAGTTTTGGACATAATTTACCCTCATGTTTCCTCATTAAGTCCCTCATTATTGCATTCAGTTCATCAACAAACATCTTATCCAGTCAAGCATTGTTATGATTGGCTTGTCTTTGGTCTCTAAAATAAACTTATCTCTAGGTTGACTACTCCTGGAAACATCACATGGCTCTACTTGGTTGTCCCAACAATCCATTACTGGAACATTTTCTAAGTACACTTCAATGACTCTACTAGGAGGCGTTTGGGCAATCATTTCAACCAAATTAGCATCAATTGCTAGCAACCTTAGACCATTATCTAAGTCCATCCTATGGATTCTGTAAAAGTAAATAATTAAACCATCATAGCCAGATTTCTTCACATCATCATTAAAGTGAAGTAAAGAAAATTTAGCAGGATCACAATTTTCAACTAAAGTAATGTTTCCATTGTTTTACAAATTGATTTATATATAAATAAAAATAAACATAAATTTGTACAACAATCTTAAAACAGATTATATCTTTCCCATAAAATTAAATAAATAGATTCATAATAATTTGTAATAGATTAATTTCCCCACTGTATGAATTCTTTGCTTTGCATCTGTTAATTGGAAAAATTATAGAACATATACTCTGGAAATTGTAAAATTGAATAGCCCACTGTATTTGTGCTCAGATTCATGATAGTGTATTAGTTTGACTTTTCCTAGGAGATTTGTACACTGCATAGGTTCTTTGTTTCGATAAATAAAACTATATATTTGTTTGCTACTATTTTCCGAAAACCAAAATTTGTGGTTTTATTTTTCGTGAATCATAGTATCTTTTCAGAATGTGTACATAAGCCTATTGTTGCACTGCATAAATTCATGATGAGGAATTCACATTTATTTAAATATTAATATATTTTGCACATTGTTTAGTTCTAGTATAAGGTTATAATTTTATGTGCAAGATACATGCTACATGTTTAATTTCTAGTTTCTTACCATGAGTTGCATCTTCTTTATTTTATAGTTTTAAAATATAATTTACATGCTCATGAGTGTTTAAATGTTTTAGTTAAAATTGGCATGCTAATTATTTTATACTTTTTTAGTATAATATACATATTCATTATTTTTTAAATCCTAGTCTAATTCACATGTTTATTAGATTCTATATTTGTGGGATAACTTGCATGTTCTTTATTTTCTAGATTTTAATTTATTTTACTTCTAGAATTATTTGCGTGTTAATTGTTAGAATTATTTACATGTTTATTGTGTAATAATTTCATATGTAACTCTTACCTATTAATTTTAATTGAATTTTTGGAATTATAAATTTTTTGTTGTAACTTTTCTAGCATTTTAATTTTTTACTTAATTGTGCTATTAAATAAATTGCCAAAAGGTTTTAAATAATTTATTACTTTTATAGTTTTTTTTTTCCAATTATTTGTTTTATAGTTTGTTGTGTTTTTTTACTAACTTTTTTTTTTACAGGAATACCTATGTGAAAGGGAATGGGGAAAAAAAAATACAAAATCAAATGAACACAATTTGGGATTGTAAAATTAAAAATTAGGACTACTAACCTTTTTGTTGAATAAAAATAACTAAGCGTGGAAAGGAATTATAAACCAAAAAGAATCCTCATTTGGATTGGTTAATTTCTTTATATTTGAAACAACTTTTTGCTTGAGTTCTAATAGTGGTTAAATTATCAATCTTTATTGAAGCAAATTTGTTTGTTTGTAATTTTGAAAGCATTTTATTTGCTTATAAATTGTTGTAGCAATTTTTAATTGCTTGTAATTTGGTTAACAATTTTTAATGGCTTGTAAGTTTTGGAACTTGGTTTGTTTTAACCTAGTTTATCCCTTGAAAAACTTAATTCTAAATTTGTTTCTCATGGACTAGGAGTCAATATGCTCTTGAAAGTTTTGTTTAAGGTTAACTGGGTCTTAAGTCAGACCGGTGTGACTCCTCTAGTCTTCCTAGAAACTTTCCTGACTATGTTCGATTCTAGGATAAGTAGTGAGACTAGTTTTGAATTAAACTTTTGACTTTGAAATTTTCTAGTGTTAAGTTTAGTTTTTGGAAACATAGAATAGTGAAATTTTATTGTATTTTTCAGAAATGACAATTATAACTGATGTTGCTGCTGCTAATGTTGGTGGAGATCAAAACCCCGGGTCAATTGGCTTGCCAATCCATACTGTGACCTCTGTGGTCAATCCAGTTGTTGTGACCTCTCTGGTCAATCCTGTTGCTATTTTTTCCATTCCGGGAGGACCACTTAACCATCATGAACGCTTGGAGAAGTTCACTGGAGTGAATTTCAATAGGTGGCAGCAAAAGATAGTGTTTAACCTGACTACTTTTAACCTTGCGAGATTTTTGAGTGAGGATCCACTAGTTGTGGAGAAGAATGAACAAAACAAGTACAAGCTCATGACTCTAGACATTTGGAAGTAGTCAGACTTCCTTTGTCAAAACTATATTCTGAACAGCTTGGTTGACACTCTATGGGATGCTTTGGACAAGAAATCGGCAAAAGAGCTATGGGATGCTCTGGATAAGAAGTACAAAACCGAGGATGTTGAGGCAAAGAAATTTGTCATTGGATGATTTCTGGATTTCAAAACGGTGGACTCTAAAACTGTTATTAGCCAAGTATAAGATTTTCAAGTAATTCTACATGAGATTCGTGTAGAAGGAATGTTGCTGAGTGAATCATTCTAGGCAGTTGCTTTGATTGAGAAGCTGTTTAATGGTTGGAAAGACTTTAAAAATTATTTGAAGCACAAGTGAAGGGAGATGACAGTCGAAAAGCTTGTTGTTAGGCTCCGAATTGAGGGGGATGACAAGAAAAAAGGAGGGAATACCTCCATTGCGAAAGCAAATATAGTTGAGCATTGCTAATCCTCAAGGGTCAAGAAAAATCCACCAACCAACAAAAACTCAAAGTTGGGAGCTAGAGGTGGTGTCTCCAAAAGCCCAGTCTACAAGCCGTAAGAACGTACTTTTAGGTTCAATAAAAAGTGCTTCAACTATGGAAGTGATGGGCATAAAGCGGTTGATTACTGCAAGAAGAAAAAGCCTTACAAGAAGAACCCTCACAAGAAAAACCCTTCACAGAACAAAAGCAAGGCTCACATGGCTGAGATGGAGGATCTGTCTTAATATATGGACGACATGTATCTATCTATTGTCATCTCTGAGATGACGTGGTGGGGTCCAACCTGAAAGAATGGTGGGTGGACACTAGGGCCACTCGCCACATCTGTGCCGACAAAAAGATGTTCACAATTTTCAAACCGGTTTCAAATGGTGAGAAGTTGTTCATAGAGAATTTTGCGACCTCAACTGTTGAGGGTAAAGGCAAGGTAGTCCTGAAAATGACTTTAGGAGAAGAGTTTATTTTGAACGATGTCCTATTTGTACTGGACATTCATAAGAACCTTGTCTCAGGGTCTCTTTTAAGCAAGCATGGCTTCCGCATAGTGTTTGAGTCTGATAAGGTTGTGTTGACCAAGAGCGGAGTCTATGTCGTGTTTAAGCTTAATGTAACGACTATTATCCCTAAGATGAATGAGAAAGCTTCTTTTTTTGCTTATATGCTTGATCTCCTAAATTTTGACATTTTCATGACTCAAACCCGCCCTTATAGGTTTAGCGTCATAACCGGTTAGTAATCCTTGGATTACCAAAGGCCTTTGAACAAAATAACACATAAAAGGGGCTGCGGAAGCAAATATAAAACATATATAGTCCATTGAGCCGTGCAGACATACATTAGATAGAAATTTAAAACTTTATGTACACACATGTGACGTCATATTTACATTAGTCTTACGTCACACACACACATTTACAGATAAAACCAAAAGGGGACTTAGCATAATATACAGATAAACAAAAACTTGTTCAAATTTTACAAAAAGAAAACGAAGTCTTAAACTTAGTTCACAAAACATGATCACTTGACTTTTTTCGGAACATTCTCGAGCGGCACAAAGGTTGGCCGACAAAACAGAATTCCAGGTGATCATCATTGAGCTTGGCCACGTGCTTGGTCACCTACATACATAAATAATACAGTAAACGGGGAGCCCAGTGAATAATAACAGAGTAAAGGGGTTTAATTGAATGATGTCCTATATCAGATTCAAAAGCGATTCATTTTATTTGAAATGTATGGATCCATATTCATGTTCTTATTCAAATCATGTACAGAAATCAAGATTCATGTTTAGTCATATATTGTACATCCATTAGCGTTAACAGAACAAATACAAAACAAATGGTGGTTATGAGTAACCAGTTCCATAAAAGGAAGCTCCGGATCTAGGTAACAGATAATAGATATGCTGAGCTCCAAGATGGAGCCTCCGGTATGGGTAACAAATTACAGATATAATAAGTTTTATAATGGAACCTCCGATACCAGGTAACAGCTAATAGATATGCTAAAGATGCCATAAATACATTTCAGAAATTGGACAATCATTCATTATACAAAACATAACATTTCAAAAAATAAATCTTATTTCATTATACAGAAAATAAATAAAATTGAACATAAAAGTTATTACTCGCAGTTGGCTCCAAAAGCAGATAGACAAAGCAGACAGATCGAATAGCCTAAGAATGCCTCCACAACCACATAGCGGATATATATTGAACACACGTGTCACGAATATTAAATTTATTATTCCTCTTTTGTGATGTGTGTTCCTAGTTTTTATCCTCATTATTATGTCTTAATTAAGGCTTAAGAATGCCTAAGATGCAATAAGGATGCCAAAATGTAACTTGAAACACTTAGTTAAATTTTCAAAAACAAGGTAGTCTGCTCCAGTGCAACTTCTGTCGCTCAAGCGGCCTGTAAAGTCTATAAAAGTATTGGTTGCATGATTTTTCCACTCGACGAATGCTTGATGGTCGCTCGAGCGTAAAACTGAGTAAAGGGTCTCGCCGGCGCAACTTTGGTCGCCGAAGCGATGCAAAAAGTTTGTAAAACTTTTGTGAGCTCTCATTTTACGCTCAAGTGCAACTTCGGTAGCTTGAGCGAAAGGTAAAAAATAAAGGTGGCCGCTCGAGTGCAGGTTCTGCTACTGTGATAACCCAACCTGTATTATGCTTAATTATGCATGTGATTATGTGTTTGATATGAATTTGCAAGTTTAAGTATATGAATTATGTGAATTTGGAATAATATATGTTGAATGTAGGAATATCTGTTGTAATTGGAACTTTGAACTAAAAATTGAAAGCTTTAGAGATGCGATAAACCAAAACCGACTTCACATCTGTGATTAGCATGATCTTTAGAGCCTTCGGTGAAATTTTGAAATTACGATTCGTAATATTTAATTGGCCTAATTTATATGTCTCTAGCCCTCTTATGTTTTTCATTTTTGTTGAGACTTGCTAGAGAGTGTGTTAGAGAGAGAGGAAGAGAAGAAGCTAGGATCTTGCCAAAGTTTCAAAGGGCAAACCTTAGATTGAAGCTTTGGTATGGAAATTACTTGAAATCTTTGTATTTAACTCATCTTTGGCATGAATCAAGAAGAAATTGGAAATTTTGAGCTAGGGTTTTGGGTTGTGTAATGAGTTGAACTAAATGAAAGAAATAGAACCTTAATATCTTCATTTTTGTTTGATTTGAGTTCAATCTTATAATTAATCCATAAAATAAACTCTAGTTGGTTCATACAACTAAAATTTGTTGGAAGATTCACCATGTTCTTTTGAACTTGAAAATGTAAATTATGAATATATGAAATAGATGAGGCCATGACTCTAATGGTGAGACAAGATTGATGTGTTTGTGTTTGATGTAGAATTATACCTAAATCATGCAATTATATCATGTTTTTAGTGAGTTTTTCTTTGATTTGGACATGGAAATGAGTTTGGGAAGTTTGCATTTTTGTACAATTTTCGGATTGTCTAATTTTGCCCAGACCGCACGAGCGGCCACGGGTTCCATACGAGTAGAACATGAAGAAAAATAGAGGTTTTCATTCTAATCTTTGGGTTCTCAAGCAACCAGAGTTTCCGCTCGGATTTGGGCCATTTGGCGGTGAAGACTTCCATGCGTCTTGGAACCCCTGTTTCAGCCCAAATTCAAAAAGGCATATCTCCTTCATCCGGACTCCGTTTTAAGCGATTCTTGAGCCTAAATTCAAGCCCTAGAATCCTAGTTTTTAATAGTGTTGGTCTCACATCCAAAGTCTAAGTACATAAATAGATATTCTCAAATTAGTAAAGGCTGTTTATTTTTTTAATCGTTTCATGCCATTTTCTACCTTAACTTGGTTTCCTTGCGCTTCTTGCTATTTCCTTAAACCTTAAATATGTAAACATGATATTTTCAATTAAAAACATATGAAATTTTTGTAGGAAACATTAATTTAATTCATGAACATTTAGGGTCATTTAAAGTATATCTTTGGTACATGCTTTGTACGTGATTCACATGTAGAGAAGATTAGCATTAAACACTTGAGAAAAATTAAAGAATGGAGAACGATTGAACGGATATGTAACGAATAAATCGATTGAGTGAATTGAAGGCAATGTGTTTTAAAATGTTATGCTTGGTTATGTTTCTTCAGGCTGAGTTGTTAAGGAGTATAATTAGACACTCTGAGTAATTTTTTTGTAACGGTATTGTAGACACCCCATTTTTGACCGTCCTCAAGACTTGGACGTCACCGGTTGGACACTCGGTGATTATCCATGTTTGTGTTTGTTTGGAGTTCCCGGAGTTCTCGCCACGCCCGCCTCAGACCTCCGAACTTGACCGCTTTTGTGTCTGGGTTTTGCACCAAACACTTGTGTTTTGCCTTGGAAGGGCAGGAATGCCTTACGAGGTATCCCCACATACCACCGGCCAGGGCTAGAGGCCACCGCCGATCGGTGTTGCCACCGCACTAAATTGTGCTTGTCGGCACTATTTTTGGCAAATGACCATTTTGCCCACCGACCACTTCACACCGCTCGAGATATTTTTAGACAGCTGTTTAGCTCTTGTTTCCCCTCCATACACGTGTATGGAGGGATAAGCCCTTGGATGACTTAGTTTGTAAGTTTTTGTTGCCTATAAAGAGAAGGCTCTTCTCTTGGCTCAAGGGTTAGCAAAATTTTAGGGTTAGAGAGAAAAAAAGAGAGGAGAACCTCTGGTTTAGGATTTGATCTTTGTATCTATTGTATCTCTCTTCTTACCTCTCATTTTGTACACTAGGTGCTTTAGTTCACACTATTGCACACAAGCACCTAGTGTTTCACCTTCTCTAAGCAACTGAGGTTCTAAGGGTTGGTTCTTGGTGTTTTTGGTTGGATTGGAGCTTAAGAAAGCAACAACAACAACATTTGTAAAGAGGATCATCAAGGGTAAGAAACTAACTTTATTTACCCCATTTTTGCATTCCATTTTTGTCTAGTTTAAAACAGTTTTTGTGCTTAGTCTATAACACATAAAAGTTCTGTTTTTAGGCCCTCTTTATTGTTCATTAAGAGTGTTTTGTGGTTTGGGTAAGTTTGACTACCCTTAAGCCTTGAAAAGGGCACTTTTTGTGCTATTTTGTGAGAGATCCGAGACTTTGGTCCTAGGATCTCTTCACCACTGAAATCTTGAGGGATTTCAGTGGTGAAGAGCATGCCTTAGAGTCTCAAGAAGGAGAGGGCCACCCCCTCTCTTTGATGTCCTTGAAAAGGGCAAGTTTTGCTTCCTTATGGAGCTCCATGCTTGAGTGTGTGTTGAGCATGTTTGGCTTGTTTTCCATGCTTATATTGCCATGATATAACATGTTCCTAAGTTGGTTTTGGTCTCCTATGCATGCTTAGTATAGTTGCCTTGTAATGCCTCTTATTGCCCTAATGTGCCTAGTTTGTGTGCCTTCATTTCTAGCATGATTTAGGCCTAGATCCATGAAGCTTATATGCCCATTTTCCCATGATCTAGCTCTGTCCATGGTCGTTTGGGTCAATCTTGGCATGTTTTGTATAGCCCCTTTGCATTGTAGCTTGTATGCTTCAAGTAGGTGCATGTGTAGGATGCATTGCCTCCATGATTTCAAGGGTTTGGAACCCTCTTACATGCTATTTCAGACCTTATAATGTGCTTATATGATTGCCTTAGTGGCTTCTTCAATGCTTTAAAAGCATGTGTTGAATACTCCATGTTTTGGTCATGTTTCATGCCTTTGTACTTGAGCCTCTTAGATGCCATCTAGGTGCTCCTTAGGCTTTGTTTAGGCCTGCTTGTGACCTGTTTTGAGTCCCCTTAGCCTTGTGAGGCTTGGTGGACTTGGCCTTGGTTTAAGCCTTCATGGCTTGTTTCAAGACTTGGGCCATTTGTTGCATATTTGGTTTGTTTTGTCGCATGATTTGGCATCATGTTTTGTGTGATTTTCAGAGCTTCTTATGCACGCTAGTAATCCATGCTTAACTTATTTCAAGTGTGCTTGAATGTTGCTTGTTATGCCTAAGTGTTGGTGCCTTAACATGTATATGTGTGCATGTGTGTTTGGCCCTCACATTTTAGCAATTTGGCCATTGATTTTAGGCCTATAGGAGCTGCCTAGATCATGTCTAAGTCCATCCCTCATTGATTCAAGATGTTTGCTTGTATGCCTTGCACAAGTACATTGCGTAGTCCATGTTGCATGCCTAGTTGACATGTTTAGGGTTGCATTTGTATTGTGCATGTTTGGCCTCTTGAAGTGAAGTATGACGGAGGTTGAACACCCTTGTTTGCTTGTTTGCATTGCATGCATTTGAAAGTGAAGTTGCATTCTTGGTTCTTAGGACCATCACGCATGGAAATGCGCGATTGGTGGTCCGAGAATCGAGGCACATGCCCCCTTGAGCCAATAACATGATAAGAGGTGTGTGTAGTGCATAAACACCTTGAATCACATTGCCATGCAGTTTGTTGTCCTTTGCTGCTGTGGTCTGCAGGTTCTGCAGGAATTTTGTGCCGACCGGCACTGTTTAGTGCCGACCGGCAGCCAATTGGCAGCCGATAGCTTCATTCAGTGCCGGTAGCCTCCTCCTTCAGCCGGTGGTGCTCTACCCCAGCCGGTGGCACTCCCCAGGGCCCTGAAAGGCATTCCTGGGACTTTGGAAATTTTCAGAAGAGGAAAGCAGGGAAAACAGAGGCAATCATGCATGGCAGTGCGATTCCGAGCGAGTCCCGAGCATGTGATGCATTTGGCCCTCATCCCGAGGCGTTTTTCTGTTTAATTAGATTAGTTAATTTGTTAATTAATTTAGTTAATTTGTAATAATTAATTAGCTTGCGTAGTTAATTAATCTGTATTATTATTTTGGTCCCTCCGAGCGAGGGCATAATTGTAATAAGGGTGTGTGAGTGGGTGTATGTCTTCCAACCCCCATTTCTTTCTTCCCTTTTATTTACCCGCTTATGTTGGTAGATTAGGGCACATTTAAATCAGCATGCCTTATGCAATGCATGCGTGCATTCATGCATTTGTTTACATACATCGGGCTCGGCACATCATACAAACTGTATTGTATTTTCAATTCCAAAATTGAATACGTGCTATTCGCGCATTCCACATGCCATGTTTAGGGGTTAGCCGAGCCTACTCTAGATTGCATTTCTGCCTGTGTCGCATTAGCCACTTAACATGAACTAGGTCATGCATGTTTGCTAACCAGTTTTCTGTTTTGGCACGGAGTACGATGTAAGTTTTTATGGCCTTAAGCATACCGCATGCGTGTGAATGTTTACCATGACAGTATGCTTGCCATGCGGCTAAGTGCTTACATGATAAACTGTTTGAATGCCTGTGGGTGGAGGTTGGACTGCTTGAGTTGGACAACTCATTGAAATCCGTATTTTAGCCTACTTGCGAGTAGCAAAATCTAACACGTTTTTCGAGACAAAACGGATATGCAATGTTTATTTCCAAGTTAGGCAATCTAGTCTATACTTTTGTGTTGTGTGCATCACATAGTAATTGTAGGTTAATAACCGGAATAAGAACGCATAAAGTTTTCAAAAACGGATATCACGGTTAGTAGAGGCCGGTCTTCGGACCGGGCGAAAGGGGGTGCTCATAGCTGACCTTCCCCGATCGTACCCAAGCTCCCGAGCCAAGACCACTTTGGTGATGACGGACATGTGGCCTTCGGCACTGAGTCAGGGTTTCCTAAATTTCCCAATAAAAAAAATATTTAGGTGGCGACTCTGTAATCTGGCAAAGCAGTCCATGTTTGGCACTACTTTTCAAAAATCTGTTTTCTCAAACGATTTGCCGGATTCGGACTCTTTGGTTCAGATTTAGAACTGCGACACAAATCGAGTTCGAACTATAGAGTGAAGCCCCACGGGCGCGTCTACAGTTTCTGGCGACTCTGCTGGGGAGTTTAGAGAGCTTGACTCGAAATTGTGATATCCTGTTTTGATTTCGTTTATGTGTCTCTTTGCATTGCATGTGCATTGGTGCGCCTAGGACACCGTGTTGGCCATCTGCTATTCTGGCGGTTTCTTGGGAGGCTTGTCTTGTCAAGGCATGTCCATAAGGCCGACGGTTGCGAGCTCTGCCAAGATGGGAACACAAACCACGGTTTCTGGGGCACCCTTTTGACCATTCGACCTAGTGCATATTCGAATCCATAGTGACTATTCCAAACTAGACAAAGTTGCTTACCCGATTTTAGGTTGTTTGAAACATGCGTGCATAGTGAAACCCTAGTTCTGACAAAATAGGGCGAAACCCTACCCCAACATAGGGGTGTATTGGCTCTCATTTACTTGCTATGTGCTTTTAGAGTGTATCTCTGAGGAATGCATATACCGGTTATGAAGTCTGCATCCGCATGAGCACCGATATCGATGTTGTTGTGAATCGATTATATCTGTGGGTGTCGATTCGATTTAGGGCATGACTTGGGAACAGTGTTGATAGTAGAGTGCGATTGTTCGACTACACCCGTGTTTGATCTGTTTGGGGCTGAAATACTGCTTGTTTTCCGTCTCAAGGGTTCAGAGATTCAGAGAGTTGATCTAGAACAGCTAGTGTCTTCTCCCTGCTGAGGCAGGACCGAACATGATGCAGAACTCAGAAGAGATTGTGGTCATGACGGCCGCACTGAGTCAAGGAACCACCCCACAAGATGAAGCTACTGTTGATATGCCGCACCCGCCTAGGTCGCCCGCTGCACACCCAATCTGGACCCCTCAGTTCTATCAGGCTCGCGAGCCCACTACATTCGAGTTAATGGGGATGATAGGTGATCTCCAGAGGTTCGTGGCGGATCTCGCTTATGGAATGTCAACCTCGCCACCGGTTGCACGAATCTTTGAAATTCGAACCCAGAGGCCCCGCTCTTGGGGCGGATTGTGATCGAGCTCAATCGATCGGAGATGACCTCCACCCACAACGATGATGTACCAAGACCGACCCAAACCTCTCATCGGTGAGGCGGAGGCAAAGACAAAGTGAAGGTAGATGCCGAGCCAGTGGAACAAGCTGCGTAGGCGATCCGGGCTTTAAAGCCGGGGGAATGAGCAAACAACAGGTATCCGCGATTGTAACCAAAATTGTGGATGATGTTTTCCCCACTCTACCCGAGGGTAGTCCAAGTCGGTCAGAAAATCGGGACAGGCCTCGTCATGCCAGAGTATCTTCTCTCATTCCCAATCCTGCACCAGGAAAGGATCAGAAATCCAAGCCCGCGCCTGCCGATCCGTTCGCTAGTGCGTCAAGCAAGAACGTTCAGAATTCCAAATACCAACCTCGGGGGCATAGGGCCTTTCATGCTCTCTACATGCCACTGTCTAGGGCGCTTCTCATTTTGGCCAAGAAGGGGCATCTTACGCCTCTGAAGCCGTGACCTCTACCAAAGAATCTCCGTGAGCCATGACGCTACTCAAGATCTTGTCGTACCATCGGATGGCCATGCCACTGATAATTGCTTCCGCCTCCGTCATGAGGTACAGGATTTGATTGATAGCAAGGTCATCCTCCCGCCTACCTCGGCCAAATCAGTCATTACAGAGTTCTTGGATTGTGAGGACACAGATACCGAGGACATCGATACTGTGAGTATATAATTGGGATTCAACTGCCTGCGGGCAATATCTGGTACATTGTCGGATATGGCGTTTGGCAAGCATTTTTGAGCACCTGCTAATGCTAATTTTGTAAATCCTGACTCGAGTGTCGAGTTAGTCTTTTGTTTTGTTTTTGAGTCTGTCTCTCTGTATTGAGTCAGTCTTTTGCTTACAAGGTCTGTCTTGTTGTAATGAGTCAGTCCCTTTTGTATAGTATACCAGGTGATTTCGGGGTTGTTGCCTCAAACACCGTTTTGTTTTTCAATTAGTTACTTTTGTTGTTCGAGTTTATTTCCGCCGAGGAGCCAGTTATGCCAACAAATTTGAATGACACAGCTGTGGCTATCACGTCCCGTATTTGTTACTATTCGAACCAACCACGCCAGAGATGTGAATGGAATGATAGTACTTTTCGCCTACTCTCTTGTGCTTTGAACATTGTCACAATGACCTAAGTTTTTCAAAACCTCTTTGAACACTGCGGTGATAAAAACAAAGAGGGAAGAATCTCTCGGGTTTGTGCAAAATTTTGACCATTTTGAGAGAAAGAGAGGCATGCTAAGCCCTTAATGAATGAAATCATGCTCGTCAGCGTGAGTACTGAGAAGGACCCTGGCTTGATCCGGACTGGTTCCACACTGTTTTCGGCACGAGCAATTCGTCGCCTTCTTAAAAACTTTCAAAAAAAAAATGTTTTGCGCAATCTTGCGAAGACCTGTGTGAAATCGCTCTCGAGATTACACAGCTTAGGATCGCTCTCAGCCTCGAGACTCGACCCCCCCCCCCATTTTCAAACCTTGGACCAGCATCCAGAATGTTCAAAAGATAGCTATCAATGCGACGCCTGTGTGGCCCAATTCAAAGCAGCCCTCGAGCAAGAGGCATCAAAGTTCGATCAGGAAGATCAGATCCCACTAAGCAAAGCTCGAGAAGTAATCGTGATGGATTCTTCCGCAAATCAACCCGATGGTCACTCTTCCAGACACAGAGAGGCTTCAATCTCAAAACCATTTGGCATGGGCTCGCTACACTTTTACCCTTTAAGAGGCTCGCTGGGCCGAAAACCCGGAAGGGTGACCCAGGCAAAAGTTAGAGCAAAGAAAAATACAAAAAAAAAAAAATGAAAAAATGAAAAAATTGAAAAGAAAGAAGAACAAAGCTCGCAAGGTCGAAAACCTGCAACAGGCGCCTTGGCAAAAATGGGATACGTAGGCAACTTCACCCCGAACTACGTAAGGCTTGATTCCCATGTTTGGGATACGTAGGCAACTTCACTTTGAAGTCCAGCCACAAACACTTCAAATTCGATTATGTCCATGTGATGGTTCTGATCATCTTTTCCTTCTCTGTATCGAGTCTGGTGTTCATCATCGGAGGATCGACTACAATGTGCTGTGACATCATCCAAACAAGGGGCAACTTTCCGTTGCCATTCAAAACGCCGCAGTGTCATTTCAAACAAGGGGCAACTTTCCGTTGCCATGCAGCTCTCTTCGAACAAGGGGCAACTTTCCGTTGCCATGCGTCACCATAAGTCCCCTTGAGTTACCGTCCGAACCAGGGGCAACTTTCCGTTGCCTTACCCCCCCTAAGCCAGGGGCAATTTTCCAAATTACCTCCGATCCGAGGTTGCGCATCTCGATGGTGAATTCCGTGCTCATTGCGCATCGACTGTCTGCAAAAAATAGTTTTTGGAAATTTTTACTGAGGTTGACTTATTTTCTCGAAAACTGTTTCATTTTCAAAATTGGACCATGTTTGGACCCAAAAAGGAGAATTTTCAGTGCTCATAGCCTGATTTGCACGATTTTCAAATCAAAAATCGAATAAGTATGTTAATCCAACTCTCATTTTGGTCAAAACTGTTTTAGGAAGAAGACAAAAATGGTCGAAGTGACGAACTAAGGGCACGATCGAGTCGGATCCTTTGTCTTCCCCCCGTTAATATGCTTTCCAATAGGGCGCTCTATCCGCCAGAAGGAATAGCCGTGAGCTAACAGCGTTGGATGTGAACCCGCGACTTCCTATTCATCTGTCATTCACTCAGGGGAGGGATTGAAAATGAGAGAATAAAGAATAGAGAGGTGTAAGCCGAGAGAAAAGTGAGAAGAAGGTCTTGTGAGAAAAACCGAGCTCGAGGGCCGAGTGATGCAAGAATCACAAATCAGAGAGGGTGGGAAACCTGCCCGGAAGAATTGGCTCCTCAAGATCTTTTGTTTTCAAACACGTCCGTGTCGTGTCTTTTGGTTTGTTAGTCTCAACCTAGTTTTGAGTCTTTTCCGAGTGTGTCTCGTTGTGTTTAGGTCGTGTGCCTTTTACTTTCTGTACTTGAGTTCTCCGCGGTGTCGGTTGTAGGCTCGATACCGGTTTAAAAAAAAAAAAACCTCTCTTTACCTCAAAATAAATGCGTGCTCGTAATGCCGTGCCATTCTCTACATCCGCAAAGCAAGAAGGAAGGAAAATTTGGGACCTCCGAGTGTGTTTCTTGCAACCGTGTCGGTTTGTGATCCGTCTTGTCGATTGGGGCTATTTGTTCGAGTTTCTTTGTGTGCAGAATGAACCAAATGCTGTGTTATGCGCTAAATGCAGATCAATCCCCAGCAGATTAGTCCTCAGCAGAGTATGGGCTGTATGTTCGAATTGAGCAATGGTTTGTATGAACTGTTTTGCTGTTTAGTTGGTTGGTTATTTGATTATCACAATGCAAGTGTTCAATTGTCAGACAACAGATCAATGTCATTTACATTTGAGGTGTAATATGATGCAATGCAGTGCAGGATATGAAATATGCAGATATAGACAAATGTAACACTTTTTCAGACTAAAAGTTTGTCCCATTTCATATCATCTCTTTCAAGTACATAGTTTGAGAAAAGCAAAAACCTGCCTGCGGCAGTACATAGTACTCTATCTACCAAAAAGAGAAAAGTACAAGAAAAGAAATAAAGAAAAGAAGCAGCAAAATCATCATCATCGCCAGGCCTCATGCCCGAGGATCGATCCTCGCCCTCTTCACGGGCAAAAGCACAAAAGCATCGTCGGCTGTCCTTTGAGCCGAGCAGAGCCCGAGCCATCCGGCCTCCTCATAAATGACTCGTCCCGCCTCGACTCACCATCTCTCGGCTGGAGCTCGTGAGTCGCTCCCACGTGACCACGTCCCCTCTATCTGAGGAATATCCCGCCATCCCGAGTAGAGAGGGGAGGCCGAGCGCCACCCACTGGAGGGATCGGGAAAGGAGTGAAAATATAAAGAACAAACACATCGAGCGTGAGCGGTTTATCGGTCTGAAGCAGCGTGTATGAGTGCGGTGTGTGAATGCCGTGGCGGTTTTGTCTGAGAATCACGATGTATGAGTACAATATGTGAATGCCGTGAGCGGTGAATCGATGCGAAATCACGGTGTATAGTACTGATGTATAAGCCGTGAGCGCTTTATCGATTTTTGTGCGGTGTAGCAGTTATGCGAAAGCAGTATGATTTGAGGCTGTGGTCAGTACAACCTACCGGCAGTGTAGACGACCAAAGCGTCGAGAGGCATTGACTCCCCATCAGGTGGCACAGACGACGGTATACTCGGAGGAAGCCTACAAAAGTATTAAATACATCAGTATTCTGTGGGATATCTGAATGAACTGAAGTGAAATGACAATGCAAGATCTTGAAATAAAGTAATACATACGAGGCAAGTCAGAATACCGGCCAACTCATGACCGGTAGGGGATGAGCAAAAGGATCTGGTAGGTCTCCGCTCTGCCCCTATAAGTCAACATGGTAGGCGGGCGGGCCGGCCTGTCCCTCGTCCTTCTCTCACTCCCATGAGCTCGGGCCTCGCCCTGTGGCGACCCCACCTGTTCTGCCTCTGCCCGGCTGGCGCCTTGGTCTCTGGATCGGCTCGGGAGCCCCTCAAAGGCCGCGCATCAAGAAGGTGGGACATACTCGAGTAGTCGCCCTCGCCCTGCGGCATCTATGTCCACCCGGCCAAGGTGTAGTCCTCCATCTGCTGGCGGAAGCCTCAGTCTCCCTCATGCGCTCGGAGGAAGGATCGGAACTATCTGCTCGGCAACCCTAGGGCAGCATAAACGCTCACCAGTACCGGGGGCAGACCGGGCCCTCCAAAATCGGTAGCGAGGTCTCGATCGCGCCGGCATACCGATCTCGTATCACCGCTGGTAGTGGAGCCCACGGCTGCCAGGTGACCTGAAATGAAATACAGTTGATTATCTACTGATATAGAAGTGTACGCTTGAAAGCAAAGATTAAACAGACTGTAAGTAAAACATACCTCGGTGGGGGTGATGGTGTCGAAGAAACGGCGGAAGAAGCTAAAAGTGTCCCGGGGCCTCCGGACGCATCGCCCGTCGTAACGGCGAGAGAAGGGGACGACCAGAGGAGTCTCCGTCTCCGGTACTGGCTCTAGCCTGGGAAAGTAGGCATAGACCCACAACTGCAAGACAGATGTTAGAACATTTATCAGAAAAGCAGAATACAGAATAAAGCAGAAATAGCAGAGCCGTGTGTTGTGCAGTGTATTGAGCAGAGTGTACAGTGTGAACAGTGTACAGGTCGATAAAGCGGTATAAAAGCAGTACAACGATTATGTGTGCGGTGCAGTGCATACAAAAGTATAAGCAGAAATGTAAGCGAGAAGAAGACATACCTCCGGGCTCGCCAATAGCCTCTAGCGGTATCCTTGCCACGGTGAGCTCATATAAGTAAAGGGTGGCCATGCGCGCCCCCGATCATACCGCACAATCCTCTCGGCGTCCACCATGGCGGCGAGAGAACCTTGTGTTCGCCGTCGGCAAACAGGTGGTCCCGGCAGAACATGAGAAGCAGCGTGCATATCTCTCAACGGCCTCTGGGTCATCGGGCTGCGTCCACCGGCTGCGTTTTCAGCGCACCTCGAACCAGGAGTAGCGGATGAACCCTGGACGAGCAAGTGGCGGCGCCTCGCCGAGCAAGTGAATCTGAGCGGCAATCCACTCATCCACGTCTATATCAAAGGGGATCGGATCACCCCACCGTCTTGCGGTGAGCATCGAGAAGTCGTAAGGGGTCATCGTCATGTCCCCGATCGATAAGTGAAAAGAATCGGTGGTGTCCCACCACCTCTCGCCGGCGGCAAGAAGAGTGCATAGCGAGAGCCCGGAGAGTCCCTGCGAGAAGGTGCCATGGGCCCGATCTACGATGCGGCTAATGGTGTCGAGCGGCTCAGTACCAATCGGGCGGTGGCGTTCCCATACCATGAGAGTATGGGAGTCTCCTGTAGTCAAGAAATTGCAAAGCCATATGAAGATATCACGGTTAGCGCCATCTGGTATCGTCTGATTTTTAAAATTCAAACAAAAATCGGTGCGGTGTGCTTCTGAAGAACTAAGCGTGGTGCGTCATTGTGTTTTAGATGCTCCAGTGTAAACTTGGTGCATGTGTGCACATTTTTCAGATTCAAGCAAATGTCAGGTTTCAGTGTACTGAGGTAGACTACAGCCTGTGATGTATCAGTGTGTTTGTGAGGGTTAGCATACAGATACGGTGCATGTGTGCACATTTTTCAGATTCAAGCAGATATCGGGTTTCAGCGTACTAGTGGGTGGGCTACGGTCTGTGATATGTCAGTGCTCCTATGAGGATCAGTGTAAACAGCATGTATGCGTATTTTGTTTTCAAAGTTCAAATAGAAGCCAAGTCTCAGTATGTTTCAGCGAACTACAACGTGTGATGTGTCCGCGTGTTGGTGTAGTTTTGTGCAAATCTAGCATGTCGCGAGTTTTGATTCAAATAAGTCCCGGGTGTCGGTGAATTTGCAGTAGAGTACGGTATGAGCCGTGTATAAGGGTAATTAAGACTGGTGCAGTGGGTGTGCATGTGCGTCGGCCCTAAACAGATGTCGATTATGAGTTTGTCTACCATCAACTTCTGATGCAGTACATCGAGAACTAAGCGATTAATGGGTTCGATTAGCTACTGACGGTTGACGAAATCTACATTACAAAAATAAAAAGCGAGAAGGTTACCTCGGCGCCAAAGACAAGTGGGAGGCGGCTCGCGGCAAAAGCTCGGGTCCAAAGCCTGTCAAAAGCGCGGATGTGGCGATCCGTCGGTAGCGTAACGTGGATGGCCGGTAAGTCGCCGGTCGAATGGGCTTCGCTCGATGGCGAGCTTGACCGGGATCCATCTCGTGGTTCGGAGTCTCGGCGTGTGGAATATCATCGGCCATAGCAATGGAGATGAGAAAAATAGCGGAAGAAGAAAAATGGGCGGAATCACGAAAAGTCAAGCGGAAGTCAACCCAGGAAGGGTCGGAAATGGCGGAAGGCGGAAGAGGAAAATGCTGCGAAATGTAGAGAATATCAAGGGAACAAGTCTCGAAAAGGCGGAAATGGCGAAAAATGCACGAAAGCGAAGTTTTGTTCGGTCAAAATGTCTACAAACGCGAAGAATATCGCGAATCCAAGCGAAAATGGGCGTGAAACGCGGAGAAATCGGCGAAAAATCGAAGGGAAAACACTCTAGAGAGAGAGAGGAGGAGTTTTCGGCGGAGGTAAAGTGAGGAAAATAGGGTTTCAAGCCCTATTTTATAAAGCCCGGAGTGAAATGGCGATTACCGATCGAGGCATTTTTCGGTCGGCACTTTTTTGTGCCGATGGATGAGTTTAGGCAGCCGGTGGCAGCCGGTGACCACCCCACCCAGCCGGTGGTGCTCCCAAGGATGTTTTTAGGCAAGATGAGGGGTCTTGGGTCTCCATAGATCAATAAAGTACAAGAAAATGCATCCCCCATGCTCAACCGGCCTCCGTTTTGACTTCGGACCGTCTCTACTGTGCGCGACGCTCAAATTCAAGCGAAGATTGTATCCTTTTGTATCCTTTTGTCTTTTACAAGATTCAAAAGCTGCCCTGTGTGCGTTGTTGCATCCATCACTTTGTCTAGTGCGGCACGGCGCTTCGTTTTGCACGTCCTCTGCGACTTGCACCCTTTTTGTATTTTGTACGGCATGCGTGTCACACTTGCATCATTTTGTACTTTGTGTTGCATGCATGTCACACTTAGCATTCATTTCTATTCACGCGAGGTGTGCCACCTCACGTGTTTCGTTTGCATTGCATTTCATATTCGCGTGAGGTGTGCCACCTCACGTGCTTCATTTGCATTTCATATTCGCATGAGGTGTGCCACCTCACGTGTTTCATTTTCATTTTGCATTCATTTCAATTCGCGTGAGGTGTGCCATCTCACGTGTTTCATTTAATCTCAAATCGCGTGAGGTGTGCCACCTCACACGTTTCATTTGCATGCATTTCAATTCACGCAAGGTGTGCCACCTCACGTGTTTCATTTGCATTCTTGTAGATGCTATGAGGTATTCAAGCCTCATTTGCATTGTATTTCAAATCCTATGAGGTGTGCCACCTCATTTGTATCATTTACATTCCTGTGGATGCTATGAGGCATTCAGGCCTCATTTGCATTGTATTTCAAATCCTATGAGGTGTGTGCGCCTCGTTTGCCTCATTTGCATTGTTCGCGCTATTTTGCGCCCCTGCCTGTCTGCATTGTGCGTGCATTTCGGTTGGCGGGTCTGGCGAGACCTTAAACACGTACGGTCTAGGAGACCTTAAATCCTCGGGAGGTGCAAAACCTTCGGTGCATTGAGGTGTGCACCTCATCGCATTTGGCATGCATCGTATCGCACTGTCTTGTGCACTCGCGCTATTTTGCGCATCTCGTTGCGTTTGGCATGCATTCTATCACGCAATCCCGCGCATCGTACTGTCTTGTGCACCGCATCTCAATTCATGCAATGCCCCATCCGAGTCTGGCGAGACCTTAAATACGCACGGTCTAGGAGACCTTAAATCCTCGGGAGGTGCAAGACCTTCGGTGCACTAAAGTTGCCCCTCATTACATTTGGCATGCATTTCATCGCGCCGTTTGGCGCACCCTCATTGCACTTCATTTTCCATCCTTTGAGGCACGCGTACCTCATCGCACTCCATTTTCCATCTTTCGAGACACGCACGTTGCGTTTGCCCCATTTGCATCCGCATGCGTGTCTCATTCGCATCACACTCACTTAGAGTGTTGTGTAATCGTTGCTCCACGGTCTGGCGAGACCTTAAACACGCACGGTCTAGGAGACCTTAAATCCTCGGGAGGTGCAAAACCTTCGGTGCATTAAGGTGCACCTCATTGCATTTTGCATGCATTCCATAGCGTTGTTTTGCGCATCTCATCGTTGCCCGTGCAGTGCAGCGAGACCTTAAACACGCACGGTCTAGGAGACCTTAAATCCTCTGAAGGTGCAATTCCTTCGGTGTTTGTCGTGCCCGAACGACTTTCGGTGGTCTGGTAAAGCCACCCGTCTGCGTTTGCGGTGAGTTCCTAGAAGACCAACTGGGGGCGGTGAAAACTAGAGTTTAAACGGCTTATGCCTAGAACGCAAAGGTTCGGAATTTCCGAGACTAAAGTCTGGTTTAAATACCCAGGGGGTGTACCCTCGGTTTGAAATCTGTATGGAAGCCCCATAGGTTGAGGCGGCGTGTTTACGCCTCAATTCTGGATACTGAACCGACCTAGTATATCGCCTTGTTGGTATGATAGGGAAAGCTGCAATCGTAGCCATTGCATCATCGTGCATCGTCATGCATCATGTAAATACTGCATATGTCATGCATTTCAAAAAACAAGCAAAAAACAACATGCATCATTTATAGATATTACATGTGTCATGCATCATCATTGTAGTATAGTGCATATGTCATGCATTTCTTGTGAATATCCAATCCATTGCCCATTGCATTGTAGCTTGCATGCGTCTACTGCATCATTCTCCATTTATGGCTTGCGCCTTTCCTTGTTGAGCTTGGTCTGGTATGTGCTCATACTTTTCACGTCAAAACACAGTTCTGCATGTGTATCGCGCCTACTCCTTGATGAACTTGGTTTGAGGTTGCGGCACCTTTTCTGTGTTAGACATGGCTTGTATGTGTGCATGCCTTTCCTAAGCAAGATTTGGTTTGGCTCCCGCGCCATATCCATTGTACATATTACATTGTAGTGTAGTCATTGCGTCCGGCATTAGGATCATTGTTCTTTCCTTAGCGAGTCGTTTCCCCACTTATGTCTTCCCACCCAATACTTGTTCTTGTGTCCGTGCGAAGTACTCATAGATCAGACATCGTTCTATGGGAGACGGACTTGTCACCTCCATCAATCTATTTGACATTTGTGCGGTTTCGACCCGTTCCGGTTTGAATCATGATTCAATTGCCCTGCATGTAGTTTGCCTTGCATATAGTTTCATTTGCATTGCATTCTCATTTACATTAGTCATACATTGTTTTGTACATATTGCATATCATCTTGCATTCATTTTGCATGACATGCATATTGCTAACAATATTGTACCTGTTAAGTTTGCTTTCTTTACAGGCACGATATTGTATGTACGGTTCATTTGAGGCCGGTGCAACCGGACGAGCCGCACAGGTATTGTATCCTCCGCGTGAGACGTTTTGAGAATTGCATAATTCTCTTACATCCTTTCTGCATTGTAGTGTAGATTGGCGTATGCTAGCTTATAACCTGTTGTATCGTGCTTCATTCTGACTTCCTTTGCATGATCATAAGTTATGCTCGGCTCATTGCATTGTCTTGCATTTCGCCGCCTTGGCACATACCTTATCTGCGGCTTGTATGCAATGCGAACTCTGTTGGTTTGATTCCTAAAGGGATACGTAGGCAGCTTGCGAGTTCAACCATTTGCGCTTTGTATGTTTGTCCAAGCCTTCGGCCTTGTCAAAAATGGGTCGTCTCTGGGCTTTGACATTCACTCCCGTCATTCTTATGACTTAGAGTTACGTCAAGAGGGCAGCCTTAGACACCCCATTTTTGACCGTCCTCAAGACAGGCGTCACCGTTGGACACTCGGTGATTATCCATGTTTGTGTTTGTTTGGAGTTCGGAGTTCTCGACTCTGGCATACGCCTCGGGACCTCCGAACTTGACCGTTTTTATGCGGTTTTGCACCAAACCCTTGTTTTTGGCCTGGGAAGGGAAGGGAATGCCTTCAGAGGTTCCCCCCCATACCCTCGGCTGTGGCTAGAGGCCACCGGCCGACTGGTGTTGCCACCGGCACTAAATTGTGCCGGTCGGCACTATTTTTGGCAAAATGACCATTTTGCCCAAATGTACCACTTCTGTTGCTACGAGATATTTTTAGACAATTTGTTTACCTCTTGTTTCCCCTCCATACGTGTATGGAGGGATAAGCCCTTGGATGACTTAGTTTGTAAGTCTTTGTTGCCTATAAAGAGAAGGCTCTTCTCTTGGCTCAAGGGTTAGCAAAATTTTAGGGTTAGAGAGAAAAAAAGGAGAACCTCTCGGTTTAGGGTTTGATCTTTGTATCTATTGTATCTCTCTTCTTACCTCTCATTTTGTACACTAGGTGCTTTAGTTCACACTATTGCACACAAGCACCTAGTGTTTCACCTTCTCTAAGCAAGAGGTTCTAAGGGTTGGTTCTTGGTGTTTTGGTTGGATTGGAGCTTAAGAAAGCAACAACAACAACATTTGTAAAGAGGATCATCAAGGGTAGAAACTAACTTTATTTACCCCATTTTTGCATTCCATTTTTGTCTAGTTTAAAACAGTTTTTGTGCTTAGTCTATAACACATAAAAGTTCTGTTTTTAGGCCCTCTTTATTGTTCATTAAGAGTGTTTTGTGGTTTGGGGAAGTTTGACTACCCTTAAGCCTTGAAAAGGGCACTTTATGTGCTATTTTGTGAGGGATCCGAGACTTTGGTCCTAGGGTCTCTTCACCACTGAAATCTTGAGGATTTCAGTGGTGAAGAGCATGCCTTAGAGTCTCAAGAAGGAGGGCCACCCCTCTCTTTGATGTCCTTGAAAAGGGCAAGTTTTGCTACCTTATGGAGCTCCATGCTTGAGTGTGTGTTGAGCATGTTTGGCTTGTTTTCCATGCTTATATTGCCATGATATAACATGTTCCTAAGTTGGTTTTGGTCTCCTATGCATGCTTAGTATAGTTGCCTTGTAATGCCTCTTATTGCCCTAATGTGCCTAGTTTGTGTGCCTTCATTTCTAGCATGATTTAGGCCTAGATCCATGAAGCTTATATGCCCATTTTCCCATGATCTAGCTCTGTCCATGGTCGTTTGGGTCAATCTTGGCATGTTTTGTATAGCCCTTTGCGTTGTAGCTTGTATGCTTCAAGTAGGTGCATGTGTAGGATGCATTGCCTCCATGATTTCAAGGGTTTGGAACCCTCTTACATGCTATTTCAGACCTTATAATGTGCTTATATGATTGCCTTAGTGGCTTCTTCAATGCTTTAAAAGCATGTGTTGAATACTCCATGTTTTGGTCATGTTTCATGCCTTTGTACTTGAGCCTCTTAGATGCCATCTAGGTGCTCCTTAGGCTTTGTTTAGGCACGCTTGTGACTGTTTTGAGTCCTTAGCCTTGTGAGGCTTGGTGGACTTGGCCTTGGTTTAAGCCTTCATGGCTTGTTTCAAGACTTGGGCCATTTGTTGCATATTTGGTTTGTTTTGTCGCATGATTTGGCATCATGTTTTGTGTGATTTTCAGAGCTTCTTATGCACGCTAGTAATCCATGCTTAACTTATTTCAAGTGTGCTTGAATGTTGCTTGTTATGCCTAAGTGTTGGTGCCTTAACATGTATATGTGTGCATGTGTGTTTGGCCCTCACATTTTAGCAATTTGGCCATTGATTTTAGGCCTATAGGAGCTGCCTAGATCATGTCTAAGTCCATCCCTCATTGATTCGCATGTTTGCTTGTATGCCTTGCACAAGTACATTGCGTAGTCCATGTTGCATGCCTAGTTGACATGTTTAGGGTTGCATTTGTATTGTGCATGTTTGGCCTCTTGAAGTGAAGTATGACGGAGGTTGAACACCCTTGTTTGCTTGTTTGCATTGCATGCATTTGAAAGTGAAGTTGCATTCTTGGTTCTTAGGACCATCACGCATGGAAATGCGCGATTGGTGGTCCGAGAATCGAGGCACATGCCCCCTTGAGCCAATAACATGATAAGAGGTGTGTGTAGTGCATAAACACCTTGAATCACATTGCCATGCAGTTTGTTGTTCTTCTTCTTTGTAGTGCGGGTTCTGCAGAATTTTGTGCCGGCAAGCCTTTGTTTAGTCGGCCGTGACCAATTGGCGACCCGATAGCTTCATTCAGTGCCGGTAGCCTCCTCCTTCAGCCGGTGGTGCTCTACTGCGGTGGCACTCCCCGAGCCTGAAAAGGCATTCACAGGACTTTGGAAATTTTCAGAAGAGGAAAGCAGGGAAAACAGAGGCAATCATGCATGGCAGTGCGATTCCGAGCGAGTCCCGAGCGTGTGACGCATTTGGCCCTCATCCCGAGGCGTTTTTCTGTTTAATTAGATTAGTTAATTTGTTAATTAATTTAGTTAATTTGTAATAATTAATTAGCTTGCGTAGTTAATTAATCTGTATTATTATTTTGGTCCCTCCGAGCGAGGGCATAATTGTAATAAGGGTGTGTGAGTGGGTGTATGTCTTCCAACCCCCATTTCTTTCTTCCCTTTTATTTACCCGCTTATGTTGGTAGATTAGGGCACATTTAAATCAGCATGCCTTATGCAATGCATGCGTGCATTCATGCATTTGTTTACATACATCGGGCTCGGCACATCATACAAACTGTATTGTATTTTCAATTCCAAAATTGAATACGTGCTATTCGCGCATTCCACATGCCATGTTTAGGGTTAGCGAGCCTACTCTAGATTGCATTTACTGTGTCGCATTAGCCACTTAACATGAACTAGGTCATGCATGTTTGCTAACGGTTTTCTGTTTTGGCACAGTCTGATGTAAGTTTTATGGCCTTAAGCATACGCATGCGTGTGAATGTTTACCATGACGATATGCTTGCCATGCGGCTAAGTGCTTACATGATAAACCTGTTTGAATGCTGTGGGTGGAGGTTGGGTTGAGTTGGACAACTCATTGAAATCCGTATTTTAGCCTACTTGCGGTAGCAAAATCTAACACGTTTTGAGACAAAAGCGGATATGCAATGTTTATTTCCAAGTTAGGCAATCTAGTCTATACTTTTGTGTTGTCGCATCACATAGTAATTCTAGGTTAATAACGGAATAAGAGCATGTAAAGTTTTCAAAAACGGATATCACGGTTAGTAGAGGCCGGTCTTCGGACCGGGCGAAAGGGGGTGCTCATAGCTGACCTTCCCCGATCGTACCCAAGCTCCCGAGCCAAGACCACTTTGGTGATGACGGACATGTGGCCTTCGGCACTGAGTCAGGGTTTCCTAAATTTCCCAATAAAAAAAATATTTAGGTGGCGACTCTGTAATCTGGCAAAGCAGTCCATGTTTGGCACTACTTTTCAAAAATCTATTTTCTCAAACGATTTGCCGGATTCGGACTCTTTGGTTCAGATTTAGAACCGCGACACAAATCGAGTCCGAACTGTAGAGTGAAGCCCCACGGGCGCGTCTACAGGTATTTTCATATGAAATACTTTGGAATTGTGAAACTTATGCTTTGTGTAAATTATGTGCCTTGACGAGTGTTTTTGAAATGATAAAATATGCTTGAAATCTTCGGAGTAATTATGCTATGGCAAGTTTCTGAAAGAATCTTTTGATAGGAATGAATCAGTTTCCTTTTGAGCAACGATTATGATAAATTGGTAAAATATACTTTGACCCTCAGTAGCTGTTATTTGTCTATGATCTTTCTTGGACGTTTTGTATAAGCTAATGATTCACTATAAAAGTTCTGTATGATGTCAATATTTGATGATTGTCCTGTATGGTAATTCAGCAAGTTAATTAAGGACTAAATCATGATGAGTAATAGTATTATAAAGATACGTTCTTAAATAATCATTTTGACCCAGGTTCGGTGACTTATTTTGAAATTGTGTTTGAATTGCAATGAATGAGTTTTATGAATGTTATACGACATGTGCAGTATGGACCTAAGGTCGTTCTGTTTATGCTATGATGTGCTTGGGCCCGAGGCCATTTTGATATATGATTGGGCCCGAGGCTATTTTGTTATATGTGGGGCCCGAGGCCATTTTGATATATGATTGGGCTCGAGGCCGTTTTAATATATGATTGGACCTGAGGTCGTTTTGTCATATGTGGGCCCGAGGTCGTTTTGTGGGCTCAAGGCCATTTTGTATCATGTGTTGGGCCTGAGGTCGTTCTGTAAATGTGATTAAAAGAAAAGAATGAACTTCACTATTTAGTAAGCTATGAAAGGATCAGTGAACGGTATTTGATACTATGTGCTTTTGAAACGAGTTTAAATATGTCAAAATCTTTATATTGATTAAACAAGACATGAGGCTCATTCATTTAACCCCTTACATGGAGATTACTCATTAGGCTTCCAGCTCACTTTGTTTATTTATATGTATGTTAGTGAGTATTAGGGAATTCCACATTAGAAACCGCATAGAAGTCAGCCTTTTGTAAAGCCACCCGAGTTGCACCTCTACGTCAAGGCCCTAGTGTTGTATTGGCCAAGCTTGGGAAGCTTGGGTTTTGTATAGTCTATGATGTTTTAAGTTTTGCTTCTAGGTTATGTATATGTAATGAATGTGTGTAAATGTTATGGCATATGGTATGAAGTGTGATGTGAGATATAAGATGTATGTTTCTGATCATGGCATGTATGTACAGCTTAATGGAAACATCTCATAATTACTTTCGCTACAGGCCACGTATATTTAAATATATTTTTATAATTCTGTTTGAGGCCGTAGGTAATTTCATGATTATTGGCCGGTTATGTCCTAAACCTCTAGGGGTGAGTTTGGGTCATGACAGCCGCTCGAGCCAACCCCCAAACTATGCAAAAGTATTGGGAGCTCGCATTCTCCGCTCGAGCGCAAATTCCACCGCTCGAGCAGAGAGTACAAATTCTAGAATTTCCAAATTGATGTTCAAGCTTCAAAACTCAAATTCAAACCAACAAAGAACATCCTTGTGGGCCCAAAACTTGAGGAAACATATGTAAACTTGTAAAACATAGAGAATTCAAAATCATTTCGCAAAATCAAAGCCCAAAAGCATGCCAATTGTGCAAAATAAAACTTGGAACTTAAAGAACATAACATGAAGATAACATGCATGAATTGTCTTCACTTCAAAGCTATCAAAACATGAACAAATAAGGTGTTTAGCTCAAATACATGTTGAATTCTTAGAATAAAGCCAAAACGAGAACATGCAAGAGGAAATTCTTTGAAAACAACTTTAAAATCATGAGAATTATGCATGTGTAGACACCCCATTTTTGACCGACCTTCAGACTCAGACGTCACCGATTGAGCGCTTGGTGATGTTGCATACGCGCTCATTCCGAAGTTTCAGAGTCTCGGCCGTGAGCCTTGCCTCCGGACTTCTGGGCTTTTCTGTGCTTTGCCTCGGTTTACGAACCAGGCTCTATTTTCTCTGTTTTCTCTTCCCGATGGGAGGGAGAGGTCTCTTAGATTATCTCTCAGTGGCCGTAGGTTACGTTTCGTGGTCATAGGCCATTTTTCCCGTTTGGAGCCCGATTTCTGGTTTTTCGGAGCCGTCGGCCGTGTGCCTCGGTTTGGGACCACTTAACCACCTCCGTTTGCTCCGGTTTTTGGCACACACCTTATTTTCTCCCTCTCTAGGGACACTGTGGTTCGAGAGACCAACTTTGTGGTCGAACACCACCTCCGGTGCTTAATAGTCAGTTTTCGGGGCCCCGAACCTTCGTTTTGCATCCGTTTTGTTTCATTTTTGGTGGAGGCCTTATTTTCATTATTGGGAAGCTTGTAGAAGGGTGGGAGGCCAGCAATTGTTCTGAAAAGCCAGCTTTATTCCTTCATCGCTCTCCGTCGCCCGTTTTCCACACTAGAAAGCTAGTGTTGACCACCCCCGAGCCACTTTTTTGGGCCATCAACCACATATTTGTGTTGTACACACCTGGGAGGCCACCAATATGTCATGGCCGGCCAGCAATTGTTCCTGACCCTTTTGAACCCCTCTGAAAAGTTGAATTTTCTCTCTCCTGGTTCACTTTTTTTGGGTTTTGACCACATGGTTGTATTGTACACACATGGGAGGCCACCAATATGGGTGGTCGGCCAACTTTCTCTGAGTGAACCTTTTGAACCTGGTCGGCTGGCTAGGGGAGGTGGCCGGCCGGCCACCTGAACCCTCTGAACTTGGCCGGCCATGCTCCCCTCAGCTGGTTCCTTACAGTTGCACCCTCATTTTCCCCCCAAATCCTGTATCCGAGGGGGGGTCTTTTGGGGGGGAAATTTGAATTTCATTTCCCCTCCCCCTTTTCTCCACTCTTTTTCCTATATAACCAGCACCCCCAGCTGCATTTTGGAGGGTTACAAAATTTGGTTTAGAGCTCTTGCATACAATCTCCCTCTCTCTCTACTTCAACCCCCCAAACCCTAAGGTTCTTGCACCAATCCATAGTACCACACCTTCACACTCCATTCTAGCCACTTGGAGGCTATTTCCAGAGGTTAGGAGCACCATTTATTCAACCAAAAGCTGCTGGAGCTTTGTGCTACAAGGGTAAGCTTCTTTTCCTTCTTTTTTGTTCCTATTTTGCATGCAATCTTAGCCTTTGTTGCTTACATTTTTGGGCTCCAACTCAAACTGTAAATAGTCATATTTTGAGCTCCTTTTCATGTTTTATCAAGGACCTCTTGCTTTTTGAGGTCTCCTACTATCACTTGCCTCTTTAACTCTCTTTTAGGCCTTTTTTTTTGCATAGTATTTTAGACCTATTTTTGAGCTGTTTTGGACTTAGTCATAAACTGTAAAATATCTTTTTTTGAGCCCCTCTTCAACATTGTTGAAGGGCTATCCTCTGTTTGAGGTCTCCTACTGTCACTTGCCTCTTTATCCCCCTTTTAGGCCTTTTTCTTGCATGATAGTTTAGCCTCACTTGTGTTTATTTTCGTGGCTTGATGTAAACTGTAAAGTACCTTTTTTTGAGCCCTTCTTAAAGTTTTTTGAAGGGCTCCTTGCCATTTGGGGTCAGTTGCTGTCCCTTGTCCCTATTCTCTATTTTAGAGCCATTTTTGTATGATAGATTAGTCCTATTTGTGTTCATTTTTGAGACTTGTTATAAAATGGAAAAAGGCTTGTTTTTACATCATATTCATGTTTTATTGAGGACATTTTCTTATTTGAAGTAATATGCTTCCTTGAATGCTAGATTGTCCCTTGTTTTGAGCCTTACACCTAAGCTCCAATGGCATGCCTTGTTTGGCCTTCTGGATTTCCAGTGGCTTTGATGCTATTTTGAGCCTCCAAATTAGATGGGGGGTGCCCCTCTCTCACCTTGACTTGTTTGGTGGTCATTTTGGCCTTCCAAAGAGACCCTATCTTGCATGCTTATTAGTCACATTTCAGGGTCAATTTAGTGAGTTTTAAGACTATCATATTTTATTTTCAAAGTTTATTTGGGGCTGCCACATGTCTATCTTGTATATGCTTAAGAATCCCTTGTATAGCCCTCTAAAGGAGCTTATCATTTGTGCGTGTGTTGGCTGCTTTTCAGAGGTTATTTGGGCATATTTTGGTATGTTTTATTCACTGATTTTTTCTGGTTTGATGAGTTCTTACCTGCTTCATACACTTGCCATGTAAACCATGTTTACCAGTCAAAATTGCATGCTAATTTAGCCCATCTTGTTAGCACCTTTTGGCCATGCTTTGAACTAAGAAAGTTCATGTTTTGGGACTGCCTTGAATCTGTCTTCATGCTTCAGGATCAAATAATACATGCTTTGTATAGCTATAGGTCATTGCGTATGCCTAATTTTGAGTTTCGGGGTTCATCTCATACATCGGGTGCCATATTGCCATGTTTCGGGGTTGTTTAGCATCATATTTTAGTGCTGAAATTCGCATGTTTGTATGCCATATTCCATGCCTTGCCATGCTTTGGTAGAGTAGCATCTGTACCTTAGGATCGGTCCTCGGTTTGCGTGCATGTGTGCACGCATCTCGAGTGTCTCGTTTTCATCTGATGGCCTCCTATGTGAGTGTGGCTGAGGTCCACTTGTGGTGGTGTAAGTCCATTATGCATTGTGTATGCCATTTCATTTCACAGCATTGTGTATGCCAGGTTGTATGTTAGCGCATTGTGTATGCCATGTTACCTCGTGCATCGTGTATGCCATTTCATAGCATTGTGCATGTTAGGTTGTATCTTAGTTGCATTCATGCATTTCATGCATATTGCATTGTGTTTGGGATAGGAGTTAGCCCGAGCACGGGAAACGAGGTACGTTTCGTACTCTGAGTGACGGAACGTGTCTCAATTCCCCAGTCGCCGACACTCCGGATTACCCATGATGGAGTTTAGGTTTTGTTGTGTTCTCATGTGCATTCATTTCATATTGAGTCATGCAATTCGACTCCTCGACTATCATGCATTGAGATGCGTGATTGGTTGCACGAGGATCGAGGTATGCATACATATGTGAAAATACTTTGCCATGCCCCTTTCTTGCTCTCTGTTGTAGCAAATCAAGAATCAGCAGCCTTCCGGAGCTTGGCGCGCTTTCCAAGAACAATTGCAAACAGAGGCTAATTGGGGCATCGCAATGGATTTTCGCGCAAGGCAACCCGAACATACATCATTCATCATCCGGATCAGAGTTGAGGCAGTCCCTGGCTTGCATGCCAATTTATTGCTTTCCTAGTTAAGTTTGTTAATTAATTAGGGTTTTGTATTTATTTGGGACTGTATATTATTCTTTCGGACCCTCGGAGTGAGGGCACAATTGTAATAAGTGTGCGTGCGTGTGATGTATGTCTTCCAACCCCACGTCTTTCTCCTTTTTATTTACCAGCTTATGATGGTTAGATTAGGGCATGTTTCAATTAGCATACAGTATGATAGCATATTTGCATTCATTCATCTGTCTTGCATGCACCAGGCTCGGCGCATTATAACTCACTGCATTGTATTTCAATTCCAAGTTGAATACTTGTTAGTTGTAGCATTCCATATGCCATGTTTAGAATAGCTGAGCCTGCTATAGTTGCATTTTTGCATGTGTTGCATTAGGCATTTCTGTATAATTAGGGTCATGCATAGATTTTTAATTAGCTTTTGTTTTGGCTTGGAGTACTCGGTAAGTTTTACGCTTTAGCATCCTTGCATGTGTGTGAGTGACTGCCATGATAGCATGCTTACCATGAGGCTATTTGCTTATGTGATATAACTGCCTGAATGCCTGTGGGTGAAGGTTGGGTTATTTGGATTAGAACAATGAATCAAACTGTGAGTTTTAAGCCCACTAGATAGTGGCAAAACCATCTTTTCTAAGCCCACCTGAGGGTGGCAAAATCTGCATTTTAAGCCTACTTGCGAGTAGCAAACCATCTTTCAAAAAAACAAACATGAAATGTTCTGTTCCAATTCAGGCGACCCGGTCTATACTTGTATGTTGTGCGCATCACATAGTAAATCTAGGCTAATAACCGGAATAAGAACGCATAATGTTTTCAAAACTAGATATCATGGTTAGTAGAGGCCGATCTTTGATCGGGCGAGCAGGGGTGCTCACAAAGTGACCTTCCCCAATCGTACCCAAGTTCTCGAGCCGAGGCAACTTTGGTGATGATGAACACGTGGCCTTAGGCAAACGAGTCGGGGTTTCCTAAATTTTCCCAAAAATAAAATATTTAGGTGGCGACTCAGTATCTGGCAAAGCAGTCCATGTTTGGCACTTCTTTCAAAAAAAATCTGTTTTCTCAAAACGATTTGCCGGATTTGGACTCTTTGGTTCAGATTAAGAACCGTGACAAATTGAGTCCTGAACTGTAGTGAGCCCAAAATGAACGGAACGGGGGACTCATCCCTCCCGGGGCGTTCGGGGACGTCTACAGTTTCTGGCGACTCTGCTGGGGATTTAGAGAACTCGAACTCATGGTATCTGGTTTCGACTACACTTGTGTGTTTCTTTGCATCGCATTTGCATTGGTGCGCCTAGGACACCGTGTTTGCCATCTGCTATTCCTGAGCGGTTTGCCAGAGGCTGCGTGCCATAAGGCTTACCGGTTACGGGCTCTGCCAGTATGGGAACACAAACCCTGATTTTTTTACCGGGGCACCCTTTTGACCATTCGACCTAGTGCATATTCGGAATCCATAGTGACCATTCCAAACTAGGACAGGTTGCTTACCCGATGTTAGGTTGTTTGAAACCGCTGCGTGCGTAGTGAAACCCTAGCTCCTGACAAAATAGGACAGGGAAACCCTACCCCAACATAGGGGTGTTTTGGCTCTCACTTATCTGCTATGTGCTTTTAGAGTGCGTCTCTACAGGGAATGCATGTATCAGTTTATGAGTTTGGGCATCAGGCCTGCAGGCATCAGTTAGTGTTTGAGAATCAATTATCTGTGAATATCAGATTCAGTTTTCGGGGACAGTGATTCAGGGATAATGATCAGTGTTTGAGAACAGTGTGTATCCAGCTTATCGACCGTGTGTTGTTATGCCCAGCTGTGTGTTGTGTATTTATTTTAAGCTGTTATGCTATTCATTTATCTGGTTGTTTATTTCCTTATTGCTTTATTTATCTTTTTGCTAGGATAGTTTTAGCACAATTGCTTCGAACCTAGCAGATATTCCCCAAGCACTTTGGACAAGAGGTCGTTGGCTCAATCGATTTGAGGATCTGGTTGACGGATAGCCAGTGTTCCATTCTCTACCCCCAGTTGTCAGAAGAAGGCCGAGAAGGCGCAGTGTGTCTGAGCAGAGGTTACCAGAGCAGTGGCCTACCCTAGCAGTGAACAGTCGGGCTGAGGTCTCAGTTTCTGCCATAGAGATACATATACCAGTCAGTCAGCAAGATCAACAGAGTATGGCCGGGATGGAAGAAATGATGCGCCAACTCCAAGAGAGTATGAGGCAAATGCAAGAGGACGCTGTACGCCAAGCGGAGTTCACTAAACAACAGGCCACAATCATGGCCCAGCAGGCGGAGCTAATTACCCGGCTCCAACAGCAAGCCGGAGCATCAGCCTCACAACCAATTCCTCCCCCATCAGGGGTCCCGCTACCAGACCAGACATCAACTGCCCAGAATGTCCTGCCAAGTGCCCAGAACATCTTGCCAAATGTCCTGCCCATTCAGGAGGACGCAGACATTCCAACAGGGCTAGCTCCGCCCTTGCTTCCACCTCAGTTATCCAAGGCACATACACCCGCCAACCACCTGGACTCTCCATTCGAGTTCGAAGTAGACCCTACAGCACTGAAATTGAGCAAGCTCGAGAAGCTATTCAAAAAATCCCAAGGGGTAAAGGCCATTACGGATATCGAGGACGGATATACCGATGTGGCTGTGACATTACCGGATAGATTCAAAATGCCGCAGATTGATCGCTTCGACGGATCTGGTGATCCCATGGTCCACCTCCGACTATTCTCAGATATATTACGACCAATGGGCCTCACCAAACCCCAGAAGCTTTCGCTATTTGGTCGGACCCTGTCGGGAGTAGCTGCTATCTAGTATGCGAAGTTGGAGGATGATGTCAAGCGGAGTTGGGACGAAATGGCCAAGGCCTTTGTTGCGCAATACTCTTACAATACTCAAATTGAGATTACCAATCGTGATCTCAAAACAACAAGGCAGGAGCCCAAAGAGAGTTTCTCGGATTTCGTGACCCGGTGGAGGGCGAAGGCCTCGATGATGACTTTAAGGCCCACCGATAAGGACCAGATCAGGATGATTGTACGCAATCTCCAACCAAAACTGATGCAAAAGATGATTGTACTCCCCTTCCCCACCTTTTCGGATCTGTATGAGATGGGAGTACAAATTGAAGATGCAATGAAACAGGGTCTGATTGACCAAGACAGGGAGCAACCCCGGAGAACTTTTAACCGCAACAACAACGTAGGCCCGAGTGGCGCTGCAATTGCAAGAACTTCGAAGGTTAGCATGGTCGCCACTATTCCCCCTCCTCTTCCAAGGCCCATGGCAACCACACCCTTCTCCGGTGCATCAGGAAGCAGTACCCAGACCACCAAGTACCAACCCAGAGGCCAATGAACCTTCACCCCACTGTACATGCCCCTGTCCAAAGCTCTAGGGGTCTTAATCAAAAAAGGGCATCTAAAACCCCTGGAGCCGAGGCCATTATCAAATCCACTCCCTCCCACTCACAACCCAGCCAAATATTGTGCATATCACCAGCAACACGGTCATGACACCGACCAATGCTTCAGATTGCGTCACGAGATTTAGGATCTCATTGACAAACATGTGATTTTGCCACCAGAAAGACCCAATGTTACAACCAACCCACTCCCTACACACAACCCAGCTCCACCTCCCAAAAGAGTCAACTTTATCCAGACTGGGGTCGTGTCTTACGATCCTAGCATCTATATCACTCCCTCCCATCTACCGGAGCCGGAGGTGCTCCTTCCCGACTGCACTGACTTTTTGTGCATGTTGGACATCTCTACAACCCGACCTGAGCCGATGGTGGTGGCTGTTGAAGACGGTGTAGGGGAGATTGCAGAGGAAGATGGAGTGATTGAGGCAGGGATTGAGCAGTGTGGGAATTTTGCCGGGGAAGCCTACGATCCGAGTGAGTACATTCTGTCAGCAGGCCAGTCTGAGCCAAGTATAGAATTGCCAGAGAGAGCAGAACTGTGTGTGATCTGGGGGGACAGATTTGAGCAGGGGATGGATGATCTGACGGCCGTAGAAGAGGGCTTTGCCAACCTACAGTTTTTCGATGATCAAGAATTAGGAGGCGCAGCAGTCAACTGGTTTGATTATGAGGAATCGGCAGAGGCCATGGGATGGCTGGATGATCAACCGGATGTGGTGGAAGAGTTCCAACCAGAACAGGGCCCGGCAGGGGCGAGGGTATCAGTGGTGGCCGGAAGGGCCAAAAGTCGGAGTAAATTGCCGAATAGCACCAGTACGAAGAATTTCGCTCAAAACAAGGGCATTGTGAATGCAGAGAAAGCTGAACAACAAATTGCGCTAACACAGGTAGAACAAGAGAAGATTTGGGATTCTGAGAGAATCTGGAAAGCCAAAGCCCATGAAGGGATTGAAAGTGCTGTGGGCACGAAGACAGAAGATGCTATGAGCATAGGGGCTGAAAGTGCTGCAAGTACAATCATGCCGGAGCCAGACATGTGCCTTTCGAATGCCAACGGAATGTGGTGGGAAGACGATAATTTATGTCTTGCCCACACAGACGATGATTGGGGAAGCAATCAACCAGATGATACCTGGTACCTCGATGAGGTTGATCACATGACAAGAAGCGGGCGGTATTTCAAGCCCCCGCACCTAGACCAGCCAGAGGCATCTGTGAAGGATAAAGAAGCTGAGAAGCAGAAGGAGAAGCAAATCGAAGAGGAAGCTGTGCTGAGGCAATTAAAGAAGATACAAGCAGAAATCTCCATCTGGGGACTGCTTATGGCGTCACGAGTACACAGACAAGTTGTCCTATCTGCTATGGACAAGGCTAAACTCTCTATAGATACTACACCAGAGCAGCTGGTTGGACTGGTCTTTCCGGGAGGAGGTTCCCCGACGTTAACCTTTTCAGATAAAGAACTGCCGCCCGAGGGTGCAAATCATAACAAACCTCTCTACATCTCTGTGGAATGTAAAGACAAATGGGTGCCAGTAGTTCTTGTCGACACGAGATCCGCCATTAATGTGTGCCCGTTAAGGACATCATATGCAATCGGGTTAAAACCCGCGGACTTCGTGCCGACTACTCAAGTGATCAGAGCCTATGATAACACTAGCAGGAAGGTGATGGGGACTGTCAAAATTCAGACCCAGGTTGGCCCAGGACAACACAACATTGAATTCCATGTCTTGGACATTCCTGCAACCTTTAATCTACTCTTGGGGCGGCCGTGGTTGCACCAAGTGAAGGCAGTCTCTTCCACTTTGAACCAGATATTGAAGTACTCTCACGGGAAAGGGGTGGCCATTGTTTTCGGGAATTCGTCAATCCATCCACCGCCGGAGGTGTCTACACCAGTCTTGGAAATCAAGCACGGCATAGAGGATGTGTTCTTATCAGGGTTTACTTTGGCTGAGGCTCGGGTTGTGCAAAATATCATGGTTGTTAATGAGGGAGTGTACGTTAGTGCTCAATCCGTCTACCTCATGAACAAGCTACAACACATTCCCGGGATGGGATTGGAAAGGAGCGGCCGGAAGGGCGTCACAGCATTGGCCGAAGTGCCACACAACCCTCATACCCTTGGATTGGGTTATCAGCCCACCAAAGAGGATTGGTTAAGGAAGGGAAAGGAAATGGCTGGAAAAGCCAGAGCAAAGAAGGCGGGGAAGCCTTTTGACTTAATGCATAGGCCCATTCAGGGTACCCTAAACGGACGCTTCGTCTGGGAGGGGGAAGACTTTCCGTTTTGTGGCTTCCCTGAGCCGTGGCTGAACGCAGAGAACAAGCGCGTACCAGGCTTCGAGATTTTCTTTGACCTACAACTATCCAGGGATGATGTTGTTGAAGAGCAGATAGACCCATCAGCTGAGGTTGAGCAGTGTAAGGTAGTGGACTCCGAGGGCGCTGAAATTGAAATGGTAGTAGCACTAGCATGTCTACTTTCAGATCCTCCGATCGACCATAATTGCTTGGGGGATAACTTGTCGGTTTCCATGATTGGGGATGAAACGGCTGCGAGCCTACCAGCAACTATTTTGGATGCATCTATCGCACCCTCTCTCACTTGGCAATACGAAGAAGGATTTTTGTCCAGCAGTACCGGGTCAGGTAGTGAGCCGGAATCTGATTCCACCGAATCTTGTGAGTCGGAATCAGGTTCCAGCTCGATTGAGTCTGAGTCTAGTAATCCTGGGGATGATAACTCGGATGCCACAGTCTTGTCCAGGTCGTCTTTTTCTTTCACATTTGAGTTTGTTGTAATCGAGGAATCGGACGATTTGGATGTACTTAATGAGAATCAAATAACTGTGGTTTCTGAGTACTTTTCTGTGCCCTTGATTTGTTGCATTAACTCAGACTTTCAAAATTTTAATAAAAATGACGAAGAAGAAATTCCTTCGATTTTTCAATGCTTAATTGAGCAAGAACAAGAGAGATTTGTTAAACCCCTAATGGATGAAATCACTACCGTGAATATTGGTACTAAGGAGGACCCGCGGCTGGTCCAGATCGGGTCCACGTTGTCTTCGGAGGAACGCGAGCGCTTAGTCGCTTTATTTAAAGATTTCAAAGATGTTTTCGTGTGGTCCTACGAAGACATGCCTGGGATCGATCCTGAGATTGTACAGCACCGGATCCCCCTTGACCCCGAGGCCCGACCAGTCAAGCAGAAACTCAAGAGGATCCGCCCGGACTAGGCTCTCAAGATTAAGGAAGATGTCACCAAGCAAATCGACGCAGGCTTCCTACTGTTATCCGAATACCCGACTTGGTTGGCCAACATCGTTCCACTACCAAAGAAGGATGGCAAGATCCGAGTATGCGTGGATTTCAGGGATTTGAACAGAGCTAGTTCGAAGGACGACTTTCCCTTACCGCATATTGATGAATTAGTGGACTTCATAGCGGGGCATGCTTTGTTTTCGTTCATGGATGGCTTCTCAGGGTACAATCAGATAGTGATGGCATCGGAAGACCGGGAAAAGACTGTATTCACTACCCCGTGGGGGACATACTGCTACAGAGTAATGCCGTTTGGGTTAAAGAACGCTGGATCTACTTATCAACGGGCCGCGACCACGATATTACATGACATGATCCACAAAGAGGTTGAGGTGTACGTGGACGACATGATTGTCAAGTCCAAAGAAAGAGAGGGCCACTACACCGCCTTGAAAAAGTTCTTCCAAAGGATCAGGGAATTCCGGTTGCGGCTAAATCCTCAGAAGTGTACATTTGGTGTTACAGCGAGAAAAATGCTGGGGTTTCTGATTACACAAAGAGGTATCGAAGTCGACCCTTCCAAAATCAAGGCCATCCTAGAAATGCCCCCACCAAGGACTGAAAAGGAGGTGTGAGGCTTTCTGGGTAAAGTGCAATTTATAAGGCGGTTTATCTCAAAATTAACCTTGACTTGTGAACCACTTTTTGGTCTCCTGAAGAAAGGAAAGAAATTCCAATGGGACGGCCGATGCCAAGCTGCTTTTGAACAGATCAAGGAATACTTACAGAACCCGCCCGTGTTGTCACTGCCAGAGCCGGGGAAACCGTTGATATTGTACCTTTTAGTGACTGAGACTACAATGGGCTGTATGCTCGCGCAAGAATCGGAGGACAAAGTAGAGAGAGCCATCTACTATCTGAGCAAGAAAATGCTAGAGTATGAGACTCGCTACACACCATTAGAGAAGGCTTGCTTAGCTTTGGTATGGGCTACCAGGAAGCTGCGGCACTACCTGTTAGCTCACTTCGTAATGTTGGTTTCACGACTCGATCCCATCAAATATCTTTTTGAGAAACCAGCACTTACAGGTAGGCTAGCTTGTTGGTTGCTGTTGCTCTCCGAATTCGATTTGAAGTACGTAACGCGCAAGTCAGTCAAGGGAAAAGCAGTAGCAGAATTCTTAGCCGACCATCCAGTGGAAGGGGGTGAAGTAGTCGAGTACTTATTCCCAGATGAGGCCATTTTGCACATCGACGATAAAACTTGGACGATGTACTTTGACGGAGCGTCAAATCAATACGGGTATGGGATAGGAGTATTGCTGATAGCACCTGATAAGTCCCGTATCCCTCTAGCCTTCAAACTCCGGTTCAAAGTCTCGAACAACGAAGCAGAATATGAGGCATGCATTGCCGGTCTAGAAGCAGCCCTAGAACTAAGGGCAAGATGGTTGGACGTCATCGGAGACTCGAACCTTGTTGTGTCTCAAGCAAAAGGAGACTGGAAAGTCAAAGAAGAAAAGATAATGATGTATCACCAGACCTTGGATTTGTTAATTCCTCGGTTTGAGAAGCTAAACTTTGCTTATCTACTACGAGGGAACAACTGGTTCGCAGATTCTTTAGCAACTCTATCTTCCATGATAGACATCCTATTCGGAGTCCGGATGCGTCCAGTCATCATTGACCAGAAATTTGCGCCAGCCTACTAGTCGATTGCTGCTATAGATGAGGTTCAGGGCGAAAACCCCTGGTATTACGACATTTGGAATTTCTTGGAGAAAGAAGCATACCCGCCAGGGGTAAATGCCAAGGATAAAAGGGCAATCAGAAGAATGGTAATTCAGTTCATCATCTGTGGGGGTAAGCTGTATAAGAGAGGTCATCTGGGAATGCATAAGCTGTGTGTTGATGCCGAAGAATCAAAACGTCTAATGGAAGCCATCCATGGAGGGGAATGCGGTGCGTACATGAATGGAGTAATGCTAGCACGGAAGATTCTCAGACAGGGTTACTACTGGTCCACCATGGAGGAGGATTGTATTGGTTTTGTTCGGCGATGCCACAAGTGTCAAATTCATGCAAATCGCATAAACATTTCACCGTCAAAACTATACAATATGACTTTGCTATGGCCATTTTCAGTCTGGGGAATTGATGTGATCGGGGCTGTCACTCCGAAGGGGTCGAATGGGCATGAGTTCATCCTGGTCACGATAGATTATTTTACAGAGTGGGTCGAGGCCCAATCCTATGCGGTGTTAAAGGCTTCACATGTTGCGAAGTTTATCAGAAACAACATCATCTGTCGCTACGGGGTCCCAAATGAGAAAATTTCAGATAACGGTTTCCACTTCAAGAAGAAAGTGATTGACTTGTTGGAAAAATACAATGTGGCTTTCCATAGGTCATCTACCTATCGGCCGCAAACCAATGGAGCAATTGAGGCCGCCAACAAGAACATCAAACACATACTGTAGAAGATGGTGGAAACCTACAGGGATTGGCCAGAAAAGCTGCCGTTTGCCCTGTGGGGTTACCGGACTTCAATCAGAACTTCTACCGGAGCGACTTCGTATTCATTGGTTTATGGGATGGAGGCCATTCTACCTATCAAGATTGAGGTTCCGTTATTATGAGTATTGGCTGAGTGTCAAATAGTCGAAGCGGATTGGCAGCAGAGCAGGTTTGAGGAACTCATGCTCTTTGATGAGAGAAGACTGAAAGCACTGTACCATGTTCAAGGTTATCAGCGCAGAATTGCCAGGGCTTTCAACAAGAAAGTCAAGTCTAGGAATCTAAAGGAAGGAGATTTGGTGATCAAGGACAACCGAGCTCCCATCCATGAACAAGGGGCAAGTTCAGGCCCAATTGGACCGGTCCCTACATCATTAAGTCTATCTGGTCGGGTGGAGCTGTGGTTCTGATGGATCTAGATAGCTTAGGGTTCTCACAACCGATCAATATGGACAAGTTGAAGAAATATTACCCTTGAGAGGTTTGCTAGGCCGAAAACCCGAAAGGGCGACCTAGGCAAAACTCAGAGCACGAAAAATTTGAAATTACAAAAATTGAGCTCGCAAGGTTAAAAACCCGCAAAGGGCGGCCTTGGCAAAAGTTAGAGTGTAAAAGGAGAGTGAAAATACCCGAGTGAACCCGAGCCTGAACTACGTAAGGCTTGATTCCCATCTTTGGGATACGTAGGCAACTTCATCCTGGAGTTCAGCCATAAACTTTTCCCTGATCAACTTTGTCCATTTTGATCATCTCAGTCATCTTTGTCCATCAGCATTCATCGTGATCTCCGGCGCAGTGCTTTTCAGACTAGGGGCAACTTTCCGTTGCCATGAAGTGCCGCAGTGCTATTCAGACCAGGAGCAACTTTTCAGTTGCAAGAATCCGGGGTTGTGCATCTCAGTGACAGATCTCAGGCGTGTCCAGTTCTAATCCATATCGAAAATCGTTTTGAAAAGTTTTAATAAAAGTTGACTTTGTTCAAATTAATCTTTTTACAACTAGGACCATTTTTGGACCAAAGCGGAAAATTTTCAGTACCTACAACTTTTAATTTCATTGATTTCAAAACAAAGTTCTCCTGCTCTTGCATACAAATTGAAGTTGCTTTTTATTACATTCATAAAAAAAACTTGAAAGTATTGGTAAAGCAATAAATTCGGGGCATATATAAGTTAGGTGTCCCTGCGCCCACTCCCAGAGCTGGTCGAAGCCTCTGATGCCAAGCTAGGCCCAATCTGTGCCTCTTCATTGAGCTAATCCAAGCACTCGTCAGACAAAGTGCAACTGAAAGTGGGAGCGGGGGCCAGGAGCTCTCTAATCCTCCATGCTGTGGCATACCGAGCAAGCTGTACGCCTCGAACCGGGAATGTGGCAGGATACTCTATCCCCTTTGGCGGGCAAGTCTGATTATGACCAAATTGGCGCTGGAATCGGAACGGAAAGTAGAACACACAGTGGGTCAGACCAATCAACTGGATCCCGGTCTGCCGGGACATGCTATAGCTCATTGCCGGAAGATTGAGCCAAGGACAACGCCAAGCAATGCGATCTGCAGGCAAATTGCACATCCAGTCGAACCACCATCCCTCGTCCGGGGCATCGACTAGGCGTTGCCGAAAGAAGTAGCCGCGAGCCGAGTAGGTTGAGCAAGAGTCCACAACCTGCAATTTGTCCATCAACCATACCTGGGGAGGGATGAAAAATGAGAGAATAAAGAATAGAGAGATGTACGATGAGAGAAGAGTAAGAACAGGGTTTTGTGAGAAAAACCGAGCCCGAGGGCCCAGTGATGTGAGCAATACATATGTGAGATTGGGTGGGAAACATTACCTGCAGCAGTAGTGGGCTCCTCGCGAATCTGGTCGTCTCCCGGCGATAGAAAGCATCTAAGCCCATCAGTGTCTCGGCCAAAGTCATGGCAATGCAGCTCTTTCCTTCCTTTAAGCCTTGCGCAACTTCAATCAGACAGATGCTAGATCCACTGAAGCCTGGGGCAAGCAAAAAGTGAGATAACATGCACAAGCAAAGGGCGTGTTGCCGAAAACCTTGCCAATGATGGTTGCCGCGGTCACCGGCATAAGAAAAACGATGAATCAAGCCGAGGATGTCCAGTTCCCCGTTGCAGATCAGAGACCGAGCGTCATGCATGGTGAGTCCACACATTCGCCCTAAAGCTTGGGCATGGCCGAAGCGAAACTGAGGCAAAATTTCTTCCTGATGTTCAGATTCCATCAAAACTTGAAAATCTTCGAAAGTTGGACATACCTCTTGCCCGCCGAAGCTAAACACATGCGTTACCGGATTCCAAAACCTCGCCGCGGCATGAAGGAAGGGAAGGTGTAGCGGAGTACGGCTCAGCGTGAATAGTGCATTCAAGCCGAAACCCCGAAAGTTCAACTTTTCCGAGCCATCTAGAGAAGCGATCCAAGCTGTGAGATTTTCGACGAGAAACGCCTCCATTTTGGTGCAAAACTGAGATGAAATGAATCAACCATGAGGCTAGAGCTTTTAAAGAGGATAAGACACTGTTCGGGGGACACGTGTCAAAAATTTGGTGGTTCCTGGGCTAGGTGGCCGGCCGGCCACCTTTTCTGGCAAGCCGGCCAGTTCCCAAAGGTGGCCGGCCATGCTCCCAAGTATGTCTTTGCTACTGTTTTACCCTCTAGAAGGAAGTTCCTAGCCTTTCCATGCATCGGAAGTGTCGAAGGCCTCCATTTCCCTCAGTTTCGGATGCATTCCGTCACTCAGATCGTCCGAAATGCACTTTGTTCATAGAGTTGTTGTTAAGTCTTACTTATCGAGTTTTTGTCTTGCTTATCGAGTTGTTGTTTTGCTTATCGAGTTGTTAAGTTTGTCGAGCTGTCAAGTCTTGTACATTGAGTTGTTACTTTTTGTTTAATCAATTTTGTTGCGCCTTACTTATCGAGTTGTCAACTTTGTTGTGTTTTTCTTATCGAGTTGTAAACTTGCTAAGATTCTGTTATTGTCTTGGTGAGTTAAGTTGTTTAGTTTGTTGTGTCGGTTCACTACCTGACCTGGCAAATGCACAGCGCACAATTCCATTCAATCTCATTTTTTTTGTGCAAAATGATACGATATGATGCTAAGAGTTTAAAATGCAACACTTTTTCAAAAGCTGTTTCATTCCATCGTACTTCCTTTGTTACAACATTTTACAACAAGGGTGCGAGTTTTACAAAAAAATAAAACTGCCTAATAATGTACAATGTGCTACAACTACTAGCAAAAAGGTAAATAAAACAGGGAACAACTGCATCAATGCTCTCAAGAGCAGGAATAAGCGGCCCTCTTCATCCTCTTCTGCGAAGCCTCTTCTGCCACCAAGACCATCTCGAGTCGGAGCTGCCGCCTCAGATCCTCCTCGGCCTCACCTCCACTCCGGAACTGTGGTCAAACCTCATCCTCGCCAGATGTGTCTGACTGAGGATCGGCAACCTCCTCCTCCTCACTGGCCTCCTCCTGAATGATGTGCGCTCTACGTCTGCAAGACGACCCCCCCTCCCCTGGCTCCTCGAGAAGGCCTAGATGGTCCAGCCCCTCGAGAAGGCCCAGATGGCCCGCCTCCTTAGGAAGGCCTAGATGGCCTGGTCTGTGGCTCAGTGTATACCGGAGGCATCTGAAAGTAAAGATTGCAGTTTGAGTACATCAGCTAAAACATGTATATCAGATGCAGATACAAGCAAACTACACAGAGTGGAAGTATACAGATACAGTACATGAATGAGATGTGTGTCGGATGTGCTCTACACAGACGGTCTATCAATGTAATAAAATGTTCAAGATCCGCATGTCATCAGAAGTGTGATAAATGCAAGAAAACTAGAGAGTACCTGGAAACCCATGATGGACAACTGCGCCTCTCTCCGCAGGACCATGCCCTCAAGAGAGGCTACCATCTCGAGCACCTCATCCATATACTCGACAAGAGGCTGCAGATGCAAAGGCAAGAGTATCAGTAAAGGAATGAACGTCCAAGTATCTGAGTAATGAATCAAAGCTGTAAAGCATACCGGTGGTGAGTCGGGGTCTCTGACATATTGATGGTCAGGCATCGGAGGCTCTATCAGGATCGGGTAGGTAGTCCCATATCTCCATCCCATCAGCTCAATCGGCATATCCGGCCATCCAGGATGAGGATAAGTCAGAGGAATCGGAGGAACCAATCCATCCCCACCTCTAGATGTACGAGCCCTGCTAGTGGAAGGGGCATCTGCAATCCGAGCCCGGCTCGATGATGGCATACCAGCAGATCTCATCGTTGGAGTACGAACCCCCGTCAGTGGAGGCATCAGATATGTGTGACGATAAGTCGCGTACTCCTCCTGCTCCAAATGAAGAAATGCATCAGTGCCCAACCTGGCATCAATCACACTGGTCGGAGCCTATCACGTCTGCATGTCGATTGGGGTGTCAAGGAAGGTCCTGAGTGGCGTAGCCCCACACCTGGCGCAAGAAACGATCACCTAAAAACCAGGCCCTACCAACTGGCCCCTCAAGCACGATCCTATATCGAGAGGTACCCCATCCTCCGGCAAACCAGAATTGGAGATCTCTACCCAAAGGCGCCCAGGGCTGCCATGTGATCTGCGGATAATCAATGCATAAGCTGATCAGAAATTGTAAAAGTGTAAGATTGGAAACATGAAGAACCGAGTACGAGTCTGAATACCTCCGATGACCGTGATCAGGTCAAAATCGCAGTAAATAGGAAGAGACTCGAGGTCTCCCGGTAATCGCCTTCGAATACGAGTGAATACGCGGTCGTGAGGGGCACCTCCACTATAAGCTCTGGGGCTAGTATCAGGAAGTATGCGTAGACCTACAACTGTGAGAAACAGAGCAAAGAGTCGTCGTAATACGTAATCTCAATGCGTAATGTAAATACAACATGCTGAGAGCAAAGTGCAAAGTACAGAATGTAAAGTGCGCCGTGTGTGCAATGTACAAATAATGAGAAGCAGAAATGTAAAGGGCAGAAAGTACCTCCCAGGCTCTCCAATAGCTACCAAGTATGTTCCCTCGTCCGCGGGAAGTCGCGCTCATATAACAGTAGAGAGTGGCCAGGCTGGCACCGCCCCAATCATACCGGCTAACCTGTGAAAGGTCCACTAGAACGCTCAGCAGATAAAGTCCGACAGTGTTCCCCCTATCGGCAAACAGAGTGGTGCCGAAGAGGAACATCAGGAATCCGCGAGTATACTGTGCCACCTCCTCGGGAGTCTCAGGCTCCATCTCCACCCTCCTAAAGTGGGAAGAGAACCAGGTATATCGGACTCTACCTGAAGATCTATCCATTGGCAGGCGAGCTCCCAATAAATATGTCCAGGCGGCCTCCCACTCGCCCATGTCCTTATCATATGGGATGGCCCAACCTTCCACATCAAGGCCCGTCAGTATGGCAAAGTCAAACGGGGTCATGGTCATGTCCCCGGTGGCAGAGAAATGAAAGGAGTTGGTGGTGTCCCACCATCTCTCTACCAAAGCGCCCATCAGTGTCCTGCTAGCGAGCGATGAGATTCCAAAGAGAAGGTCGAACCCCGCCACATCAACCAAATCTCGGATAGCCTCCGGAGCTCGGCGTACACTCTCTCGCCGTGATGAGCCATATCCTCAAGACAAAGACGGAAGTCACTGATTCGTAATGAATATAGATTTCAAAATTTCAAAATGAAACGAACAAGCTGTGTGCAAATGAAGTGAATAAGCTGCATATAAGTTATGTGCAAAATCAAATCAGATACAGACGATGGGCTGTGTGTTCAGAAAATTAGAGTTCGGGCTGTGTGTTATACTCTCGATCAGTGTGTGCTGCGAGTTCACCTCAACAATGGGCTGTGTGTTCAGAAAATTAGAGTTCGGGCTGCATGTTCTACTCTCGATCAGTGTGTGCTGCGTGTTCACCTCAACAATAGGCTATGTGTTCAGAAAATTAGAGTTCGAGCTGCGTGTTCTACTCTCAATCAGTGTGTGCTGCTTGTTCACCTCAACAATGGGCTGTGTGTTCAGAAAATTAGAGTTCGAGCTGCGTGTTCTACTCTCGATCAGTGTGTGCTGCGTGTTCACCTCAACAATGGGCTGTGTGTTCAGAAAATTAGAGTTTGGGGCTGCGTGTTCTACTCTCGATCAGTGTGTGCTGCGTGTTCACCTTAACAATGGGCTGTGTGTTCAGAAAATTAGAGTTTGGGGCTGCGTGTTCTACTCTCGATCAGCGTGTGCTGTGTGTTCACCTTAATAATGGGCTGTGTGTTCAGAAAATTAGAGTTTGGGCTGCGTGTTCTACTCTCAATCAGTGTGTGCTGTGTGTTCACCTCAACAACAGGCTGTGTGTTCAAAAAATCAGAGTTCAGGCTGCGTGTTCTACTCTCAATCAGTGTGTGCCATGTGTTCACAATTAATTTATGGGTTGCATGTTCAGAAATTCAGAGTGATTGAACTATGTGTTCAAGATGCAAATAGAATATGGTGTCATAGACAAAACATTCTAAACAAACTGTGTACTCAAATGAGCCGATAAACATAGCGAAAAGCACGAAATGCACTGAAAATGCAGAATACGTTGCAGAAAAATGTAAAGGCGAAGTAAATACCTCTCGTGCTTGATAGGAGAGGTGAGACTCCGGCTCTCGCAAAAGCAGATCCCCGGGCGCTCGATCATCAAAATCAGTAAAATGGTAGAAAACAGCTTGCGGAAGGACATGTACCTGAGGAGCGTACCTCTCTGGAATGAACGGTCGAACCCTCGGAGGCAAGGCCATAATATCTGGATCACCCCCGGCACCTGGAGGACCTCTACCGTGAGGAAGATGACCGGCCATTTCAAGAAATCTGCAAAAAGGAGCAAAAACGAGCAAAATGAGCCAAAATTGAAAAAAGTCAACAAAAGTCAACTCTCGAGAAATGAAAAAGTCAACAAAAGTCAACTCCTGAGAAAATCTTCCAAATGTTGAGACAAACTTACCTCAAGTGGTGAAAATGAGAAAAGAAGCTCCGAAATCAAAATTTAATCGGTTCAAAGTGAAGAGAACTGAAAATTTTCGCGAAAACAACTTGCGTGGGGTGTTGGAAAATGCGTATAGAGCGCATATCTGAGAGAGAAAATGGTTTGGGAAGGAGGAGAGAGCAATTTCGGAGCTGCACTTGTGAGGAAAAGTGCTTTGGATAAGCACATTTAAAGAAAAGAGGGTGAAAGGACCAAACTGCCCCGAATCTGGGCTAGGTGGTCGGCCGGCCACCTTTTCTGGCAAGCCGGCCACCCCTCTCCCAAAAACATGGCCGGCAACCTCCCCCTGGGAATAAAACTGGCTGGCGGTGTTCCCAATGTGGCCTCCAAGGTCCCTGCAAATTTTGGTGATGATTGGAGTCCCTGGGGCCTGAAAAAGTACAAGAGAAGTGCACTTTCCGTCGCGAAATCGCTCCATCGGAACTTCAACTTCAACTTTCGATGCATGTCTCATCATTACTCATCAAAAGCAAGGTGTATCCTTTTTGAATATGTTGTGACCCTTCCAAGGGGTGAACCGGAGGTCGCGATCAAGTCGCCCTCGCCGAAACGCGCATTTCTTCGCTCGTTGTTTTGTGACAAACGTGCAACCTAGCTTACACTTGTTCTGCATTGTTATGCACATCACTTGCATTCTCATGCATATACTTGCATTGTTATGCACGTTTCATTGGTATTACCATGCCTCCGTGCTTAACTTGCGTTGTCACGCGCGTTTCTTCTCGCATTGCGATGCACTCACCCATCGACATCACGTTTGTCGGCATTTCGATATCACATTGAACATATGTTGCTAAACATGTTGTGCTTGTTGAGTTTCTTTCTTTTACAGGCACGATATTGTATGTACAGTTCATTTGAGGCTGGTGCGGCCAGACAAATCACGCAGGTATTATATCTTCTCCGTGTGAGACGTGGCAAGAATTGAATAATTCTCCGCATTCTTAACTGCATGAAATGTAGTTGTTGCTTTGCATTCTTGCTTAAAACTATTGCACATATTTGCGAATACTTGCTTCATTACAGCTTGCTGCATTTGCATGATCATTGAGTTACATCCAGCTTTGTGCATATCGCTTTGCATTTTGCCCCTTTCTTGGGGCATGTCTCAAGGACGCTTTCTTGGTTTATCTTGTATGTTTGTCTAAGTCTTCGGCCTTGTCAAAAATGGGTCGTCTCTGGGCTTTGACATTCACTCCCATCACTTGTGACTTCCGAGTTCTATCAAAGAGGGGCAACTGTAGACACCCCATTTTTGACCGACCTTCAGACTCAGACGTCACCGATTGAGCGCTTGGTGATGTTGCATATTGCGCTCGTTCCGAAGTTTCAGAGTCTCGGCCGCGAGCCTTGCCTCAGGACTTCCGGGCTTTTCTGTGCTTTGCCTCGGTTTGCGAACCAGGCTCTGTTTTCTCTGTTTTCTCTTCCCGAAGGGAGGGAGACGTCTCGTAGATTATCTCTCAATGGCCGTAGGTTACGTTTCGTGGTCATAGGCCATTTTTCCCGTTTGGAGCCCGGTTTCCGGTTTTTCGGAGCCGTCAGTCGTGTGCCTCAGTTCGGGACCGCTTAACCACCTCCGTTTGCTCCGGTTTTTGGCACACACCTTATTTCCTCCCTCTCTAGGGATACTGCAGTCCGAGAGACCAACTTCGTGGTCGAACACCACCTCCGGTGCTTAATAGTCAGTTTTCGGGGCCCTGAGCCGCGTGTTTCGGCCCCCGAACCTTTGTTTTGCATCCGTTTTGTTTCATTTTTGGTGGAGGCCTTATTTTCATTATTGGGAAGCTTGTAGAAGGGTGGGAGGCCAGCAATTGTTCTGAAAAGCTAGCTTTATTCCTTCATCGCTCTCCGTCGCCCATTTTCCTCACTAGAAAGCTAGTGTTCACCACCCCCGAGCCACTTTTTTGGGCCATCAACCACATATTTGTGTTGTACACACCTGGGAGGCCACCAATATGTCATGGCCGGCCAGCAATTGTTCCTGACCCTTTTGAACCCCTCTGAAAAGTTGGATTTTCTCTCTCCTGGTTCACTTTTTCTGGGTTTTGACCACACGGTTGTGTTGTACATACATGGGAGGCCACCAATATGGGTGGCCGGCCAGCTTTCTCTGAGTGACCCTTTTGAACACAGTCGGCCGGGCCAGGAGGTGGCCACCTGAACCCTCTGAACCTGGCCGGCCATGCTCCCCTCAGCTGGTTCTTTACAGCTGCACCCTCATTTTCCCCCCAGATCCTGTATCCGAGGGGGGTCTTTTGGGGGGGAAATTTGAATTTCATTCCCCCCCCTTTTCTCCACTCCTTTGCCTATATAACCAGCACCCCCAGCTGCATTTTGGAGGGTTACAAAATTTGGTTTAGAGCTCTTGTATACAATCTCCCTCTCTCTCCACTTCAATCCCCCAAACCCTAATGTTCTTGCACCAATCCATAGCACCACACCTCCACACTCCATTCCAGCTACTTGGAGGCTATTTCCAGAGGTTAGGAGCACCATTTTTTCAACCAAAAGCTATTGGAGCTTTGTGCTGCAAGGGTAAGCTTCTTTTCCTATTTTTTGTTCCTATTTTGCATGCAATCTTAGCCTTTGTTGCTTACATTTTTGGACTCCGAACCAAACTGTAAATAGTCATATTTTGAGCTCCTTTTCATGTTTTATCAAAGACCTCTTACTGTTTGAGGTCTCCTACTATAACTTGCCTCTTTAACTCTCTTTTAGGCCTTTTTTTGCATAGTATTTTAGGCCTATTTTTGAGCTGTTTTGGACTTAGTCATAAACTGTAAAATATCTTTTTTTGAGCCCCTCTTTAACATTGTTGAAGGGCTATCCTCTGTTTGAGGTCTCCTACTGTCACTTGCCTCTTTATCCCCCTTTTAGGCCTTTTTCTTGCATGATAGTTTAGCCTCACTTGTGTTTATTTTCGTGGCTTGATGTAAATTGTAAAGTGCCTTTTTTTGAGCCCCTCTTAAATTTTGTTGAAGGGCTCCTTACCATTTGGGGCCATCTGCTGTCCCTTGTCCCTATTCTCTCTTTTAGGGCCATTTTTGTATGATAGATTAGTCCTATTTGTGTTCATTTTTTAGACTTGTTATAAACTGGAAAAAGGCTTTTTTTGACATCATATTCATGTTTTATTAAGAGCATTTTCTTATTTGAAGTCATATGCTCCCTTGAATGCTAGATTGTCCCTTGTTTAGAGCCTTACACCTAAGCTCCAACGGCATGCTTTGTTTGGCCTTCTAGCCACTGGAATCCAGTGGGTTTCCAGTGGCTTTGATGCTATTTTGAGCCTCCAAATCAGAGGGGGGTGCCCCCCTTGACTTGTTTGGTGGTCATTTTGGCCTTCCAAAGAGACCCTATCTTGGATGCTTCTTAGTCACATTTCAGGGTCAATTTGGTGAGTTTTAAGACTATCATATTTGATTTTCAAAGTTGATTTGGGGCTGCCACATGTCTATCTTCTATATGCTTAAGAATCCCTTGTATAGCCCTCTAAAGGAGCTTATCATTTGTGCGTGTGTTGGCTGCTTTTCAGAGGTTATTTGGCCATATTTTGGTATGTTTTATTTACTTATTTTTGCTGGTTTGATGAGTTCTTACCTGCTTCATACACTTGCCATGTAAACCATGTTTGCCAGTCAAAATTGCATGCTAATTTAGCCCATCTTGTTAGCTCCTTTTGGCCATGCTTTGAACTAAGAAAGTTCATGTTTTGGGACTTCCTTAACTCTGTCTTCATGCTTCATGATCAAATAATGCATGCTTTGTATAGCTATAGGTCATTACGTATGCCTAATTTTGAGTTTCGGGGTTCATCTCATACATCGGGTGCCATATTGCCATGTTTCGGGGTTGTTTAGCATCATATTTTAGTGCTAAAATTCGCATGTTTGTATGCCATATTCCATGCCTTGCCATACTTTGGTAGAGTGGCATCCGTACCTTTGGATCGGTCTTCGGTTTGCGTGCATGTGTGCACGCATCTCGAGTGTCTCATTTTCATCTGATGGCCTCCTATGTGAGTGTGGCTGAGGTCCACTTGTGGTGGTGTAAGTCCATTATGCATTGTGTATGCTAGGTTGTATGCTAGCGCATTGTGTATGTCATGTTACCTCGTGCATCATGTATGCCATTTCATAGCATTGTACATGTTAGGTTGTATCTTAGTTGCATTCATCCATGTCATGCACATTGCATTGTGTTTGGGATAGGAGTTAGCCCGAGCACGGGAAATGAGGTACGTTTCGTACTCCGAGTGACGGAACGTGTCTCAATTTCCCAGTCGCCGACACTCCGGATTACCCATGATGGAGTTTAGGTTTTGTTGTGTTTTCATGTGCATTCATTTCATATTGAGTCGTGCAATTCGACTCCTCGACCATCATGCATTGAGATGCGTGATTGGTGGCATGAGGATTGAGGTATGCATACATATGTGAAAATACTTTGCCATGCCCCTTTCTTGCTCTCTGTTGCAGCAAATCAAGAATCAGCAGCCTTCCGGAGCTTGGCGCGTTTTCCAACAACAATTGCAAACAGAGGCTAATTGGGGCATTGCAATGGATTTCCGCGCAAGGCACCCGAACATACATCATTCATCATCCGGATCAGAGTTGAGGCAGTCCCTGGCTTGCATGCCAATTTATTGCTTTCCTAGTTAAGTTTGTTAATTAATTAGGGTTTTGTATTTATTCGAGACTGTATATTATTCTTTCGGACCCTCGGAGTGAGGGCACAATTGTAATAAGTGTGCGTGCGTGTGATGTATGTCTTCCAACCCCACGTCTTTCTCCCTTTTATTTACCAGCTTATGATGGTTAGATTAGGGCATGTTTCAATTAGCATACAGTATGATAGCATATTTGCATTCATTCATCTGTCTTGCATGCACCGGGCTCGGCGCATTATAACTCACTGCATTGTATTTCAATTCCAAGTTGAATACTTGTTAGTTGTAACATTCCATATGCCATGTTTAGAATAGCTGAGCCTGCTATAGTTGCATTTTTGCATGTGTTGCATTAGGCATTTCTGTATAATTAGGGTCATGCATGGATTTCTAATTAGCTTCTGTTTTGGCTTGGAGTACTCGGTAAGTGTTACGCTTTAGCATCTTTGCATGTGTGTGAGTGACTGCCATGATAGCATGCTTACCATGAGGCTATTTGCTTATGTGATATAACTGCCTGAATGCCTGTGGGTGAAGGTTGGGTTATTTGGATTGGAACAATGCATCAAACTATGAGTTTTAAGCCCACTAGATAGTGGTAAAACCATCTTTTCTAAGCCCACCTGAGGGTGGTAAAATCTGCATTGTAAGCCTACTTGCGAGTAGTAAACCATCTTTCAAAAAAACAAACATGAAATGTTCTATTCCAATTCAGGCGACCCGGTCTATACTTGTATGCTGTGCACATCACATAGTAAATCTAGGCTAATAACCGGAATAAGAACGCATAATGTTTTCAAAACTAGATATCATGGTTAGTAGAGGCCGATCTTTGATCGGGCGAACGGGGTTGCTCACGAAGTGACCTTCCCCAATCGTACCCAAGTTCCCGAGCCGAGGCAACTTTAGTGATGACGGACACGTGGCCTTAGGCAAACGAGTCATGGTTTCCTAAATTTCCCCAAAAATAAAATATTTAGGTGGCGACTCTGTATCTGGCAAAGCAGTCCATGTTTGGCACTTCTTTAAAAAAAAAATCTATTTTCTCAAAACGATTTGCTGGATTTGGACTCTTTGATTCAGATTAAGAACCATGACAAATTGAGTCCTGAACTGTAGTGAGCCCAAAACGAACGGAACGGGGGACTCATCCCTCCCGGAGCGTTCGAGGACGTCTACAGCATGCATGTTTGATATGACTAAAATCTCTTCATTTTTAGTTCAATTTATGTATTACTCCACTTATTCACTAGAATTTCTTGCACTAATGTCTTGAATATAAAGCTTAAGGACAAAAGTCTTACCTATAAGCCTCAACTCCTTGAATTCTTGAATGATTCCTCCTAAATCCTCAAGTTCTAGCTAGAATCCAAGCTAGTTCCTCTCAATTCCCCTTCTTCTAGTTGTTGAACTTGAATCTCACCTCTCTCACTCTCTCTCCACATTTTGTCGTCAAAAGATGATAAAGTGTGTGTGGTATGAGACAACATTAGGCTTATATAAGTCCTATTAGTGGGATTAATTAATCATTTCTTAGATTAAAAAATTATATTTATTTTATTCTAGTTATTTGGCTCCGAATTGAATTTTAATTAAACCTACCATAAAATTCTAAAAATTTCAAATAACACATAACCTAAGTCAATTCCGTGTTCAGATGCCGATAAGGCCCTCAATTCATGAAACAAAAATTGAAACAGATTTTTCTACAACAAACAGATATAAACACAAATAATTCAATACACATGTAATTAATTCAAAATTTCTTCATAATTACTTATTAGGCATTCTTAATCATAGGTTATAGGCTAATCACAGGCCGATGTTGTTACAAGCATGGTAGACTAGGTCATGTAAATTTTGACTTTTTGCGTAGATTAATCAAGTTAGGTCACATACCATCTTTCAAGATTAATCCAAATTACAAGTGTGAAACTTGTGTAGAAGAAAAATTGACAAGGACTTCATTTTATTTTTTTGAAAGAAGTACCGAGCATTTAGATTTAGTGCATAGTGATGTGCATGACTTGAAAGTTGTAACGCCCTCAAATAAATACATAAAACCAACATTTTAGACATGCAATAATATAAGAGAAATCAACACATTTCCATTCATCAGAGTAGTTCTTACAACAGTATTACATGTTAACAACAAAAGCAAATGCCCTACGGCATACAACTTTCCAAGTCAACACTTGGTTACAAAAAGAAGAGTACTAACTCTATACAATTAAGACATGGGCTCGATATACATATAATACAAACAAAATAATCAAAAAGAGTCTTCAACTTCCATAACCATCCAAGCTATGTTCTTGGAGGTGACATGCTACCTGTACTTGAAAATAATGTCCCATATAGGGTAAGCCAACGCCCAGTAGAGATATGCTAAACACAATATGAGCAATAACTAAGACATTAGCAATTGATAAATGTTCGATTCTCATAAAACAATTCATACACCACTTTCATTACATGACAAGTGTGTCCGTGTTTCATTTCATTTTCCATTTCTTATCAAATTTACAGTTCACAACTATGGCTCAGAACCTGGCCAACAATTTACATGAGATAGTGACTCATATTAAACATTTCCCATTTTACAACAGATAGACACACTAGCTATATCAACACCTTGATAGATAAGCATATAAGTCGTATCCACACTTCAACAGATAAGCATATGAGCTGTATCAACACCTCCATAAATAAGCATATGAGCTATATCAACACTTCCATAGATAAGCATATGAGCTGTATCAACATATTAACTGATAAGTATATGAGTTGTATCAACGGAGTCCATCCCCTATCTCCTCCTAAACAATATCCGGTTTAGAGGTCCATCCCCTATCTTCCCCTAAACCGTGGAGTACATCCTCTATCTCCTCCCACGCACACAACGTATATACACAAAGGTCATATACATAATCAATCAATACATAAAGTTAATGTATTCTTTCAACCGTCATACTCAATGACACATCCAATTGATTAGTTTTAGTTTACCTAATCATCATGCATTGTCTACAACAATCATAACTACCCTCTACCGGTAGCCTGAGGCAATTATTTCTAAACAGATAATAAAAGCACCAACAGATAAAATATCCATATTTCCAAAAGTGAGTGATTAATAAATCCAACTCCACTAATCCATCTCATAATGAGCCAATTTCATTATATTCAACACAATTCCAAACTTTCTCAACAATTGTCATTAATTACACTAATGACCCAAAAATACCCAAACATGGCATTTTCTCCTTTATTCCCAATATTGACTCCAAGAGTCCATATTTTACCAACAACATCAACATACTCATTTTGAAACCCAAACACACATTTATGGTCCAAAATAAACAAAACCCTCTTTTCAAACTTATACATTTGAAACCCTAGTTTCCAAAACCCAAAACCATTAATACAACAAACTCAATATCTAGGTCAAAACCCATAAGAGTGAGTAGGAATCCCTACCTCAAGAGATGACACCCAACGAAGGAGATGACGAAAATGAAGATACTCCAAATCCAGAAATTTTTGGATCAAAGTGTAGCCCTCGGCGATCAACACCCTTTTTACAAAGGCCAAATGGTGAGAGATTACCCTAGCTAGATCAATACTTAGAGAGAAATGGAGGTTTTAGAGAGAGAAGGTCTCAAATGGCGTTTTTGAAAAGTAAGAGAGAGAGTGAGGATGTAAAAAGTGATTTAAAAATGCCCAACTGCCTTCTGATATATGACAGGTCCACTCGAGTGGAAAACACAACGCTCGAGCGTCAAGAACAAAATACTGGGTCCGCTCGAGCGCAAGAAGTCCCGCTCGAGCGCCAAGACACAAGAATAAAGTACATCCGCTCGAGCGTGAAAACCAGTCCGCCCGAGCGTAGATTCCCCTCTCCCAGAACTTACACAAAAAATGTACTACCCGCTCGAGCGCCAACAAGCCCGCTCGAGCGCTACTCGCTCGAGCGCAAGAAATCCGCTCGAGTGTAGAAATCACACCCGCAGAAGTTTTGCAGGGCACCAAAAATACTAGGAGTGTGCAAACTCCGCTCAAGCGCTATACGACCCGCTCGAGCGGAACGACCAAAAACCTGGCAACTAGATTTTAGACCAAGGCTCAACCCACCTGCTTGAAACATACCCAACACATCCTAAAAGTCAAACAATTGGAATCAAAGGACGACAATAAGATAGATACAACTACCAACTCCACGGAACCAATGTCCGGAATACATCAGATACAGAAAGGGAAAACCGGGATCGCTATAAAAGTCGTACAATTACGTTGTGGCAACAAGTATTTCATCACTCTTGTTTGTGATTACAGTAAATATTCTTATGTGTATTGGCTTAAAAGCAAAGATGAGGCAATTGATAAATTTATTCTTTTTAAAAATGAAGTTGAGAATCAACTAAGCCAAAAGATTAAGATTTTAAGAAGTGATCGTGGTGGAGAATATAAATCACGGTTTATTGAGATTTGTGCTCAATCTGAAATTATCCACCAAACTACAGCAACTTATTCTCTTCAGGTAAATGGTGTTGCTGAGCGAAAAAATCGAACGTTAAAAGAAATGATGAATGCAATGTTAATAAGTTCTGGGTTGCCACAGAACTTGTGGGGGTAGCGATTCTCTCTTTGAATTACATTCTAAATAGAATACCTCGGAAGAAAGTGGACAAAACGCTGTATGAATTATGGAAATAATGCAAGCCTTCTTATAATTTCCTATGAATGTGGAGGTGTCTTGCAAAAGTTGCGATACCTACACCCAAGTAGGTTAGAATAGGTCTGAAAACTGCGGATTGTATATTCATTGGTTATACACAAAATAGTAGTGCATATAGGTTTTTTGTGCACAAGTCTGATATTTCAGATATACACAAGAATACCATTATGGAGTCAAGGAATGTGTCCTTCTTTAAGGACGTGTTTTCTTGCTGAACCCGAGGAGATGATCAAAGTTCTGAGAAAGAACTTGAAGATGATGCTAGTGATAGTGATCAAGATGAGGAGGTAGATGAGCCAAGAAGGAGTAAAAGGGCTAGGACTTCCAAGTTCTTTGGTCCGAACTTCTTGACTTATATGTTAGAGGGAGAACCTCGAACTTTCCATGAATCTATGACTAGAAGCGATTAAAAGTGAAATTGACTCCATCTTACAAAACAATACTTGGTAGTTGGTTGATCTATCCCCAGGTAGTAAGGCCTTGGGGAGTAAGTGGATCTTTAGAAGAAAGATTAAAGCAGATGGGTCAATTAATAAGTATAAAGCTAGACTAGTTATCAAAGGATACAGACAACGAGAAAGCCTAGATTACTTTGATACATATTCAACTATGACAAGGATAACATCTATTCGCATGGTGATTGCAATTGCTTTACGTGGTTTGGAGATACATCAGATGGATGTAAAGCCAACTTTCTTAAATGAAGATTTAGATGAAGAAATCTACCTGGAGCAACCTGAGAGGTTTTTAGCTCCAAGGAAAAATAAGAAAAGTCTGTAAACTTATCAAATCATTGTATGGTTTGAAGTAAGCTCCATTCAATGTCATAAGAAGTTTGACAATGTTATATTGTCAAATGGGTTTAGAATCAATGAGTGTGACAAATGCGTATATGTTAAAGACACTGACAGAGGTTATATCATTTTGTGTGTATACGTTGATGACATACTTATTAGTACACTACAAAAAATTAAGGTTTTAGAGACCAAAATTTAAGGACAAAATTATTTTTTATGGACCAAATATTTTTGTTGTGAAAAATATCGTTATTATATTTTTAGCAACAAAAATTGAAAATTAGTGATAAATTATTATCTTTTTGAGATCAAATTTTTTGTCTAAAAAAATAAACCTTTTTTAGACTAAAGTATTTTGTCCCTAAAAGTGTATTTATTAGTGACATTTTCAAAATTCAGTTCCTAAAAGTCTTGTTTTTGACTTTTTGAGACAACCTTTTAACGAGTATCCTCACAAGGATAGAAATTGGCCTTTAAATGTCTTTTGCAACAAAATTTTCACTTTTAGGGACCAAAAAATTTGGTCTCTAAAACTCTTATATGTTGTAGTGGTAGTAATGATGAGATGATTAAAATTACCAAAAGATTGTTAAACTTTAAGTTTGACATGAAAGATATGGGCCTTGCAGATGTAATTCTGGATATTAAAATTACCAAAATATCTGGTGGTATTGTATTTTCTCAATCTCACTATGTTGAGAAGATACTTAAGAAATTTGGTAAATTAGTTACAAGTATGTCAAAGACATCGGTAGACTTGAGTTTACACTTGATCAAGAATAATGGTAAGAGTGTCTTTCAGCTAGAATATTCTTAGGTCATTGGGAGTTTGATACATCTGATGAGTTGTATAAGGCTGGATATAGCCTACTCTATTAGCAGGCTTAGTAGATACACGAGTGATCCTAACACTACTCATTGGAAGGGCATTATGCGGGTGCTAGGTTATCTACGTTACAATCGAGATTATGGGCTGCATTATACCAGATACCTAGTGGTAGTTGAAGGGTATAATGACGCTAATTGGATAGCTGATATAAAGGACTCCAAATCCACTAGTCGTTATGTATTTACTCTTGGAGGGGCAGCCATGTCTTGGAAATCTTCCAAGCATATGTGTATATCGAGATCAACGATGGAATCTGAGTTATTGCTTTGGATAAAGTAATTGAAGAAGTTGAATGGCTTCGCCAGTTTGTTGAAGATATTCCACGTTGGTCGAAACCTATGTCTGCTGTCTGTATTCATTGTAATAGCTAATCAGCGATTAGACGAGCACAGAGTAATATGTATAATGGAAAGTCTAGACATATCTGTTGTAGACATAATTTCATATGACAACTACTCTCTAGTGGGATTGTCTCTCTAGACTATGTAAAGTCTAAGGACAACATTATAGATCTACTAACCAAAGGGTTAACTTGAGAGTTAGTAGAAATGTCGTCAAGAGGAATGGGGTTAAGGCATTTAGTAAATGTTATCGAAATAGAAAACCCAACCTAGCTGACTAGAGATCCCAAGATCTAGGGACAACCTAATTACGTGTAACGGGTGAGTCATTGAAGCCGTATCCATTTGCCCATTCCTTTATATAGTGATATCCTGTGGGGGTGGAAGGTTAAGCTAATGCTTTTAATAATCTAAGTGATGTGAATAGTCAACCGCGGTATAGTGAGATACCATGTATAGGTCACCTATGTGAGTGCAAAGTGGGGCCATTTCTTTAAGAATTGGTAAGACCGAATTCTTTAAAAACACTCACTGAACCAGGCTAGTGTTTCAGGACCATATCGAACACACCAGTGAGAACAAGAACAATGGTTGGACTAACTTTTGCGTGAGGCCTATTTCTCGGTTTACACAAATGACAGAACAGTTCATGACATCACGTTCACTGGTCAGCTAATAAATCCGATAGGCTTTCACTATGAAAGGTTCAAGGCCAATAACTACTTTTTCTGATACAGGGTTAGCCTGTGTGTTCTCTCTCTAAATCTTTGTTGTTAAACACTGTTCGTTTTTCTTTATTTAGTCAATTTTTATTCATGTGGAGTTTGTTGGAAAAAAATAATTTTATGGTGACTTTAATGTGAAATTAAAGTAGGTCCCAACTATCGGTTGAAGTGGGATCAAATAAGTTTAGATTCTTTGTAACAAGATCTTTACATTAGAAAAAGAATAACCAAAAACCACTGAGAATTGAATGAGAAATTGTCTCATAAAGTGGGCCTCATGAATGAGATATTGGGAATAGTGTATAACTACCTATCCTACATTGATTGTAGAGAAAAACATTGATAGGCATTTAAATCCCAAGTTTTGGATAAGGGCATGAGCCTTTTAGGGCATCCAAATTTTTCGAAGAAAAAGAGTTATGGATGCTTCAAGATGTGCTTGGACCAAAACTATGGTCCAAGTTGGTTATGCAAAAATTGCCATATGCGCGGGCACTGCCAGCACTCCCAGATCGGGTCTGGGTTCGGGTCTGTGGTTCATGCTCCGTGGGTTGTGGATCTTGGGACTTGGGCTTGGGCTTAGGCTTAGGCTTGATGGTTGAGGTTTGAGGCTTACTAGAATGGGTTAGGTTTGGGCTGGGCCGAATTAAGGGCCCACCAACCTTTTTTTTTTTTTTTTGGACTAAGTCTGTTAGGTGACTGCTAATATAAATATACACACATGTGTATATTGTGTGCATTATTTCCTATCAATTTTGGCGTATTACTCTATCAGCTTCGCAAGAGTAATTGGGCAGTTTTGACTGCATTTGTTGCTAGCCTTCATAGTTGGGAGGCTCCTTATCGCTCCCCTATTTGGTATAAAAGGGGACCAATCTCTTTGGTTTTCTACACAGAAATCATTTGCTCTCATATTATAGTTAGTCTGCTCCTATAATATTCTTCTTCCTATGTGAGAGAGTGCTGCTATTGTCAGTTTGCCGGAGCTAAACAGAAACTGTCGTATCTTAGGAGACAGATACCGACATACCTCTAGCACTTACGGTGAAGCGGTAAATCTATTTAAAGGAGACTGTGGTACTACACAGGCTTTGATTTGCATTTTTTTCTTATTTTATCTTGTTATGTATTTCTATTATTCTAGTTGTAATTTCCAGCATGATTACTTGTTCTGTATTGTTCAATTTAATTAAATATGAATATGTTTATATTTATTTAAATATACATCAATCTGTACAACATCCACCAATGCACATCTTTCTTGGAGAGTAAACAAAGTCACCCCCATGGTGAATCTTAATAGTAAAACAATAACCATTCCCTATAGAAAACAGTTTAGAGACAAGGTCATAAATAAATTTTCTTCAACCATTTTAATTAAACAATTCATAAACAAATGAGTTTAGCGACCACTAAGTCCACAAATTTCCACTGTGAACTAAAAGTGTATTTGGTTCATTGATTTGGATAGGGATTTGAAAAATGAAAGGAAAAATATGTTTGAAATATAGATATATTTTATTTGAATTTCACATATATATATATATATATATATTTTTCTTTTTTCTTTTCAAATTTCTATACAAATCCATGAACCAAACACAATACAAGTGTTAATACAAAGAGACAAAGACTAGCCAACACACTTGGAACCACATTTTTCTTCAACCAATAAAGTAGTGAATAAAATAATCGAACAAAAGTTACATTTGATCCAAGAAATTGTTCTAGAAACCCACACATAGAACCAAACAAACAAACAAAATGATAAATCAATAAATTATTGTAAAAAACATACACACAAACAAAGACAATCAATTGTTATAAAATATTGCGAAGTGATGCTTTATCTGATGAATGCACACCTTTGTCTTCCATTCCCTACAATTCGTGACTCACTTTTGAAGTGTAGGGATCAAAGTGTAGGTGGATCTACCCCATTCCCTTCCAAAAGCATAGGGGGTTAAGAGTCATAATTTGATGTGTAAAGATTAAAATGGGATTTTATGTAAAGTACAAGGGTGCAAAGCGTAATTCACCTTAAATTTATCAATATAGTTGTGAAATTTATCATTCTAATGATTGTTTATGTATTAGCAATACTTATTGATAAATTAGTCCGATATATATAGGACTGACCCGTAAATATCTTATTCTTATTTTTATTTGGGCCTATTTTTTTTATTTATTATTATTTTTTTGAACTGGGAGAATTAATGTGAAAAAGTAAAGTTTAAGAATGTTTTTATTTTTTTAAAAATTGGGTATTGTGGGGCTACTTTTAAAAAGATTTACGGGTGTTTACAAAGTAGGTTAGAAACTAAAATAATTAATAAAGACAAAATAAATTAAAATAATTAATAAAATAAAATGTTATAGTTAAATCATAATTATTTTACTTTTTCTCTCACAATTATCAAATCAATTACAAAAAAAGCTAGCAAACTCCCCAAACATAACTTTTTTTGCCAAGTTAAAATAGCTAAAAAACCAATTGAAATAGCCAACTTCCTAAACGAGGCCTTAATCATGTTCATTTTTTAAAAAAAATAAAAATTAGGGGTTAGTATGGTTCAGTTTGAATCGGTTTGCAATGAAACAAGGACCAATCCATTACTCAGGGTTCATAAAAATTAGAACCAAACCAAATTATTAAAATTATGGAACCAATGCAAGCCAAACCATTTAAACACAGTTCGGTTTGGTTTGGAACCACAGTTTCACATAATTTGTTGATAAGAAAAATCACATAACATTTTCAAAAAAATTCAACCTATCATAAATTTTAATAATAATAATAATATATCCATCAAATAAACTGCTCTTATAATGTTCACCAGTTAAGTAAAAATATAATATTAAGCAAACATTGATCAACATTAATTTGCTACAATTTTTCAAAACATTAACTTTCAAAACATAAACATATACATTGTTCTATCATTAACTTAAACAAACATAAAATCTAGCAAATAAATATATATAGTTTGAGTTATACAGTCCAGTTCAGCTCAATTTGGAACTGTGGACCTAAATTCGAAATCGATCCACGGAGACCTATTCTCTAGTTTTCCAAATTAGAATCGAACCACGAATTAAAAAAACCAAACCAACCCTACCAAATTAGTTTGAACCGGTTTGATTTATAGATTTTTCTATTTTCTTGCTTAGCCCTAACAAAAATAATTCAATTTAGTCACATCTGTCAAGTGTACCATTTACTTATTGACAATGCATTAATGTAAGTGTTATAAATTGTATTATTCTATAGGTGTGTTGTGCACTAATTCAAGGTCTAGTTGGTAAAGTTATAAATATCAATACAAAATTATAAATATAAATGTTTTAAAAAACGCCCTTATATCTATAGTTTTTATTATGTTCATAAAAAATTTAAAATTTAGAAATGAAAACTTGTTTTGTGCCTATTTCTTTCCAAATAATATTAACAGTTTTTCTATATTCTATACACACACAAAACAAAATGCAAAAAAATACTGTTATTTGTTTTGAAAATAAGTTTTCAATTTTGTTATTTTTTTAGGCTGGGATTGGATTGTAGCCAACTGGACCACTGTGGGTCATCTTTGGGCCCATCTCCACAAACTAAATCATTCATTTCATAAATTTCGTCGAAAAATTATTCATATTAAAAATTAAGTTAATAGGAGATCGTTAGCCACTTGATTAAATAATATTTGTTTGAAAAAATAATAGGTGAATTACTTTCAAAATTATATAGACCATTAATTATTTTAAGACAAAAATGATTTGATCAAATGACTATCGATACTCAATCAATATGATATTTGGCATGATTGATTAGCTCGACACTCTCTACAAAATGAGTTTAAATTGTCGAAATAAGCTTAAAAAGGATCCACATTGGACCACATTAGACATTATAGACAATCCAGTCTCAAATGGAATATTCACAAACATTTTAGGGAGAGTTTTCTTATATGAACCTCAATGAATAAAATCTTTTAATAAAATTTTAAATAAATCTCAGGTTAATCTTAGAAAAACTATTTTAAACTTAAAAAAAAAAAAAAAAAAGGTGGGGCAGAATAAGTTGGGTGAAGGAATGTGACTTTTTCATCTATTATCTATATGGATATCATGCTCCCAAATGGCAAAAACACTAATTTTTATTTCTATAAATAACAGACATAGTAATCCTCCCTGTGTTTTGCATTAAGAAAAAGGTTGGACCAATTAAAAAATTAATTTACAAAGTAACATAAATTGAATTATTTATTTACAAAGTAATATTTGAAACTATAGCGCAAAAAAAAAAAAAAAAAAAAAAACACTTAACTTTAGAAGAAATGAACGACCTTGTAATGTGCCTGAACTTGTTAGTTAATTTTAGCCTCCTACAATTAATGGCTAAAATGGGCAATAAAAATAAAAAATATACTATTTATCATCGGAGTAGTTCATCAAAATTCTCAACCTCTTGTGGGAAATTCACATGTGGCATGATACGCATGTTTGATTGGGTGAGTTAGGGAAAAACGGGGGAGCTCGAATTGGGAGAGCCCGAATCCCCCGAAAATGCCATTTTGGGTAAAAAAAAAAAAATGCAAGGCAAGTGAAAAAAAAAAAAAAACAGTTTACTTAAAATGGAAATTAGGGGGATTCGGGGGAGGAAAATTCGAGCTACCAATCAAAGTTGGGTGAGTTATAATATACTATTGAGGTTATTAATCAATTTATGGGATTTATATTCCATTATTTAGTCACAATTATTAATTAGCAAAATTTTAAGCAAAATTTACTTGTAAATCCCATCACGAAGAATGGTGATCTATTTAGTATCAAGGGTTTTCTTATAGACTAATTAGTTCTATTGATTTTGAAAATATAAATTTAATATATTATTTGAAAATTAAATCTACAGTTATACCCTTATTTCTATTATATATATATATATATATATATATTTTTGTACTAGAAAAGTAAGGTACACAATCTATGAGAAACAAATGTGGGATGAATTTTTATATGAGAATCTTTTTTATTTGTAAAACATTTCAAAAGGAGTACAAAAATGACTTGAAATATGAAATTCTTCAAATATTCTAAAAGGATGTGAGATTCTTCAAATATTTCAAAAGGAGTACAAAAATTTCTTAGTAAATTTTGAGTAAATGTACAATTTCAAACTGTAACACTCCAAGAAAAATTCTTAGTGTATTTTTTTCCAGACATAACACTCTAATATAAACACTTCAAAAAAAACTCCTTAGTGTAATACTCTAATGTAACACATAAAAAAACTCCTCAGTATACCTTTTTCAAATGTAACACTTTAATGTAATACTCTAAAAAAATGATGTGAGATTTTTCAAACTATTCCAAAAGGAGTACAAAAATTCCTTAGCAAGTTTTGGATAAATTTATAATTTTAATTTGTAAGTGTTACATTTGAAAAAAGTACACTAAGAAATTTTTAGTGTTTTTGTATGTGTTACATTAGAGTATTATGTTTAGAATTACATTGATTGGAGTGTTACGTTTAAGAAAAGTATACTAAAGAGTTTTTTTTAGTGTTACGTTACTACGTTTAAGAAAAGTACACTAAGAAATTTTTTAGTATGGTATATATGAGTGCTACGTTATTAGAGTGTTAGATTATAGTGCTATGCTTTTGTTTGTAATGTGGAATTTGTTCTAGAATGAAGGAAAATTCATTCTATAGTGTGAATTGTCCAAAAGTGTAATTTTATATTTGGAGAAACCTACTTTTATTTATAAAAAATTAAACCCAAACATATAAGTGATTATCCTTTTGTGTAATTTCTACTTTAATGAGACCTTTAAATAGTTTACAAGATCATATTTTGAAATTTATTGGTGCTTCACCCATTTTTTAATCCTACAACTGATAACACAAAACAAACATATAATTGAGATTATCTATTTTCATAACTATTGCAAAACAATCGTGGAGCCATAATTATTAATTTTACTAATCAAATAGAGTCATAATGTCTGCACATCCAGACTACATGTCCTGTTTTAATAATTTAAACTATTCATTTTATAGAACCCTCTGTCTATATTATTCACAAAAAAAATTAAGTCGATATAATAATTATAATATTTTTGTTTTATAATGTTTGTCTCTGAAAAATATATGATAAATGAAACCTAAAGATTGATGCAACATAAGAATCAAATACAACATAATTCAAAAGTAGGAAAAAGTTAAATGATTTTTTAGGAGCATTACATTCATGTGTGGTCAAACTAGTATACCGTCGTGTTGAAATATACTCTACTAGATGACGTACAAAATATAAAAAAGAATAATAAGATATTTTTTAAAATTTTAACCTACATTATAAGAGGGACTTAAATTTTTGAGTGATATCAATTGTAGTTATCAAATGGATTTAATTGATTATTACTTAATACATTCACTTTTAAGTGCTAAATCATATTATCAAACACTTCATAATTTATGAATTGTTATTATTAATCTTAAATCAAACAGAGCCATAATGTCTACACAATCCCCACCATAGCTCTTGCTTCAATCATTCAAATTATTCATTTTATAAAGCCATCCGTATATATCATTTATGAAAAAAATTAAGTTGATATAATAATTGTAATACTTTTATTTTATAACGTTTGTCTCTGAAAAAATATATGATAAACAAAACCTAAAGATTGATGCAACATAAGAATCAAATACAAAATAATTTGAAAGTAGGAGAAAGTTGCATGATTTTTTAGGAGTATTACATTCATGTGTCATCAAACTGGTATGTGGTCGTGTTAAAATATACTTTACTAGATATTATACAAAAAATAAAAAAAGAATAATACTAAGATTCACAAACAAATATAAGAATTGAACCTAAAAGCACACGTGTACCAAATGTATTTATTATTATTATTTTTATCAAAAATAAACATAAGATGTTTAATAATTTTTAAATGAAAAATAAACCGTAAATGTTACTGTTTTTTTTGTTTTGTTTTTTGAACAAACTGTAAATGTAACCTAACCACACCTTATTAATGAGTAGGCTCAAATTGTATCATGTAACAAGGAAGCTAGATAGGCCCAGTAACGTACATTATTTAGGCTCTAAAACATGGGCCAATTGGCTCAGCCCAATTTTAATAATCTAGCCCAATACTACTCAAATACAACATAAACCAGACATATATGAGGCCCGCAATGCGTGGATCCAATTTTTATTTTTTATTTTTTTTAGGGTGAATAATGGATCCAAATTTTAACTTATAAAGAGGGAAATTCTATCGCCTCTTTTATTTCAGGATAACAACATAGGATTAGATTATTATTAAATCTATATTCCTGTGTTTGAACCATACAAACGGCATCTGACTTAGTACTACGTAGGACTCTTAATGTTAATACTCCACTAATCCCATCACTAATACTCCACTAATCAAACATGGCCGATGTGTTTATATACACCTTTGGTTATGATTTTTTTTGTTTTTTATTATGACACATTGTGATATTGGTTATGACATTATTTTAATTATAATCAAGAATTGTTTGGTTATACTTCATGTGACGTTTGGTTGTAACTTAATTTTTTAATTTTTTTATTTAGTTATGATTCCCATAATATTAAATTATATCATTTTTGATAATCAAATTCACTAATGACATAACTTGCATATGGCACAACCATTTTGAGAGTTACCCAAATAAGAATTGGCGTACTTTTATGAAATGAAATATTTTTTATAAAATGGAAATGAAATTTCTTATTGATACTCTCTCTCTCTCTCTCTCTCTCTTCTTTTTTTTTTTAAATTTTAGGATTAAACGAAATAATAAATATATTTTTGGGAAATACATATTCATTTTCTTTTTATTTTCCTAATCCAAAAAAAAAATAAATACATTATTTCACTTTATTTTCTTTTAATATATTTTTTTCCTCTTATTTACATTTTCCTTCATAATTCAAGGTCTAAATATAGAATAACATGCATAAAAAATAAATAAAAACACTAGTGTAAGATAAAGATGGTTTGATCAATTAAAAAAATAGAGTAAAATATTAATTAGATCTAAACACTCTATCCATCTTGTTTTCCATGTTTGAATGTACGCAGATAAAGATGGTTTGATGAATTAAAAAGATAGAATAAAGTATTAATTTGATCGAAACACTCTCCCCATCTTGTTTTTCATATTTGAATGTACCCAACAACTCTGACTAGAACTTTATAATTATAAAAATAGAAAAAAGTCATAATCTCAAACACAAAAAAGTTATTACTAAAATCTCAAAATAATATTATAACTAAAAAAGAAATTAGATCATAACTAAAGAAAAAAACGGCGTAACTAAGTGTAGGAGGGTGTGTATAATAGAATTTTCCATGACACTAGACAAGAATTTAAGGTAAATTACACTGATTTTCCTTGAGGTTTGCAGTAAATACAATAATTTTAATGGTTGGGACATAATTATATTGAATTCTTTTGAGATTTTAATATATATAAATATAATACTTAACTTCCTTCTCATCAATAATTTGTTAGTTATATGGATGAAAACAATGATATGATCATTTATTTTTTAGGAAAATGCATACTTTATGTTATTATTTTTGTATTTTTGCTCCATCTACATCAGTTTCAATCCATTTAATATTACTAAAAAGAATGTCACTGTAATTATGTCAAAATTGTGAAACTTATTATATTTTTTTTCAAATCTCAGAGAAGATTAGTGTAATTTATCGTAAAATTTGATAATCATCAAATTTCAAATTCAATTGAGAATGAATCGATGCAAATTCATACAGTAATAAAATTCACAAAAACAAATAGAATATAATGTAAATATGATAGTGACAAAAACAAAAATAATAAGGTTGTGTTTGGATAATAGAATTTGGTAGAAATTTATAAATGAAAAGAAAAGGGAAAGGAAAAGAAAAAAAGTGTTACTCTACCAAAATAATAAATAGGATAATTAACATGAATAATATAATTTCAATGACAATAAATAATATATATAAAGACAAAAAACTAAGAGTAGAGAAAATAGCTGTGAGATTCTAGGAGTAGTGTTGTCATTGTCTTAAATTTTTTTTCCTCTCCTCGTGAAGGCATAATCCGAATGAAACAATTCCAAGATAAAATCCAGATAACTCATAGTGTTCTTCATCTAATATTTACAACCACCAAGAGGCTTGAATCAACCCCCGAACCAGAGTTGCCTAAAATACATAAAAATAGATGAACAACACTCTTAGAAAATCCTCTTTTAAATATATAAATCTCTATATCTTTCTAGTCTACAAAAACACTTTTCACCTCTCAAATCATCTTGCCTATCTTCTCAACATATCTTCCCTCATAGATATAACAAAGGATATATATAAGAAAATAGGAATAAATAATGTAATAACTCTCAATTAAACTCAAATTAATATCATAATTGTTTTTTTTAATCTAAAACCTCATAATGATATAATAATAACATTAGAGTTTTATAACCACAAAGTAATAAAGCAATATAAAGTATAATTAATTATATTTTTATTAAAATATCCCAACAATCCCCCACCTTTAATAAAAATAAAAGTTTAAATACTATTACAAAATGTATACTATACCCCACATTTTAAAACTACTTCTCGAAAACAATATAAACAAAAAATATATAATATGGGAGTAATGCATATTGCGCAATAGGTGTAGGTGTCTTCTAGACTTGAACTTCATTTAGGAGTTGTTTGAGATGTCCTAAATAAGTGCACTTTTTGACTTTTTACGAAAAAATGTGTATTAAAAAATTGTATAAATTAATGTATAGGAGAAGATTGGGATAGAACAGGCAGTACGGTGGGATGTCCTAAGGGACAGCGTGTGTAGATTATAGGCTAGGAGATGGTTTCCTCCTTTTCGGGCATTGAATTGGACAGTGCCGCTCGGCTCGTGGAGGCCCACCACAGGTCCCATTTTGCTAATTGAAACCGTTCAAAGTGTGGAACTCGTCGAGTACTATATGTTTGTAAAAAATCACGTTGATCGAATATCGATAGCTATCTGATCAGATTAGTTTTTTTTTTTCAACCGTTAACTATAACACCATCCATTTTTTTATACAAAACTGATTTGATTATGTAGTTAGCGATATCCGATCAACGTGATTTTCTACAAAAATATAGTACTCAATGAGTTCTATACATTGAACGGTTCAGATTATCAAAACGGGACCCGTGATAGGCCCCAACAAGCCGAGCAACATCATGTTGTTTGTGCACCCCGCATGTGCAATTTTTCCAAAAAAATCAGCTCTGTTTCTGTCGGACGTTAGAGTTGTTTGTTATAATTTTGTGTAAAATTAATCTTTATATATATATATATATTTTTGTGAATAGTGATAACTTTTTAATCTTTTTAATAAGTTTTTAGCTTTTTTGATTTTTTGGGGTATGCCAAACCAGGTGTTAACAGGTTCCCCTCTAAGAATCATAGTGAACTAAGTCTTGAACTAGACTCTTTGGACGGAAACTTAACATGTCACACACACAACATTAATATTGGACAATAGTTCGTGAGTTGGTGTTTTTATTGGCCATAATCTTAATTCTCATGGGAATTTTAAAGATTAGCCCAAGTTCCATTGTCACAGCCTCACGACAGCTCCCATTTAGTAGAATCCTCTAAAGGTACAGTGATGAAATGTACCTTGCAGGAGATTGTCTGCCTTGGATTCATTCAGGGTAACACCCTTCCTATCTAGTCACTCATCACACTGTTGCCTTAAGGATGGGTGGGAGAACCACTCTTGTGGTGTCTCCTAAAAATGTAAAGTGCTAGAATCAAGTCACACCATAAGAATTGTTTTCATCCATTGAACCTCTTTCATGGGGTTGTTAATCACAGAGATTGAGTTACTTAGGTGACTTCCTTGAGGCTTAGCCCATCCTCTTCGATAAATAAATATAGATCTAGCATCGCTAGTCCAGAGGCAATAACTCCTCGAGTTAAATAATTTGAATTTCCTTCAAATTTGACTTCACAAGTCATAAACAATTTGAGCTTCTCAAGCTTCAAATTTCTTTTATCATATTGGCTTCTCAAACTTAGCTGTTGATCAACAATGTATTTCTCTATCTCATGAAGCATATATAAGGGTAAACTACTAATAAGTCATAATAGTTAGATTTAATTCTCATCAAATCCTATTGAAAATAAGTTCTAATAAAATCGTCATTAAAAATAATTTTTTTATGACAAAATTTTATAGATTTCGTTAAAAATTAATAATTAGTGACTTTTTTTTATTTATCAACATAGCATTAATATTAATGTTTGTTTTTATCTAATTTTCTTTGTTGTTGTTTGCTCTTCCACTAGGCCTTCACCGGAGAGGTACCTAAATAAATAATATGTGAAGAGATTTAAAAAAAAACATTAAGTAAAAAAAAAAAAATTATGATATTTAGTGTTTTTTATTTTTCATTGTCTTTATTAATTTTTTTTTTTCAAATTTTTTTACATATTATTTTTTAGGTACCCTCTAAATTAAGTACATCTAAAAGGTAAATTTTTTTTATTAAAATAGAAAAATAAAAATATATTAAAAAAAATAAAAAAAACAGAGAACCAAATTAAGGTGAGTAATATATACTCAATGTAATACTTTTTTAAACTGACAATGTACATTAACTATGCGACTTTGTCAATGTATTACTCCATTGGGATGCAGTAATCCCATTTTTAGCAAGTCCAGTTTGTTTGAATCCCAATTAAGAAATTAAAAAAAGTTTCCGTATTCCATTTTTCAAGTTCTCACCTTTCCTTGACTTTAATTCTTACATTTTTTATTTATTTTTTATTTTTTGTCGTCAAATGTTAATTGTTAAATTAACAGCTATGCAAGAAAATATTTTCACCTTTTGCAAAGTACTTAAGGGCTTGCACTCCTTAATTCAACTCCTATAAGGAGAATTGAACCCATAACTTCTTTAAAATTAGGCCCTAAGAAAACCATGATGGCCAATTAGGTCAGACCTAATTAGTTTAATTCTTACCTTCTTTGGTTTTTGTTTTGTTTCTCCCCCAGTCATTCATGAAGACTGCAATGGAGACAATAATTGATAATTTTGAGGATAGAGAAGTACTTGCCTAAAGACTTTAAATCCATGACAAATTAGCCTATGATCTTTGTACTTTGTCTAAAAATACTTAATGAAATCTCTTAATTGGTGATAAATTTTTTTTTTTCTAATTTAAATTAACACAATCAGAAAAATTAAATAGCAAAATTGATACAATTGAACATACTATAACTAAATTGAAAAAAGAAGTAAATTATCACAAGTATAATTTATCCTAATTTAAGATAAATTACACCACTAATCTTTATAGTTTCCCTCTTTTGTAGGACCTAGTAAAAACCATTATGTTTCTGTGCAAGCTTATTTTTCTCATCTGTGTCACCTCCCATGCAATCAGATAGAATGTGTTGGGAGTGTTATACACTTGCCTACATCGCGATTGGTTCATATAATTTAGAAGTTACTCTACCCATTACCAATTTGTTTTAGATTTAGTCAGCCTAATCTTTAAGCAGTCAAGGCAAATGTCTAAGGCCTCTCTCTCTCTCTCTCTCTCTCTCTCTCTATATATATATATATTGATTAGGAAAATGAAAATTTTATTAAAAACATGATGAAATTTAAAATTATGTGTACATGTAGAAACCATTCTGTATTTAAAAAATTGTGAAATTTAAAGATTGCTTGGAATGATCTAAATAAATATATTTTTTGACTTTTTTATAAAAAGATAATAAAAAGATAATATGACCAAAAATAAAAAAATAAAAAGATAAAAAGTATACTTATATATAGTACATCTCAAATAAAGCCTTACTACATCACATGTGAAACCATATAAGAAGTAAAAGAAATTGGTAATATATAACAATCCTCTTTTATTTTTTAGAAAACTCGAAACAAAACAAAAATGCTATTTTTTGTTTTTGTTTTTGTTTTTGTGCTATACCATTGGATTTGAATGTAAAACATAAATAAATTTTTAGATAAAAATAAAAATAAATATTTATTATAATTAATTTCAAAAGGCCTTATTTTAAAATGGTTGGGACGCCTTTGGGATATGGGAAATAAGGAGTCTTTTAGGAAGTTATACACTTTCCTCTCTCACAAAAAGCTGATTATAATCAGCTTTTAACTATCTTCCCAAAATAATCCTAAATCTAACAACATAGATGTCATTAATATAAAAAAATATGATTTTGTAAGTTAATTCATGAGTTAAAAAAAAACATGTTTACTCATATATAAATTTTCAATATTATTTCTTCTTATGCCAGTGGAAATTGACATTGTAAATCATACTTTCTTTTTGATTGTGTGTGTGTGTTTTTTTTAGTGCACATTGATGGTCCATCTATCTAAGATAAAAAAATCTTTGATCTGTAGTAGCGATTGTTCATCGCAAACACCATTCATTGTTCTCACAATGCATAACTAACTCACACGGAAATTGAAAGCAGGGAGACAGATTCTGTTCAAAAAGAAAAAAAAAGAGAGACAGATGTACATAGAGCTCATTATTAAACATGCATATACACCACAACATATTAATACCATTTAATTTTCATTACTAAACATGCATATGAATACTCTTGCCCTATGAAAGAATTCAAGATAATAAAAAAAAAAAAAATGTATTAGACATGTTGCAGGTTTCAATTTTTGTTGTATTAATTTGTACCTAGATTTTTTGATAAATTTTATAGTGAACTAAAATTTGAATTATTATAGGTGGTTTGTTGAAAAGCTAAAAGATAAAAAAGAAATTAGGGACATATTACATAGTGTGAGAGGGGAAAATTTGAAGACAATATAAAATTTTAGTAAAAAATTTTGAAAATTCTAAACAGTTTGGAGGATAGTGTACCAAAACTTAACCATGAAGGGAGCTCTCTTCAAAGAGTAGTCAAGGGCTCGACCAAACCCTAAAATAAAATCATTCAACACTAATTACCACTACTATCTCCGATGCCTGCCACATCACCCAATCCCTCTTTCTCTCAGTCAAATTTATTTCTTTCTCTCTCATTTTTTTAAAATTATTTTTCTCTTTAAACTTTCTCTCTCCATCTTCTCAACACCGCCTCCACCATCATCCCCTACGCCAGGCACACCACATCACTACAACACAATCCCTGTTTTTTTTTTTCTTTCTCTCTCTCTCTCTCTCTCATTTGTTTTTATTTTTTTTATTTATTTATTTTTCTTTACTCTCTTTACACTATCGACTTCGCCCCAGCAAAAAAAAAAAAAAAACTATCGACTTCCTCTTATCGTCTCTTTTTACCCCCGTTTCCTACTTCTCTCATTCTCTTTCTCTCTCTTCTCTATTTTTCTGTCAGTAAACGATCTGAAAAAGCTTTCTTGCTACTGGCAACCACCACCAGGGCCGCCCTGAGTTTTCGGAAATTTAAGGTGAAATAATTTTTTAAAGCTTTTTAGATATTTATAAAAATAAAAATAAAAATCATCCTATTTAATTTAGAATTTTTAAAAATAATTATCTGAGTTTATAATTTGTATTTTTTTTTAAATATTTTTTGGTATTTGGCATTTTTTTTTAAACAAGTATAAATATTATAATTTTTAAGTGTATCTATATTAGATATATCTACAAAATAAATAAATAAAATTGCGTAAAATATTTAAAAAACCACTAAAAAACACATAATTGGGCCATAAAAAGAGAAGGAAAAAAAATAGGCCCTACAAACATATACATATATTTTATATTTTATTTTTTTAATTGGGCTAACAACTAACACTTATAAATATTTTTTAGCTGGACATTTTATCAATTGAGTCAAATAGAATTTTTGAGCCATTTTAAAATGGGATAAATTAATTAAACAAAATTGGGCCATTTTGAATTTTTGATATAGTACAAGATAATGAATTTGGGGGCCTTTTTTTGGGGCCCTAGGCATAGGCCTCATTGGCCTTAGCCCAAGGTCGGCCCTGGCCACCACTATGAAGCCGTAATTGGTGTCGTGACTTCATCTCTGGCGCCGGTCACCACATAGAAATTTGGACTATTCATAACTTGATTTTGGAAATGTGAAACTTGGAGAGAGCAAAGAAACTGCAAGCAAATTTATATACCAAAAAAACAAAAAGAATCTGCAAGAAAATTTTTTTTATCAGTCAAAAAACTTTATTGATAAAAAAACATACATTTCTTATGAGATTACATCAATAAAAAAGAGGAAATGCAAAAAGCATCAAAGTAAACTACTCTAATCCCAACTAGGTTGGCACCAAGGAGGACATCTAATCATTTGCTAACATTACCACAGAGTTGGTGAGAAAATAACAGCAAAAGAGAAAAAGGGCACCACCAAAAAGTAGAACAACCATCACCAAGCAATTACAGCAGCCTCCACTGATGCAGGAAAGAAAAGCAACCTCCTAGACAACTCAAGTCCCACACCTTATGCAGAATCTAACTTGGTGAGATTATGAACTAATTCATTCAGTGAGTAATTGAAGGATGGGCAAAAGGTTTTAATCCACAATGCAATCCTAACCTTAATCGATTTACACAGACCATCAAGACCCACCTGTGAATTGTTGAAGATGCTATCATTTCTCTACTTCCAAATCGACCATAGCCTAGCCAGGGGGAGTGCTCTCCATATCATCTTCTCCTGGTTTTTGAGCTTAATACCAATGCACCAATTTAATAGGCTACGCACAGACCCCGGCATTACCCACTGTATATCCCACCAGTTTATAATCCTGGACCAAATCTTCCAAGTAAAGAGGCAAAAAAGTAGCATATGGATGACATTCTCCACCTCATTGTTACAAAAAATACAATTACCATCTATATCATCACTGAGAACTCCAATTCTTCGAAGATAGCTAGATGTCTTAATCCTTCCTTTCCAAGCTAACCAACCAAAGAACTGAACCTTGGGTGGAGAGACATTCTTCCAAATGAAACATGTTATTTTGCTATTAGCTACAAAACTCAACTCACACCACTTATATGCTGAGGCAATAGAGAATAACCCTGAAGCATCTGCATCCCATCTCAAACTACCACTCTTCTCTTCCCTAAGAGCAGATGCATTGAGTAATATCTCATACAGCCTCCTCAATTCCTCCACTTCCCACTGAAATAGGGATCTTCTGAAAGTAAGACTTCCCTCCTCAATCCCATTCCTCCTACTAAGCACCAATTTCACAGATTCAACTTTGTCCATTGATAAATAATATTGTCTAGGAAATTCCTCTTTCAAACAAACATTGCCAATCCATTTGTCCACCCAAAAAAGTGTTATCCTCCTATCTCCAATAACTAGATCTATGTTGCTTTTGAAGAAGTCAACTAGTTCAAGTCTATACCAGGAAACACCCATAATACCTTTCCAGATTTGAGAAAACTTGAGATTTACAACAGGTAGTGGCCGCCATCCCTTTTTAGCCTTATTGTATTTACTGTAGATCACCTGCTTCCACAAAGCATCATTTTCAGACCCAAGCCTCCACTACCACTTCAAAAGAAGACAATCATTCATAAGTCTAATTCCCTTAATTCCAAATCCCCATTGACTTTTACTTTGTGAAATCTCCTCCCAACTGACCATATGAATTTTCCTTAGAAGCTCATCACCTCCCCATAGGAATCTAGATTGAGTTTTGTCTATTTCCTTTGCAACCCCTTCTGGCATCTTAAACAAAGATAAGTAATAAATTTGTAAAATAGACTTTGATGAAGGCAATTCAATTTGGTAGCAAACCCCTTAGCAAGATCCTCATCAATCCCAACTTCACATACCACACTCTTATCGTAATTAATCTTTAGCCCAGATAATACTTCAAAACACCTAAATATCCTTTTAATAACAACAATATCCTCCCATTCTGCCTCACAAAATAATATTGTGTCATCTGCAAACTAGAGATAGGTGATCCTAACATCATTTGAGCCTACCACTGCCTCTTTAATCAACCCCCTCTGCAGAGCTTTCACCAATAGAATATTGAGACCCTCTGCCAAAATGAATTAATCGAGCAAAGAAGGCACAACAAGTGGATTGGAGTCACATGGTTGAAAAATATTTTCTGTCGGATTTCAACCTCTTCTTTTTTTTTTTTTTTTTTTTTTTTTTTTAACGGCGATCAAAATGAATTTTCACCTTGCTGATCAAATGGCTAAATATATATATATATATATATATATTTATACTCAAAATCCACTTGTTGTGAGAGAAAATATTTTCAACACTTTGCTAAAAAAATCCAAATCCACTTGTTGATCAAAAAAAAGTTTTGTTCAAAAGAGAGGGAAAAAAAAAAAAAAATAGAGGCACAACAAGTCTAATTGGTCACTATGATTCTCATAAGGATTTAGTGTCAAAGTGAACGTTATGAGTTTAACTCTCTCTAAGGAGAAGTTGAATTAGGAGGCAAGTACTTAGTGCTTACAAGGATGGGGAGACTTATTCCCTTTGGTGCTAATTTAACAACTTTCGCCAATCAAAAAGAAGACACAATAAGTAATAGTAAACTCATCTTACCTCCCAAGTGCAGCCTCCTCTCTATTATCGTTCCTTTTCTCTGAATCTTGATCCATTTTTTTTTCTCTCTCACCCTTTTCAAACCTTGAGAATTATTTGTAAGGAATTTCTATAGGTGGGCTTATATAGATCAAATAATTATTCATCATATACTGTTAAATGAAGTATCAGTGGTGTTGGTTAAACTAATTAAATTATGATTCATACAAAAACATGATCGGGTTATAGACACATCTCTAATAGCACATATTTTTGCTCATGCTATGTGCACTAAATGAGTATGGGCTAAACCGTATGTGTAGAGACCAATTTATTGTTAGAAAAAATAGTACCAAACTATAAGGAAAATATAATTTAAAAATATATAAATGCTTTTTGGGCAAAACCAAAAATTGAAATATATCAACATAATAACGTGATAAAACTTACAGTACATAAAAGGATAAAACCTGATCGAGTTGAGTGTGTGACACTCTTTCCTTAAGACAGATTCGTCCTCCCACCGGTGCTTAGGATTCAATGGACGTCTATCTCCCAGGATACAACGATCAATGTCTTGCACTAGCAGCACTACTATTTCAAGTCTAGCGAACTTCGTTGTGTATGTATTCTCTTAATAGGAAAATTAGACTCAGAAAATATGAAGAATAATGCAAAGTGAAGAAGAAGATGACAATTCACTCTCAAAAATGAAGTGAGGGAGATGGAATATATAGACTTCTATGTGACTCTTCAGAAAGGTTGTGATCCTTCAAAAGGACACACCCTTTCATCTCAAGAGACAACCATTCGAGTAAATTTTAATTCAAATTTTCCAACAATCCCCCACATGAATGAAATTTACGGAAAGGACATGCAACAACATGCAGACAAAGAGAGAGTACATTAAGGAAATACCCTACATCGGGATAAGTAGCTTTCGGCTTTGAACCTTCCCTAGTGAAAGCCTATCGAACTTACTAGCTAATCAGTGGATGTGATGTCTTGAATTGTTCAGCCGTTTGTGTAAGCCAAGACAATAGAATTCACATAGAATATCTCTAAACACAAATTAATTCTCACGGTTGTGCCCGTTTTGGCCTTGGGCAAGTCTTGGTGTTTCATGAGTGCTTTAGAAAATTTAGCCTTATCAATTCTCATAGAAGTGGCCCCTTCACACTCATATAGATGATCCGTATTTTGAGTCTCTTAAATACTCCTCTTGAAAGACACCCCTATAGGGTTTTCAAAATATAAATGATCATTAAAAGCATAGCTTACCCTAAATTCCGTATATACAACATATGTTGTAGATGTCACTCTCATCATAGGAATGGATAGGAGATAGACTCCTTTAGTGATTTCTAGCGAGCCACACACAACTTAGTTGTCCCTTTGAACTTAGTTCTTGGGATCCCCAGTCATCTAAGTAGGGTTACCATTATGATGACTCTAGTGTAGTAGGCTTTAATCACATTCCCCTCGATGAACTTTCCCTCATTTGCTCTCTGATCAAACTTTTTGTTTAGCGGCCACTAATTTTCCGTTTTGCCCTTCTCAGTTATATATCATTGAGTAGTTCATGGATCCACTATATTTTCCTTAGACAATATGCACAACTGAAAACAAATGTCTTACGGTATTAAGTCTTTGATTATATCGAGACTTACTGTTACTCTATGTCACTCCTATTTTCAAATTTAAATAATAAACATAGAGGTGTTCCTTAGGAGTAAATGAAACCATATTTGCTTCTACTCCAACTTTGTACTATAAAAAGAATTGAGATTCTTTGTGGACCTACAATCGGAACCGTTACTTTGGTAAAATTTTCCAAGCACCCCCACATTTTAAGCATTCCAAGGAAACTTAATTTCTCTTGCTGGTGTATAATTACACAAAAATATTAATACACCCCCACAATTCTGAGATAAATCAGAATATATCATTAATTGGCGTGCTTGAACTAAATAACAAGATGTAAATTGCTTTGTGATATAATCACAATACTAATTTGTCTAAAAACAATTAGACTTCATAACTTGCTTTTGCAGTACAAAGGAAAAAATGGCTAATACCGGTTGTGGCCACAACACTTTGTCAAATAACACTTCTTTAGCCATGCATTATTTCTTTTTGTTTATTACAACCTTTAATTCCAATCTCAACATAGAATATAAATATCACTGTATAATTACATTTACATCTTATTTGTCTTATCCAGTATTGGTGACTACGTCAACAATTATTAAAGCGTCTTTCACCCATAAAATATTTTAACTCATATAATATTTTATTACGGAGTTATAGGTCACCACACCAATTTCACAGTCGTTATTCCAAAGAATGTTAGAATTCCTTTTATGTCAAAACACATAAGTTAACATTTTTTTATCAACACTTTGATAAATAATTGACATCCATTTATAATATGTCACATACCAAATCGATATATTAAATATATCAATTAATGACATCAAATTACATTCAGAAAATTTTCCTAAGTATATAACATATACTCTTTATTTTCTCAAGTTTCAAGAATTCACAAACCAAAAAACCATACCAGATTTTAGTAATTAAAATCATATCTTGATTTTTAAAAATAAATTCTTCAAAACTTCCACAAAATATTTGTCAAATATTGGTGCCTTTCCTTTAAGAGGAACTTGAGATACTAACTTATAAACAAATATACATAATTGAAATTCTAACAATTATAAAATTTAAATTCTAACAATTATAAAATTTAAATGCATAGTATTTCTCAAATAAAAGTCAATCATGGTCATACCCAATCAGAACATTTATTTAAATAAGAAGAAACAAATTATAAATAGAATCAAAACATAGAGAGAGATTAATGGGAAAATTATGATTATGATTGACTTGTTAATCTTGTCCATGCCTACATACGTTGTAGAGTTGACAAATTATTGGGCTAAGCATTAATGGGTAATGATTTAAATTTTTAAATACATTCTTGAAAACTTCCACAAAATATTTGTCAAATATTTGTGCCTTTCCTTTAAGAGGAACTTGAGATACTAACTTATAAACAAATATACATAATTGAAATTCTAACAATTATAAAATTTAAAGGAAAAATTAGCCTAAGGTCCCTCTCTCATATTTAGTAACGGAAGAGATCCACAATATTATTTTATGATGTCTAAGGTCCCTCAACCCCCACACTCATGTATTACAGAGAAATTTCTCAAATCAAACCTCATTCTCTCTCTCTCTCTCTCTCTCTCTCTCTCTCTCTCACTCTCACTCGTTTCTACATCTCTTTCTCCCTCTAAAATGTTTGTATTAGGGCTTCCAAATCCCTAATAATTTTAGAGGCAAACCATCGGTTGAGCTGCCTAAATCAGAACATGATGTGCCCGAGGCAATACAAGCCAATGTAGATCTGTCCGGTGGCAACCAGGCTATCAAAGAACTGATGGAGCCACCTCAGGTCTTGTTTGTAGCAGTCAAGGTTGAAGTGGAGCCATCCAACGAGATTCAAGCTGTAGGAGGGCAGACAGAGCTTCAGCTTGGAGAGTTTTTGACTGAGGCTGCTCCAACCAAAGACGGGCGATTTGAGGTTCCTCGATCAGAAGTGGCTCAAGAAGTCCCGGTCAGTAGTTCAAGTGCATCTTTGGTGGCCGTTGGTATTGATGAGGGAATTACTATGTCTAAGGGTGAAGATAGGGTGATCAAATTGAAGGATCAGTCAAGTTCAAAGGTTGAAATGGATATGCTTTGTCCATTTGATTTGGGCTGTCAAAAGTTCCAAAACTATTTTTGCATTGTTGTCTAAAAATTGGGGTTACAATACTTTAGATGAAATCTGGGTGTAGTTTTCGAGTTAGGTTTTTGTGTTCTGGAAAATGCTGGTTTTCTGTGAATGATCCTTTTGACTGAGGGTTTTGTTGGCTTTGTTTGGCAAATTGCTGTCTTACAGGTTTTATCTATTACTCAAATTTCTGATCTGTACTGATTTGTACATATATAATTAGATGTATGTTCTCTTTGTGTGTCTTTTCTGTATTTTTTGGGAATTTCTCTGGGTTGAGAGAATTTCTGTAGAAAGGTTTGTCTGGGAATTTCTCTGGGTTAGGGAATTTCTCTGGTTATCTATTTGTGAGCGTATTCTGGTTAGCTCCTCAGTTCATCATTCTTGGGATTGGAGATGGGTTTACACTTGTTGGCCTACAAGAGTACTTCTATGATCAAGTTCCAGATTCAATGAATTTGTGTGTGTACGTATGGTATATATATGGTGTGTGTTTGGACTAGTGAACTGAATTTTTTTTTCATTTGAACTGAATTTTCTCTGGGTTGAAACCAGAGAAATTCTCTGGTTTTTTAATTGAATTTTCTCTGGGTTGAAACTAGAGAAATTCTCTGGTTTTTTAATTGAATTTTCTCTGGGTTGGTCCAAAGAAATTCTTTAGTTTCGAGCTGGAAACTGGAATGCTTAATTTGTATAAAACCCAATGTTTGTGAAATCAAATTTTGAAACCCTCTTGTTGAGAAGGAGAGCTATATTGATGTTGTTCGATTTCATCTCTCATTCTCTCTGGAGAAATTCCCATAATTTGCTTGACACCAAGAGTGAAGGCAAGCAAAGCAACAAATCACAGAGTTATTTGTGAGAAAATTCAACCCTAGAGAAATTTCAAAACATAGAAAATCAAAAAAATTGAACAAACCAGAGAAATTTCAAATTTCTCTGGTTTGAAATTTCTCTGGGTTGAAATTTCTCTGGACAGAATTTCTTTGGATCAAATTGAGGGACCTTAGACATTATGAAAATATTAGATGTCCTTTATACTAGAAAGTCTTAATACTAGGGACCCTAAAAAAAAACCCCAAATTTAAATTCTAACAATTATAAAATTTAAATGCATAGTATTTCTCAAATAAAAGTTAATCATAGTCATACCCAATCAGAACATTTATTTAAATAAGAAGAAACAAGTTATAAATAGAATCAAAACACTAACCTCAAAAAAAATAAAAATATGAGCCACTTTATAAAAATTTAAATCATTACCCATTAATGCTTAGCCCAATAATTTGTCAACTCTACAACGTATGTAGACATGGACAAGATTAACAAGTCAATCATAATCATAATTTTCCCATTAATCTCTCTCCCCCACATTTGTGATAATACATAAATTAGCACAAACAACATGATTCATTTCTAGACAAGTGTCACAGTCACAAATAATAACTCATTCAAAAAATATTTGGGACAAAAATGGAATTATCTCTTCTAATTCAGAAGATAAACTCTATAGCGACCCCGGTCTTTTCCTAATTTATTACTGTATCCGGACTTAGATTCCGTGGATCCTATCATTGTATAATTGTTGCTGTCGTCCTTTATTTCCTCATTTGAGCTATAAGATGTGTTGGGCAGGTTTGTTTCAGGTTGGTTGGGTCCGGAAACCAAGTGTTGCTGTGCAGTTTTTGGGTTGGTCACTCGAGCGAGGGTTAAGTTTTGTCTCTGGTGGCTCGAGCCAGGGTTTCTTCGCTCGAGCGAGCGATTGCGTCTAGTATAGACCTGAGAGCAGTGTTTCTTCGCTCGAGCGAGCTTTTCTTCGCCGGCGGCGAGGTGTATGTTTCGAGTTCTTCGCTCGGCGAGCATTCGCCGCCGAGCATGCTTAGTTGCAGACCTGAAGCATTGCATTCTTGGCTCGAGCGAGCTTTTCTTCGCTCGAGCGAGTCTTTCTTGTGTCTGGTCGCTCGAGCAAGCCTGTCCAGTTTAAATAGGCAGCAGCAGGATTTGATCAGGTTTTTTTTATCTTCTTTTGTTCTAAACCCTAAGGTCCGACTTCTCTCTCTCCCTATTCACCTTTTCTCTTAGGTTTGATCTATTTAGAGTGTGTTTCTACCCTAGTTGCTTTATTTAAAAGGTAGTGTGGGTCGAGGGCTTCAGTTTAATCTGAACAATCTTGGAGTTGGAGCACTTTGAGTTTGGGTCATCATCTTCGTCTTCTCTTTTTGGGTTATTTCTTCGAGGTAGGGATTTCCTACTCCAATGTATACGTTTTGTTCTAAGTTCTGGCATTTTAATATGTTGGGGGTATTTTGGTAATTTTGGAAAAAACCCTAGTTGTTTAAATAAATTGAATTGTATATTTAATTTGAGGAACATTGAGGAAATTAGTTAAATTCATGAGATTGAAGAATTTATTGATTAAATGGGGTAGTTGGTTAATTTAAATCACTCGTCTATTTAATTGTTAAATTATTTATTTCCAAGTCTAGAAATAACTGTTTTGGGCTATCGGTGGAGGATAGTCGTGATTGTTGTAGACATTGCATGTGGATTAGGATAATGAAACTAATCATTGGTTAAGTCATTAATCTTATTTGTTGAATTATCTGAGACATTATGTGTATTGATTGTGTGTTATATATGTTATGTGTTTACATACATTATTTTGTGTGGGAGGAGATAGGGGATGTACTCACGGTTTAGGGAAGATAGGGGATGGACCTCTAAACCGGATTTTGTTTGGAGGAGATAGGGGATGGACTCCATTAGCATCACTTTTATGTGTGCTTATTTATATTGAAGTGTTTTATTGATACAGCACTAAAATGTGTATCAATCTGGAAGTATGAAGTGTTTTGATATGAGCCTGAGTCTCATTTGTGTTGTTGATATTGGAAATAATGTGAATATGCTATATAGTTCACCATTGTAAGTTTGGCCAGGTTCTGAGCCACATTGATAATAATGGATATTGATAAGTGTCATAGACATTAGTGTCTTAAGATTGTATATTGATATAACTGATTATCATTGTTAACCATCTATTAAGTGTTATTGATTTATTCAATACTTATATTTGGTTTAGTATATTTCTACTAGGCTGTGGCTCACCCTATATGGGAACATCATTTTCAGGTCCAGGTGATTTGCTACCTCCAAGGAATTAGCTTGGAAGGAATTGGACTTTGAAGCCTTAATTTTAGTTATTTGTTTTTATCTGAATTACATGTGAACATTCAAGCCTAGGGCTTTATTTGTATTCGAGTTAGAACTCATAATTTTGTGTCCAAGTGTTGGCTTGGCAAGATGTAAGCCCCTAGGGCATTTATTTTGATGTTACATGTAATGTCTTTATTTAGAAATACTCTGATGAATGAATTATGGTTTATTTACTTCAGTAATGTATCTTATTATTGTGTATGTTGGGTGATTATTTTGAGGGCGTTACAAACTCCCACATTAAGAACATGATTCATGGTTAAACCAAGTCTACCAACCAAGTGAAATGAAGATTGAAGACATCCTATCTCACAAAATTCAAAGTTACTTTAAAAATAACTTTTAATTGATTATTAAAAAAAAATAATCAACACAAAAAATTCCTCAATCTATTTTCAATTTCAATATAGAAAGTAAAATACCACTTGTATAATTGCATTTTATATACAAGACAACATTATAAGTCTTCACAGGCTTTTCAATCAAATAGAACATCACTATTCAAAAACTCGATGTCTATATATATAGGTTCAAAATAAACTATAAAAAACAAACAGTCTTCACACAGTTTAATCTTTTCTAAAATGAATGATTAAAATGTCCAATTATATATTCGAAGTTACTTTGTGCCCATAAGTCAAATATAAATGAAAGATTGTAACCAATCAACCAATGTCACGTCACCACCAAATTACGAAAGAAGACTAAACCTACTATTTGTAAGAAAAAGTCTGCCTGTTAGGAAAAAGGAAACCCAATTCTAATGTCAAAATTGATAGGCACGGGTAATAAAACCTAATAAATAATCTGTTGGAAAGAACAGCCACGCAAAAAACTGAAATAAAATTCAGCACAACATTGCCGGCAACAATGCACAGGCTTCAGGACAAATTGTTTGTGTTCACGTTGTTCAATAACAATGAATTACCGTTCTAACAAACAGATTTAATTCAAACCGAATAATATAAACAGGAATCAAGAATAATATATATATATATATAACAGCCATAGCATACAGAACAAAAAAAAACCCTTCTGTCTATAATAAAGCGGAAAATAAATCACAAACAATTTTGATTTTATACAAAATCAGAAATTTGTACAAAATTATTAAAATACAGTTACGGTTAAAAAATTGTCTTAACATTATTCAAAGATGTCTTAACCGTATTTGAAAGTCCATATTGTAAACGCAGTATTCTGGACATAGAATTCCAATAACTAGAAATTAATCAGAATTGTAAAATATGAAACAAAAAGAAACACAGTTTTATACGAAATCAAATACGGGTAAAACCCGTATACCAACCGGTGTTGGAAATGGTTGGAAAATTCGAGGTAAAACCAGAATTTTTTCCTAACTTTGGTCTATTATTTAGGTGGAACCCAAGAGTCAGATTTTCACGGGTCAAAGTGGCAACGCATTCTATGCCGCGTTGAGATTCACGTGGTACATTTGGTTGCTCTAAACCATTACTGAGTGAATGGGAAATTGAAGCCAAAGTATACTCCATGGAAATGGAGTTTTGGTGAAAATTCCTTAAAGTTGGAAAATGGCTTGTCCCATATTGATTTGGTGGGAAGTTTTCAATCGGTTTATAAGGCATAGGATTGGAACTTGGGGTGTGCCCCAAGGGGTACCCAAGTTTTGTAGAGAGGGAGATTATGGGCAAAATGGGCTTGACCCATTGAACCCAAAAATCACCACACACGCGTGCACATCGCCGCCATCTATCTGGCTGGACGCGGGTGCATGGTGTGAGGTTGGGTTGGGCTTGTTTGGCCCAATACTAGTCTTTTTGGGCAAAAAATATTTGAATTTAATTTTATTTTTTAGAAAAATAAAATCCAAAATTCAAATTAATTCTGGAAATAAATTTGTCCGGTTTTTCTGTACACCCAAACAGGTCCCTTCCTATTTTTATCTGTTTAATTCAAAACCAAACAAGTTTCATACCTGTTGAAATAGGTTTGCACCTGTTTAAATTGTTGGACAATCTTCACTGTAATTAAATTAATTAATTCTGTTTGGGTACTAAACGACAAACAGAATATAAAAGAAAAATAGGAAAGGAGAGAGAAAGTTTGATTACAAAAATCAAACTAGAAATAGAATTAAATAAATAAAAACAGATTTTATTTTGTTACAAAAATAAAATTAAAATCTGATTTAAATTAATAATAAAACAGAAAATAAATAAATAACTTACTTGATTAATATCTTGAATATTATTCTGATCAAGTGCAATGTTTGACACTGTCTCCTTAAGATAGATTCGTCCTCTCCACAGTGCTTTCTGTTGGACAATCTTCACTGTAATAAAAATGAAATTAGTTTGTAAAACTAATATTTAACTCCAGAATCAAATACTTCCATGTATACTTACGATGAACTATGATAAAGTCAAAAGAACTAACACCTTTTTACAAAGGGTTCAAAATTAAGTGGCCTTCCAAACGAAACCGTAAGTCACGTCAAAAATTTACAAATTGTGATCGAGACACAAAGGTACATGACTGATTAACAAAATTAATTTTCTAGTTACTAAAATCAGAAAATAAATTATAACACAAAATAATTTTATTTTCTTTGTTACTAAAACTAGAAAATAAAATACAACAAATTAATTTTCTAGTTACTAAAACCAGAAAATAAATTATAATACAAAATAATTTTATTTTCCTTGTTACTAAAATCAGAAAAAATAAAATATCGCAATAATTTTCTATAACACCAAATAATATTATGCAATTGTTAATGACACCAGTATATTAGTACTAGTTGTCAAAGAAAATAGACAGTATATTACTACTATCTGTCAAATAGTTTATAATACTATTTGTATTTTCCAACCAGAATATCACTGATATCTAAGATATCTTAGATATCTAAGAACCATGATCATGGGTGAATCTTAGATATCTAAGAACTCGAATGATCGCCTTCCAATGGTCTTCTCTGGCGTTACTAGTGTACCGACTCAATTTACTGATAGCATAAGCTATATCAGGACAAGTACAATTCATTAGGTACATTAGGCTTCCAATGATTTGGGAGTATTTTAACTGAGACATTGCATCACCTTTATTTTTCGATAAATAAAAACTGATGTCTACAGGTGTTCTAGCTACATTCAAATCATCATTGATAAATTTATCAAGAATTTTCTCAATATAATGAGATTGAGATAATGTATATCCGTCAGATGTTTTAATAATTGTCATTCCTAATATAATATCTGCGACCTCTGTATCTTTCATATCAAATCTTCTGTTAAGCATTTGCTTAGTTGATTTGATCATGCTTTGACTGCTTCCAATGATAAGCATGTCATCCATACAAAGACAAACTATGACATATCCTTGGTCAGTGTTTTTAACATAGACACATTTGTCACATTCATTTATCTTAAACCCATTAGTAAGCATTGCATGATCAAATTTTTCATGCCATTGCTTAGGTGCTTGTTTAATCCATAAAGAGACTTTACAAGCTGACAAACTTTCTTTTCTTGCCCCGACACTACAAACCCTTCGGGTTGCTCCATATAGATCTCTTCATTCAGATCACCGTTTAAGAAAGCTGTCTTAACATCTATTTGATGCATTTCTAATTTAAACAACGCTGCTATAGCAATAATCATGCGAATGGATGTTATTCTAGTCACAGGGGAATATGTGTCAAAATAGTCCAGACCTTCCTTTTGTCTGTAACTTTTTACTACAAGTCTTGCTTTATACTTGTCTATTGAACCATCTACCTTCATTTTTCTCTTGAATATCCACTTATATCCAAGAGGTTTAGAACCAGGTGGAAGATCCACTAATTTCCAAGTATGATTTTGCATAATAGACTCAATTTCATTATTAACAGCCTCTTTCCACAAAGGTGCTTCAGGACCTGTCATTGTTTCCTTAAAACTTTGAGGTTCATTTTCTAATAGGTATGTTAGGAAAACTGGACCAAAGGATTTTGATGTTCTTGCTCTCTTACTTCGTCTTGGTTCATCATCAGTTAAATCCTGTTGGTCGAGACCATTACTAGTCTCTCGTGTTTGATTGTCATTAGTCTCTTGACTTTGTGTACAATCATAAGTTCTTTTCTGTGAACTTAATTCCTGTCCTTTCTTATAAGGAAAGACATATTCAAAAAACACAGCATTCCTTGACTCTATAATAGTGTTCACATTTATATCAGGTATTTCTGATTTATAAGTCAGAAACCGATATGCACTACTATTCTGAGCATAACCAATAAACACACAATCTACTGTTTTTGGTTCAATCTTAGTCTTTTTAGAAACAGGAACATCAACTTTTGCCAAACACCCCCACACTTTTAAATATTTGTAGGAAGGTAGTCGACCTTTCCACAATTCATAAGGAGTGCTATTGGTTTTCTTATGAGGTATTTTGTTAAGAACATAATTAGTAGACAATATTGCTTCCCCTCCACAAGTTCTGTGGTAAGCCTGAAATTAGTAACATGGCATTTATCATTTCTTTTAGAGTTTTATTATTCCTTTCAGCAATTCCATTTTGCTGTGGAGAATAAAGTGTTGTAATTTGGTGAATAATGCCATGTTGTGCACAAAATTCATTTAATGGTGCATCATATTCACCACCCCTATCACTTCTAACCATTTTAATGGTTTTACTAAGTTGATTTTTAACTTCTGTTTTGTAGAGTTTAAATATTTCTAAGGTTTCATCTTTACTTCTAAGTAAATAAACATAACAATATCTTGTGCAATCATCGATAAATGTTATGAAATACTTTTTTCCTCCTCTAGTTTGAAAAATTTTAGATCACATACATCAATATGAATTAATTCTAGAGGTTCGGTTTTCCTTTCAACCGATTTAAATGGAGCCTTAGTTAGTTTCGTTTCTACACAAACTTCACATTTATGATTAGGATTAATTTCAAACTTTGGTATATAATCTAAACCAATTAATCTACGCAAAGCATCAAAATTCACATGTCCTAATCTACTATGCCATAAATTCGACTCAAGAATATAAGCAAAAGATGTGTTATTCTTATTCATAGCAACTTTCGGTACAACTGTCATTGCATTCAACTTAAAGAGACCATCACTCATGTATCCCTTACCAACATACATACCACTCTTTGTTAATACAAATTTATCAGACTAAAAAACAAGCCTAAAACCATTTTTACTTAACAAAGAACCAGAAACTAAATTCTTCTGGATGTCAGGTACATACAGTACGTTATTGAGGGTCAGTTCTTTCTCTGATATCATCTTCAAGATCACTTTCCCTTGCCCAGCCACAGTAGAAGTAGAAGAATTTTCCATGAAAAGTTGTTCACCATTTACAGCCTCGTTGTAGGTAGTGAACATCTTCTTGTCCGCACAAATATGGCGAGTTGCCCCAATGTCAACCCACCATTCCTTGGGATTTCCAACCAGATTAGCCTCAGACACCACAGCAGAGAGGTTGATGTCATTCACTTCGTCAGAGATGTAATCTAGTTCAGTTACATTGGCTTGATTAGTAGTTTTCTTGCTTGTACTTCCATGATCCTTCTTAGGGCGGCGGCAGTCAGAAGCTTGATGTCTAGTCTTGCCACAGTTATAGCATTTTCCTTTGAACTTCTTGTTGCTATCACCTTGTTTAGGACCATCTCCAGTAAACTTCCTCTTTTTGTTATGTGGTTTATGAACTTGTTCAACCATATTAGCCTTGGACTCAATGGGATTTTTCCGATTTCTCTTTTCAGCCTTTTGGTTATCTTCCTCAATTCTCAGTCTTACAATATGTTCATCCATGGTTATCTCTTTGCGTTTATATTTTAAAAAAATTTTGAAATCTTTCCAAACTGATGGTAACTTTTCCACTAAAGTAGCGACTTGGAAAGACTCACTCAGAGATATACCCTCAGAATGAATATCATGTAAAATTAATTGAAAACTTTGAACTTGAGAAATTACCGTTTGGGAGTCTACCATAACGAAGTCCAGAAATTTACCGACAACAAATTTCTTCGTTCCGGCATCTTCTGTCTTGTACTTCTTCTCCAAAGAATCCCATAATTCTTTTGCTGACTTCAGAGGACTGTAAACATTATACAACATGTTGTCAAGGCCATTAAAGATGTAGTTTCTGCACAGGAAATCTGAATGTTTTCAAGCATCCACAGCGTCAACAACTTGCTGATCACTTTCACCCTCTTTAAGTGCTGGAGCCTCTTCATGGAAAAATCGGGCCAAATTTAGAGTTGTAAGATAGAACAACATCTTCTGCTGCTATCTCTTAAACTCAGTACCGTTAAATTTTTCCCGTTTTTCTCCATGATTTATTGGTACATGAACATGGTTTTGGATAGGGACCGGTGTTGGTGTAACAATCGGAGTACCACTTCCAGTTGCAGTTTCAGTTGCAGTAGCCATAATCTCTGATTACAAAAATCAGAAAAAATTACAACATAAATTAATTTTCTAGTTATTAAAACCAGAAAATAAATTATTACACAAAATAATTTTATTTTCCTTGTTACTAAAACTAGAAAAATAAAATACCACAATAATTTTCTGTAACACAAATTAATATTCTGCAATTGTTAATGACACCAGTATATTATTACTAGTTGTCAAAGAAAAGAGACAGTATATTACTACTATCTGTCAAATAGCATAAATCACTATTTGTTTTTTCAACCAGAATATGTCTTTATGAAATCACAGAAAATTAAATACAATAAAGATATCAAAAATTAGTTTGTCTTAAGATTGTTGGACAATCTTCACTGTAATTAAATTAATTAATTTTGTTTGGGTACTAAACGACAAACAGAATATAAAAGAAAAATAGGAAAGGAGAGAGAAAGTTTGATTACAAAAATCAAACTAGAAATAGAATTAAATAAATAAAAACAAATTTTATTTTATTACAAAAACAAAATTAAAATCTGATTTAAATAAATAATAAAATAGAAAATAAATAAATAACTCACTTGATTAATAGCTTGAATATTATTCTGATCAAGTGCAGTGTTTGACACTGTCTCCTTAAGACAGATTCGTCCTCTCCACGGTGCTTTCTGTTGGACAATCTTCACTGTAATAAAAATGAAATTAGTTTATAAAACTAATATTTAACTCCATAATCAAATACTTCCATGTATACTTACGATGAACTATGATAAAGTCAAAAGAACTAACACCTTTTCACAAAGGGTTCAAAATTAAGTGGCCTTCCAAACGAAACCGTAAGTCACGTCAAAAATTTACAGATTGTGACCGAGACACAAAGTTACATGATTGATTAACAAAATTAATTTTCTAGTTACTAAAATCAGAAAATAAATTATAACACAAAATAATTTTAGTTTCTTTGTTACTAAAACTAGAAAATAAAATACCACAAATTAATTTTCTAGTTACTAAAACCAGAAAAATAAAATACCACAATAATTTTCTATAACACCATATAATATTCTGCAATTGTTAATGACACTAGTATATTACTACTAGTTGCCAAAGAAAATAGACAGTATATTACTACTATCTGTCAAATAGTTTATAATACTATTTGTATTTTCCAACCAGAATATCACTTTGAAAACATAGAAAATTAAATACAATGAGAGAGATTAATGGGAAAATTATGATTATGATTAACTTGTTAATCTTGTCTATATCTACATATGTTATAGAGTTGACAAATTATTGGGCTAAGCATTAATGGGTAATGATTTAAATTTTTATAAAGCGGCTCATATTTTTTTTTTTTTTTGAGGCTAGTGTTTTGATTCTATTTATAACTTGTTTCTTCTTATTTAAATAAATGTTCTGATTGGGTATGACCATGATTAACTTTTATTTGAGAAATACTATGCATTTAAATTTTGTAATTGTTAGAATTTAAATTTTATAATTGTTAGAATTTCAATTATGTATATTTGTTTAGTATCTCAAGTTCCTTTTAAAGGAAAGGCACAAATATTTTGTGGAAGTTTTCAAGAATGTATTTCAACGTCGCAGAAAGTAGATTAAATAAATAAATTAATTTTCAAAGTATCTGTATTAGAAAAACTAGAGTACTGTAAAACAAATTGATTATGTCTTAAGATTGTTAGAAAAAATAGTACCAAACTATAAGGAAACTATAATTTAAAAATATATAAATGCTTTTTGGGCAAAACCAAAAACTGAAATATATCAACATAATAACGTGATAAAACTTACAGTACATAAAAGGATAAAACTTGATCGAGTCGAGTGTGTGACACTCTTTCCTTAAGATAGATTCGTCCTCCCACCGGTGCTTAGGATTCAATGGACGTCTATCTCCCAGGATACAACGATCAATGTCTTGCACTAGTAGCACTACTATTGCAAGCCTAGCGAACTTCGTTATGCATGTACTCTCTTAATAGGAAAATTAGACTAAGAAAATATGAAGAATAATGCAAAATGAAGAAGAAAATGACAATTCACTCTCCAAAATGAAGTGAGGGAGATGGAATATATAGACTTTAATGTGACTCTTCAGAAGGGTTGTGATCCTTTAAAAGGACACACCATTTCATCTCAAGAGACACAACCATTGGAGTAAATTTTAATTCAAATTTTCCAACATTCATGTCTACTTGTAATTCCATTTATTTATGATGGACTAATATGGAATTGGGGCTTTATAAATATGTGATTAAGGTCCCCACTCTAACCCTAGCCTCCATCTCATATTTTTCCCATTGGTGTGTGAGAAAAACAAGAGTAGGGTTCTAGAGCGGAAGATAATAACCAACAAGAAGTCTACCGCTTTGATTAGCACCATTAATGGTGTTAGGTATGCAAGTATTATTATTTTCTTCTATTGATTTGACTTGAAATATTGGTGTTCAAATTTCTATTAAAATCCTACATTATTGATACTGCTTTTTAACTTGTATTTTTCCCACCGGTAAACAAACTTATATATTGTAGATTGGGTTGCAACTTGCATTGTTCTCTTCTAACCAGAGTTTATTTTTATTATTATTTTATTTATACAAATTAAGCAGAGTTAATTAAGATATGTTTCTCCAAATGTTTTGATTTGTAGATATCATTAAAATTTAGGATAAATGTGAAAATTTAATTAAAAAAACTACTCTTTTGCTTAATGGTCCAATTAATATACAAAATAATAGGATTTTTTTTATGATCATTTCACCTCAAATTAAAACACCAATTATTATGACTTGTAAAGAGATTGTGAAATTGACCTTCACTACAAGAAAAGTAAGATTTAATGGTGTTGATTTAACGACGTTTAAAAAAATGCCTCTGTTTCTCATATTTAATGGCGTTTTTTTAAACGTCACATTCTTATTGACTAACACGACACCATTTTAACTTCAAAAGGCGTTTTTAAACGCCTTCAAATGTTTTTCTTATTTATTCTTTTTTTTATGTAAACTTAAATAGCCTATTCTCTCTCGCTCTCTTTTGATTGCACTCTCTCTCTCTCTCTCTCTCTCTGTGGTTCAAACCCCTTCGTTTCTCTCACCTCAAACCCCTTTATTTATTAATCGATTAATCTACAACCCTTCTCTTCAAGTATTCAATTCACCCCTTCGTTTATTCGATTCAAGTATTCGTAGATCGTTGATTGGCAGATCATAATGTGCCATCTCGAGTTCGTGTTCAAGTTCATAGGTCTTTCTTCATTGTAAGTGTTGATCAGTCTCATCTCTATCTTCTCACATTCAAGTTCGATTGAAGATGATACTTACTGATGGAATCATTCGATTCAGGTATGCTAGGTTTCATCTACTTTATCATTCTTAGATCATATTGATTGAAGATCTATTGATCGATTGAAGGTGATTTTGACCAACAGGGAGTTGGTTCAGTGGATAAAACCTTTGAATTCCTTGCTCAAGGCTTGGGTTCGATTCTCCATAGCCCCTTGTTAGGGTTAAACATACTCCTTAGCGCCTGGAGCATGCGGGAGGCCTAAGCTTCGACCCCGACGTACGTGCGGTGGGATTCCTTGCAGATATGCTGTAAGTGCAAAGGGATAATACTCCTTGATGGATATGTTGGAGTAGCCTATCTGCATATCCATTCTTTAATTAAAAAAAAAAAAAAGAAGGTGATTTTGAAGTTCAACCTTCTTCAACTTGGTGATTCATTCTCAGATTCTGCGATTTCGAAGTTCTCGCTCAATTTCAAAGCTCAGTGATTCAATCTCATATTCATCTGGCGAGGAGAGTGAGCACCATAATCTACTAAGGTGAGTACCATCGCTTCAGAAAATCTCAAGTTCTATCTATCTCTCTCTCTCTCTCAAGTTCTTCCTTCCCGTCGATTCTTCTCCTAGGGTTTTTAATCAATGTTTTGAAGAAGTTTAATCTCTGTTTTTTATTGATCAGTCTGTATTGATCAATTAGTGTTTTACACATCTTATTTATTTTTCCCCAGATCACCAAAACTGATTTTTCAATCAGTGTTCTTTATTTTTCACTCTCTGTTTTTTATTACCCTATTTTAAACCCTAAATTAGCATCAACAATATTAGACCTTTTTTTTTTCCTATGCTGATCTGATTTTTGGTCCCAATTCTGATGTATGCACATATTATAGTTTTGGACTCATAATTAAACATAGCTTTATGCTTTATGCACAAATATATCCTTCATTTTCAACGGCCTGCTAATGTTACTCTGTTTTATGTGGGTCAGTATGAGCATGTGAGTACACATATTTATGTGCATACCTGGATTTCTATTTCCAGCATCAGTTCAAGTAATGAATCACTTCAAGTATGTGACGGTAAAAGTTTGTATGCATCCTTCAAATTTTAGTTGATGCTAGTTACTTGGGTGGATAAGTAGTTTCAGTGATCAATATCTTAAATCTTTGTAAACTTAAATGGGTTGAGCTTGGTTGTCCCTGAATGTCTACTTGGGTACCATGCTTAGTAACCAATGTATAATTGTTTTGAAATATGCCTGAACGTGTTTATTCTGTTCACCACATGCCCATGAATGTCTAATTGTGTACTCAATTTCATTATTGACCAAAATGGGGTAAGTTTTTGGGTTGAACGTTTTTGTTACCAGAATACTCAAAAGTGTAATTTAAAGAATTAAAAAGTACACAAATTATTTGAAATAGGAGAGTAGAAAAGTTAGGGAACTTATCCAGTACGATGCGGTTAGGAGAAAAAACAAATATATATGGTGGGAATTGGATATTATAGTTACACCAACATTTTTATCATTCCTATTAAAATGAGCAGATCTTCTAGTGACCCTACTGCATTAAATGAGTAGATCTTCACACAAGTTATGGGCCCGGAGTGACCTGATCGTGTTTGGACGTTTGGATTAGGACCGTCCCCCACTGATGTTTTTAGAGGTAGACATAGGCAGTCATAAGAGCTAAATCGTATTTTCTAAACCCGAGTTCAAGAACAAGTTGAAGAGCAACTTCAACATTATCAAATGCAATTAGAGTTGAAGATGAATGACGTGATGGAGAAACAAATTCAGGCTATACGCACAAATTTTCAGTCACGAATTGAGTTTTTGGAATCTCAATTGCAAGCTGCAGGCGTGCCCGTTGTACTAGCTGTTGCACCTTCAAACCCATTACATGGGCAGCAGATATTTTAACTATAACTATTTCTACTAGGTATTACTTTAAATTGTCTAGAGCTACTATACAACTTAAGCCTCTTACTGAATAATATGTTGTGGATTTACTTAGTAGTCATCCCACTGTTCGGCCAATGCCACATCAACGACAATCTCATACATTTTCATCCCAAGAGGTGAGCAATCATTTAATCAAAGCCTTTTTGACAATACAAGACCTTATTAATTAAAATACTTGTTCTTATTAAATGTAGGTTCATCTTTCAAAGAAAGGGAAGAAGAAGAACTAACAAGGTAAAAGTACCTACATCGCTAGTTTTTAATTTCTCAACTTTCAAAATCTATTAAGACATGATGTGATTTGGTGTTGAATTTTTAAAAGATTATGAGATGTTATCTTCAATGCTAATTTAAAAAGTTTATGTTCACCTTTATAATGCCAAGCCTTTTTCTTACAACTATCCTATATGAGCCTTAGCCTTGCATAGGAAAACCTTATCAGCGCAAATCTGTCACAACTACTAGAATTTTGGCTCTAGTATCCCCTGAGTGGTTTGTACTACTTCATTTGTATTATGTTAATTTGAAATCTGAATTTGATTACTTTTTAAATACATATAAGGGACTCTCTTTTTACTTGTCTTCTTCTTCCTTTTGACCAGCCTCTTTATGTGCTATTCCAGTGGTTCTCTATGTCTTTTTATTGCTAACTGTTGTAAGTAAAACTTTTACCAATGCCCTGTTACTTTTGCATTCTTTACCATTATTGATAGTTACCTACTGTTGGTACTGTATTTGATGGAAGTGCAAGCAATAGCAATGATGCACATATTTTTCATACGATGAAAGTTATTTGTGTAAAAGGAAATCAAGGTGTAGTCATGGTTTTTCTTTAATTCTTTTTCTTGTTTTTTTCCCTTCAAGGTTTAATCTAAGGTGTTGAGAGAAGCAATATGTAGTTAGGATCGTTGATAAGAACAAAAATGTGTGCTTATGAGTTGAACATCTTAGCCTTCTTTATGGACAATAAAATGGTGGTTTCTAGATTTTCCCGAAATGCCAAAATTTAGTAAATACTGTGACCAACTTTTGATCGGCATCTTTAAGAATCAAGATGGAGCTATATTGTGTGTAGTTTGGCTGTTTAAACCATTTTATTTATATCCCCCAACATCCTCTCACCTTTGGTTGGGTAAGTATCTTTTAATAGAATTCCCTATCAAACCCCTTTCAGTTATGGATTTTGTGACAACATCTTTTCATGTATTTTATGCATATAAAGCAATAATGTTCATGATTCCTGACATTGTTTGTCATGCTGTCTAAACCTTATAGTACTGTGAGGGATGTTGGTTTCTATCCGATTTGTGATCTATTTGAAAATGAGTTGGGTTTATGTTCATCCTCCAAACTATATGGCCATGTATACTTTTTAAGCAACTCTTGCTTGAGACAACTAAGCACTAGGAATCGGTGCCGTTAGTCTAAGCTAAAACAGAGTCTCTGGCTATGTTTATATAGCTAAAATGCGAGTTGCAGGCTTGCTCACTTGGAGCGGGGGGTTCCACATGAGCCACTATTAATAATCGAAAAGGGTCATAGCGAGTGCAGTATATAATGACAGAACGTTTATTTCTATTTAAAAAAGGAACCATTAACTACTAAAACTCTTATGTATTTTAATCTTTATGCTCTGACCTTTTACCAATTTAGATCCTTCGAATAATCTTGCTGGTTTTGGTGAAAAGTGAGTTGGGCTTGGGATGACTTTGAACATATTGGTTGCTATATATGTTTTTGAAGCTCAGTGGTTGTTTCGTTGTATAGTTTGGGTGAGAAAGGTACAACGACTCTTTGATCATGTAGAGATAATTTTTATGACGGGACTCTTGGTGGTTGGGAACTGCGTAACTCTTTTTTTATTCTTGGTTCTTTTTTCTTCAAGTATGTACCGTTCATCCTTTATCCCTATGTACTCTTTTTTTTTTTTTTTTTCTTTTTTAAAACCTCTCTAAGCAGATTCTTACCATCAAAAGGAAAAAAGTTCCTAAGAATTTTGCTACTTTCGTACCATCTGGTTCATGTGACCTCAACAACATTAATGTATGATTAAATGTTTCTATATAGTTGTATTGTATTACAACCAGTGTTTTGAGTAGATAATACGACATTCTGTTCCCTTCTGCACCTATGTGTGTTGTGTCATTTAAATTTGGTAATCATGTATGAAGCTTGGATAACTTTACTGCTTGCCACATACAGCAAACAAAAATCCTAATATAAGAATTGTTTGGTAGAGCTGTGGGAAAGTGCTTATAGCTTATGCCTAAACAGCTTATAGCTTATAACTATGGACATAAGCTGATTTCTGACTTATAAATTAAGCATTTCCTACCTCACTCAAAGAATAAGCTGATTTCTGACTTCCAAAAAGCTATAAGCTAAACCAAACACATCAAAATAGCTTAAATTAAGCTGAAAGCTGAAATAAGCAGCTTTTAAGCTGCACCAAACAGGTACATAAACACAGGTAGATGGAAATGTTTCCCTATTATAAAAAAAATATGTGATTAGCATATTTCTTTCTTTTCCCCCCTGCTATGATGTTGATTGCTTAATTTTGATGTAGCATAGTCGCTTAGTTATTACAGGTTTATCACTGGAAGTCAGAGTAGGACTTTTTGATAAACAAGTCTAGTCCACAGAACCTACTCGTAACTGTCCCATTTTGTTATGCTATACAATTTATTATATATTGTATAGCATCATGATCGTGTGCTTACACAATCTCAAAGTCCCAATGTTTGTGCACTTGCAGGTATTGAAAGAAGACTCGGTTTTTGTAGTGACTTCCAAAAGATCAACACTAGATAAATGTCATCTACCTGTGGGAGTCAGATTATTCGTCTCAGCTGCTCATTCTGAATCTGATCTGCTCAAGGCCTCTGAATCATTGAAGAGAGTTGCAGCATCGGTTTTGGCAGCTCATGGCTGAATTGAAGAGCGCACATCAGATCTCAATTTATTTTTCCAATGATCTTTCAGACATTTCTTTGACTGCGTCAATAGAAAGACCCGGGAATTTTTGTTTCTTGGTAGATGCTTTTGTAGTACTTGTATGTATAATTTGTTTGATTTGCATCTTTTGTGCTGATCGGTTTTATAATAACTTTCAACTTACCACTAGGCACTAGTTTAACTTTATTTCATCTTGGAATTGAAATAATTTTGCATATTGAGAAGCATGAATTGATCCAGTATTATGTTTGCCTAAATTTAGTCAATATATTGAATAATTTTCAGCTTTATTAAAGGTATTTTTTTTTAGATAAATCTCACAAAGTTAGCAATTTTTTTTTTAAAAAAATGATGCAATAACGGTGTTTTCAAACACGATTATAGTATAGTACTAACGGTTATATTTTTAAAATAGAAAAGAGCTATCACAACGTTTTTAAAACGTCGCTAAATATGGCGTGATGTCACTACTAGAAAATTGACTTTTTGCATCTATTTTTTTGTGACTGTCTATTTAACCGTAGCAAAAAATATACTTATGACCAAGGTTGTTAAAATCAGGATTCTACGTTGGATCGTTGGAGGTGTTTATAGAATCGGATTGTAGAATCGGATCGAGGATCGTAAGATCCTACAAAAAAAGACAAATTACATAATAATTTAATTTAAATAAATATTTCTTATAAAGTATACACAAAATGAACCTATATTCTATTAAAATGAAGTGAAGATATTGTGAAAAATATAATACTCCATGTAAAATGTATATATAATATTATGCAATAGAAAACTCGATGGTAAAAGTTCTGTATTTTATCAAAAAAGAAGGTGAAGAAGAAGAAGAATTCTATAACAAAATACTTTACAATGTACAATAATGCATAAAAAGTGAAGAAAAAATATTTAACAAAATTGGATATGAAAATAGATTAAGAACTCAAAAGAGTAGCTTAGTCGAATGATAAGGTTTGTCGTTAGCATCCCTGGTGAAGCGGATTTGAGTCACAAAAATAATTTCTCTAGAAATTGGAATAAAGTTGCAATCATCTTACCATTCTTAGACTCCACTAAAGCTAAGTTTGTTTTTTCGTCTATTTAATTTTCTTAAATTACCACAATATTTGAATGTTTGTTTCCTAGGTTGTTTTTCTTAGTCTATTTGATTCAATACTACTTAATTTTTATTATTTATTTTGACGACATAAATTGGTATTTAGACAACAAACATAAAATTTACAACAAAATATGTCATACAATACAAAACAAGACTTGTAAATTGGATCGGATAGGATCGGATTCGGATCGGGATTCCACGATCCTATAAGATCCCACTATCAGGATCAAAAGATCCTACCTATAAGGAGTTTTTTACACGATCCGGATCGATTGTACTCAAATGGATCGTAAGATTGTAGGATCGTAAGATCCGGATCGGGATTCTGATAACCATGCTTATGACAATTTTTTTCAAGGTTTTTATTTTCCGTATTTTCTTTTATTTATATTTGCCCTAGTCTGGCACTGGCTCGCTCAAACTCTTGACATCGTTCTCTTTCTCTCGCTCGCCCATCGTCGTCTGAAGAACAACGGTATGACTCTCTCTCTCTCTCGATCTGTCAATATCTCTTGATCTCTCTCGCATACTTTCTGTATATACATTTGCTAGGATTTGGATCGATGCATTCATCTGCCCTTCGCGATTTATGTTCTTCAATTTATGTTCTTTGCGATTTCTTCTTATGATCGACGCCTTCAATATCATTTGGAATTCTGTTCTTTGCGATTTCTGTTTTTCACGATTTCATGTCATTTAGTTTCAATTTCTAGCATAGAATCGCTCTGTTCGCACTCTCTTCTTCTCTTTGATCATTGTGTTTACTCTTTCTATTTACTTCTTATATTTCAATTGTTGTTCATTGAGGCCATATTTATATTTCAATTTTTGATAATTTTTATTGTGATTTATGAGCATCAATACCTTTTTCAACATATACAAAAATTGCTTCATATATAGGTCAATGGTGACATATATAGAATTGTGGACCTTTTATTTATTTGATTTTCTTTTTTTAGCATTAACTGTCTTCACATGTCTTTAAGTTTTGAATTTTCTTAGGTATTCTTCATAGTTTTGATGTTAAATCACCTTGTAATATGCTTATCTAAACATTTGTGCTACAATTAAATTTCTTTGTCCTATTGTTGAACTGATGTAACCTGATTGACATTGCAAGGTGCTGACATGAGCTTACAAGAATTTATTTTATTTCAACTACAGGAAATACTCTAGAGTTAGGAAATGGACCGTTGGTTTATCAGGTGGTAAAGATCAAATTGTCATAATTAGAGCCTCCGGAAGCATTAGTAGGGTACAGGGTCCATTCAGTGTATCTGGTTCGGGTATTACTAGTGAGCAATTTATTGAGAAGATCCATAGTGTAAGAGGTTGGTTTTATCTGCTACTATGATCTTGAATTTGGCATGTTCACATCTTTGAAAATAAAAATTCCTTAAAATAGGCATGCAGAAATGCTATTAGACCTGATTCCAGTAATCGATGGCAAAGTGACTTTAGTATGGTGGTTGATATGTATGGGTTCTTTGTATAGTTTACACCTACCAATGGCTCTGTTTTTCTAATAAAACAACTATAATTAGTTGGGGTGACTTAATTTTACTTACTGATGTGGATTTGCAACATCATAATTCATAAAATGATTCAGTTTTTGAGTTGAGAGATGCATGTAGGCAGTAGCCCTTTAGATACTCTAATTCCCTCAGTTACATGAGAAAGATTTGGATCTAATAATTACTGGTTTCACTGCAAAATTGAAATAATTGAAGGCAAAACTTTTGGAGTCCCCCCTTTCTGGAAGGAAGACAGGAACATATATATGTTGTTGTAAAAATTTCCCTAATGGTACAATACATGTCAAACATATTATTTGATAATCACAACCTTTCTTTGTGTTCTCTTTCATTCTACTAAATTTCTCTTCTTTTCTATTTTGAAAATAAAATTTCTTCCCTTACCATTTCTCATAAAATATTATTTTGAACAGGTTGCACCTCTGGAGATCCATGAAGAAAACCTGATTGACGTTGAAGAGCAACTTCGGTTTCTTATTCATGCCGTACAAGCAGCAAAGATTAGTTACTTGCTTCCTCTTTTAAAGGGCTCATTTTCTTCTTGGATATGGAACAGTTTAGGAATCTTGGTATGTCCATGCACCTTCATTCTACAAATGCAATATTAATATTTCTAGATAGTATAATAACCAACGAAAGACGTTGGGTAAAGAATTTCGCTACTTGTCTTCTCAACTTTGTATGGATAAAAGTTTAAGCTCTTTCCTTGTTATATAGCCAGGCTCAATCTTTCCAAGTGTTAGATGTGGTTTGGAAATGGCAATCCTTAATGCTATAGCAGCAAGTGAAGGTTCCAGTTTATTGAATATACTCCATCGTGAGACGACATAAGAAGAGTTATCTGAAAGGTCATCTATTGTTCAGATTTGTGCTCTTATTGACTCCAATGGGACTCCTAAGGATGTTGTTGATATTGCTGCTGCACTTGTTGGAGAAGGTTTCACTGCAATGAAGCTAAAAGCTAGAAATCTTTCCCAAATTATACTGTTTCTAGATTACTTTGTTCTAGATGAAATTTCCTAAAGCAACTTGGTAATTTGGGCTCTTATTTCTGGAAAACTATTAGTTCACTGAAGATTTTTAAATTACAAACTAACTCAAATACTAGCTGGCTAAGTAATGGTTCTTCCAATAACAGGTAGCACGTCGGCCAGATCCCATTGAAGATGCCATGGTTATACAAGAAGTTAGAAAGAAGGTTGGCCACCAGATTAACCTCTGTGCTGATGCAAATCGGAAAAGGACCTATGAAGAAACAGTTCTATTTGGTTCTTCTGTGATGAATTGTGGCCTACAGTATATTGAGGTATACTTCAAGTACAATTGGCTATTAATCCTTGTTGGTCAACAGAATGGATTGTGTTAGGTTTATTTGCTAGTAAGCAGATTTTCTTTTGATAGGAATTGCATAGAGATTTTTGGTACTTCACAATACTAAATTGTGGTAATCACATATTACTAGATTGACTATTTATTCTCGTGGTTCATTTTCATTTGAGTGTTTATTTAACTGCTTTTAGTGCATTGATCCCTATTAGTAGTTCATTGACATAGTTCTGAATAACTTGTTGGAGGTTTCTAGTTATTTAGCTGTCGCTGTGCAACTCTGTTTCAGGAACCTATTCAGGATGAAGAAGATATAATTAAATTCTATGAAGAAATTGGGTTACCTGTAACACTGGTTGCAACCATTGAAAATATCCAAGAAAATTCTCTAGAAATGCTGGCAATGTTTACTCACTCAGGAGTAGTAGCTGTTGTAAGTGGTAGTTTGTTTTCTTATGTTAGTTATTGGGACGAGCAGTATGTAATACATATCATCGTGCATGCCTCATCAGAGAGTACACTAGTCACTGTCAATCCAAAGAGTTCACTTTCTACACCTCATGAAAAAATCCAACCATATGTTTTAAACCACATATAATTGAATGAAAATTTTGTTTTGGAGGTTTTCTTGCATACCTTAATCAGGACAAGATGCATAAAAACACTTCAGTAATTAAACTCATCTCAACTCATGTTATGCTTACGATAGTGCGCCTTTCATTTCTTTTCTATCTGTGAAACATGAAAACCATGACCACGATTAGAACTTACAAACTGCAGCATCTGTTAAAATTCTTCAGTCACAATTTCCCTCTCATTATTTATTCATGATTTGATATGAATTATATTCATTGGGGAAAAAGTCAGAAACATGAACCTAATTTGGTTAATTATTATTCTGCTGAGGTACGTTTACAAAGAACACCAATTGTCTTTTCATCCTTTTGATTTTTATTATTATTATGACCAATCATTTTTCAAAATCTAATACTAATATATTGACACGGTTTTTGAGCTACGTGTTTCACTTTTAGTAGATTCTCATGTACCTGTTTTGAGTCATATTAGTGATTCTGTGAGCATCGCCAACTAGTGACGCCTTTTGCAGGAGCTGTCTACAGAACTTTTTCATATTTGCAGGGCAAAGTGATTTTCAAATAATTCATTTCAAATCTGAGTCTCTTTTTATTGGAACTCCCATGATCTCAAAGGTGCACTCTTTTCTTTTCTTTCTTCACTTCTCTTTAATAGGTATTTGATAGTTTTTGTGCTGTTGTTTTGGATACTGTGAGTTTCTGTGCTGTTGTTGTTGTATAAAAAAATCCTAGATGTCCAATTGGAACTGAGATTGAAGAATCTACTATAATTTATAGGTTTTTGATGATGGGTTGTGGAAATTTTGAATTTTTGAAGAATCTACTGTATCATATTGTCTCTGTTCTGGTTTTCTACTGGATTTACTCCTGCAAACTAGCATCTTATAGATTGTGGATCACCCTGCAAAAATTATACTTTTAAATACAAAATGAAGGAATTTAAAAAATATATATTTAATTATATTATTACAGTTTTTTGACGAGTCTATTTGGTTTCAAAAGATTTAGTAACTTTTTATTTTCAGTTGCCCCCAATAAACTCAACTCATATATTATTTTATTTTCAGAATTTCAATAGTTGGGATTTCACACTTTGAAGAATGACTCTGTCTCTCTGAATTTATAATTGTGTTTAACTACATAGCATTTTATAGTATGAAGGCACCTGGTTGAGTTTGATATATGTTTTTGCAGATTTTGTTGAGAGAATAGTTGATATGATCGAGCGGGTGATGTTGGGAGCCAAAGATTATGTTGCTCTTTTTTTTTTTTTTTTTTTTGAAGACTTGAATTTTTTAGTACAGTGTATTTAAGGATGGTTAATGGATAATGTCTATTATAAATTTAATTAATTTGTTAATTTTGTTATTTTTCATTAACAAAAAATTGTTTGGTGCTTGTAATTGATTTTTTTTGTTGTAGCAAACCCGTATATGATTTGTTTTTGAAGAAATAATTATTTGTGACAGTAAAACAATGGTCGCTAAAAGTGTTTTTTATTCTTTTTTTATTTTTTTGCGATGGAAAAATAGTCAAGAAAAAGTAGTTTAAGTGATGCATAAATAATTTATGCATCGTTGCTTGCCGTCAAGAAAAGTATTTGCCACCCCCACATTTGCGTCCCCCATGTGCGGTCGCATAGGCCGTCGCAAAAAGTCTTTTGCGACTGTATTTTTATTATTTGCGACGGCTTGTGGCGGTCGCAAAAAGTGTTTTTTTTAGTAGTGTGTCATTGTACCATTATGCAACACATTTATTAATATAACAACACTTTTAAAGTGCAATAAAGCTATAGCGATGGCTGCATCTTCAGCGTTTGGTACTAAACGTCACAAAAGGAATTAGCAGCGTTTTTGATAGCTATAGCGGCGTTTTTTAAATGCCTCTAAAAGCCTAATTTCCAGCAATGCTTGTGGTCTTATAGTTATACTTTAGGGTGTGGTGAGGGGAAGGTTAAGGTTTTGAGTTGATGGAGCAGAAACTAATATCTTACAATTTTAAAGGTAAGAATGTCTGTCAATGGCTTATCGAGAAAAATGTCAAGAAGTAATTCAAAGCAAAAATGACTACAGCCCCATATGCGATTCGGGTGACGTCTCACTTACTTTGAATCAATTCAATCCCTACTTAGCACAAATCCAAAAATATCTTTTCATATATAATTATTATAATCAATATAGATTATTACATATATGATCTCATGTACTGATTTTGCAGATGCTAGTTGATGCAAAATGTTTTGATAAAAATTGATTGCATTATTTAGATGTGCAAATCTATCCCAGAAGTGATTATTGGTAGTAAATACTATGCAAATTTTTTTTAATTATTGTGGGGATGTATTTTCTGAGTACCAACACGTGGCCGAGGTGACACCGAAGTGTCAGCCGAGGTGCCACGTGTCGTGGTAGTTACGCCGAGGTTATCTCGGAGTTGCCGAGGTTATCTGCGAGAATACAAGAATCCGGGATAAACGGATAAGGGACAGGAGTCCTAGAATGAAAAAAGACTACAAGATGGATACAAGTGATACTCTCAGGGGGTCTATCCTTATCTCTTGAAAGAGTCCAAGGTAAATCCGTAATTGGAGTCCATAGAAGTGAGACTTCTAGTGGGATTGGGAGAGAGTTAAGCTATAAAAGAAGGGCACCCCCGGCGGGTCTAAGGTACGCAATTTTAAGTTTTGAGCAGTAATTTAAGTACTTGTTTATCTTTGAGAGATACTGACTTGTTCGTCGGAGTGGCCCCGGGTGGAAGAACCACCGCCAGAGCTTTTTCCTTCTGTGCAGGATAACAGGGTGCCATCTATTCTGCCTGTGTTCTACAGTTGAATTACTAAGGATATATCACGAGAAGGAGGCAGACCCCAAAGAACATCCGACATGGTTATCAAACACCGTGGTAGTAAAGAAGAAGAATGGCAAGTGGAGGGTCTGCGTAGATTTTACAAACTTGAACAAAGCTTGTCCCAAAGACAGCTTCCCTCTGCCAAAGATCGACCAGTTGGTGGACGCCACATCTGGACATGGAAGGATGAGCTTCTTGGATGCTTATAGGGGGTATCACCAGATAGCCATGTACCCCCCGGATGAGGAGAAGACAGCGTTTATCACTCCCAAAGGTCTGTATTGTTACAGAGTCATGCCTTTTGGGTTGAAGAACGCAGGAGCAACTTACCAAAGGCTGGTAACCAAGATGTTCAAACACTTGATTGGCCGAACAGTAGAAGTCTACATTGATGACATGGTCGTGAAGACCAAGGAACCAAAGGATCATCTTGCTGACCTAAAAGAGGTCTTTGACATACTCAAAACATATCGGCTCCGACTAAACGCATCGAAATGCGCGTTTGGAGTCGGATCCGGTAAGTTCTTGGGATACCTAGTGACTAGAAGGGCATTGAAGCCACCAGATCGATCAAGGCCATTTTGGAATTACAAAGTCCGACATCGCAAAAACAGTTCAAATGCTTCTTTGGAAGGGCCGCTTTCTAAACAGTTCATAAGTCAAGTTCGGACAAGTGTAAACCTTTTTCAACTGTGAAAAAGGCCACGGATTTTCTATGGACAGAGGAATGTGAGGCCGCTTTGGCCGACCTGAAGAAATATCTTACCACGGCTCCAGTCCTCTCAACACTTCAACCTGGGGAGGAACTGTTTTTATACTTAGCAGTTTCAGAGCACGCAGTAAGTGCTGTGATAATCCGAGAAGAGAAGGAGAGCGTAAGGTCAAGCATTATGTAAGTAAAACCTTGGCCGATGCAGAAACAAGGTATCTACCACTGGAGAAATTAATGCTGGCCTTGGTAATGGCCTCAGAAGCTAAACCATTATTTTCAGGCTCACAAGATAGTGGTTCTAACAGAGCACCCACTAAAATCCTTGTTGCAATAAGGAGACTTAACTGGAAGAATAGCAAGATGGGCCGTAGTTTTGGGCCAATATGACCTGGAGTTCAGGCTGAGAACAGCAATTAAGGACCAAGTCTTGGCCGACTTCGTGGCCGAGTTCTCGCCAGAATACATCGAACATCGGGCTCCGTTGAGCCGAGATGAACGATGTCCAAACAAGGAAGGAGAAGCCCAACCAAAGGCTAAAGAACCAAGAAAGGAAAAACTCAGACCTTGCAGCATTTACATCGGCGACTCTTTTCAACTTTTTGTTGATGGGAGCTCAAACCGGCAGGGGGCAGGGGCAGGAGTCGTGTTAATATCCCCCGATGGAGAGATATTGGAGCAGTCCATTTGACTGGGGTTCAAAGCCTCGAACAATGAGACGGAATATAAAGCATTGATTGCTGGACTGAAGCTGGCAGTAGCAGCAGAGGCAGATGAGGTAATAGTTTTTTGTGACTCACAACTTATAGTGAATCAAACTACAGGAGAGTTTGCTACCCGAGATGAAAGGATGTCAGCATACGCAAAAGAAGTCATCAGGCTGGCAGATGTGTTTCAAAACTGCCGACTTCTTCAGGTTAGTCGAGATGATAACAGCCACGCCGACGCGTTGGCCAATTTAGCAAGTTCAATGCAAACCGGAATGACAAGGACAATAATGATCGACACCTATCGTGCCCGAAAGAGAGTCACCACACACAATGCAAGAAGCATTATGTGTGGACATGGGACCAAGCTGGATGGATGCAATTGTTGCATTCCTGAAAGAGGGAAAGCTGCCAGAAGAACGAAAGGAAGCACACAAGGTCAGATTGAAGTCGGCAAGATTCAGTCTGACAGCAGAAGGACATCTCTACAGAAGATCCTTCACTGGACCTCTTTTAAGGTGTGTACACCCTCTTCAGGTCGAAGACTTTTTGTATGAAATTCATGAAGGAGTTTGTGGAAGCCACGCAGGGGGCAGATCATTAGCTCACAGGGCCATTACCCAGGGGTATTGGTGGCCCTATATGCAAAAAGATGCAGAGGCCTATGTGAAGAAGTGTGAACAATGCCAGAGGTTTGCACCGTTGATACATCACCACCACGACCAACCCTTGCTTCAAATTTCTTGGCCATTTGCCCAATGGGGCATGGATCTCGTTGGGCAATTGCCCCAAGCAATCAAGCAGTGAAGTACCTCCGGTAGCAACAGACTACTTCACAAAGTGGACAGAAGCAGAGCCTCTTGCCAAAATCCGAGATGTGGATGTGAAGAACTTCATCTGGAGAAACATCATCACCAGATTTGGGATTCCAAGAGCAATAGTTGTCGACAATGGAACACAGTTTGACAGCAAACTTATCAAGAATTTTTGTGCAAAATTCAAGATAAAGAATTACTTTTCAACACCAAGTTTTCCCCAAAGTAATGGACAAGCAGAAGCATCCAACAAAGTAATCCTAGACGGGATAAAGAAGAGGCTGCAGGCAGCGAAAGGAAAGTGGGTAGACGAATTGCCCAATGTGCTCTGGGCATATCGCACTACGCCGAGGAGATCAACAGGGGAATCCCCCTTCGCCATGGCTTATGGCACAGAAGCAGTCATTCCATTGGAGATCGGCATCCTGAGGATCGAACTCAGGAGTTGAGAACGGGACTAATGATGTGCTCTTAGCCCGAGATCTGGATCTACTAGAAGAAAGAAGAGAGAAAGCTGCAATCCAGCTCGCAGCATACTAGCAACAGCTTGCCAAAGCTTACAACAAGAAGGTCAATCCAAGGGATTTTCAAGTCAATGACCTAGTCCTGAGAAAAGTCGTTGACAATAAGAAGGATCCCAAAGAGGGCAAACTTGGCCCAAACTGGGAAGGACCCTACAGAATTACTTCGGTGTTAGGAAATGGGGCATATCGGCTCGAAAATAATGAGGGCAAAGCATTGCCTAGACCATGGAACACTTGTAATTTAAAGTTTTTCTATCATTAGATGTTCTTTGATTTTTTGCCAATATGATCAATAAAATTTTAGCAGAATTTTTCAGAACTTATAAAACTATGCATGATGTTGTTTTTTGAATAATGAGAACCCAAGTGGAACTTAGGTTCACATTGGGGGCAGAGAGAAGACAGTAGTAATGCTTAGCCGAAGTTAAGCCGAGATTATGTTTAACCATGGTTAATCTGAGATAAAGTTTAACCGAAGTTAAACAGAGATTATGCTTAACCGAAGTTAAGCTGAGATAAATTCCTTATCTTTACTTGTTGAAATTTGTAGCAATTTACAAGTTAAAGTTAAGCCGAGATAAATTCCTTATCTTTACTTGTTGAAATTTGTAGCAATTTACAAGTTAAAGTTAAGCCGAGATAAATTCCTTATCTTTACTTGTTGAAATTTGTAGCAATTTACAAGTTAAAGTTAAGCCGAGATAATGGTTTACCTTCACTTGTTTAAATTTGTAGCAATTTACAAAATGAAGTTAAATTAAGTTTATTGATTCAGACTCTTGTTAAAACTTGAGAAAAGTTTGCCAGATAAAATTTTATATGCTTTATACTTGTTTACAGGTGAAGTTCTTGCCGAAATAAATCCTCGGGTAAACATACCCGAGGTATTTTTCCCCGAGGAGATTGCACAAAGAAAGAAGAAGTATGTAAATCATACAAACTATTCTAAGTATAGAACCATGCAGAAGCAATCAAGAGAAATTAAAGATTAAAGCATTCAAGAGGAAAGCAGTTGCAAATTATATACAGAGGAGGCACTACGGCCTACTAAAAGTTAACTGTTCAAAAGTAGCAAAGAAAGGCACATCGGCCATAAGATGGAGCTTACATTGTCCAGATATTGAAACAAAAACGTACAAAAAGTACAAAAGACATCAGGGCTGTGATTCTTCAGCTTCAGGAGCGGTTTGGATCTGCACCTCGGCAGTCTCTGGAAGAACGACCTCGGCATCCTTTTCTACCACAACCTCGGCCTCCTTTTCTGCCGCAATCTCGGCATCAATCTCGCCGAGTCTTCAACACTTCTCTTAAAAAGAAGGTCGATGATAAGTGAATCGAGTTCGCTTCTTGGGCACCTTCTCAACCTCCTCATCCTCCCCTTGGGTTAAGTCCAGGACTTGATCACCCTGAGGAGGTGACTTGGTCTCAGTGGCACCCTTGGATTTTCTTACCAAGGCTTCGTCATCATTATCATCTTCATCTTCATCTTCGGCCTAAGACTCAGACTCAGCTTCTTCGGTTTGGCTTAGAGGAGGAGGAGGAAATGGCAAAGGGATAGTTTCGGCCTTGCGCCATGGCGAATCAGCAGGAAGATCAAGTTTTTTGGCTAAGGACATCCATCCAAGGGAAAAACCCCTGTTGCATGCCTGCTTAACTTGTAACTTGTAGTCTTCTGCAACATCGGCCATGCCTTGGGCATATGCCTTGTCATCGGCCGCCTTGATTTCAGCGTCCTTGGTGGCCAGCGCCTCGTAAAGTTCTTTCTCGACCTGGGCAGCCTTCGCTTGAGCTTCTTTCTTTTCTGCCTAAGAATCTGCTTTTAATGGCTTCAGAATTTCGCCTTCTCATCACCTCTTGTTTAGCCCGAGTCAGTGCAGCTTGATCTTCCGAGTCTTCATTTTATTTTTAAGACTCTTATTTTGTTTTTGAAGGGCAAGATACTCCTCCTCATATCGACTAACTTCTCCTCGCTTCAAAAGCTTGCATGGAGAAGGAGGCATGTTGAATGGCCTGAAAGAACACAAGGCAAAAGTTATTACAAAATATCACAAAATTTTACAAGTATGAAGAAAGTGGCAGGAAGACAAGTTATCAAATTCAAAGACTTACTTGGACAGAGCGCTGCAGCATAAGGGCATAGTTCTCAAATTCACCCATCTTGGCATTGCGCTTAAGATCGCCTTCGAGGAGAACTGCAGTACTGAGTGCCACGCCGATGTTAACGTCGTCGGCGCTTTCATTGGCATAAACAGGCCTGTTTTCAAGAGTAATTTTAGGCTCCCAGGGAACTTTAGAAACTCTGGACCTCGAAGTCGTCGCAGACGATGACCTCGGCCTTTTTGACTGAGTGGACCCTGATGGCTGGGCTTTAGCAGGTCTTTTGGCAGGTGCAGAGGAGGTCTTCTTGCTCTCAACTAATTGGGAAATAGGCAAGGCATCCTCAACCTCGGCCTCAGTAGCCTTGGACTTTGGTTGGGCCTTCTTGGTCTTTTTTGGCTTCGGTGGGGGCATCGTTTGGGATGGTACAGCATCGACGTCGGCTGGAAGGTCGGGCGGACCATTTCGGCAGTTTTTACAAGTCGTCACCGACGCTTTCTTTCTGCTACTGGTATCAAGTATTGGGCTGAAGTTGATGGCAGATCAACTGGGTCAGATGTTGACCCCTGATCAGTCCGAGATGTAGAGGCAGCCTGGGTTGTGCTAGTAGATGGAGAGAGGCTCTTTTTCTTCTTCCTTGGGACGTCAGGAAGAGTGGATTTATACGTCGGGATGAAGTTCAGCAGGAGCGGAGCTTTGCGCTTATGAATTGGTAGGTCTAGGAGTTTCTTCAAATCCTTGCTAACAACAAAGGACTGGCGAAAATCCTTTGGTAGCTTACGAACATCTGCAAAAAAGAGCAAAACATTAGAGACAGGCAAAGTATTGAAGACCTGAAAGGAAACAACTAAATGTTAACACTGGACTCTTACCCTTGCCCTCTTTAATTGTTCAAGGAAGAGGAAAGAGATAGGCATCCTCACCAGGAGCAAACTCCCAGTTTCCTGAAGCAATGACATAGTCCTCTCCAGCTCCCTTGTTGGAGTCTGGGAGGTCGGCTACAATTTTGAATTCGGTAGACCTCGGCTTAAGGTAGTACACATAGCCTTTTTCTTTCTGATTCAGGGCACACATGGTATAACAAGATCGAATGTCGGCTAAAGTGATTCTAACATCTTCCTGCTTGGCTAAGGCTATGATACCGTTAATTATTCGATAAGAGTTAATGGTAAGCTGCATAGGGTTCAACTTATAGAAATGAAGAACCTCACGAAAAAGGGTAGTAAGTGGCAGCCAAAATCCACACTCAGTGAAAGCTACTATAGGAAAAGGCATGGTATCATCTTCGGGCATAATGGAATCGTTCTCCCCAGCTAGTCTCAGATGGACATCATCTGGGATGGAGAATTCTTGCCTAAAAAATTCTAGTTTGGTTGGGGTGTTAACCCTATTTCTCCATATACCCATGATTTTGGTATAAGGGTGCTTGACTACAAAGACAGGGTACTCTTAAAGGGTTCTTGGTACCTCGGCTTAAACCTAGGTATGTATTGGTAAAATTTGTTTTGGTTTTTCCTAAAAATTGAAGGTTCTATAAGCAAATCCCAAACCTAGAAAACTATGAAGACGAAGATCAAAAGCGCAGATCTGGAAAAGACACAACAAAGCAGAAAACAAAAACGAAGTCTCAGATTCAAGAACACAAAGGGTGGAAGACTAAGAACAGGGGTGCAACAGTGCAAATGTTCATGACATGTGCAAAACCAAGAAATAAGACGCATTCAGGTGAATGATTCGCAAATTAAATCTCAGAGCAGAACAGTAATGGCAAGAAACTCCAGAAATGATCAAGAACTGGGAAAGAGAAAGACCAGTTACTTACCAGATACGGTGAGGCCGGAATAAAATTCACGAGATGCATAACGACGAAACAATAGCGAAAAGCTTCACAGAATGGCAAATAAAACCAGTTGCAGAGCTTAGAGCAAGAGCAATGGCGGATTTGGGAAGGTTTAGAGAGAGAAAAAGCAAGAGAATCAAAATGTAAAAGTGAAGGAAAAAAGACGAAGGAAGGGTCTTTTGTCAAATATTTGAAACGGCGGCAAAATGCAGTGCAATTATTGCACCTGGAGCAACGCATACGTCAGGCGGCACACGCGGAAAAGCAGTTTTTCAGGCGCGTAACTGGCACGAGCCAACAGAAACGAAACACGTAAGCGAATTGGTTAAAAAGTGGTGTATGACAGCTCATACGCGTGGGAGAGTTTATGTAAATTCTTGTTCTTGAAAAGAGGATATATCGGCCTGAAGTGAATGACATCGGCTAGAAAGTTCCTAAGTCGGCGTACGAGAAAGAAGTTCAAATATAGGTTCCATCATCTCAGAATGCAGAGGTAATAGAACCTAGGGGGCAGTTGTGGGGATGTATTTTCTGAGTACCAACACGTGGCCGAGGTGACACCGAAGTGTCAGCCGAGGTGCCAAATGTCGTGGTAGTTACGCCGAGGTTATCTCGGAGTTGCCGAGGTTATCTGCGAGAATACAGGAATCCAGGATAAACGGATACGGGACAGGAGTCCTAGAATGAAGAAAGACTACAAGATGGATACAAGTGATACTCTCAGGGGGTCTATCCTTATCTCTTGAAAGAGTCCAAGGTAAATCCGTAATTAGAGTCCATAGAAGTGAGACTTCTAGTGGGACTGGGAGAGAGTTAAGCTATAAAAGAAGGGCACCCCCGGCGGGTCTAAGGTACGCAATTTTAAGTTTTGAGCAGTAATTTAAGCACTTGTTTATCTTTGAGAGATACTGACTTGTTCGTCGGAGTGGCCCCGGGTGGAAGAACCACCGCCGGAGCTTTTTCCTTCTGTGCAGGATAACAGGGTGCCATCTGTTCTGCCTGTGTTCTACAGTTGAATTACTAAGGAGAGTAGTGTGATCGGAAAATCACTCACACAATTATAATAATAATATTTGTATTTTTTTTGGTTATATATAATTTTTCTTCTAATTTTAATACCAAAATATATATATATATATATATTTATCTTTGTACAATTTTTCATATATTTATAAGGTAATTATATATCAAGATTTGATTCTAGCTGACCCGATAACTAAACAAGTGACTCTTGGTGCTATCTCTTTTTAACTTTGATTAACGATCCAAGTTTTAGAACATTACCAAATTTGTTTTTTAATTTTTATTTTTTTGACAACTACATATTACCATATTTCAACTTGGGTTGCCTTTTTTAGCTCTGAAGACTTGGATTTTAGCCCAGATGGTCGCTCAGGTGGATGTAAATGTTGCCCTCTGTGTATACTCTGATTTTTGGGCTGTTTTGCTATTTTATTGTTGTTCTGTCCTGAGGTTGGATCCTCTCCACCTTGGCGTTGTGCTGTCACATAATTTGGTTTGTATTTTGGTGTCAATTTAATTAGATTGATTTTACTATTTATGGTGTCTTTTACACTCGTCCTCTCTTTGTTGATGTTTATCTTTTGGATCTTTTATTTCAATTTTTATAAATAAGATTTTTTTTTTGTTGCTCAAAAAAAAAAAAAAAAACCAGGTGCTGACATATCGGACTGGTTTGGCTTTAGGGTGGGACTTAGGACTCGCCTCGTTTGACAAGTTAACATTTTAGTTAAAAAGTTAAAAAATTACTAAAAAAAGTCAAAAAGTCTATAATTTATACAAAAAAGTCAAAGATTTCTTTTTCTTTTTACTTTTTGCGCATCTTTTCGTAAAAAACCAAAAAATACTCCAAACAAATCTGTGTGTTTGGTTTGAGTTTTCTGGATTAAATTTTTTGAAAACTGAGTTTTTTGGTTTTTGTGTTTTTTTTGTTTTGTAGTGAATATTTTTAAAATTTTAAACATTTTTTTTTACTTTTTTAGATGTACTTTACTTAGATGTATTTAGAAAGTACAAAAAAAAATGTGAAAAAATATTTTAAAAAATTAAGAAATACATAAAAATACAAAAAATGTACTGAATTCTTGTATTTTTTTATATTTTTGGTATTTAGTGAATTTTTAAAAGATTTTTTTTACAATTTTTTTTACTTTTTAAGTGTATTTATGTTAGATGTGTCTAAAAAGTAAAAAATTTGCATAAAATATTAAAAAAATTCAGTAAAAACAAAAAAATACGGAAAATAAAAAGGTAGAATTTTCTGAAAATTATTTTTAGAAAAACATAACCAAACATAATTTTTTTTACCTCATATTTTAGTCAAAAAATTATTAAAATAACTTATTTTCAAACGAGGCGTGAATTGATTGTTAAAGTTGTGGAAAATTTAGAACTAGAACTAGATCATTGAAGTGATATATGTAATTGAGTCATATGGTTATAATGTTTTACATTATTATATTCCAAAAAATCTCAATAATCAATCAACAGAAGATCAATTAATTGCAACAAATCTCAATAATCAATCAACTTGAAGATCAACTTGTTTGACTCCCCCTCTGAACAGTCAACACCTCAGTGCCTTTTACTTAACCTTCTAAAATAAGAACAAAAAATTGAAAAAATTAGTTCAGTTCAATGTGATTTTTCTGAACTTCAACATAATCTTGAAAAGATGGCTATTATTGATACGTTTGGACAAAACAAAATTTTGTTAGTGGCAGCTAAAGGAGTATGGAGCTTAGGTGCTTGCCTTCTTATATCCTGTACACAATGGCCATGTTTGATTCCATAAGTTTAATAGTGAGGTATTAATAATCTTATTAAATTAATGTGGTATTCATAATCCCACCCCTACCCCATTACTAATAATCCTACAAATTTGTTGGATTAATTATCTATTGGATTAATAATCTTAAAACAAAATGTCAAAACAAACATGGGATAATTGGGCCCACAGATTAATAATCCCAATCCTATGCTCTAATTCTTCCAATCAAACATGCCCAATATTTATAGGCATAAAAAAATAAAAAATAAAAAATAAAAAACTATTAATCAAAGAAATTCTCATGAATTTAAAAAATAGCCAAAAATATGAAATTTTACATAATTTTATTTATTGATCATCAAAATTGTTTTCATTATGAATGTAGGAGATATTACACAATTACCAAGCAAAAATAAAATAAAATTAGAATAAATAAAATGGTTTTGATTGTGAATGTTACGAGTTTTAACAGAAAATTGTATAGTTATAGAGAAAAAGTTAAAAAGAGTCCCAATTAGATTTTTCACTTTACACCTTAAATAAGCTTGCCGCCTCTTGAGTTACAAAGGCACTAACACATCTCACCACCATATTTAAGGTTACAATTTTAAGTTTCTTGTTTATTTGGATTTCCTATATCCTTCAATAATTATAATTTCTTGCTTTACGATAATTATTTTTATTTTCTAATATTTTATTTTACTTTTTAATCCTAGTTGAGATTTTTTTTTTTAATATATCGTTATAAATTCTACTCTTCACGTTAGCCTTGCTCAGTTCCTAATCATGATATAAAGAGTACATGGTGATCAATATGCCAATATTAATGACCAGACGTCCATTGTTACCAGCCTCGAAATTACGAACTAAATCTATTTTGTTTGGAGGAAGGAATAGATAATAATCTTGATCTATTTAGAAATTTTATAATGAAAAATTGAAAAAAGATCACGTGTCAAAAAATTTATGAAAATCACATGAATGATTTTTGTGAACAACAAACATGGTTAAGTCACCGTTTACGTCAATTATTATTTCAGATTGTGATTGAAATATATCTCATTTATGTATTTATTTATTTATTATGAAGAATCAAATATTGAGGACTTCATGGACGTTGATAACAAAGAAGAGATTGAATTCCATAAAACGATGGAAAATAATGATGCACTATTAGTCAAGGGGACCACTATCTATGGGGCGAGGTCTTCACACAATGAAAGGTTTCAAGCAAAAGAGACTCTTTTCATGGGCCCATCGTTATAACAATTAATATTTTTTAAGGAGTAGTTAGCCTTTGACTTGAAACTAGAATGAGAAACTAAGGCAATGGCCTAATATTGCTGCTCGGCTTTCAGTCCGGGAGTATCCGCTTGTCACGTCGTCTAATTTTTAAATAAAACTCAACTTAATTTTGTTAATTTGATAGGAATTCTTTTATATGTTTTATTATTAAAATAAAATAAAAATCTAAAGAATTTTAATGGGCATATTCTTTCTACCTATCCTCTTTACTGCTCCTTTTAGATTTCTAACGAGAAACTCCACATATTCAACAATATATATAGAGAGAGAAAGTAGCCAGAGAAATAGAAAAAACGTTGACGATTCAACACCGCACTTGCAAGTTGTAGAGGTGAGTTGTAAACCTTTAAGAACCTGTTTGTTTTGAAAGATTATACCATGAGATTGGACTATTAGTCTGGATGGATTAATAGTCTGTTGTTTAGTATTAATTTTTTGCTCTGGACTATTAATCCTATATTCGTTAGCTTATTGTATCCGGGAGAGGGGGTTGGGACAGAATTCATGGGACAATGTATCCCATGGGATTAGCCATTGAATTACATCTTTGACCCTTGTATTTAATATCTCTTTCTTTTATCTTTTGTCTATTTTGCTTTCACAACAACTTCATTTCACTACAAATCTACTAGAATTAGGCATGATGTCAAAAAAATTTCATATTTGGTGCATTCATAGTATTAATTATACTTAATAAAGTAGTCATAAAATTTAAAATTTTCAATTACAAATTAAAATAAATTTATGTAATATTTATTAATATTCTATTTATTTAATATTTTAAAAGTTCTAGTAAACAAATTAAATAAAATTTATAATTCAGATTTAATATTCTTATTATTTAGTAAATAATTCAAAAGGGCAAAATAGTCTTTTGAGTATTTATTCTTCTCCATAATATTCCAAACAAACATGAGATTCAATAAAATAGTCCAATCCAGACCTTTAATTCCATGACTAAACAAACACACGATACAGATTCAGTCTAATCAAATAGTCTAGGGACAATGTATCACAGGACTAATAGTCCAATGAATTATAATTCTCCTTTATCCAGTCCGTCCAAACAAACACACTATAAATTCCATCTTATCAAGCCATATTGTAAATTATTTAAATTTGGCTTGAAAACTTAATTAATTTAAAATTATGTTCAAATTTAAATTGTTTACATAATAAATCAATTTCGAACAAGTTTTTAATAAATTAAACATGAGTCAAAGTTCGAATAACTTAATTTAGTTAATACTCTTACAAAAAAAAATCGTAATAATCTTATGACTTGCCCTTCTTATGGGGCACAACATAAATCTCTTCTCAAAACTAATACAATTCAACCGCCGTAACATTCGCATAATTTTTATTAAATTGTATAATGACTAGTTGTTTTATGGAGACTGTAGTAGTAAAAAAAATTAAATAAAAAAATAAGGGTAAATTATCAATAGGTCTTACTTTTGAGACTTATTACCCATTAAGTCCTATTGATAAATTTATTAAGTGATAAAGATAAATTTATCAGTCTTTTATTTTTATGAATAAATTTATAGTGATAAATTTATCAGACATCAGTCTTTTTGTTTTTATAAATAAATTTATAGTGATAAATTTATCAATCTCTTATTTTTATAGTGTTAAATTTATTAATTAGGACTTGTAGGTAAATAAGTTTAGTTAATATGACTGATTGGTAAATACCCAAAAAATAATACCAATGACAGCACATAATGGTCATCATCCAAATTAAATAAATAAAATAATACCAATGACAACACATAATGTTCATCATTCAATTTTTGTTTTCTTAATGTGCACGTTTTGGAATTGGCAATCTACGCGAGCATAAATAAATGAACACTCGGACTAGATTAAGGTTAAATTTGGTATATAGTCAAAAAGTTAAAAAGTTAAAAAATTATTTTAAAAGTTAAAAAGTTAATATTATTCACTAAAAGTTAACAATTACGGCTGCACAATTTTTAAATCGAATTTTTCTCTACAAATTAATTTTTATAATTTTTTATTACACATTTTTCTATAAAAATTTAAAAAATTAACCCAAATATCAATATTTTTAATCTCTATTTTTTAATCTAAAAAGACAAAAAGTACAATTATTTATGACACTCCAAACAACCAAGTCAAGAGGGAATCTTTTGCGATGAAATATTTTGCAACATTGTGATTTACATTTGCAAAAGTATTCTATAGATCGAGGATAATGATAGACTCAGGTGGCATATGTTAATTACGAAAGTGACCGCCTATTTGTTCTATAAATAAATTTTTGGATAAATTATGTAAATGATTCTTGGGATTTATTCTTTTCTTTTTTTTTTATATTTATTTTGATCCCTGTTATTTGAATTTGATTAATTTTTTTTTCTTAATTTTACGAATTTTGTCATATTAGTCCAATAAATAACGGTAGTTAAGTTTAATGGACGGAAAATCAAATAGTGTTTCAATTTGGTCTTTATAGTTTATAGGATGTGTCAATTTGATTAATGTATTTTATAGGAAAGTCAAAATAATAAGGATCAAATTGACATATCTTGTAAACTATAAGGATCAAATTGAAATATTATTTGATTTTTCGTCCATCAAACTTAACTGCCGTTATTTATTAGATTGATATGATATAATCCGCAAAATTAAGGGACAAAATTGATCAAATTGAAACAATAAGGACCAAAATGAAAAAAAATAAACTACAGAAACTACCGTTGTAATTTGTCCTAAATTGTTTATTGGATATGACTAGATTTAAGTTTTCTATTATTTATTATTATTATTGTTATTATTATTATGATTATGTAAGAAAATCTTAAAAATTAAAAGAAGTTCAGTTAAGTTTTGAAAATTTAAGCGATTGAGGATAAGTGGTAATGTAACAAAATGGAAGTTATATGGGTAGTTAGATGAGGGTTAATAGATGTTTTTTTCTACATTTATTTGTATAAATTGCTGCTCTATTGTAAAGGGCATTAACAAATCAATACATGACTTGATTGTCATTTATTTTCTATCTTAGGAGTAGATCTAATCTAAACAAGAATAGTCCAAATTTAGATAGGAGTAGTTTTCATGTACTTACTTGTAATTTGATTGTTTATTCAATCATTTACATCATCATCTTTTTCTTCTCTCTTTCTTTTTTCTTGTTTGTATTGCTATTATTTTTACTCAAAAAGTCCTTGAAACTTTCAAGATATAGAATTTTAACTCAATTGTTTGATCATTGTATTGTTTGGTGAGATTTTGATTAAGGTTCTATCGATCTAAACCTAATAAAAATTCTACTAACAATTTTTGGCATGTCCGATGAAACATCGTCTTAACTTGGAAGAAAAAAAATGATACAAACAAAATATCAACATATTATGCCATCAAAGTGGCATATTTTATTGTCAAGTTTATTATCAAGTTGATGGAAAAATTCAATATTAGAGTAAAAAACTTAAAAAACCTTAAAAAACACAAATTTTATGATTGTTAGGAGACATTTTCAAGCAAAACTTTCTATCACACAAAAATTATGACTAAAAAAAAATTAAATTCTGAAAATGACATACCTAAAAAGTAATTTTTCCAGCTATTAATTAAAAAGAAGACCAATCTCTTTACTAAAGAAAAGATATTAAGGTCAAGTTTGAGAAGACTAAATAAGTATACATTTTAATTTTTATTGTATTATGTGTAAAAAAAGTAAAAAAAAGATATTAATTGATATGACCCAAAAAAGATAAAAAGATAAAATAAGTACACTTATTTTATTTAGCCAAACTTGGCCTAAACATTTTAATGTTAAAAATCCAATTGGTGCCGCCATCGTCTTAAGAATACATTTTTTAAAGAAGTTTGCCTTTGACTTTCAAACAAAGGATAATGCTGTGAACGGTGTGAGCCACAAAATTGGTTCCCCACCCCTAGGTTTTGTATAATTCTTCTATTACCCTTTAAATTTATGAATAATTTTAAGATAGTCCTCCTAAGTTTTTATTTATTCTTCATTTTATAAATAGTTTTTACAATATTTATGACATAATGCTCAACTATTTTACATATTACGTAATATCTTCAATTCTATTGATTTGATATATTCATTTGTTGTTTTCTGTTATCAAAATCAAACAAATATACTTTTTTTTATTTATATAAATTATATTAACTAATAAAATATTTTAAATGTCAATCTAATAAATTTTACACTAAAATCCTCAGTATATAGCTCAAAAATTGTATGACATAATTGAGATAAATATTAAGAAATCATTTATATAAATGTATTGATTTATTTTGCTAATTATTTTTTTTCATAACGTTTATATAAGAAATTATTATTTCCAAGAAGCTAACTTTATTTGGTTTTCTACCCTTGCCTTTGCCCCCTAAAATAAAATTTCATCAATCTCAAGTATAAGATAGATACACATAAGTACTATCTATCTTATATTTGGTGTGGGGACATAATTTTTGAGTTGTCTACATGGAAAAGATTGTTAGCCGAAGTACCATGTAGATGGACCAAGTCGCCGAGATATAATATGATCGTATCTAAATCCGAGATATTCATATAGATGACAAGAGACCTAAATAAGCTAAGATGCTTAGTTCGGATAGAGATGAGACTCTTTAATGGCATCATTCTTATCTAACTAAGAGTCCAAGATAAATGTTGTGCTTGAGTCATATGAAGTGAGACTTCTAAGGGACGAGGGTACTAATTATTATAAAAGTAAGGCACCTCCGTAGGTCTAAGGTATACTTTTACTGGTGCATTGATTAATTGAGTTGATATCTTTGAGAGATAAGTGACTGACTTGATCGTTAGAGTGTCTCTGGGTGGACGAGCCACCGTGGTATTCTCATCTTCTTGTGTATATGTGCTTGGTTTAATCTATTTTGCCGCGTGCTCTCCAGTTAAGTTTCCTGTTTTGTTGTGAGGTCAAAAACCAACATCTACAATTTGGCATTGTCTGTGGGAACTTAGTAAGGATAGATGGCCAACGCTAGACAAGAAGTGAGAATCGGGGACGATATACACATTGAGGAAGAGAAGTACGTAGATCCAAACATTGGAGGAGAAAATAATAAAGACGAAGTGCAAGAAGTAAACCTTGTAGCAAAAAATGTCACCAGGGGTCGTAATGGTCCATGGAGGGGCAATTGAGAAGAATATTACAACGAGAGCGATTTCTAGGTTTAGAAGGATCAATGTTTGAGAAGAGACGATGAGCTGAAGGACTTAGCGAACAAATTGACGGATCTGTAAATCGTGGTGAACTTCATAATGCAAAACAAGGTGATGCAACCTGATTTACCGTTGTCGGAAACACCAAAGCCAGTAGTAAATGCTGGCAGCCAGCAAGAAGGACAACCTACGGTGCAAACCGTTCCGCAATATGAGAAGAGACCTAGGAACTCGCACCCTAGGCGAACAGAATCATGGAAGGAAGAGTCTTAGAGAACCCCGATGACCAGAAGAACCCAAATCAGAAGATATCAACATATTAATGAGTAGGGCCTTTGCTTTGACGACGTAATAGACACGAAGAAGTGCAAAAGGACGCATTTCAACCCAGGAAGCAGTGCGCCAAAGAGATTGAAATCGACCGATAGCCGAGCTCTTGAACGGATGAAATAAGACTTGCGAGACTACCTCCAACAGAAAAGGTAGGGCACCAGGGTCACGTCCATTGCCTAACCAAGAGCACCTTTCTCGGTAGAGCTGGATATGTTTGAGGCACTGAAAAGATTTAGTATGACGAGGTTCCAGATCTACAATGGTAAGTCAAACTCGAACTTTTATGTTGGTTTATATTTGAATGCAATGTCTCTGTGGAGTAGAAACAAGCAATTGTTATGCAAGGTGTTTCCTTTGACATTTAGAGAAATAGTGTTAGATTGGTTTCTCAAGCTGCCAAAGGGATGTATCAAGAATTGAGAAGGCCTGGCCGAGAAGTTTGTGGTCAGGTTTGTTACAAACAAATTGCAGCCATTGAGGGTTGATTCCCTGTTGGCTTTGAAGATCGACAATGGCAAAAGCCTTAGGGCTTACGCCAAAAGGTACTACAAGGTTTACAATCGGATCCCGACTTATAACTAGGAACTTGCAGTTGTATCTTTCAAGAACGACTTGGAGAATGATTTCCACTTCGGCAATCCCTTATAAAACCCCTCTCGAAAAATATGGAGGACCTCATGGTAAGGATTGAGAAGTACGCAAGGGCGGAAGATGACAAGGAGGAAAAGAAGGGAATCACCGTAAAGTAAGAGAAGGGAAACGGCTCACCAAAGCGTAGTCAAGGAAATACCGGCACCAACAAACCGGAACCAAGATTGAAAACCATGTAGGCCATGAGTGTAGTTTTCAAGATCTCGATTTATAAGATCTTGGAAAAGATCAGGAATCAGGCGTCGCAAAAGACACCAGGGGAATACATGGGCAGGAACCCTGGGAAGAATTATGCCTACGTAGACACCCCATTTTTGACCGACCTTAAGACTCAGACGTCATCAATTGAGCGCTTGGTGATGTAGCATATTGTGCTCGTTCTGAGGTTGCAGAGTCCCTGCCATTTAGCCTTGCCTCCTGATTCGACTCTTGTGCTTTGTCTCTTTGCGAACCAGGCTCGGTTTTCTCTGCTTTTCTCTTCTGAAGGGAGGGAGAGGTCTCAGATCATCTCTCAATGGTCAGGGTTACATTTCATGGCCATAGGCCATTTTGCCCATTTCGGAGTCTTGCTCTTGCTGAGCCGTCTGGCCATGTGCCTCGGGTCGGGACCGCCTAACCACCTCCGTTTGCACCTGTCTATGGCATGTATCTTATTTACTCCCTTTTTAGGGACACTGTGGTCCGAGAGACCAACTTCGTGGTCGTGCACCACTCCCGGTGCCTAACAGCCCACTTTCGGGGCCTCGAACTGCGTGTTTCGGCTCCCGAACCTTCATTCTACATTTTTGGGCTCCGACCCAAACTTGAGATAGTCATATTTTGAGGTCCTTTTCATGTTTGATTAAGGACCTCTTACTGTTTGACATCTCCATCTGTCACTTGCCTTTTTACCTCTTTTTTGGGCCTTTTTGCACGGTATTTTAGGCATACTTGTGGGCTGCTTTGGACTTGGGCGTAAACTAAAAAGTGTCTTATTTTGAGCCTCTCTTCAACTTTGTTGAAGGACTCTCGGCCATTTGAAACCCGTAGCTACCACTTTCTCTTTTGGCCATTTTTGGCGGGAAACTTGATATGTTTTCCCTCCCTTTTTTCCCTCCATTTTCCCCCTCATTTTGTCTATATAACAGCAGCCCCAGTTGTGATTTTTAGGGTTAGAAAATCTGATTTGGGAGCTGCTCCATACAATCTCTCTCTCTCTATATTTAAAACACCAAAATCATCCAAGTTTCTACACCCCCCCTTCATCACCACCTAGCACCACCACCACCACTACACCATTTCCAGCAGCAAGGAGGGCCTTCCAGTAGCTAAAAGGCACCATTTTCAGTCTTAGAAGCAGCCAAGGTCTTGGTCTACAAGGGTAAGCACTCATTTCCCCTTTTGAGCTCCATTCTTGTACCATTTTTCTATCCTCTTTGCTTGTGGTTTTGAGCTCCGACCCCTACTGAAAAGGGGACTCTTTTGAGCCATTCTTCATGTTTGTTTAAGGGCCCAACCCTGTTTGAGCCCTCCCTAGTGCACTTGCTTCAATACTCCTTGATATGCCACATTTTTGCATGGAATTTCTGACCTGCGTGTGATCTGTTTTTGAGCATAATGTAAACTGTAGAAGTTTTTTGAGCCCTTCTTCAACATTGAAGAAGGGCTCAACCCTGTTTGGCCTCTATCATGCACTTGTTTCATAATCTCTCATATTTACCGTAAAATTGCATGATTTGTTTAGCCTCTGTGTGATCTGTTTCGGAGCATGTCATGAATTGTGAATGGGCTTATTTTGGGTCCCTCTACAACATTGTAGAAGGGATCAACTTTGTTGGGGGTCTCCATGTTATACTTGTCATTATATCCCTCATTGACCCCCATTCTTACATGCTTTGTTAAGCCTATCTAGCTTCTGTTTTCGGCCATGATTAGGTCTGGAAAGAGTCATATTTTGACCTTCTTGTCATATTTCGTTAAGGGTCCAAGGCTGTTTGATGAATGTTTGGCATATCTCATGTTATAACCCTTTGTTGGCTCCAATCTTGCATCACATTTTTGCCATATTTATATGCTGATTTGAGGGTTGTCATAAACTGTAAATGTGCATTTTTTTAGTCCCTCTTCAGTATTTTAGAAGGGAATTTTTCAGTTTGGGATTTTCATATACCACTTGTTTCAATACCCCTCTCTTGACCCCCATTTTTGCATGCCATTGTTGCCCTATCTATGCTTACTATTTGGCCATGTTTTGTACTGTAAAAATGCTATTTTTGGGGCTTCCTTGCTACTGTTTTTCATGTCATGTACCAATTTTGCATGTTTAGTATAGCCGTAGGCCATTTCGGGCACTTAATATCGCATTTCGGGACCATTCCGTGCATTTGGTGTCATTTCACATCATTTCGGGGCTGTTTTCCCCCTCATTTAGCTGCTGAAATTTCATTTGCATGTTTGCATATCATTTCCTGTGTCATTTCATGCCTTAGGGTCATTGTTCGGTTTATGCCCGTGCACGCACTTCGAGGCACTTCATTTTTTTTATCCGATGGCCTCTTATGTGAGTGTGGCTGAGACCCGCTTATGTTAGTGTAAGTCCATGTTGCATTGTATATGCCATTTTAGTCTCATTGCATTATGATGCCATGTCTTCGATTCGGCGTGCATACGCACGCATTCCGAGCGCCCCATTTTCATCTTGTGGCCAACGATTTTGGCATGCTTGGAAGCTATCCATGATTAGTTTAAGTCCATCATTGCATTGCACGCTCATATGTCATGTTTCATGCCTTGCCATGCTTTGATAGAGTGGCATTCGTGCCTTAAGATCGGTCCTCGGTTTGCATACGCGGCACGCTGCTTTCGGAATCTCATTTTCCTCTAATGGCCTCCTTGTATTGGTGTAAGCCCATCTTGCATTGTGTATGCCATGTTCAATGCGTTGTGCATGTTATGTTGTTAGCATCGTATGCCACGTAGTTGCATCGCATGTTTGCATACTTAGCCGCCATGCCTAGGTTGCATTTCATTGAACATGCATCCCTTGCCTCTTGACTAATCATGATAGGGGTTGGGGCCCTTTGATTTGTTTTGTGCATTGCATTCCATTTGATATCAAAGTTGCTAACTTGGCTTTTGGGCCATCATGCATTGAAATGTGTGATTGATGGCCCGGGGGTCGAGGGCCATACTCCCTTGAGTCCATTACATGATAGGGAGTGTGTCCATGCATACATTTGCCTAGAAATTCTATACCTTGCACTGCTGGTCTGCTGTTGCTGTCAAAACTGTCTTCTGCAGGAATTTTGTGCCGACCGGCAGTATAGAGTGCCGACCAGCAATGTATTTAGTGCCGATAGCTTCATTTCAATGGTGGACTTTATACACGGGGTGGACATTCCATCCAAATGATGATTCTTAGGATGCAGGGAGCCTATTCTGGGACTTTTACAGTCTTCCAGAGAAGCAGAACAGTAAAAGCAGAGCCAACAGTGCTATGGCAGCGAGTTTCCAAGCGACGCCACTCCGAGCATGCGGGCATCCTCTTCCCGAGGCCTTTATCGCTTTCAAGAGTTTAATTAATTTGTTAATTAATTAAGGGTCTGTAATAATTAATTAGCTAGGATAGTTGATTTATTATTTGGGACTGTATATTATTCTTTTGGTCCCTCCGTGTGAGGCATATTTGTAATAAGGGTGTGTGAGTGTGTGTATGTCTTCCAACCCCCATTTCTTTCTCCCTTTTATTTACCTGCTTGTGATGGTAGATTAGGGCATATTTAATTTAGTATACCTTATGCAATGCATGCGTGCATCCATGCATTTGTTGACATGCATCGGGCTCGGCACATCATACAAACTGCATCGTACTTTCAATTCCAAATTGAATACGTGTTATTTGTAGCATTCCATATGCCATGTTTAGGATAGCCGAGCCTGCCTAGATTACATCTTTGCATGTGTTGCATTAGACATTTCAGTATGCTTAGGTCCATGCATGGATTTCTAATAAGCTTCGCTTTTGGCTTGAGTACTAGGTGAGCTTTTATGCTTTAGCATATCGCATGTGTGAATGTTGCCATAATAGCATGCTTACCATGAGGCTAAGTGCTTATGTGATATAACTGCATGAATGCCTGTGGATGGAGGTTGAATTACCTAAATTGGGACAGCACATTAAAATTGTGAGTTTTAAAGCCCACTAGATAGTGGCAAACCGCTTTTCTAAAAGCCCGCTTGAGAGTGGCAAAACTGATTTTAGCCTACTTAGTAGTAGCAAATCATTTTCAAAACAAACATGTGGTGTTTTGTTCCAACTTAGGCGATTTGGTCTATACTTGTTTGTCAGGCATAATATAGTAATTCTAGGCTAATAATAAATAAGAACATGTAATGTTTTCAAAATCGGATATCACGGTTAGTAGAGGCGGTCTTGACCGGCGAAAGGGGTGCTCATAGTTGACCTTCCCCGATCGTACCCAAGCTCCCGAGCCAAGACACTTTGGTAATGACGGACACGTGGCCTTTGGCACCGAGTCAGGGTTTCCTAAATTTCCCATTTTAAAAATATTTAGGTGGCGACTCTGTAATCTGGCAAAGTAGTCCATGTTTGGCACTACTTTTCAAAAAATCTGTTTTTCTTCAAAACGATTTGCCAGATTTGGACTCTTTGGTTCAAGATTAAGAACCGTGACATTTTGAGTCCTTTGAACGTAGTAGACCCAATATCGAACCGTAACGGGGACTCGACTCCTTCGCCGGATGCTCGAGGGACGCTTCTGGCGACTACTGGGATTTAGAGAGCTTGACTCGAACTCGTGATATCCTGTTTTGACTACACTTATGTGTTTCTTTGCATTGCATGTGCATTGGTGCGCCTAGGACACCGTGTTGGCCATCTGCTATTCCTGAGCGGTTTGCCGGAGGCTTGTCTTGTCAAGGCATGACCATAAGGCTGACCGGTTGCGGGCTCTGCCAGTATGGGAACACAAACCCCGGTTTTACCGGGGCACCCCTTTTGACCATTCGACCTAGTGCATATCGAGATCCATAGTGACCATTCCAAATTAGGACAGGTTGCTTACCCGATGTTAGGTTGTTTGAAGCCGCTGTGTGCGTAGTGAAACCCTAGCTCCTGACAAAATAGGACAGGGAAACCCTACCCCAACATAGGGGTGTATTGGCTCTCTTTTACCTGTTATGTGCTTTTAGAGTGTATCTCTACAGGGAATGCATATGCTAGTTTGTGAGTCTGGGTATCCGGCCTACGGGCACCAGTATCAGTATTTTGAGAATCAGTTATATCCGCGAGTATCAGATTCAGATTTGGGGCAGTGATTTCAGGGAACAGTGATCAGTAATAGAATACAGTCGTTCAGCTTTGCTCATACCCATTCCAGTGAAGTTGAGCTGAGATGCTGTCTGTTTTCTCTTTTGCTAGGGTAGTCTTGGAATCATAGCTTCAGAAGGCTCCACTATCTCCCGGGTACATTGGATTTGTGCTGATAGACTTTGTCAAGTCAGAGACTCAGTTCAAGGGTAATCAAGGCCAGAGAAGGCTAGTCAGGCACAGACCACCAGTACAACAGCTACCAGATCAGTGATCTTTGAGTAGTCGGGTTGAGATTTCCGAGCCTACTGCAGACACATATATACCGGTTGCTCAGTCGAATTAGGACAATATGTCGAGTTTGGAAGAGATGGTGCGCCAACTCCAGGATAGTATGAAAGCCATGCAGCAAGATGCTGTCCGTCAATCTGAATTCACCAAGCAACAGGCTGTGGTCATAGCCCAACAGGCAGAGACAATTGCTAGGTTAGAGCAGCAAGCCGGGGCATCTGTTTCGCATCAAGCTCCTCCCCCACCAAGAGCTCCAACACCTGGAGAGACACCAAATGTCCAGGCAGATACGGACATTCCAGTCGGGCCAGCTCCACCCCCGATTCTACCGCAACTACCCAAGGCGCCCACGTCTATCAATGCACCGGACTCTCCCTTTGAGTTCGAAGTGGACCCCACAGCGTTGAAGCTGAGTAAGTTGGAGAAAATGTTTAAGAAATCCCAGGGAGTCAGGTCTATTCCCGACATCGAGGATGGATATACGGACGCAGCCGTGACGCTGCCAGATCGGTTCAAGATGCCTCAAATTGACCGATTTGATGGGTCCGGGGACCCCATGGTGCACCTGAGATTGTTTTCAGATATCTTAAGGTCGATGGGCCTCACCAGACTACAGAAGCTGTCTTTGTTCGGCCGGACCCTGTCGCGTGTGGCGGCCATCTGGTATGCCAAGTTGGAAGACGATGTTAAGAGGAATTGGGATGAGATGGCCGAGGCCTTCGTTTTATAATACTCGTATAACACACAAATCGAGATTATAACCCGTGATCTCGAGACGACGAGACAAGAGGTTAAGGAAAGCTTCTCTGAATTTGTGACCCGATGGAAAGCAAAGGCCTCAATGATGACCATTAGGCCAACGGATAAGGATCAAATACAGATGGTTGTGCGCAACCTCCAACCCAAGCTTATGCAAAAGATGATTGTGCTCCCCTTTCCCATCTTTTTAGATCTACATGAGATGGGAGTACAGATCGAGGATGCGATGAAGTGGTCCGATTGACCAAGACCGAGAGCGACAAGAGGGCATTCAACCGCAGTCGAATGCGACCACCGTGGTGATGCACTGCTAGGACTTGAGACGTGGGCATGGTCACCACCACCACACCAAGAGCGACCACCCCTTTGTTGGTGCGCCCACTTCAAACCCCGAACTTCGGACTATCTACCCCGAGGCAAGAGGGTCTTCACCCCACTCTTATGCCTTTGTCTAAGGCTTTAGGGTCCTACTCAGAAAGGACATCAAACCGTTAGAACAACGACCCTACCCGATCCTCTCCTCGCAAAGCATGACCCGGCTAAATCAGTGCTTTCCATCAACAAACCGGTCATGACATCGATAAGGTCTGCCGTCTCCGCCATGAGATACAAAATTTGATTGACAATGGGGTCATCCTCGCACCAAGCTCTGCAAAGTCTATCGGCGCTTGATCAGTGAACCTGTGAGGGGATAATGTGATGTGATCAGGGGATGGACCACCTGCGAGCGGCGCTCAGTTTACTCCAGATGAGGCGTATGGCACGCACCGTTTTGAGCATTTGTGAATGCTGGTTTTTGTACATCCTGACTTGGGTATTGGGTCAGTCTTGTTGTGTTATTTTGAGTCTGTCTCTTTGTTTTGAGTCAGTCTTTTTGTTTTGGGTCTGTCTTGTGGTGGTTTCGAGTCAGTCCTGTTGTATTGGAGTTGGGTGATTCCGGGGATATTACCTCGGATCTCACTATTTTGTTTTGTGTTTGTCTTTTCACTTTCTTTTGAGTCTGTTTACGAGGAGCCAGCCAGTGCCAACAGATTTGAATGGAACAGTAGTGATTTTCACACTCTTGTGTTTGCTTCTGCCGTGTGCCAGTTGTGCCAGAATTTCTAAATGAAATGGCAGTGTTTGACTAGAAGCTATGCCTTTTCTGTGCCTTGAATTCATTGCATCGACCTAAGTTTTCCAAAACTTTTTTCGAAATATTGTGATAAAAACAAAGAGGGAGGAATTTCTCGGGATTTGCAAAACTTTGATCAATTGAAAGAAAGAGAGGCGTGCTAAGCCCTTAATGAATGAAATCATGCTTGTTAGTGTGAGTACTGAGAAGGACCCTAGCTTTGATCCAGATTGGTCCTACATCGCTTTCGCCATGAGCGATTTGTCGCTTTCTTAAAAACTTTCAAAAATGTTTTGCGCGGTCCTGCGAAGACATGTGTGGAATCGCTCTTGAGATTGTGCATCCTAGGATCGCTCTCAGCCTCGAGACTCGACCCCTCATTTTCGAATCTTGAACTCAAACTCAGAATGTTCAACGGTTAACTACAACGTGAGGCCTGTGAGACCAGATTCAAAGCAGCCCTCGAACAAGAGGCAAGAAAGTCAAATCAAGAAAATCAGATGTCGTCAAGAGAGGCTTGGGAAGCTAGATCAGAAGCCCCCCCTAAAACTAGGGGCAAAAAATATCAGATGTGCTCGAAGAGCCGAAGATGGATCCTTCAAGAATCGATACAATGACCACTCTCCTGGATACAGAGGGCTTCAATCTCAAAACCATTTGGCATGGACTTGTTACACTTTTACCCTTTGAGAGGCTCGCTAGGCCGAAAACCCGGAAGGGCGACCCAGGCAAAAGTTAGAGCAAAGAAAAATACAAAAAAGAAAAAGAAAAAAAAAAAAAGAAAAAATGCAAAAAAATATACAAAAAAAGAAATGTAATAAAAAGAAGAAAAATAAATGCAAATGCGAAAAAAAAAAAATTTGAAAAAATTGAAAAGAAAGAAGAACAAAGCTCGCAAGGTCGAAAACCTGCAACGGGCGCCTTCGCAAAAGTTAGAGCCTAATAAGGAGAGGTTAATACCCGAGTGTACCTTAACCCCGAACTACGTAAGGCTTGATTCCCATGTTTGGGATACGTAGGCAACTTCATCATGAAGTCCAGCCGTAAAACAATTCAAATTCGATTGTGTCCATGCGATGGTTCTGGTCATCTTTGTCTTCTTCAGATCCGAGAGTCTGTTGTGTTCATCGCCCGAGGATCGACTACAATGTGTCATGCGGCATCATCAAAACAAGGGGCAACTTTCCGTTGCCATTCAAAACGCCGATGTCATTTCAAACAAGGCAACTTTCTGCCATGCGGTCCTTCGGACAAGGGCAATTTTCCTTCAAATCCGAGGTTGGGCATCTCGAGAATGAGTTCTACGCTGCTGAACAAATGGCCGCTTTGCAAAAATAGTTTTGAGAATTTTACGAGGTTGACTAATTCTCTAAAATTATCCCATTTTTCAAATCGACCATTTCTTGGACCCAAAAAGGAAAATTTTCAGTGCTCATAGCCTGACTTGCATGATTTCAAATCAAAAATCGAACAAGCATGTTAATCTAACTCTCATGTTGGTCAAAATTGTTTTAGTAGAAAGCAAAATAAAAAAAAAATGGTCAAAATGATGAACTAGGGGCACAGTTGAGTCAGGCTTCCTGTCTTTTCCCCATTGTCAACATACTTGCCGAGAAGGGCACTCTACCTACCAGAGAGCACAACTGATGGTAACAGCAAATGCTGAAAGCTCTCAACATCCTCCAAGCAACGAGGTATCAAGCCAAGTGCGAAGCACGAATTGGAATGGATCAAGATGTTCCACTTCCTCATCTGGACAGATCTAACCGCGTCCAAACTCCCCAAAGAAAGCATCATCAACCGATGTCACCGATTTGCTACACACCCCAGTTGTAGCACAACCCCTCTCAGTGGAGAAACTCATCATAGAACAAGAAAAAGAGTCTAGCGAAATGCTAGGGGCACGAGCCCACAACTTTCTGTTTATCCATCAACCACCCAGGGGAGGGATTGAAAAATGAGAGATTGAAGAATAGAGAGGTGTGCGATGAGAGAAAAAGTGAGAACATGGCTTTTTTTTTCAGAAAACAAGAGATTGAATGCCGAGTGATGTGAGAATCACAAATGAGAAAGGGTGGAAAATAATACCCGGTGAAACAGGCTCCCTGTGCGCATTTGAGTCTTTCGTTGTGTTTTGTTTGTCTCGATTCTTGTTTTGAGTCGTTTCAAGTGTCAATAGATGTGTTTAGGTTGTTTACCTTTATTTTCCGTTGTTGGGTCGTCTTTGCTGTGTCCAGTTGTAGGCTCAATACCCGGTCGAGAACTCATTTCCTCAATTTCAAAAAATGATTTGTTGTGTGCTCAGAGTGCTGTGCCATTCTCCACATTTGTGCAAAAAAAAAAAAAGGGAATTTGTTCTTTCGAAAACTGCAGGGTTCACCCCCGATAAGTGTGAACAATAAAAGCAGGATCTATCTGAAGCTATACAGGTTCCAGACTGCAAAGCAAAAGAAAAGAGGGAAAATCGAAGCATCTGAGTGTGTTTCACCTTCAGGCAACTCTGAGATTGTAGTCCGGATGTACCTCTTTAGACCTTGTCGGTGTTCCGAAAAATGAGCTTGCCTCCATTCCAAGTGTAAGCCTGCTTCAAGTCAGAATGGCAATTAAAGCAGCATCAAATGTTATCTCTTGCCAACATAAACAGGGTGTCCCTTTTCAGCAGAGTGTTACAAACCCTCCGAGAGATAAATCAAGGTTGTGTTTGAAGTGGTCTCATTAAGGCTTGTATTCCTTATTCGCATTTTGTTTCAAATATGCGTTGTCATGCACGTTCCACTTGCATTGTTATGCACCGCTACACTGCATCGTTATGCACATTATAGTTCCTTTTTATACACATTGCGTGCATACGTGCATCGCTTACTTACACATGTGTTCAAGTTCCTTTTATACACATTGCGTGCATACGTGCATCGCTTTACTTACATGTGTTCAAGTTCCTTTTCATACACATTGCATGCATACGTGCATCGCTTTACTTACATGTGTTCAAGTTCCTTTTCATACACATTGCGTGCATACGTGCATCGCTTTACTTACATGTGTTCAAGTTCCTTTTCATACACATTGCGTGCATACGTGCATCGCTTTACTTACATGTGTTCAATTTCCAGTCTCATTACACATTGCCTGCGCGACTGCATGCTTTACTTACATATGTATTTTCAGATTTCATTACACATTGCTTGCATGCGTGCATCGTTTTACTCACATGTTCAATTTTCCTATCACACACATTGTACACGTTGTCGCGTGTTCTTTACTTACATGTGTTTGTACTTTCATAGCATTGTTATGATTACTCTAAATTGCATTGTTATGCACCCCCTTCACTTGCATTGTGATGCACATTTCAATCGCATTGTTATGCACACTCTCTTTTTCGAAACACCGGGACACGTCCCTAGGTTTCTTCACATTCCCCCTGAACCCTGGGATACGTCCCTATGTCTCTCCTTCCTTTCTAAACACCGGGATGCGTCCCTACGTTTCTCCTTTCATTTTCAAAACACCGGGATACGTCCCTATGTTTCTCTTGCCTTTCCGAAACACCGGGATACGTCCCTATGTTTCTCATTCCTTGCAGAACACTGGGATACGTCCCTATGTTTCTCCTCTCTTTGCAGAACACCGGGATACGTCCCTATGTTTCTCCTCTCTTTGCATAAGTTCGGCTTCTTGCATTGTCAGTTGCATTTTGCCCCTGCCTTCGGGCGCATATCTTTATCTGTAGCTTGTATCCTTTGTCTAAGTCTTCGGTCTTGTCAAAAATGGGACGTCTCTGGGCTTTGACATTCACTCCCGTCATTCTTATGACTTTCGAGTTCTGTCAAAGAGGGGCAACTGTAGACACCCCATTTTTGACCGACCTTAAGACTCAGACATCATCAATTGAGCGCTTGGTGATGTTGCATATTGTGCTCGTTCTGAGGTTGCAGAGTCCCAGCTACGAGCCTTGCCTCCGGACTTCCGGACTCTTTTGTGCTTTGTCTCGGTTTGCGAACCAGGCTCGGTTTTCTCTGTTTTCTCTTCCTGAAGGGAGGGAGAGGTCTCGTAGATCATCTCTCAATGGCCGTAGGCTACATTTCATGGCCATAGGCCATTTTGCCCATTTCGAGCTCCTGCCGGAGCCGTCAGGCCATGTGCCTCGGTTCGGGACCGCCTAACCACCTCCGTTTGCCCCGGTTTTTGGCATGTATCTTATTTACTCCCTTTTTAGGGACACTGTGGTCCGAGAGACCAACTTCGTGGTCGTGCACCACTCCCGGTGCCTAACAGCCCACTTTCCGGGCCTCGAATCTGGTGTTCGCCCCGAACCTTCATTCTACATTTTTGGGCTCCGACCCAAACTTGAGATAGTCATATTTTGAGGTCCTTTTCATGTTTGATTAAGGACCTCTTACTGTTTGACATCTCCATCTGTCACTTGCCTTTTTACCTCTTTTTTGGGCCTTTTTGCACGGTATTTTAGGCATACTTGTGGGCTGCTTTGGACTTGGGCGTAAACTAAAAAGTGTCTTATTTTGAGCCTCTCTTCAACTTTGTTGAAGGACTCGCCATTTGAAACCCGTAGCTACCACTTTCTTTTTGGCCATTTTTGGCGGAAACTTGATATGTTTTCCTCCCTTTTTCCCTCCATTTTCCCCCTCATTTTGTCTATATAACAGCAGCCCCAGTTGTGATTTTTAGGGTTAGAAAATCTGATTTGGGAGCTGCTCCATACAATCTCTCTCTCTATATTTAAAACACCAAAATCATCCAAGTTTCTACACCCCCCCTTCATCACCACCTAGCACCACCACCACTACACCATTTCCAGCAGCAAGGAGGGCCTTCCAGTAGCTAAAAGGCACCATTTTCAGTCTTAGAAGCAGCCAAGGTCTTGGTCTACAAGGGTAAGCACTCATTTCCCCTTTTGAGCTCCATTCTTGTACCATTTTTCTATCCTCTTTGCTTGTGGTTTTGAGCTCCGACCCCTACTGAAAAGGGGACTCTTTTGAGCCATTCTTCATGTTTGTTTAAGGGCCCAACCCTGTTTGAGCCCTCCCTAGTGCACTTGCTTCAATACTCCTTGATATGCCACATTTTTGCATGGAATTTCTGACCTGCGTGTGATCTGTTTTTGAGCATAATGTAAACTGTAAGTAGGCTCATTTTGAGCCCTTCTTCAACATTGAAGAAGGGCTCAACCCTGTTTGGCCTCTCTATCATGCACTTGTTTCATAATCTCTCATATTTACCGTAAAATTGCATGATTTGTTTAGCCTCTGTGTGATCTGTTTCGGAGCATGTCATGAATTGTGAATGGGCTTATTTTGGGTCCCTCTACAACATTGTAGAAGGGATCAACTTTGTTGGGGGTCTCCATGTTATACTTGTCATTATATCCCTCATTGACCCCCATTCTTACATGCTTTGTTAAGCCTATCTAGCTTCTGTTTTCGGCCATGATCAGGTCTGGAAAGAGTCATATTTTGACCTTCTTGTCATATTTCGTTAAGGGTCCAAGGCTGTTTGATGAATGTTTGGCATATCTCATGTTATAACCCTTTGTTGGCTCCAATCTTGCATCACATTTTTGCCATATTTATATGCTGATTTGAGGGTTGTCATAAACTGTAAATGTGCATTTTTTTAGTCCCTCTTCAGTATTGTAGAAGGGAATTTTTCAGTTTGGGATTTGCATATACCACTTGTTTCAATACCCCTCTCTTGACCCCCATTTTTGCATGCCATTGTTGCCCTATCTATGCTTACTATTTGGCCATGTTTTGTACTGTAAAAATGCTATTTTTGGGGCTGCCTTGCTACTGTTTTTCATGTCATGTACCAATTTTGCATGTTTAGTATAGCCGTAGGCCATTTCGGGCACTTAATATCGCATTTCGGGACCATTCCGTGCATTTGGTGTCATTTCACATCATTTCGGGGCTGTTTTCCCCCTCATTTAGCTGCTGAAATTTCATTTGCATGTTTGCATATCATTTCCTGTGTCATTTCATGCCTTAGGGCCATTGCCTCGGTTTGCGTGCCCGTGTGCACGCACTTCGAGGCACTTCATTTTTTTATCCGATGGCCTCTTATGTGAGTGTGGCTGAGACCCGCTTATGTTAGTGTAAGTCCATGTTGCATTGTATATGCCATTTTAGTCTCATTGCATTGCGTATGCCATGTCTTCGGTTCGCGTGCATACGTGCACGCATTCCGAGCGTCCCATTTTCATCTTGTGGCCACTGATTTTGGCATGCTTGCGAGCTATCCATGATTAGTTTAAGTCCATCATTGCATTGCACGTTCATATGTCATGTTTCATGCCTTGCCATGCTTTGATAGAGTGGCATTCGTGCCTTAGGATCGGTCCTCGGTTTGCGTGCATACGCACGCACGCTTCGAATCTCATTTTCCTCTAATGGCCTCCTTGTTTTGGTGTAAGCCCATCTTCCATGGTGTATGCCATGTTCATTGCGTGGTGCATGTTATGTTGTTAGCATCGTGTATGCCACGAGTTGCATCGCATGTTTGCATACTTAGCCGCCATGCCTAGGTTGCATTTCATTGAACATGCATCCCTTGCCTCTTGACTAATCATGATAGGGGTTGGGGCCCTTTGATTTGTTTTGTGCATTGCATTCCATTTGATATCAAAGTTGCTAACTTGGCTTTTGGGCCATCATGCATTGAAATGTGTGATTGATGGCCCGGGGGTCGAGGGCCATACTCCCTTGAGTCCATTACATGATAGGGAGTGTGTCCATGCATACATTTGCCTAGAAATTCTATACCTTGCACTGCTGGTCTGCTGTTGCTGTCAAAACTGTCTTCTGCAGGAATTTTGTGCCGACCGGCAGTATAGAGTGCCGATCGGCAATGTATTTAGTGCCGATAGCTTCATTTCCAGCCAGTGGACTTTATACACGGCCGGTGGACATTCTATCCAAATTGATGATGATTCTTAGGATGGGAGCCTATTCGGGACTTTTACAGCCTTTCCAGAGAAGCGAAGTAAAAGCAGAGCCAAGGTTATGGCGTGAAGTTTCAGCGGCCAATCCGAGCATGCGTGCATCCCTCTTCCCGAGGCCTTTATCGCTTTCGAGTTTAATTAATTTGTTAATTAATTAAGGGTCTGTAATAATTAATTAGCTAGGATAGTTGATTTATTATTTGGGACTGTATATTATTCTTTTGGTCCCTCCGTGTGAGGCATATTTGTAATAAGGGTGTGTGAGTGTGTGTATGTCTTCCAACCCCCATTTCTTTCTCCCTTTTATTTACCTGCTTGTGATGGTAGATTAGGGCATATTTAATTTAGTATACCTTATGCAATGCATGCGTGCATCCATGCATTTGTTGACATGCATCGGGCTCGGCACATCATACAAACTGCATCGTACTTTCAATTCCAAATTGAATACGTGTTATTTGTAGCATTCCATATGCCATGTTTAGGATAGCCGAGCCTGCCTAGATTACATCTTTGCATGTGTTGCATTAGACATTTCAGTATGCTTAGGTCCATGCATGGATTTCTAATAAGCTTCTGTTTTGGCTTGGAGTACTAGGTGAGCTTTTATGCTTTAGCATATCGCATGTGTGTGAATGTTGCCATAATAGCATGCTTACCATGAGGCTAAGTGCTTATGTGATATAACTGCATGAATGCCTGTGGATGGAGGTTGAATTACCTAAATTGGGACAACACATTAAAACTGTGAGTTTTAAAGCCCACTAGATAGTGGCAAAACCGTCTTTTCTAAAAGCCCGCTTGAGAGTGGCAAAACTCAGATTTTAGCCTACTTAAGTAGTAGCAAATCATTTTCAAAACAAACATGTGGTGTTTTGTTCCAACTTAAGCGATTTGGTCTATACTTGTTTCTTGTCTATGCATAATATAGTAATTCTAGGCTAATAATCGAATAAGAACATGTAATGTTTTCAAAATCGGATATCACGGTTAGTAGAGGCCGGTCTTCGGACCGGGCGAAAGGGGGTGCTCATAGCTGACCTTCCCCGATCGTACCCAAGCTCCCGAGCCAAGACACTTTGGTAATGACGGACACGTGGCCTTTGGCACCGAGTCAGGGTTTCCTAAATTTCCCATTTTAAAATATTTAGGTGGCGACTCTGTAATCTGGCAAAGTAGTCCATGTTTGGCACTACTTTTCAAAAAATCTGTTTTTCTTCAAAACGATTTGCCAGATTTGGACTCTTTGGTTCAAGATTAAGAACCGTGACATTTTGAGTCCTTTGAACTGTAGTAGACCCAATATCGAACCGTAACGGGGGACTCGACTTTTCGCCTCGATGCTCGGGGACGTCTGATTTCGCCATCACTGGGGATTTAGAGAGCTTGCCTTGAACTCGTGATATCTTGTTTTGACTACACTTATGTGTTTCTTTGCATTGCATGTGCATTGGTGTGCCTAGGACACCGTGTTGGCCATCTGCTATTCCTGAGCGGTTTGCTGGAGGCTTGTCTTGTCAAGGCATGACCATAAGGCTGACCGGTTGCGGGCTCTGCCAGTATGGAAACACAAACCCCGGTTTTACCGGGGCACCCCTTTTGACCATTCGACCTAGTGCATATCGAGATCCATAGTGACCATTCCAAATTAGGACAGGTTGCTTACCCGATGTTAGGTTGTTTGAAGCCGCTGTGTGCGTAGTGAAACCCTAGCTCCTGACAAAATAGGACAGGGAAACCCTACCCCAACATAGGGGTGTATTGGCTCTCTTTTACCTGTTATGTGCTTTTAGAGTGTATCTCTACAGGGAATGCATATGCTAGTTTGTGAGTCTGGGTATCCGGCCTACGGGCACCAGTATCAGTATTTTGAGAATCAGTTATATCCGCGAGTATCAGATTCAGATTTGGGGCAGTGATTTCAGGAACGATGGATCGATAATAGAATCTGCTCGTTACTTTGCTCATACCCATTCCAGTGAAGTTGAGCTGAGATGCTGTCTGTTTTCTCTTTTGCTAGGGTAGTCTTGGAATCATAGCTTCAGAAGGCTCCACTATCTCCCGGGTACATTGGATTTGTGCTGATAGACTTTGTCGTCGAGACTTCGTCAAGGGTAATCAAGGCGAGAAGGCTAGTCGTGCACGTAGACCACCAAGACAACAGCCTACGGATCAGTGATCTTTGAGTAGTCGGGTTGAGATTTCCGAGCCTACTGCAGACACATATATACCGGTTGCTCAGTCGAATTAGGACAATATGTCGAGTTTGGAAGAGATGGTGCGCCAACTCCAGGATAGTATGAAAGCCATGCAGCAAGATGCTGTTCGTCAATCTGAATTCACCAAGCAACAGGCTGTGGTCATAGCCCAACAGGCAGAGACAATTGCTAGGTTAGAGCAGCAAGCCGGGGCATCTGTTTCGCATCAAGCTCCTCCCCCACCAAGAGCTCCAACACCTGGAGAGACACCAAATGTCCAGGCAGATACGGACATTCCAGTCGGGCCAGCTCCGCCCCCGATTCTACCGCAACTACCCAAGGCGCCCACGTCTATCAATGCACCGGACTCTCCCTTTGAGTTCGAAGTGGACCCCACAGCGTTGAAGCTGAGTAAGTTGGAGAAAATGTTTAAGAAATCCCAGGGAGTCAGGTCTATTCCCGACATCGAGGATGGATATACGGACGCAGCCGTGACGCTGCCAGATCGGTTCAAGATGCCTCAAATTGACCGATTTGATGGGTCCGGGGACCCCATGGTGCACCTGAGATTGTTTTCAGATATCTTAAGGCCGATGGGCCTCACCAGACTACAGAAGCTGTCTTTGTTCGGCCGGACCCTGTCGCGTGTGGCGGCCATCTGGTATGCCAAGTTGGAAGACGATGTTAAGAGGAATTGGGATGAGATGGCCGAGGCCTTCGTTTTATAATACTCGTATAACACACAAATCGAGATTATAACCCGTGATCTCGAGACGACGAGACAAGAGGTTAAGGAAAGCTTCTCTGAATTTGTGACCCGATGGAAAGCAAAGGCCTCAATGATGACCATTAGGCCAACGGATAAAGATCAAATACAGATGGTTGTGCGCAACCTCCAACCCAAGCTTATGCAAAAGATGATTGTGCTCCCCTTTCCCATCTTTTTAGATCTACATGAGATGGGAGTACAGATCGAGGATGCGATGAAGTAGGGTCTGATTGACCAAGACCGAGAGCAGCCCAAGAGGGCATTCAACCGCAGTTCGAATGCAGCCACCGGTGGTGATGCAGCTGCTAGGACTTCAGACGTGGGCATGGTCACCACCACCACACCAAGAGCAGCCACCCCCTTTGTTGGTGCGCCCACTTCAAACCCCCGAACTTCAGACTATCTACCCCGAGGCAAGAGGGTCTTCACCCCACTCTTTATGCCTTTGTCTAAGGCTTTAGGGGTCCTACTCAGGAAAGGACATCTGAAACCGTTAGAACAACGACCCCTACTCGATCCTCTCCCTGCAAAGCATGACCCGGCTAGCATCAGTGCTTTCTATCAACAAACCGGTCATGACACCGACAGCTAGCCCGTCTCCGCCATGAGATACAAAATTTGATTGACAATGGGGTCATCCCGCACCAAGCTCGCAAAGTCTATCGGCACTTGATCTGAACTGTGGGGGATAATGTGATGTGATCGAGGATGGACCACCATGAGCGGCGCTTCATTTACTCCAGATGTGGCGATGGCACGACTGCTTTTGAGCATTTGTGAATGCTGGTTTTTGTACATTTTGACTTGGGTATTGGGTCAGTCTTGTTGTGTTATTTCGAGTCTGTCTCTTTGTTTTGAGTCAGTCTTTTTGTTTTGGGTCTGTCTTGTGGTGGTTTCGAGTCAGTCCTGTTGTATTGGAGTTGGGTGATTCTGGGGATATTACCTCGGATCTCACTATTTTGTTTTGTGTTTGTCTTTTCACTTTCTTTTGAGTCTGTTTCTGCCGAGGAGCCAGTTGTGCCAACAGATTTGAATGGAACAGTAGTGATTTTCACACTCTTGTGTTTGCTTCTGCCGTGTGCCAGTTGTGCCAGAATTTCTAAATGAAATGGCAGTGTTTGACTAGAAGCTATGCCTTTTCTGTGCCTTGAATTCATTGCATCGACCTAAGTTTTCCAAAACTTTTTTCGAAATATTGTGATAAAAACAAAGAGGGAGGAATTTCTCGGGATTTGCAAAACTTTGATCAATTGAAAGAAAGAGAGGCGTGCTAAGCCCTTAATGAATGAAATCATGCTTGTTAGTGTGAGTACTGAGAAGGAACCTAGCTTTGATCCAGATTGGTCCTACACTGTCTTCAGCGCGAGCGATTTGTCGCTTTCTTAAAAACTTTCAAAAATGTTTTGCGCGGTCCTGCGAAGACATGTGTGGAATCGCTCTTGAGATTGTGCATCCTAGGATCGCTCTCAGCCTCGAGACTCGACCCCTCATTTTCGAATCTTGAACTCAAACTCAGAATGTTCAACGGTTAACTACAACGTGAGGCCTGTGAGACCAGATTCAAAGCAGCCCTCGAACAAGAGGCAAGAAAGTCAAATCAAGAAAATCAGATGTCGTCAAGAGAGGCTTGGGAAGCTAGATCAGAAGCCCCCCCTCAAACTAGGGGCAAAAAATATCAGATGTGCTCGAAGAGCCGAAGATGGATCCTTCTGCAAATCGATACAACAGCCACTCTCCTGGATACAGAGGGCTTCAATCTCAAAACCATTTGGCATGGACTTGTTACACTTTTACCCTTTGAGAGGCTCGCTGGGCCGAAAACCCGGAAGGGCGACCCAGGCAAAAGTTAGAGCAAAGAAAAATACAAAAAAGAAAAAGAAAAAAAAAAACAAAAAAATGCAAAAAAATATACAAAAAAAAAATAAATGTAATAAAAAGAAGAAAAATAAATGCAAATGCGAAAAAAAAAATGAAAAAATTGAAAAGAAAGAAGAACAAAGCTCGCAAGGTCGAAAACCTGCAACGGACGCCTTGGCAAAAGTTAGAGCCTAATAAGGAGAGGTTAATACCCGAGTGTACCTTAACCCCGAACTACGTAAGGCTTGATTCCCATGTTTGGGATACGTAGGCAACTTCATCATGAAGTCCAGCCGTAAAACAATTCAAATTCGATTGTGTCCATGCGATGGTTCTGGTCATCTTTGTCTTCTCTGTATCTGAGAGTCTGGTTGTGTTCATCGCTCCGAGGACTGACTACAATGTGCTGCGGCATCATCCAAACAAGGGGCAACTTTCCGTTGCCATTCAAAACGCCGCGATGTCATTTCAAACAAGGGGCAACTTTCCGTTGCCATGCAGTGTCCTTCAGACAAGGGGCAATTTTCCTTCAAATCCGAGGTTGCGCATCTCGAGAATGAGTTCTACGCTCGTTGAACAAATGGCCGTTTGCAAAAATAGTTTTTGAGAATTTTTACTGAGGTTGACTAATTTTCTCGAAAATTATCCCATTTTTCTGAAACTGGACCATTTCTTGGACCCAAAAAAAGGAAAATTTTCAGTGCTCATAGCCTGACTTGCATGATTTCAAATCAAAAATCGAACAAGCATGTTAATCTAACTCTCATGTTGGTCAAAATTGTTTTAGTAGAAAGCAAAATAAAAAAAAAAATGGTCAAAATGATGAACTAGGGGCACAGTTGAGTCAGGCTTCCTGTCTTTTCCCCATTGTCAACATACTTGCCGAGAAGGGCACTCTACCTACCAGAGAGCACAACTGATGGTAACAAAGAAATCTTTGAAAGCTCTCAACATCCTCCAAGCAACGAGGTATCAAGCCAAGTGCGAAGCACGAATTGGAATGGATCAAGATGTTCCACTTCCTCATCTGGACAGATCTAACCGCGTCCAAACTCCCCAGCAAAGCATCATCAACCGATGTCAGCCACAGATTTGCTACACACCCAGTTGTAGCACAACCCCTCTGTGGGGGAAACTCACTCATAGAACAAGAAAAAGAGTCTAGCGAAATGCTAGGGGCACGAGCCCACAACTTTCTGTTTATCCATCAACCACCCAGGGGAGGGATTGAAAAATGAGAGATTGAAGAATAGAGAGGTGTGCGATGAGAGAAAAAGTGAGAACATGGCTTTTTTTTTCAGAAAACAAGAGATTGAATGCCGAGTGATGTGAGAATCACAAATGAGAAAGGGTGGAAAATAATACCCGGTGAAACAGCTCCTGGCGCATTTGAGTCTTCGTTGTGTTTTGTTTGTCTCGATTCTTGTTTTGAGTCGTTTCAAGTGTCAATAGATGTGTTTAGGTTGTTTACCTTTATTTTCCGTTGTTGGGTCTTTCTTTGTGTCGATTGTAGGCTCAATACCCGGTCGAGAACTCATTTCCTCAATTTCAAAAAATGATTTGTTGTGTGCTCAGAGTGCTGTGCCATTCTCCACATTTGTGCAAAAAAAAAAAAAAAGGGAATTTGTTCTTTCGAAAACTGCAGGGTTCACCCCCGATAAGTGTGAACAATAAAAGCAGGATCTATCTGAAGCTATACAGGTTCCAGACTGCAAAGCAAAAGAAAAGAGGGAAAATCGAAGCATCTGAGTGTGTTTCACCTTCAGGAAACTCTGAGATTGTAGTCCGGATGTACCTCTTTAGACCTTGTCGGTGTTCCGAAAAATGAGCTTGCCTCCATTCCAAGTGTAAGCCTGCTTCAAGTCAGAATGGCAATTAAAGCAGCATCAAATGTTATCTCTTGCCAACATAAACAGGGTGTCCCCTTTTCAGGCAGAGTGTGTTACAAACCCCTCCGAGAGATAAATCGAAGGTTGTGTTTGAAGTGGTCTCATTAAGGCTTGTATTCCCTTATTCGGCATTTTGTTTCAAATATGCGTTGTCATGCACGTTCCACTTGCATTGTTATGCACCGTTACACCTGCATCGTTATGCACATTATAGTTCCTTTTTATACACATTGCGTGCATACGTGCATCGCTTTACTTACATGTGTTCAAGTTCCTTTTTATACACATTGCGTGCATACGTGCATCGCTTTACTTACATGTGTTCAAGTTCCTTTTCATACACATTGCATGCATACGCATCGCTTTACTTACATGTGTTCAAGTTCCTTTTCATACACATTGCGTATACGTGCATCGCTTTTACTTAGATGTGTTCAAGTTCCTTTTCATACACATTGCGTGCATACGTGCATCGCTTTACTTACATGTGTTCAATTTCCAGTCTCATTACACATTGCCTGCGCGACTGCATGCTTTACTTACATATGTACTTTCAGATTTCATTACACACTGCTTGCATGCGCATCGCTTTTACTCACATGTTCAATTTTCCTATCACACACATTGTACACGTTGTCGCGTGTTCTTTACTTACATGTGTTTGTACTTTCATAGCATTGTTATGATTACTCTAAATTGCATTGTTATGCACCCCCTTCACTTGCATTGTGATGCACATTTCAATCGCATTGTTATGCACACTCTCTTTTTCGAAACACCGGGACACGTCCCTAGGTTTCTTCACATTCCCCCTGAACCCTGGGATACGTCCCTATGTCTCTCCTTCCTTTCTAAACACCGGGATGCGTCCCTACGTTTCTCCTTTCATTTTCAAAACACCGGGATACGTCCCTATGTTTCTCTTGCCTTTCCGAAACACCGGGATACGTCCCTATGTTTCTCATTCCTTGCAGAACACTGGGATACGTCCCTATGTTTCTCCTCTCTTTGCAGAACACCGGGATACGTCCCTATGTTTCACATTCCTTGCGGAACACCGGGATACGTCCCTAAGTTTCTCCCTCTTTTCGAAACATCGGGATACATCCCTATGTTTCTCTTGCCTTTTCGAAACACCGGGATACGTCTCTATGTTTCACATTCTTTCCGACACATTGGGATACGTCCCTATGTTTCACATTCCTTGCGGAACACCGGGATACGTCCCTATGTTTCACATTCTTTCCGAAACACCGGGATACGTCCCTATGTTTCACATTCCTTGCGGAACACCGGGATACGTCCCTATGTTTCACATTCTTTCCGAAACACCGGGATACGTCCCTATGTTTCACATTCCTTGCGGAACACCGGGATACGTCCCTATGTTTCACATTCCTTGCAGAACACCGGGATACGTCCTTATGTTTCTCCTTCCTCAAAACACCGGATACGCCCTATGTTTCTCCTTCTTTTTCTAATCTTTGGGATACGTCCTAATCCTTGGGATACGCCCTAATCTTTTGGGATACGCCCTAATCTCGGGATACGCCCTAATCCTGGGATACGTCCTAACCTTTGGGATCGCCCTAATCCTTGGGATACGCCTAATCTCGGGATACGTCCTTAATCCTTGGGATACGTCCTAACCTTTGGGATACGTCCCTAAATCCTTGGGATACGTCCCTAACCTTTGGGATACGTCCCTAAACACCGGGATACGTTCCCATATTTCTCCATCTTTGGTTAAGAGCATCCAGAATACGTTCCAATGCTTATACATTTCCGAAACACCGGGATACGTCCCTATGTTTCTTTGCATGATCATAAGTTCGGCTTCTTGCATTGTCAGTTGCATTTTGCCCCTGCCTTCGGGCGCATATCTTTATCTGTAGCTTGTATGCTTTGTCTAAGTCTTCGGCCTTGTCAAAACTGGGGCGCCTCGGCTTTGACATTCACTCCCGTCATTCTTATGACTTTCGAGTTCTCACAAAGAGGGGCAATCAGAGACACCCCATTTTTGACCGACCTTAAGACTCACACGTCATCAATTGGGCGCGTGGTGATGTTGCATATTGTGCTCGTGCTGAGGTGGCAGAGTCCCAGCTACGAGCCTTGCCTCCGGACTTCCGAACTGTTTTGTGCTTTGTCTCGGTTTGCGAACTGTGCTCGGTTTTCTGTTTTTCTCTTCTGAAGGAGGAGAGGTCTCAGAGATCATCTCTCAATGGTCAGAGGCTACATTTCATGGCCATAGGCCATTTTGCCCATTTCGAGTCGGTTGCCTTGCTGAGTGCCATGTGCCTCGGTCCGGAACCGCCTAACCACCCCCGTTTCCCCCGATTTGTGGCATGTATCTTATTTACTCCCTTTTTAGGGACACTGTGGTCCGAGAGACCAACTTCGTGGTCGTGCACCACTCCCGGTGCCTACCAGCCCACTTCGGCCTCGAATCTGCGTGTTTCGCCCCGAACCTTCATTCTACATTTTTGGGCTCCGACCCAAACTTGAGATAGTCATATTTTGAGGTCCTTTTCATGTTTGATTAAGGACCTCTTACTGTTTGACATCTCCATCTGTCACTTGCCTTTTTACCTCTTTTTTGGGCCTTTTTGCACGGTATTTTAGGCATACTTGTGGGCTGCTTTGGACTTGGGCGTAAACTAAAAAGTGTCTTATTTTGAGCCTCTCTTCAACTTTGTTGAAGGACTCTCGGCCATTTGAAACCCGTAGCTACAACTTTCTCTTTTGGCCATTTTTGGCGGGAAACTTGATATGTTTTCCCTCCCTTTTTTCCCTCCATTTTCCCCCTCATTTTGTCTATATAACAGCAGCCCCAGTTGTGATTTTTAGGGTTAGAAAATCTGATTTGGGAGCTCCTCCATACAATCTCTCTCTCTATATTTAAAACACCAAAATCATCCAAGTTTCTACACCCCCCCTTCATCACCACCTAGCACCACCACCACTACACCATTTCCAGCAGCAAGGAGGGCCTTCCAGTAGCTAAAAGGCACCATTTTCAGTCTTAGAAGCAGCCAAGGTCTTGGTCTACAAGGGTAAGCACTCATTTCCCCTTTTGAGCTCCATTCTTGTACCATTTTTCTATCCTCTTTGCTTGTGGTTTTGAGCTCCGACCCCTACTGAAAAGGGGACTCTTTTGAGCCATTCTTCATGTTTGTTTAAGGGCCCAACCCTGTTTGAGCCCTCCCTAGTGCACTTGCTTCAATACTCCTTGATATGCCACATTTTTGCATGGAATTTCTGACCTGCGTGTGATCTGTTTTTGAGCATAATGTAAACTGTAAGTAGGCTCATTTTGAGCCCTTCTTCAACATTGAAGAAGGGATCAACCCTGTTTGGCCTCTCTATCATGCACTTGTTTCATAATCTCTCATATTTACCGTAAAATTGCATGATTTGTTTAGCCTCTGTGTGATCTGTTTCGGAGCATGTCATGAATTGTGAATGGGCTTATTTTGGGTCCCTCTACAACATTGTAGAAGGGATCAACTTTGTTGGGGGTCTCCATGTTATACTTGTCATTATATCCCTCATTGACCCCCATTCTTACATGCTTTGTTAAGCCTATCTAGCTTCTGTTTTCGGCCATGATCAGGTCTGGAAAGAGTCATATTTTGACCTTCTTGTCATATTTTGTTAAGGGTCCAAGGCTGTTTGATGAATGTTTGGCATATCTCATGTTATAACCCTTTGTTGGCTCCAATCTTGCATCACATTTTTGCCATATTTATATGCTGATTTGAGGGTTGTCATAAACTGTAAATGTGCATTTTTTTAGTCCCTCTTCAGTATTGTAGAAGGGAATTTTTCAGTTTGGGATTTGCATATACCACTTGTTTCAATACCCCTCTCTTGACCCCCATTTTTGCATGCCATTGTTGCCCTATCTATGCTTACTATTTGGCCATGTTTTGTACTGTAAAAATGCTATTTTTGGGGCTGCCTTGCTACTGTTTTTCATGTCATGTACCAATTTTGCATGTTTAGTATAGCCGTAGGCCATTTCGGGCGCTTAATATCGCATTTCGGGACCATTCCGTGCATTTGGTGTCATTTCACATCATTTCGGGGCTGTTTTTCCCCCTCATTTAGCTGCTGAAATTTCATTTGCATGTTTGCATATCATTTCCTGTGTTATTTCATGCCTTAGGGCCATTGCCTCGGTTTGCGTGCCCGTGTGCACGCACTTCGAGGCACTTCATTTTTTTTATCCGATGGCCTCTTATGTGAGTGTGGCTGAGACCCGCTTATGTTAGTGTAAGTCCATGTTGCATTGTATATGCCATTTTAGTCTCATTGCATTGCGTATGCCATGTCTTGATTCGTGCATCGTGCATACGCATTCCGAGCGTCCCATTTTCATCTTATACATCGATTTTGGCATGCTTGAAGCTATCCATGATCATTTTAAGTCCATCATTGCAATGGACGTTCATATGTCATGTTTCATGCCTTGCCATGCTATGATAGAGTGGCATTCGTGCCTTAGGATCGGTCCTCGGTTTTGCGCATACGTTAATGCCGCTTCGGGAATCTCATTTTCCTCTAATGGCCTCCTTGTATTGGTGTAAGCCCATCTTGCATTGTGTATGCCATGTTCAATGCGTTGTGCATGTTATGTTGTTAGCATCGTGTATGCCACGAGTTGCATCGCATGTTTGCATACTTAGCCACCATGCCTAGGTTGCATTTCATTGAACATGCATCCCTTGCCTCTTGACTAATCATGATAGGGGTTGGGGCCCTTTGATTTGTTTTGTGCATTGCATTCCATTTGATATCAAAGTTGCTAACTTGGCTTTTGGGCCATCATGCATTGAAATGTGTGATTGATGGCCCGGGGGTCGAGGGCCATACTCCCTTGAGTCCATTACATGATAGGGAGTGTGTCCATGCATACATTTGCCTAGAAATTCTATACCTTGCACTGCTGGTCTGCTGTTGCTGTCAAAACTGTCTTCTGCAGGAATTTTGTGCCGACCGGCAGTATAGAGTGCCGACCGGCAATGTATTTAGTGCCGATAGCTTCATTTCCAGCTAGTGGACTTTATACACGGCCGGTGGACATTCCATCCAGCCGATGATGATTCTTAGGATGCAGGGAGCCTATTCTAGGACTTTTACAGTCTTCCAGAGAAGGTAACGAAAAGCAGAGCCAACAGTGCTATGGCAGCGAGTTTCCAGGCGAAGCCAATCCGAGCATGCGTGCATCCCTCTTCCCGAGGCCTTTTACTGCTTTCAGTAGTTTAATTAATTTGTTAATTAATTAAGGGTCTGTAATAATTAATTAGCTAGGATAGTTGATTTATTATTTGGGACTGTATATTATTCTTTTGGTCCCTCCGTGTGAGGCATATTTGTAATAAGGGTGTGTGAGTGTGTGTATGTCTTCCAACCCCCATTTCTTTCTCCCTTTTATTTACCTGCTTGTGATGGTAGATTAGGGCATATTTAATTTAGTATACCTTATGCAATGCATGCGTGCATCCATGCATTTGTTGACATGCATCGGGCTCGGCACATCATACAAACTGCATCGTACTTTCAATTCCAAATTGAATACGTGTTATTTGTAGCATTCCATATGCCATGTTTAGGATAGCCGAGCCTGCCTAGATTACATCTTTGCATGTGTTGCATTAGACATTTCAGTATGCTTAGGTCCATGCATGGATTTCTAATAAGCTTCTGTTTTGGCTTGGAGTACTAGGTGAGCTTTTATGCTTTAGCATATCGCATGTGTGTGAATGTTGCCATAATAGCATGCTTACCATGAGGCTAAGTGCTTATGTGATATAACTGCATGAATGCCTGTGGATAGAGGTTGAATTACCTAAATTGGGACAACACATTAAAACTGTGAGTTTTAAAGCCCACTAGATAGTGGCAAAACCGTCTTTTCTAAAAGCCCGCTTGAGAGTGGCAAAACCTGCATTTTAGCCTACTTGCGAGTAGCAAATCATTTTCAAAACAAACATGTGGTGTTTTGTTCCAACTTAGGCGATTTGGTCTATACTTGTTTGCTGTGCGCATAATATAGTAATTCTAGGCTAATAATCGAAATAAGAACATGTAATGTTTTCAAAATCGGATATCACGGTTAGTAGAGGCCGGTCTTGGACGGGCGAAAGGTGCTCATAGTGACCTTCCCCGATCGTACCCAAGCTCCCGAGCCAAGACACTTTGGTAATGACGGACACGTGGCCTTTGGCACCGAGTCAGGGTTTCCTAAATTTCCCATTTTAAAAATATTTAGGTGGCGACTCTGTAATCTGGCAAAGTAGTCCATGTTTGGCACTACTTTTCAAAAAATCTGTTTTTCTTCAAAACGATTTGCCAGATTTGGACTCTTTGGTTCAAGATTAAGAACCGTGACATTTTGAGTCCTTTGAACTGTAGTAGACCCAATATCGAACCAGAACGGGGGGGGGGGGGGGGACTCGCACTCCTTTCGCCCGGGATGCGTTCGGGGACGTCTACAGCCTACGATGACGAAAATGGGCACATGACTTAAGGGTGTCGGGCTCTAAAGCAACATCTAGAGGACCTTGTCAGATATGGACACCTGAGAGATTTGATAGATGACGCAAATATGAGAAAATAACTGACGAAGTTGGCTAGGCACCAGCAGTAGCATTGCTACCTCCAGCGACACAGGCAGATGGACCACATGTTATTAATGTGATCTAATCAAAGTTCAATGCAAATGAAATCTAAGGAGAAACGTAGAAGGTAAGGCATCTGCAGCATGTATTTCAACTCCAACAGAAAAAGCCTTGGATGGAGGGACACCAAGGACCAATGATCTCGTTCATGGACGAGGACCTGGATATGGTGCAGTATCCACACAACGATGCTCTGGTGGTAACCCTAAAGATCAGAGATTGCCAAGTAAGGCATATACTAATTGATCAAGATAGCTCTTGTGATATCATGTATGTTAGGTGTTACAAAGAGCTCGACCTTCACAAGGATGATTTGGAGTAGTCCGATAGCCCCATGGTCGGATTTAATGGGACACCGACGCGACCAATGAGAACCACAAATTTGGAGATTCAAGTAGGAACAAAGACTATAACCACGGAGTTTACCATGATTGACACCCCTTCGCTATACAACATCATCTTAGGAAGGCCTTGGTTGCATGCTATGAGGGTTGTTCCCTCAACCTTGCACCAACTGTTGTGATTCCCAACCGAATTTGGGATTGAGAAGATAAGAGGGGACCAACTATAGACGAAAAATTGCTCCATGGCAACAATAAAGTACGCCTGCAATATTAGAGAAGTAGAGATGGTTGAAATGAAAAATGAAGACCAAGGGGTCTTTTCTGATGTTGACAAAGAGCCTGCTGACAAGAGCCAAAAGTCTTTGAGAAAGGTCATGGTACAGGAAGGGGACAAAGAGTGATTCTTTCTTCTCAGCTTAGGTTTTCTTGAGGAGGAAGAAAGAAAACTAGAAACATTTTTAAGAGAGAATATAGAGGTGTTTGCCTGAACGTCGTACAAGATGCCGGAAGATCAGCCCCGAGGTCACTTGCCACAAGCTCAACGTGGATAGTTCAACTAAGCCCGTGATCTAGAGAGCCAACGACCAACCTTGGTCCATATAAAAGTAGTAGAAGAGGAAGTGGAGAAATTGTTGAAGGCATAGACAATCTAAAAAGTGAACTACCTAACGTGGTTGTCCAATACGGTGGTAGTCAAGAAAAATAATGACAAATGAAGGGTGTGCATGGACTTCACAAGTCTAAATAAGGCCTTCCTGAAGGACTGCTTCTCTTTGCCGAAGATAGATCGGCTCATGGATACCACTTCGAGACATGGAAGGATGAGCTTCCTTGATGCGTACAGAGGTTATTATCAAATAGTCATGTATGCACCAGATAAAGAGAAGACAACATTTATCACTCCAAAGGGACTCTATTAATATAGAGTGATGCCCTTCGAATTGAAAAATGTAGGGGTAACATACCAGAGGCTAATGACTAAGATGTTCAAATATCTAATTGGGAAGACCATGGAAGTCTACATCGATAACATAGTCGTGAAGACTAAGGAACCTTCAGATCATCTAGTCGATTTGACGGAAGTTTTTGATATCTAGAAGGCATATTGATTTCGTCTGAATGCCTCCAAGTGTGTTTTCAGAGTAGGGTCTGGTAAGTTCTTGGGATATCTAGTGACTAAGAGAGGAATTGAAGCAAGCCCCCGATCAGATCAAGGCTATCCTTGATTTGAAAAGCCCAACAATAAGAAAAGAGGTCCAAGTTTTGGTCGGCAAGGCAGCTGAGCTGAATAGATTCATTAGTCGGAGTTTAGATAAATGCAGGCCATTCTTCCAATTGCTGAAGAAGGCCATAGATTTTCTGTGAACAGATACATAAGAAGTCGTCATGGCCGACTTGAAGAGGTATTTGACAACCCCATCCGTATTATCGAACCCAGTTCTAAGAGAGGGGCTATTTTTATATTTGACAATCTTAGACCACGCGGTTAGTGCCGTGGTTGTCTAAGAAGAAAAATGAGAGCAGAAGGGGGTGTATTATGTGACCAAAACCTTGGCAAGCGTAGAGACAAGGTATCTACCTTTGAAAAAATTGACACTCGCTCTAGTGATGGCATCGAAGAAACTAACCATTATTTTCAAGCTTACAAGATTGTGGTGCTCACAGAGCACCCACTGAAGTCTCTGTTGCAACACGGGGATTTGTCGGGAAGAATAGCACGATGAGATGTAGCTCTAGATCAATACGACATAGAATATAGACTAAGAACAGCACTCAAAGGTCATGTTTTGGCCGACTTTGTTGTTGAGTTTACACTGAGCGCAAGACCGAAGCCAAGGCTTATGAACCTCGGCCTAGAATACACAGAAGAACTAGAGGAAACACAACTGGCAGCATAGAACTCCACACCAGCAGGACAGAAGAAGGAGCAAGAGAAGCCGAAGCCATATGACATTTACATCGATAAGTCCTTCCGCCTCTTTGTCGATGGCAGTTCAAATAGATAAGAAGCGGAGGCAAAAGTGGTGCTGGTCTCACCAGATGGATAGATTATAGAACAATTGATCCGACTAAGGTTCAACGCTTCAAATAATGAAGCAAAATTCAAGGCATTGATTGCCAAATTGAAACTAGCAGCAGAAGTTGAAGCCGACGAGGTGGTAGTCTACTGCAAATTTTATCCATTGTGAACCAAGCGACGATGGAGTATGTGGCTCAAGATGAGAGAATGGTGGCCTATGTCAAAGAGGTCATCAAGTTGGTAGCACGATTCCAAAGTCATCGGCTTTAACAGGTCTGCCGAGATGACAACAACTATGTAGATGCATTGGCCAACCTTGTCAGTGCCATAAAGTCAAATACGTCGAGAACAATCAGAGTTGACGACCTATCAGGCCCAAGTGTGGATGGATACCTTGGTCAAGTTTATCTGAGACGGCCAGTTGCTAGAAGACAAGAATAAGGCACACAAAATCAGACTACGGTCGGCGAGATTTTGCTTATTGGTAGAAAGCCACCTCTACAGAAGGTCCTTTACTGGACCCTTATTGCGATGTGTGCATCATTCCCAAGTAGAAGATTTCCTATATGAGATCCACAAAGGAGTTTGTTGAAGCCATACAAGGGAAAATCTCTTGCCCACAAAGCCATAACACAGGAGTACCGATGGCCCTACATGTAAAAAGACGTAGAACCCTATGTCAAGAAGTGCGAGAAGTGTCAAAGGTTTGCTCTTTTGATACACCAGCTAGCTGGAGACCTAAACCTAGTATCCAGTTCTTGTCCATTTGCCCAGTGGGGCATGGATCTGATTGGGCAATTGCCCAAGGCAACCGGACAGAGGAAGTACTTACTATAGTAGCCACAGGCTACTTCATGAAGTGGATGGAGGTTGAATCTTTGGCCAAAATCTGAGATGTAAACATGAGAAATTTTATCTGGAAGAACATCATTACCAGATTCGGGATCCCAAAAGCCATTGTGGCAAACAATGGTAGACAGTTTGAAAGCAAGTTGATCAAAAACTTCTGCGCAAAGTAGAAGATCAAGAACTACTACTCAACTACCAGCTTTCCACAAAGCAATGTCCAAGCCGAGGCCTCTAACAAGACCATCTTTGATGGAATAAAAAAGTGACTAGAAGCTGCCAAGGGCAAGTGGGTGAAGGAGTTGCCTAATGTTTTATGGGCATATTACATTACACCGAGAAGATCTACTAGAGAATCACCTTTTGCCATGGCATATGGAATTGAGGCCGTTATGCCACTTGAGATCAGCATTCCTGGAGTTAGAAATCAGGGAGTAGAGAATGAAAAGAACGAAGCATTTTTAGCCCGAGACCTGGTTTTGATCGAAGAAATAAGGGAACGAGTAGCAATTCGGCTAAGGACATACTAGCAGAAACTTGCCAAAGCATACAACAAGAATGTAAGCCTCGGAGAATTCCAAGTTAGGGACTTCATCTTAAGGAAGGTTGTCGGCAACAAGAAAGATCCTAGGGAGGGTAAGCTTGGCCCAAACTGGGAAGGACTGTACAGAATCATCTCGGTTGCCAACAATGATGCATACCGGCTAGAAGACAGTAATGGCAAGGAATTGCCAAGACCATGGAATACCAGCAATCTGAAGTTCTTTTATCATGAATTGTTTTGATTTTTTTTTTCTTTTTCTTTTTTATGTAATCTAGACGATTTTTAGCCGAAGTATTGATTAACAAAATACTAGTTCGATTTTTGTTCTTTACAAAATGTTATCATTAAATAATTGTTAGATAAAACAGAAAGTCTTAAGGCGTTGTTCTAAAAAGGAACAAGACATTTAAATTAGACTTGCCTAGATGCCAAAACTAAGTTAAAGAAATGTTTTAAAGAGAAACAAGGCGAAACTAGCCATGATATGGCTAGTTTATACGAAGAGCCGAGGTAGGAAGTACTCTCGATGCACTAATGTTAAGCCTTAAGTATTTTGTCTAGATGAGCTAAACACGATGACCTCGGTCATGGATGTCTAAGTCAGAGTTAGACAAGATTCAGATGATATAACCTTAATGTGAACCTTAGTGGTATTTACATTCACATTAGGAGGCAATGAGTATGGATGAGTTCAGCGAATATGATACTTGCAAAGATTTTTCAGAAAAATTTCTATGAAGTTGAAACTATCCAAGATGTTATAGTTCGAGATGGTGTAGACACCCCATTTTTGACCGACCTTAAGACTCATACGTCACCAATTGAGCGCTTGGTGATGTTGCATATTGTGCTCGTTCTGAGGTTTCAGAGTCTCGGCTGCGAGCCTTGACTCCAGACTTCGGGGCTCTTTTGTGCATTGCCTCGGTTTGCGAACCAGGCCCTGTTTTCTTTATTTTCTCTTCCCGAAGGGAGGGAGAGGTCACGTAGATCATCTCTCAGTGGCCGTAGGCTACGTTTTGTGGTCGTAGGCCATTTTTCCCATTTGGAGCAGTGCCAGATTTTGAGTCGGTAGTGTGCGCTGCTGTCGACCGCTTAACTACCTCCGATTGCTCCGATTTTTGGCACATACCTTGTTTCCTCCCTTCAGAGGGACACTGTGGCTCGAGAGACCAACTTCATGGTCGAACGCCACCTTCGGTGCTTAATAGTCAGTTTTTGGGGCCCCGGGCAGCGCGTTTCGGTCCCCGAACCTTCGTTTTGCATCCGCCTTGGTTCATTTTTGGAAGAGACCTTATTTTCATTGTTAGGAAGGTTGTAGAAGGGTGGGAGGCCAGCAATTTTTCTTAAAAACCAGCTTTTTCTCTTCATTGCCCTTCGTCGCCCGTTTTTCTTACTAGAAAGCTGGTTTTTCCCATTCCCGGGCCACTTTTTCTAACTTTCCACCACACCATTGTGTTGTACACACCTGGGAGGCCACCAATATGGGTAGGCCGACCAGTAATTCTTCCTGACCCTTTTGAACCCCTCTAAAAAGCTAGTTTTTCTCTCTTTTGGGTCACATTTTCAGGTTTTTCTCTACACAACTGTGTTACACTCACCTGGGAGGCCACCTTTCTGGGGTGGCCGGCCAGCAATTCTTGTTGACCCTTTTGACCCCTGGTCAGCCGACCAGGAGAGGTGGCCGGCCGGCCACCTGGACCTTTTGCACCTGGTCGGCCAGGTTTCTCTCCTTGAGTGCATTCCAGCTGTGCCAGCTGTTTTGCACCAGATCCACTGCCCGAGGGTTTGTCCTTGTTTTTGGTCCATTTTAGGTGGTTTTGACCCCCTTTGATTGGTTTCAAGGTGGTTTGGCCCCTTTGGTCAAGCTTCTTGAGGAAGCTTGACCCTTTTGGTTTAGCTTCCCCAAGAAACTTGACCCCTTTGGTCAAGCTTGCTTTAGAAGCTTTGAGCCCCCTCTCTTGGCTTCTCCAAGAAGCCTCACTCCTTCTCCTCTATATAACACACTCCACCTCCATTTGCAAGGGTTAAAAAAACCAGCTGGAGCATTTGCATACAATCCTCTATATCTCTCATCCAAGCCTCAAAACACCCTTGTTCTTGTACCATTTACACACCAACTCATAGCCTACCACCCCCATCCTCCATTCCAACAACTTGAGGCTGATTTTCAAAGGTTAGGAGCTCACTTTCTTGGACCAAAAGCTGCTGCATTGCTGTGCTACAAGGGTAAGTCCTCTTTTTCCCTTTTCTAGCCTTATTTTGCTTCATCTCTTAGCCCATTTTGCTTAGATTTCTGGGCTTCAACCTAAATTATAAAGTATCTTATTTTGATCCCCTCTTCAACTTTGTTGAAGGGCTCTTTGCTATTTGAGATCATCTGCTGCCCCTTGTCCTTTATCTCTCTTTTAGGGCTATTTTTGCATCATATTTTAGCCTTACTTGTGAACATTTTCGGGATTTGGTATAAACTAAAAAAAAATCTTGTTTTGACCTCCTCTTTAAGTTTCCTTGAGGTCACTTTTCTATTTGAAGTCATCTCCTTCCTTGCATGCTTTATTTCCACATGCTTTGAGCCATGCATTTGAGCATTTGCATAAGTCTTGTTTTGGCCTCTTAGCCACTCAAATTTAGTGGATTTTCAGTGGCTTTGATGAGGTTTTGAGCTTTGAAATCATAGAGGGGTGACCCTCTCACCCCTCATTCTCTTTGCTAGCATGTTTGGCCTTCCAAAGGGACCCTATTTTGCATGCATTGAAGTCACTTTTCAGGCCTTATTTTGTGAGTTTTGGGATCTACCTTGGCTCTTTCCAAGGCCCTTTTAGCCATATTTTATGTCTACAATGCATGCGGAGAGCAATCCCATCCAAGGCCTTTCAAAGGGGCCCTTCTTTGCATGTTTCCTAGACTCATTTCAGAGCCAATTTGTTGAGTTTTTGGCCTGTCATAGTCCATTTTCAGAGGTGGTTTTTCTATGCTTCATGTCTATCTTGTACATGCTTAATAACCCCTTGTATGGCCCTCTAAGGGAGCTCATCATTTTGGCATGCATTGGCTGCATTTCAGTGATTATTTGGGCATATTTTGGCATGTTTTATTCATTGATTTTTTCTAGTTTGATGAGTTTTCATACGCTTCATACACATGCCATGTAAACCATGTTTGCTAGTCAAAGTTGCATGCTATTTTAGTCCATCATGCTAGCATCTTTTGGTCATGCTTTGAACTAGAAATGTTTATGTTTTGGGACTGCCTTGGCTCTGTCTTTATGCTTCATAGTCAAATAATGCATGCTTTGTATAGCTATAAGTCAATACACGTGCTTAGTTTTGAGTTTCGGGGCTTATCTCATGCATCGGGTGCCATGTTTCCATGTTTCGGGACCTTTTAGCATCATGTTTCAGTGCTGGAATTTACATGTTTGAATGCCATGCTTCATCCTTGCCATGCCTTGTTAGAGTTGCATGTTGTGCCTTAGGTTCGGTCCTCAGTTTGCGTGCATGTGTGCACGTATTTCGGTAGTCTCATTTTCATCTTATGGCTGCTGATGTGGGTGTGGCTGAGGTCCACTCATATTGGTGTAAGCCCATATTGCATTGTGTATGCCATGTTACATCGAGCATTGTGTATGCCATTTCATAGCATTGTGTATGCTAGGTTACATGTTAGGATTGCATTCATGCGTGTCATGCATATTGCATTGTGTTTGGGATAGGAGTTAGCCCGAGCACGAGAAACGAGGGACGTTTCGTACTCCGAGTGACGGAACGTGTCTCAATTTCCGGTCACCGACAATCTAGATTAACCATGATGGTGTCTAGGCCTTGTTGTATTTATATGTGCATTCATTTCACATCGAGTCGTGCAATCCGACTCCTCGACCATCATGTATCGAGATGCATGATTGGTGGCACGAGGATCGATGCAAGCATACATATGTGAAAATACATTGTCATGCCCCTTTCTTGCTCTCTGTTGTAGCAAATCAGAAACCGGCAGTCTTTTGGAGCTTCATGCAATATTCCGGGCGTAATTGTAAACAGAGGCTAATTGGGGCATCGTGATGGATTTCCGTACAAGGCAATTCAAGCATGCATTATTCATCATTTGGAACAAAGCTGAGGCGGTCCATAGATTTGCGTGCTAGTTTACTGCTTTCCTAGTTAAATTTGTTAATTAATTAGGGTTTTGTACTTATTTGGACTGTATTATTTATTCGGGACTGTATTATTTATTTGGACCCTCTGAGTGAGGGCAATGTTGTAATAAGTGTGTGCGTGCGTGTGATGTATGTCTTCCAACCCCACGTCTCTCTCCCTTTTATTTACCAACTTATGATGGTTAGAATAGGGCATGTTTCAATTAGCATACAGTATGATAGCATGTTTGCACTCATTCATCTGTCTTGCATGCACCGGGCTCGGCGCATCATACTAACTGCATTGTATTTCAATTCCAAGTTGAATACTTGTTAGTTGTAGCATTTCACATGCCATCTTTAGAATAGCCGAGCTTGCTATAACTGCATTTTTGCGTGTGTTGCATTAGGCATTTCTGTATAGTTAGGATCATGCATAGATTTCTAACCTAGCTTCTGTTTTGGCTTGGAGTACTCAGTGACTTTTTATGTTTTAGCATCCTTGCATGCGTGTGAGTGACTGCCATGAATAGCATGCTTACCATGAGGCTACGTGCTTATATGATATATCTGCCTAAATGCTTGTGGGTGAAGGTTGGGTTATTTGGATTGGAACAAATCATCGACTGTGAGTTTTAAGCCTACTAGATAGTGGCAAAACCATCTTTTCTAAGCCCACCTGAGGGTGGCAAAATCTGCATTTTAAGCCTACTTGCGAGTAGCAAACCATCTTCCAAAAATGAACTTGAAATGCTTTGTTCCAATTCAGGCGATTCAGTCTATACTTGTATGCTGTGCGCATCACATGGTAATTCTAGGCTAATAACCGGAATAAGAACGCATAATGTTTTCAAAACTCGATATCATGGTTAGTAGAGGCCGATCTTTGATCGGGCGAGCGGGGGTGCTCACGAAGTGACCTTCCCCAATCGTACCCAAGTTCCCGAGCCGAGGCAACTTTGGTGATAACGGACACGTGGCCTTAGGCAAACGAGTCAGGGTTTCCTAAATTTCCCAAAATAAAATATTTAGGTGGCGACTTTGTATCTGGCAAAGTAGTCCATGTTTGGCACTTCTTTCAAAAAAATCTGTTTTCAAAAACGATTTGTCGGATTTGGACTCTTTGATGATTCATCGGTCTTGCATTGCACTCTGCGAGATTGCACTCTGCGAGATTAGATATAGGACCGTGACATTGAGTCCTGAACTGTAGTGAGCCCAAATGAACAAAACGGGATTTCCCTCCCGGGATATTCGGGGACGTCTACAGTTTCTGGCGACTCTGCTGGGGATTTAGAGAACTTGACTCGAACTTGTGATATCTTGTTTTGACTACACTTATGTGTTTCTTTGCATTGCATGTGCATTGGTGCGCCTAGGACACTATGTTTGCCGTGTGCTATTCCTGAACGGTTGTTTGAGGCTCGCTTAAGCGTGCCTTAAGGTCGACCTATGGGCTTCGCCAATGACGGAACACAAACCCTGATTTTTACCGGGGCACCCTTTTGACCATTCGACCTAGTGCATATTCGGAATCCGTAGTGACTATTCCAAACTAGGACAGGTTGCTTACCCAATATAAGTTGTTTGAAACCGCTACATGCGTAGTGAAACCCTAGCTCCTAACAAAATAGAACAGGGAAACCCTATCCCAACATAGGGGTGTTTTGGCTCTCACTTATCTGATATGTGCTTTTAGAGTGCTTCTCTACAGGGAAATGCATGTACCAGTTTACGAGTTTGGGCATCAGGCCTGCGGGCATCAGTCAGTGTTTGAGAATCAGTTATCTGTGGGTATTAGATTCAGTCTTGGGGAACAGTGATTCAGGGATAGTGATCAGTGTTTGAGGACAGTGTGTATTCAGCTTATCGACTGTGTGTTGTTATGCCCAGCTGTGTGTTATGTATTTATTTTAAGCTGCTATACTGTTCGTTTATCTAGTTATTTGTTTCCTTATTTGCTTTATTTATCTTTTTGCTAGGGCAGTTTTAGCACAATTGTTTCAAACCAAGCAGATATTCCCCAAGCACTCTGGACAAAAGGTCGTCGGCTCAATCAATCTGAGGATCTGGTTGACGGACAACCAGTGTTTCATTATCTACCCCCGGTTGTCAGACGGAGGCCGAGAAAGCGCAATGTGTTTGAGCAGAGGTTACCAGAGCAGTGGTCTACCCTAGCAAAGGAAATGAGCCGAGGTCTCGCCGCCATAGAGATACACATACCAGTCAGTCAGCAGGATCAGCAGAACATGGCCAGAATGGAAGAAATGATGCGCCAACTCCAAGAGAGTATGAAGCAAATGCAGGAGGACACTGTCCGCCAAGCAGAGTTCTCTAAACAGCAGGCCACAATCATGGCCCAACAGGCGGAACTAATTACCCGGCTACAGCAGCAAGCCGGAGCATCAGCCTCACATCCAATTCCTCCCCCACCAGGGGTCCCAATACCCGAGCAGACACCAACTACCCAGAATGTCCTGCCAAATGCCCAGAACATTTTGCCAAATGTCCATGCCGTTCAGGAGGACATAGACATCCCAACGGGGCCGGCTTCGCCCCCGCTTCCACCTCAGTTATCCAAGGTACATACACCCATCAACCACCCAGACTTTCCCTTCGAGTTCGAAGTAGACCCTACGGCACTGAAATTGAGCAAGCTCGAGAAGCTATTCACAAAATCCCAGGGAGTCAAGGCTATCACAGATATCGAGGACGGATATACCGATGTGGCTGTGACGTTGCCGGACAGATTCAAAATGCCACAGATCGATTGCTTCGACAGATCTGGGGATCCCATGGTCCACCTCCGGCTATTCTCAGATATACTACGGCCGATGGGCCTAACCAGACCCCAGAAGCTTTCATTATTCAGCCGGACTCTGTCGGGTGTGGCCGCCATCTGGTATGCGAAATTGGAGGATGATGTCAAACGAAGTTGGGATGAAATGGCCGAGGCCTTTGTTGCGCAATACTCTTACAACACCCAAATCGAGATTATAACCCGTGATCTCGAAACAGCAAGGCAAGAGCCTAAAGAGAGCTTCTCGGATTTTGTGACCCGGTGGAGGGCGAAGGCCTCGATGATGACTCTAAGGCCCACCGATAAGGACCAGATCAGGATGATTGTGCGCAATCTCCAGCCAAAATTGATGCAAAAAATGATTGTGCTCCCCTTTCCCACCTTTTCAGATCTGCACGAGATGAGGGTACAAATTGAAGATGCAATGAAACAGGGTCTGATTGACCAAGATAGGGAGCAACCTCGAAGAACTTTTAACCGCAACAACAATGCAGGCCCGAGTAGCGCTGCAACTGCAAGAACTTCAGAGGTAAGCATGGTCGCCACCATTCCCCCTCCCCTTCCAAGGCCCATTGCAGCCACACCCTTCTCCGGTGCATCTAGAAGCAATACACAGACCACCAAATACCAACCCAGTGGCCAAAGAACCTTCACCCCATTGTACATGCCCCTGTCCAAGGCTCTAGGGGTCTTAATCAGAAAAGGGCATCTAAAACCCCTGGAGCCGAGGCCGTTACCAAATCCACTACCCTCCACTCACAACCCAACCAAATACTGCGCATATCACCAGCAACACGGTCATGACACCGACCAATGTTTCAGATTGCGTCACGAGATTCAAGATCTTGTTGACAAACAGGTGATTTTGCCACCAGAAAGACCCAATGTCACAATCGACCCACTCCCTACACATAACCAAGCTCCACCTCCCAAAAGAATCAACTTTATCCAGACTAGGGTCATTTCTTACGATCCTAGCATCTATATCACTCCTTCCCATCTACCTAAGCCGGAGGTGCTCCTTCCCGACTGCATTGACTTTTTGTGCATGCTGGACATCTCTACAACCCAACCTAAGCCAATGGTGGTGGCTATTGAAGACGGCGCAGGGGAGATTGCAGTGGAGGATGGAACTGTTGAGTCAGGGTTTGAGCAGTTTGGGAATTTTGCTGGGGAAGCCTACGATCCGAGTGATTACGTCCTGTCAGCAGGCCAGTCTGAGCCAAATGTACAATTGCCAGAGAGAGCAGAACTGTGTGTGATCCAGGGGGATGGATTTGAGCAGAGAACAGATGATTTGACGGCTGTAGAAGAGGACTTTGCCAACCTACAGTTTTTTGATGAACAAGAATCAGGGGGCGCAGCAGTCAATTGGTTTGATTATGAGGAATCGGCAGAGGCTACTAGATGGCTGGATGATCAACCGGATGTGGTGGAAGAGTTCCAACTAGAACAGGGCCCGGCAAGGGTGAAGGTATCAGTTGTGGCCGGAAGGGCCGAAAGTCAGAACACATTACCAGAGAGCGTCGGTACGAAGAATTTTGCTCAGAACAAGAGCATCGTGAATACAGGGAAAACTGAACAACAAACTGCGCCGACGCAGGTGGAACAAAAAAAGTTTTGGGATTCTGAGAGAATCGGGAAAGCCAAAGCCCATGAGGGGACTGAAAATGCTGTGGACACAAGGAGAGAAGATGCTGCGAGCATGTGGGCTGAAAGTACTACGAGTACAATCATGCCGGAGCCAGACAGATGTCTGTTGGCTGCTCACGGGATGTGGTGGGATGACGATGATTTATGTCTTGTCCACACAGACGAGGATTGGGGGAGCAATCAACCAGACGACACCTAGTATCTCAATGAGGTTGATCACATGACAAGAAGCGGGCGGCATTTCAAGCCCCCGCACCTAGACCAGCCAGAGGCATCTGGGAAGGATAAGGAAGCTAAGAGACAGAAAGAGAAACAACTTGAAGAAGAGGATGTGCTCAAATAGTTAAAAAAGATACAAGCAGACATCTCTATCTGGGGACTGCTTATGGCATCACGAGTGCACAGACAGGCTGTCCTATCTGCCATAAACAAGGCTAAACTCTCGATAGAAACCACGCTGGAGCAACTGGTGGGATTAGTCTTTCCGGGAGGAGCTACCCCGATGCTGACTTTTTCTGACCAAGAACTGCCACCTGAGGGTGCGAACCACAATAAGCCACTCTACATCTCTGTGGAGTGTAGAAATAAATGGATACCGGTGGTTCTTGTCGATACCGGATCTGCCATCAACGTGTACCCGGCAAGGACAGCGTACGTAATTGGTTTGAAGACCGCGGACTTTATACTGACAGCCAGGTAATTCAGGCATATGACAACACGAGCCGAGAAGTCATGGGGATAGTAAAGATCCAGACCAAAGTTGGGCCGGGACAGCATGAGATAGATTTCCATGTCCTAGAGGTTCTTGCAACTTTCAACCTGCTTTTGGGACGGCCGTGGCTGCACCAGGTAAAGGTAGTGTCATCCACCTTACATCAGATGGTGAAATACTCCCATGGGAAGGGAGTAGCCATTGTGTTTGGGAATTCATCGATCCATCCACCGCCGGAGGTGTCTACACCAGTCTTGGAAATTGAGCACGGCATAGAGGATGTGTTTATGTCAGGGTTTACCTTAGCTGAGGCTCGAGTTGTGCAAAACATCATGGCTGTTAATGAGGGAGTGTATGTCAGTGCTCAGTCTGTATACCTCATGAACAAGCTTCAACACATCCCCAGGATGAGATTGGGAAGGAACGGCCGGAAGGGCGTTGCAGCATTGGCCGAAGTGCCACACAACCCCCATATCTTTCGATTGGGTTATCTGCCCACCAAAGAGGATTGGATAAGAAAGGGAAAGGAAATTGCTGGAAGAGCCACAGCAAAGCGGATTGGAAAGCCTTTTGAACTGATGCATAGGCCCATTCAGGGTACCCTAAACGGACGCTTCGTCCGGGAGGGGGAGGACTTTCCGTTTTGTGGCTTCCCAGAGCCGTGGCTGAACGCGAAAAAGAAGCACGTGCCAGGTTTCGAGATCTTCTTCGACCTGCAATTATCTGGGGATGACGTTGCCAAAGAGCAGACAGATCCATCAGCTGAAGTTGAGCAGTGTAAGGAAATGGATTCCGAGGGCGCTGAAATTGAAATGGGGGTAGCACTGGCTTGTCTACTTTTAGATCCTCCGATCGACCAGAAGTGCTTGGGGGATAACTTCTTGGTTTCCATGATTGGGAATGAAATGGCTGCGAGCCTACCAGCAACTATTTTGGATGCATCTATTGCACCATCTCTCACTTGGCAATACGAATAGGGGTTTTTGTTCAGCAGCACCGGGTCAGGTAGTGAGCCGGAATCTGATTCCACCGAGTCTTGTGAGTCGGAATCAGTTCCACTCGATCGAGTCTCGAGTCTGTAATCCCGGGATGATAACCCGGATGCCACAGTCTTGTCCAGGTCATCTTTTTCTTTCTCTTTTGAGTCTGTTGTAACCGAGGGTTCAAACGATTTGGATGTGCTTAATGAGAATCAAGTAACTGTGGTTTCTGAGTACTTTTCTGTGCCTTTGATTTATTGCATTAACTCAGACTTTCAAAATTTTGATGAAAACGACGAGGACGAAATTCCTCCGGTTTTGCAACGCTTAATTGAACAAGAGCAAGAAAGATTTGTTAAACCTTTAGTTGATGAAATCACTACCGTGAATATTAGTACTGAGGAGGACCCGCGGCTGGTCCAGATCGGGTCCACGTTGTCTTCGGAGGAACGCGAGTGCTTAGTCGCTTTATTAAAAGATTTCAAAGATGTTTTTGCGTGGTCCTACGAAGACATGCCTGGGATCGATCCTGAGATTGTACAGCACCGGATCCCTCTTGACCCCGAGGTCCGACTCATCAAGCAGAAACTCAGGAGGATCCGCCTGGACTGGGCTCTCAAGATCAAGAAAGAGGTCACCAAGAAAATCGACGCAGGCTTCCTACTGGTATCCGAATACCCGACTTGGTTGGCCAACATCATTCTAGTGCTGAAGAAGGATGGCAGGATCCGGGTATGCATGGATTTCAGGGACCTGAATAGAGCCAGTCTGAAGGACGACTTCTCCTTGCCGCACATCGATGATTTGGTGGACTTCACAGCAGGGCATGCTTTGCTTTCATTCATGGATGGCTTCTCAGGCTACAATCAGATAGTAATGGCACCTGAAGACCGGGAAAAGACTGCATTCACCACCCCGTTGGGGACATACTACTACAGAGTGATGCCGTTTGGGTTGAAGAATACTGGAGCTACTTATCAACGGGCCGCGACCACAATATTGCATGACATGATCCACAAAGAGGTTGAGGTGTACGTGGACGACATGATTGTCAAGTCCAAAGAAATAGAGGCCCACTACACCGCCTTGCAAAAGTTCTTCCAAAAGATCAGAGAATTTCGGTTGCGGCTGAATCCTCAGAAGTGTACGTTCGGTGTTACAGCGGAAAAAATGCTGGGGTTTCTGATTACGCAGAGAGGTATCGAAGTCGACCCTTCCAAAATCAAGGCCATCTTAGAAATGCCACCACTAAGGACTGAAAAGGAGGTGCTAGGCTTTCTAGGTAAAGTGCAATTCATAAGACAGTTTATCTCAAAATTAACCTTGACTTGTGAACCACTTTTTGGTCTCCTGAAGAAAGGCAATAAATTCCAATGGGACGGCCGATGCCAAGTTGCTTTTGAACAGATCAAGGAATACTTACAGAACCTGCCCGTGTTGTCACCACCAGAGCTGGGGAAACCGTTGATATTGTACCTTTCAGTGACTGAGACTACAATGGGCTGTATGCTCGCGCAAGAATTAGAGGACAAAATGGAGAGAGCCATCTACTATCTGAGCAAGAAGATGCTAGAGTATGAGATTCGTTACACACCGTTGGAGAAATCCTGCTTAGCTTTGGTATGGGCTACCAGGAAGCTACGGCACTACCTGTTAGCTCACTCCGTAATGTTGGTTTCACGACTCGATCCCATCAAATATCTTTTCAAGAAACCAGCACTTACAGGTAGGCTAGCTCGTTGGTTGCTGTTGCTCTCCGAATTCGATCTGAAATATGTAACGCGCAAGTCAGTCAAGGGAAGAGCAGTAGCAGAATTCTTAGCCGATCATCCAATGGAAGGGGGTGAAGCAGTTGAGTACTTATTCCCAAATAAGGCCATTTTGCATATCGACGACGAATTTTGGACAATGTACTTTGACGAAGCGTCAAACCAGCACGGGTATGGGATAGAAGTGTTGCTGATAGCACTCGACAAGTCCCGTATCCCTCTAGCCTTCAAACTCCGGTTCAAAGTCTCGAACAACGAAGCAGAATATGAGGCGTGCATTGCCGGTCTAGAAGCAGCCCTGGAACTAGGGGCAAGACGGTTGGACGTCATTGGGGACTTGAACCTTGTTGTGTCTCAAGCAAAAGGAGATTGGAAGGTCAAAGAAGAAAAGATGATGATGTATCACCAGACCTTGGACTTGTTAATTCCTCGGTTTGAGAAGCTAAACTTTGCTCATCTACTAAGAGAGAACAACAGGTTCGCAGATTCTTTAGCAACTCTATCTTCCATGATAGACATCCCGTTCGGAGTCCGGATGCGTCCAGTCATCATTGATCAAAAATTTGCGCCAGCCTATGAGTCGATTACTGATATAGATAAGGCTCAGGACAAAAACCCCTGGTATTACGACATTTGGAATTTCTTGGAGAAGGAAGCATACTCGCCAGGGGTAAATGCCAAGGATAAAAGGGCAATCAGAAGAATGGTCGTTCAGTTCATCATCTGTGGAGGTAACCTGTATTAGAGAGGTCATCTGGGAATGCATAAGCTGTGTGTCGATGCCAAAGAATCGAAGCGCCTAATGGAGGCCATCTATGGAGGGGAATGCGGTGCGCATATGAACGGAGTAATGCTAGCACAGAAAATCCGCAGACAGGGTTACTACTGGTCCACCATGGAGGAGGATTGTATCGGTTTTGTTCGACGATGCCACAAATGTCAAATTCATGCAAATCGCATAAACATTCCGCCGTCGAAGCTGTACAATATGACTTCGCCATGGCCATTTTCAGTCTGGGGAATTGATGTGATTGGGGCTGTCACTCCAAAGGGGTCGAATGGGCATGAGTTCATCCTGGTCGCGATAGATTATTTCATGAAGTGGGTCGAGGCCCAATCTTATGCGGTGTTGAAGGCTTCGCATGTTGCAAAGTTTATCAGAAACAACATCATCTGTCGTTACGGAGTTCCAAACGAGATTATTTCAGATAACGGTTCCCACTTCAAGAAGAAAGTGATTGATTTGTTGGAAAAATACAATGTGGCTTTCCATAAGTCATCCACCTATCGGCCACAGACCAATGGAGCAGTTGAGGCTGCCAATAAGAACATCAAACACATACTGTAGAAGATGGTGGAGACCTACCGGGATTGGCCAGATAAGCTACCGTTTGCTCTGTGGAGCTACCAGACTTCAATCAGAACTTCTACTGGGGCAACTCCGTATTCATTGGTTTATGGGATGGAGGTCGTTCTACCTATCGAGATTGAGGTTCCGTCATTGCGAGTACTGGCTGAGTGTCAGATAGCCGAAGCAGATTGGCAACAAAGCAGGTTTGAGGAACTCATGCTCTTTGATGAGAGAAGACTGAAAGCACTGTACCATGTTCAAGGTTATCAGCGCAGAATTGCCCGGGCTTTTAACAAGAAAGTTAAGTCCAGGAATCTAAAGGAAGGAGATTTGGTGCTCAAGGACAACCGAGCTCCCATCCACGACCCAAGGGGCAAGTTCAGACCCAATTGGACTGGTCCCTACATCATTAAGTCTATCTGGTCAGGTGGAGCTGTGGTTCTGATGGATCTAGATAGCCTAGAGTTCTCATAACCGATCAATATGGACAAGTTGAAGAAATATTACCCTTGAGAGGCTCGCTAGGCCGAAAATCCGAAAGCGCAACCTAGGCAAAACTCAGAGCAGAAAAAATTTGAAATTATAAAAATTGAGCTCGCAAGGTTGAAAACCCGCAAAGGGCGGCCTTGGAAAAAGTTAGAGTGTAAAAGGAGAGTGAAAATACCCGAGTAAACCCGAGCCTGAACTACGTAAGGCTTGATTCCCATCTTTGGGATACGTAGGCAACTTCATCCTGGAGTTCAGCCATAAACTTTTCCCCGATCGACTTTGTCCATTTGATCATCTCGGCCATCTTCGTCTATTCAGCATGCAAGAGTTCGGTTATGATCCCTGATGCAGTGCTTTTCAAACTAGGGGCAACTTTCCGTTGCCGCAAAGGTCATGATTATTCAGACTAGGGGCAACTTCCGCTGTCGCGCAAAGGTCTTGTTATTCAGACTAGGGGCAACTTTCCGCCAGGGGTCCGTGGTTGTGCATCTCAAAGGATGTGATCTCAGCGTGTCGATTCGATCTATATCAAAAATGGTTTTGAAAAGTTTTAATAAAAGTTGACTTTGTTCAAATTAATCTTTTTACAACTAAGACCATTTTTGAACCAAAGCGGAAAATTTTCAGTACCCACAACCTTCAATTTCATTGATTTCAAAATAGAGTTCTCTTGCTCTTGCATACAAATTGAAGTTGCTTTTTATTACATTCATAAAGAAAACTTGAAAGTACTAATAAAGCAATAAATCCGGGGCATAGATAAGTTAGGTGTCCTCGCGCCTCCCGTAGCCGGGTCAAGCCTCTGATGCCAAACTGGGTCCAATCTGTGCCTCTTCATTGAGCCAATCCAAGCACTCGTCAGACAAAGTGCAACTGAAAATGGGAGCGGGGGCTAGGAGCTCTCTAGTCCTCCATGCTGTGACATACCGGGCAAGCTGTGCGCCTCGGACCGGGAATACAGCAGGATACTCTATCCCTTCTGGCGGGCAAGTCTGATCATGACCGAACTGGCGTTGGAACCGGAATGGAAAGTAGAACACATAGTGGGTCAGACCAATCAACTGGATCCCGGTCTGTCGGGACATGTTATAGCTCATTGCCGGAAGATTGGGCCAAGGACAACGCCAAGCAATGCGATCTGCAGACAAATTGCACATCCAGTTGAACCACCATCCTTCATCAAGGGCATTGACTAGGCGTTGTCGAAAGAAGTAGCCGCGAGCTGAGTAGGCCGGGCAAGAGTCCATAACCTGCAATTTATCCATTAACCATATCTGGGGAGGGATGAAAAATGAGAGAATAAAGAATAGAGAGATGTACAATGAGAGAAAAGTAAGGAAAGGATTTTGTGAGAAAAATCGAGCCCGAGGGCCGAGGGATGTGAGCAATACATATGTGAGATTGGGTGGGAAACATTACCTGCAGCAGTAGTGGACTCTCCGCAAATCTGGTCGTCTCCTGGCGATAGAAAGTATCTAAGCCCATCAATGTCTCGGCCAATGTCATGGCGATGCAGCTCTTTCCTTCCTTCAAGCCTTGAGCAACTTCAATCAAACGAATGCTAGATCCACTAAAGCCTGGGGCAAGCAAAAAGTGAGATAGCATGCACAAGCAAAGTGCGTGTTACCGAAAACCTTGCCAATAATGGTTGCCGCGGTCACCGGTATCAGAAAAGATATGAATCAAGCCGAGGATGTCCAGTTCCTCGTTGCAGATCAGAGACCGAGCGTCATGCATGGTGAGCCCACACATCCACCCTAAAGCTTGGGCGTGGCCAAAGCGAAACTGAGGCAAAATTTCTTCAAGGCGTTCAGATTCCATCAAAACTTGAAAATCTTCAAAAGTTTGACATACCTCTTGCCCGCCGAAGCTAAAAACATGTGTCACTGGGTTCCAAAACCTCGCCGCGGCATGAAGGAAGGGAAGGTGCAGCGGAATACGGCTCAGCGTGAATAGTGCATTCAAGCCGAAGCCCCGAAAGTTCAACTTTTCCGAGCCATCTAGAGAAGCGATCCAAGCTGTGAGATTTTCGACGAGAAACGCCTCCATTTTGGTGCAAAACTGAGTTGAAATGAATCAACCACGAGGCTAGGACTTTTAAAGAGGATAAGACACTGTTCGGGGGACACGTGTCGAAAAGCTGGTGGTTGCTAAACTAGGTGGTCGGCCGGCCACCTTTTCTGGTAGGCCGGCCACCGCTCTCCCGTCCAATGCAAAAGCTGGTCGGCCAGCTCCCAAAGGTGGTCGGCCATGCTGCAAAGTGTGTCTTTGGTCCTGTTCAATCCTCTAGAAGAAAGTTCCTAGCTTTTTCATGCATCGGGAGTGTCGAAGGCCTCCATTTCCCTCTGTTTCAGATGCGTTCCGTCATCCAGATCGTTCAAAATACACTTTGTTTATAGAGTTGTTGTTAAGTCTTGCTTATCGAGTTGTTGTTTTGCTTATTGAGTTGTTGCTTTGTTTGTCGAGCTGTTTTGTTTATCAAATCTTGTTTATCAAAGTTGTCAGGCTTTGTATTTTGAGTCGTTATTCTTTGTTTAAATCAACATTGTTGTGTCTTGTTTATCGAGTTGTAAACTTGCTAAGATTCTGTTATTTCTTAGTGAGTTAAGTTGTTTAGTTTGTTGTGTCGGTTCACTACCTGCCTTGGCAAATACACAATGCACATGTCCATTCAATCTCATTTTCGTGCAAAATGATGCGATACGATGCTAAGAACATAAAATACAACACTTTTTGAACAAAAGCTATTTCATTCCATTATGCTTCCTTCGTTACAACATTTTACAACAAGGGTACAAGTTTTACAGAAAATAAAACTGCCTAACAATGTACAATGTGCTACAATTACTAGTAAAAAGGCAAATAAAGCAGGAACATCTGTGCTCTCAAGTACAAGAATAAGAGGCCCTCTTCGTCCTCTTCGGCTGAGAAGTCCCTGCACCATCTCCGTCAACACCATCATCAGAATCAAAGTTGCCATCTTCGGAGTCCTCCTCGGCATCACCTCCATCCTCAGAACCAGACTCAGAGTCCTCCTCTCTGCCTGCAGATGTCTCGGACTGAGGATGCGCGGACTCCTTCTCCTCACTGGACTCCGCCTCTATGACGTGTGCCCTGCGCCCGCCTCGTCTGCGAGACGACTCCCCTCTCCCAGCTCCTCAAGAAGGCCTAGATGGCCCGGCTCCTCGAGAAGGCCTGGATAGCCCGGCTCTCCGAGAAGGCCTAGGTGGCCCGGCCTGTGGCTGAGCATATACCGGAGGCATCTGAAAATAAAGAGTGCAATTCGAATACATCAGTGCAAATGTGTATATCAGATACAGATACAAGAAAACTACATGAAGTAGGTGCATGTAGATACAGTACGTAAGTGTGGTGTGTGTCAGATGTGCTCTACACAGGCAGCCTATCAATGTAGTAAAATGTTCAAGATCAGCATGTCATCAGAAGTATGATAAACGCAAGAAAACTAAAAAGTACTTGGACACCCATGATGGACAACTGTGCCTCTCTCCGCAGTACCATACCCTCGAGTGAGGCCACCAACCCGAGCATCTCATCCATATACTCGACAGGAGGCTGCAGATGCAAATGCAAGAGTATCAGTAAAGGAATGAATGTCCAAGCATCTGAGTGATAAATCAAAGCTGTAAAGCATATCGGTGGCGAGTCAGGGTCTCTGACATATCGGTGATCAGGCATCGGACGCTCTATTGGAATCGGGTAGGAAGCCCCATATCTCCATCCCGTCAACTCAGTCGGGATATCTGGCCACCCAGCATGATGATAAGTCGGAGGAATCAGGGGAACCAATCCACCTCCACCTCTAGATATGCCAGCCCTGCTGGTGGAAGGGATATCTGTAGCCCGAGCCCGACTCGATGACGGCATACCCGCAGACCTCCTCGTGGGAGTACGGACACCCATCAATGGAGGCATCAAGTATGTGTGACGGTAGGTCGCATACTCCCCCTGCTCCAAATGTAGTAAAGCATTGGTACCCAACATGGCGGTAATAGCCTCCTGAGGAGGGAGCCTAACAGCGGTCCGCATGTCGTCTAGGGGTGCTGAGCGGATGTCCTGAGTAGGGTAGCCCCATATCTGGCACAAGAAGCGATCCCCCAAAAACCAGGCTCTACCAACTGGCCCCTCGAATAGGATCCTGTACTGAGAGGCACCCCATGCTCCGGCAAACTGGAATCGGAGGTCTTTACCTAAAGGCGCCCAAGGCTGCCATGTGATCTACGGATAACCGATGCATGAGCTGATCAGAAATTGTGAATGTGCAAGATAAATCAAAGATTGGAAACATAAAGAACTGGGAGTTCTGAAATACCTCTAACGGCCGCATTGTATCAAAGTACTGCCATAAGTAGAGGAAAGACTCCCGAGGTCTCGACCGGTACTGGCCCTCGAATACTAGTGAATAAGGGGTCATGAGGGGCACCTCCACCTCAAGCTCTGGGGCTAGCGTCGGGAAGTACACTTAGATCCATAGCTGTGAAAAACAAACCAATAGCCATCAGAATACAGAATGCTGAGTGCAGAATGTAAATACAAAATGCTGAGAGCAAATTGCAAGGTACAGAGTGTAAAGTGCACCGTATGTGCAATGTACAAGTAATGAGAAGCAGAAATATAAATCAAGAGGGCAGAAAGTACCTCCCAGGCCCTCTAATAGCCACCGACCATATTCCTCCGTCCGCGGGAGGTCGCGCTCATATAGCAATAGAGAGTAGCCAGGCTGGCGCCACCCCAATCATATCGGCTGACCTGTGATAGGTCCATTAGAGCACTCAACAGATAGAGCCCAACAGTGTTCCCCCTATCGACGAACAGAGTGGTCCCGAAAAGGAACATCAGAAATCCGCGGGTGTACTGTGCTACCTCCTCAGAAGTCTCAGGCTCCATCTCCACCCTCCAGAAATGTGAAGAAAACCAAGTATATCGGACTCTGCCAGAAGATCTATCAACTGGTGGGTGAGCTCCCAATAAGTAGATCCAGGCGGCCTCCCACTGGCCCATGTCCTCGTCATATGGGATTGCCCTGCCTCCCACATCAAGGCCTGTCAATACAGCGAAGTCAAATGGGGTCATAGTTATGTCCCCGGTAGCAGAAAAATGGAAGGAGTTGGTGGTGTCCCACCATCTCTCTACCAAAGCACCCATCAGCGTCCTACTAGCAGGACAGCGAGATATCCCAGTGCAGAAGGGCCCAAACCCTGCCAAGTCAACCAAATCCCGGACAGCCTCGGAGCTCACAGACCACTCTCGCCATAATAAAGCCATATCCTCGTGCAGCACGAGAAGTCACCTGCATTCAGGGTGAACACATGTATTCAGTTTCAGAATGAAATATATAAGCTGCGTGTAAATGAAATGTATGAGATGTGTGCAAAATCAAATCAGATACAGAATCTGGGCTGTGTGTTCAGAAAATTCAAAGTACGAGCTGTGTGTTCGACATCAAGTGTTTGGGCTGCGTGTTCAACCTTCAATCAGTGTGTGCTGTGTGTTCACCTTAACAAGGAGCCGTGTGTTCACAATTCAAGTGTTTGGGCTGCGTGTTCAACCTTCAATCAGTGTGTGCAATGTGTTCAACTTAACAAGGAGCCGTGTGTTCACAATTCAAGTGTTTGGGCTACGTGTTCAACCTTCTACAAAGTGTGTGTTGTGTGTTCACCTCAACAATGGGCCGTGTGTTCACAATTCAAGTGTTTGGGCTGCTTGTTCAACCTTCTACAAAGTGTGTGCTGTGTGTTCACCTCAACAATGAGCCGTGTGTTCACAATTCAAGTGTTTGGGCTACGTGTTCAACCTTCTACAAAGTGTGTGCTGTGTATTCACCTCAACAATAAACCGTGTGTTCACAATTCAAGTGTTTGTGCTGCGTGTTCAACTTTCAATCAGTGTGTGTTGTGTGTTCACCTTAACAATGAGCCGTGTGTTCACAATTCAAGTGTTTGGGCTGCGTGTTCAACTTTCAATCAGCGTGTGCTGTGTGTTCACCTTAACAATGAACCGTGTGTTCACAATTCAAGTGTTTGGGCTGCGTGTTCGACTTTTTACAAAGTGTGTGCTGTGTGTTCACCTTAACAATGAGCCGTGTGTTCACAATTCAAGTGTTTAGGCTGCGTGTTCAACTTTCAATCAGTGTGTGCTGTGTGTTCACCTCGACAATGAGTCGTGTGTTCAGAATTCAAGTGTTTGGGCTGCGTGTTCAACTCTCAACAAGTGTGTGCTGCGTGTTCACAATCAAATAGGGGCTGTGGGTTCAGAAATTCAAAGTGATTGAGCTGTGTGTTCAAGATGCTAACAGAATACTGTGTTATAGATTAAGTATTCAGAACAAGCTGTGTGCTAAAATAAGCAGCAGTATGGTGTGTGAACGCATTTAGAATGAGCAGATAAAAAATACACAGCAAAAGCATGAAATGCACGGAAAATGCAGAATACATTGCAGAAAATATAGAAGTGAAGTACATACCTCACGTGCCTGATAAGAGAGGTGGGACTCTGGCTCCCACAGTAGTAGATCTACAGGCGCTCGCTCATCGAAGTTAGTAAAGTGGTAGAAAACGACTAGAAGGAGGATGTGCGCCGGAGGGTCATACCTCTCGGGAATAAATGGCTGAATCCTCGGGTGTAAAGACATAATGTCTAGCTCACCCCCGACTCCTGGAGGACCTCCACCTTGGGAAAAATGACCCACCATCTCGAAAAATCTGCAAAAAGAAGCAAAAATGAGCGAACTGAGCCAAAATTGGAAAAAGTCAACAAAAGTCAACTCCCGAGAAAATCTTCCAAATGTTGAAACAAACTTACCTCAAGTGGTGAAAATGCGAAAAGAAGCACCGAAATCAAAATTTAATCGGTTCAAAGTGAAGAGAACTGAAAGTTTTCGTGAAACAACTTGGCGTAGGACGTTGGAAAACACGTATGGAGCGCAGATCTGAAGAAGAAAATGGTTTGGGAAGGAGGAGAAGGCAGTTTCAGACTTAGAGTTGTGAGGAAAAGTGTTTTGGATAAGCACATTTAAAGAAATGAGAGCAAAAAGACCAAACTGCCCCGGATTTGGGCTAGGTGGCCGGCCGGCCACCTTTTCTGGCAGGCCGGCCACCCCCTACACTCACACCTGGCCGGTGGCCTCCTCCTTGGACCAAACCTGGCCGGTGGTGTTCCCAACATGGTCTCCAAGGCCTCTGCAAATTTTGGTGATGATTGGAGTCCCCGGCACCTAAGAAAGTACAAAGAAAGTGCACTTTCATCGCGAAATCCCTCCGCGGGAACTTCAGCTCCAACTTTCGATGCGTATTTTATTGTCACTCGCCGAGAGCAAGATGTATCCTTTTTGAATACGTTATGACCCTTCCAGGAGGTAAACTGGAGGTTGCGATTGAGTCACACTCGTTGAAACTTGTGTTTCTTTACTCGTTGTTTCATAACAAACACGCGTCCGGGTTTGCGCTTATCCTGCATTGTTGTGCACGTTACTTGCATGCTCATGCACACCACTTGCATTATTGTGCACATTTCACAGGTATTGTCATACCCTCACGCTTAACTTGCGTTGTTACGTGTGTGTTTCTCGTTTTGTGATGCACTTTCCCATCGGCACCGCGTTTGTCTGCATTCGATATCACACTGAACATATGTTGCTAACTATGTTGTGCTTGTTGAGTTTCTTCCTTTTTTAGGCACGATATTGTATGTACAGTTCATTTGAGGCTGGTGCGACCAGACGAGCCGCACAGGTATTGTATCCCCCCCGTGTGAGACGTGGCGAGAATTCAATGATTCTCTGCATTCCTCAACTGCATGAAATGTAGTATTGCTTTGCATTCTTGCTTAAAACTGTTGCATCTATTGTGAATATTTGCTTCATTACAGCCTGCTGCTTCGCATGATCATTGAGTTACATCCGGCTTTGTGCATATCGCTTTGCATTTTGCCCCCGCCTGCGGGCATTCCTTCGGGCACATTTTTTTGTTATCTTGTATGTTTGTCTAAGTCTTCGGCCTTGTCAAAAATGGGTCGTCTCTGGGCTTTGAAATTCACTCCCGTCACGTATGACTTTCGAGTTCTGTCAAAGAGGGGCAACTGTAGACACCCCATTTTTAACTGACCTTAAGACTCAGACGTCACCAATTGAGCGCTTGGTGATGTTGCATATCGTGCTCGTTCTGAGATTTCAGAGTCTCAGTTGCGAGCCTTGCCTCAGGACTTCGGGGCTCTTTTGTGCTTTGCCTCGGTTTGTGAACCAGGCCCTGTTTTCTATGTTTTCGCTTCCCGAGGGGAGGGAGAGGTCTCGTAGATCATCTCTCAGTGGCCGTAGGCTACGTTTCGTGGTCGTAGGCCATTTTTTCCGTTTGGAGCCCGGTTCCCGGTTTTCGGAGCCATCGGCCATGTGCTGCTGTTCGGGACCGCTTAACTACCTCCGATTGCTTCGGTTTTTCGCACATACCTTGTTTCCTCCCTTTAGAGGGACACTGTGGCCCGAGAGACCAACTTCGTGGTCGAACACCACCTCCGGTGCTTAATAGTCAGTTTTTGGGGCCCAGGCCACGCGTTTCGGTCCCCGAACCTTCGTTTTGCATCCGCCTTGGTTCATTTTTGGCAGAGACTTTATTTTCATTGTTAGGAAGGTTGTAGGAGGGTGGGAGGCCAGCAATTTTTTTGAAAAACCAACTTTTTCTCTTCATTGCCCTTCGTTGCCCGTTTTTCTTACTAGAAAACTGGTTTTTCCCATTCCCGGGCCACTTTTTCTGACTTTCCACCACACCATTGTGTTGTACACACCTGGAAGGCCACCAATATGGGTAGGCCGACCAGTAATTCTTCTTGACCATGTTGAACCCCTCTAAAAAGCTGGTTTTTCTCTCTCCTGGGTCACATTTTCGGGTTTTTCTCCACACAGCTGTGTTGCACTCACCTGAGAGGCCACCTTCAGGGGTGGGCGGCAATTCTTTGTTGACCCTTTGACCCTGGTGGCCGACCAGGAGGTGGCCGGGCCTACTGGACCTTTGCACACAGTCGGCCAGGTTTCTCTCCCAGAGTGCATTCCAGCTGTGCCAGCTGTTTTGCACCAGATCCACTGCCCGAGAGTTTGTCCTTGTTTTTGGTCCATTTTAGGTGGTTTTGACCCCCTTTGCTTGGTTTCAAGGTGGTTTGGCCCCTTTGGTCAAGCTTCTTGAGGAAGCTTGACCCTTTTGGTTTAGTTTCCCCAAGAAGCTTGACTCCTTTGGTTAAGCTTCCTTTAGAAGCTTTGAGCCCTCTCTCTTGGCTTCTCCAAGAAGCCTGACTCCTTCTCCTCTATATAACACACTCCACCTCCATTTGCAAGGGTTAGAAAAACCAGTTGGAGCATTTGCATACAATCCTCTATATCTCTCTCATCCAAGCCTCAAAACACCCTTGTTCTTGCACCATTTACACACCAACTCATAGCCTACCACCTCCACCCTCCATTCCAACACCTTGAGGCTGATTTTCAGAGGTTAGGAGCTCACTTTCTTGGACCAAAAGTTGCTGCATTGCTGTGCTACAAGGGTAAGTCCTCTTTTCTCCTTTTCTAGCCTTATTTTGCTTCATCTCTTAGCCCCTTTTGCTTACATTTTTGGGCTTCCACTTAAACTGTAAAGTATCTTATTTTGAACCCCTCTTCAACTTTGTTAAAGGGCTCTTCACTGTTTGAGACCATCTGCTGCCCCTTGTCCTTTATCTCTCTTTTAGGGCTATTTTTGCATCATATTTTAGCCTTACTTGTGAACATTTTCGGGATTTGGTATAAACTAAAAAAAAATCTTGTTTTGACCTCCTCTTTAAGTTTCCTTGAGGTCACTTTTCTATTTGAAGTCATCTCCTTCCTTGCATGCTTTATTTCCACATGCTTTGAGCCATACATTTGAGCATTTGCATAAGTCTTTTTTTGGCCTCTTAGCTACTCAAATTCAGTGGATTTTCAGTGGCTTTGATGAGGTTTTGAGCTTTGAAATCATAGAGGGGTGACCCTCTCACCCCTCATTCTCTTTGCTAGCATGTTTGGCCTTCCAAAGGGACCCTATTTTGCATGCATAGAAGTCACTTTTCAGGCCTCATTTTGTAAGTTTTGGGATCTACCTTGGCTCTTTCCAAGGCCCTTTTGGCCATATTTTATGTCTACAATGCATGCGGAGAGCAATCCCATCCAAGGCTTTTCAAAGGGGCCCTTCTTTGCATGTTTCCTAGACTCATTTCAGGGCCAATTTGGTGAGTTTTTGGCCTGTCATAGTCCATTTTCAAAGGTGGTTTTGCTATGCTTCATGTCTATCTTGTATGTGCTTAATAACCCTTTGTATGGCCCTCTAAGGGAGCTCATCATTTTGGCATGCATTGGCTGCATTTCAGTGATTATTTGGGCATATTTTGGCATGTTTTATTCATTGATTTTTTCTGGTTTGATGAGTTTTCATACGCTTCATACACATGCCATGTAAACCATGTTTGCTAGTCAAAGTTGCATGCTATTTTAGTCCATCATGCTAGCATCTTTTGGTCATGCTTTGAACTAGAAATGTTCATGTTTTGGGACTGCCTTGGCTCTGTCTTTATGCTTCATAGTCAAATAATGCATGCTTTGTATAGCTATAAGTCAATACATGTGCCTAGTTTTGAGTTTCGGGGCTCATCTCATGCATCGGGTGCCATGTTTCCATGTTTCGGGACCTTTTAGCATCATGTTTCAGTGCTGGAATTTACATGTTTGAATGCCATGCTTCATCCTTGCCATGCCTTGTTAGAGTTGCATGTTGTGCCTTAGATTCGGTCCTCGGTTTGCGTGCATGTGTGCACGCATTTCGGTAGTCTCATTTTCATCTTATGGCTGCTGATGTGGGTGTGGCTGAGGTCCACTCATATTGGTGTAAGCCCATATTGCATTGTGTATGCCATGTTACATCGAGCATTGTGTATGCCATTTCATAGCATTGTGTATGCTAGGTTGCATGTTAGGATTGCATTCATGCGTGTCATGCATATTGCATTGTGTTTGGGATAGGAGTTAGCCTGAGCACGGGAAACGAGGGACGTTTCGTACTCCGAGTGACGAAACGTGTCTCAATTCCCGATCGCCGACACTCTGGATTAACCATGATAGAGTCTAGGCCTTGTTGTGTTTATATGTGCATTCATTTCACATCGAGTCGTGCAATCTGACTCCTTGGCCATCATGTATCGAGATACGTGATTGGTGGCACGAGGATCGAGGCAAGCATACATATGTGAAAATACATTGCCATGCCCCTTTCTTGCTCTCTGTTGCAGCAAATCAGAAACCGACAGTCTTTTGGAGCTTCGTGCAATATTCCGGGCGTAATTGTAAACAGAGGCTAATTGAGGCATCGTGATGGATTTCCGCACAAGGCAATTCAAGCATGCATTATTCATCATTTGGAACAAAGCTGAGGCGGTCCATAGATTTGCGTGCTAGTTTACTGCTTTCCTAGTTAAATTTGTTAATTAATTAGGGTTTTGTACTTATTTGGACTGTATTATTTATTCGGGACTGTATTATTTATTTGGACCCTCTGAGTGAGGGCAATGTTGTAATAAGTGTGTGCGTGCGTGTGATGTATGTCTTCCAACCCCACGTCTTTCTCCCTTTTGTTTACCAGCTTATGATGGTTAGAATAGGGCATGTTTCAATTAGCATACAGTATGATAGCATGTTTGCACTCATTCATCTGTCTTGCATGCACCGGGCTCGGCGCATCATACTAACTGCATTGTATTTCAATTCCAAGTTGAATACTTGTTAGTTGTAGCATTTCACATGCCATCTTTAGAATAGCCGAGCCTGCTATAGCTGCATTTTTGCATGTGTTGCATTAGGCATTTCTGTATAGTTAGGATCATGCATAGATTTCTAACCTAGCTTCTGTTTTGGCTTGGAGTACTCGGTGAGTTTTTATGCTTTAGCATCCTTGCATGCGTGTGAGTGACTGCCATGAATAGCATGCTTACCATGAGGCTACGTGCTTATATGATATATCTGCCTAAATGCCTGTGGGTGAAGATTGGGTTATTTGGATTGGAACAAATCATCGACTGTGAGTTTTAAGCCTACTAGATAGTGGCAAAACCATCTTTTCTAAGCCCACCTGAGGGTGGCAAAATCTGCATTTTTAGCCTACTTGCGAGTAGCAAACCATCTTCCAAAAATGAACTTGAAATGCTTTGTTTCAATTCAGGCGATCCAGTTTATACTTGTATGTTGTGCGCATCACATGGTAATTCTAGGCTAATAACCGGAATAAGAACGCATAATGTTTTCAAAACTCGATATCATGGTTAGTAGAGGCTGATCTTTGATCGGGCGAGCGGGGGTGCTCACGAAATGACCTTCCCCAATCGTACCCAAGTTCCCGAGCCGAGGCAACTTTGGTGATGACGGACACATGGCCTTAGGCAAAAGAGTCAGGGTTTCCTAAATTTTCCAAAATAAAATATTTAGGTAGCGACTCTGTATCTGGCAAAGCAGTCCATGTTTGACACTTCTTTCAAAAAAAATCTATTTTCAAAAACGATTTGCCGGATTTGGACTCTTTGATGATTCATCGGTCTTGCATTGCACTCTGCGAAATTAGATACAGGATCGTGACATTGAGTCCTGAACTGTAGTGAGCCCAAATGAACAAAACGGGATTTCCCTCCTGGGATGTTCGGGGACGTCTACAGATGGTTATATCTGAGATGATACAAGGTTTTATCTCAGATACTACACTTAGAAGATTTTGCAAGAAGCAAAGCACAAAGACAAAGTACACAAGGCATATGAAGATAGCATAAAGAAAGAGAAAGTCTAACCCTTAGTCAAAGTAAACTGGCATTTATGACAATTAAGTTGTTTTAGTACACCAGAAGGCACTTTGGCCTGACAAAAACCCTAACTAAGTGTTCAAGGTGGAAAGAAAAAGTACAATTAAAACACTAACTGCTAGATGTTGGAGCAATGTTCTTGGTCTAATCCACCTCGGCTGTTGGTGGTGTGTTGGCCTTGGTAGACAGTGCAACAGTCTTCTCAACCTCAGTGTTAGTTGCAATTTCATCGTTAATCTCTTTCAGACTCTCATCTAGGGTCTTGATGGCAACAATGGCCTCGGCCTCAGATACATCGGCCTTTTTTGGAGAGGTGCTCTTGGAGACCTCATCCTCATACTCTTAAGTGAGGTCCAGGACTTGATCGTTCAGAGTTAGGGACTTAGCCCTAGCAGCAACAACAACGTCAACTTCTTCTTCTTCTTCCATTTTCAGAGGTGAGTCAGAGGTGAGTCCTTGGGAACATGGAGCTTCTTCAAAGCTATAACCTAGCCGAGATAATAGCCTTGGTTGGAGGCTTGACTGGCTTGCTTCTTGTATTGCTCTCGAATGTCGTCTTGGCCTTTGGCATAGGCCTTTTCATCAACTGCTTTGATCTCGGCATCTTTTGCAGCAAACGCCTCAGCTAGAGCCTTTTGGCCTTATGGGCCTTCTTCTCAAATGCCTTGGCATCGGCTTCGACCTTTTGCTCGACTTTCCTGGCTATGTTGAGTTTGTCCAGTAGTCTCACCCTTGTTGCCTCGGCCTGGTTAAGTTGGTGAAGATGGTCGATGTCATCTTGTGTTTTCTTGATGAGGTCCTTCTTCAACAAATCAGCCTTGTAGGCAAAAGCGTGAGCATGCTGCATGGTCTGTAAAAGGAAAAAAATAAATTAGTACAAGAGTCAAAATAATTCTAAGTAGGGCGAATTATACTAACAATTCCTATAATTTGAGGCTTGTGTCGCTTTGATCCCTGACTTTTTAATTATGACATATTTGATCCTGAATTTTGAATATTGTTCCAAATATGGACAATTGAAGATACCATTGCTCAATTTCAAGGGCAAAGTCGTGAATTTAATAAAATATAAACTAATTTGACAAAATAAATGTCAAAAAAATATTTTTGAATTTTTAAAAATTATTTTTATCTACCAAAGATAAAATTATGTAAAATTGATAAATCTTTTACGCATTTTTTTTGACCAAATTAATTTTTATTATGTGTTTGGATGATGATCGTGTAATGGGTGGTTGCTAGGCTTTTAATGTGTAATTGATATATTTAATATATGAAATGTTTTTAATTTTAAATTTTTTCGATTTAATGGATTGGTTTAATAATGATATCAAATTTGTCACTATATTTGACTTTTGAAAAAATATAAAATAATTTAATGAAAATAAAAACAATCACTCATTACATGATCATTATTCAAACACAAAATAAAAATTAATTTGGTAAAAAATAAATAAATAAATGTGTAAAAAATTTATCAATTCTACATATTGGTGGGTAGAAATATTTTTTGACATTTATTTTTGTCAAATTAGTTTATATTTTATCAAATTAATGACTTTGCCATTGAAATTAAGTAATGATATATTCAATTGTCTGTATTTAGAACAAGATTCAAAATTCATGATCAAATGTGTCACAATTGAAAAGTCAGGGATCAAAGTGACACAAGCCCCAAACTATAAGGACCTTTAGTGTAATTCGCCCTTCTAAGTATGAAGTGTTGAACTAAAAGATAAAATAAAATCTTACCACGATGGTGTTCCTTATCATGAATACAAAATGCTCATATTCGTTGTAGTCACTAATGGCCTCCATATTAGTAGGAAGGAGCGCGGCTGCTAACAAGGCTGCAGCAATCTCAAGTTGGCGTGAGACACTTTTGCTCAGCCTGATGGGGCGGCCATCAATAAAGATGTCGGATATGAAGGTGTCCGTGGTGTCATCAATCACAGAAGGTTTTGATCATTTAGTGGTGGGGCATCAGTGGTCTTAGTGGTGGCCTGCCTCTTCTCGGCCTTAACTATCTTGGAAATGGTCATTGCGTCCTCGGGATCCTTCTCTTTTGAAGAAGGGGTGATGTTGACCTTGGCCTTTGCCTTGGCCTTTTTCACTTTCTTTGGCTTTTCTACTATTTGCAGAGAAGGAGAAGACTAGACGGTGAAAATGCTAGGCAGGCTGGCAAGAAGGTCATCAACACCAGCAAGTTTGCGACCCATCTCTTCTGAGGTGGTGGCGATGGTAACCCTGGTGCAAAATTTGAAGATTGGGAGAGCAAGTGGTGGGTTTTCAAGGTTGTACGTCGATAGATGAAAACCTCGCCATTTCTTGCTTCTGGTTTTGCTTGCAAGGCTATTAAACGGACATCAGCGACGTCAGCGTTCAAAGGGTGGAACGTGTTGAGATAGAGCCAAAGTGGACAGTTAGTCGGCTGGATATGATGTCGACCCTTGAATTGCCCTTGAAGAGGCAGTTGGCATTGTTACGAAAGGTGGAGTCTTTCTTTTTGATGAAACGTCAAGGAAGAGGTGACTTGTATGTCGCTATGTAATCCAAGAGAAATAGGGCTTTGCAGATGTTAATGGGCAGGTCTAGTAGCCTTTGCAGATCGACTCTGGGGATATAGTACTTTCGAAAATTCTTGTCAGGCTGGAGAAGATCTGAAGAATATATATATATATATATAAATAAAAAAAAGGAGTAAAGTGATCAACAAAGTGATGAAGTAAAGTACTTAAGCAGACAATGGACAACATGTGTGTGTTCTAAGGGTAACTTACTTTTATGGTCTCCTAAGATGTTTCTGGGGAGTGGAAAGAGGTAGGGGTTGCCATCTTGAGCAAACTTCCAGTTGCTCAAGACAATAAGATAATCATCTCATGTACCCTTGTTAGAATTAGGAAGGTCGGCGATCATCTTGTAGGCTGTGGATCTCGATTTCAAATACTAGGTTATGCCATTTTTGGATTGAATGGTGCACATCATGTAACAATATTGGACATCCTAAAGGTTTAGTTAGGCTCTATGTCGTCAATTGAGTTCGACTATGTTGTTGACTATACGAAAGGTATTAATAGCTAATTGCATGGGGTTCAGTTTGTGGAACTGGAGCATTTCCTTAAATAGGATGTTCAGGGGGAATCTAATTCTACCCTCAAGGATTGCTACTACGGGGAAAGGCATGTAGTTATCTCCCAACATGATGGAATCATTCTTACTAGCGAGTCTAATATAGACGTCGGCTGGGATGTTATATTCTCGGCAAAAGTTTTCTATCTTAGCGGGGTTATTTACTCTCCACTTATGCATGCCCATTACCTCGGCTAGATGGTTTTGGTATTGATTTCTATATAGGAATGTTTTGTGCTTTCTGTGGACTTAGGGACCTCAGCGTAGCCCTAGGGAGTACTGGGTTGAAGATTTTGAAAAGCAAAGAAATATTTTGGGATACAATTTGTTTTGGTTTCCCTAGTGTATAATGTTCTAGCAAATCTCAATATTAAATCTAAATAATGCAAGAAAAGAAGCAAGGATAAGAGGTAGCAATCTGGAATAATAAGAAAACGCAACCAAATTTGGAAGATGAAAACCAGAAAAGCAAGAGCATATTCAAGGTAAGAATAAATTCAAGTGCATAAAAGAAATTGAATCAAAGCGTAAATGCAGGGGCTAAAAAAGGATGATTTGTGATAATCCAGTGCCAGTGTGCAAGACCAAAAAAGTAATGTGCAAGGGGCATATACAGGCATAGAAAACTTGGAAGCATGCTCAAGAACATAAAAAGTAAGGAAGACCGAAGTTAAAAGCAAAAGAATGGTGGATTTATAGAGTATGATTGGAGAAATGGACATCAGAATTTGGTTCGCCGGAGTCAAACGATGCTTGCAATCGGAACATAGTGGTTGATGGCTCGTCAGAGAAGATGAACAAAGACTGTTGCAAAAAGCTTTGAGGTTTGACAATAGCAGTATCAAAAGAGAAGCTCTGAGAAAAGAGAAAGAGAATTGTAAATGTAGATATGAAGAGACGGAGAAAGAGGGAAAGGGCTTTTGTGAAAAACGAAAGGGCGGCAATGAATCATTTCAAATACTTGGGAAGATGTGCCCATGCTGACATAAGGCGGTGTGAGGCACAGTTGATGTGACATGATGGTGGCGTGACTGGTACGCTCAAATCTGGTGGTGACACGTGGACGAAACGGTTGACGCAGTTATGGAGTAACAACTCACACGCATCCTGGATTATTAAAATTCTTAAACTAGTGGAGTCATGATCTCGACTAGTAGTGCGATCTTGGTTGAGATGTTGATCGTGGATGAGAAAAAACATTAAGTCCTTGTTTATGAAGCCAATGAGTCATGATCTCGGTAGGAGGAGTATCTTTAGCATGTTGTTTGACCAACATGTTGGGAGATCAGATGATATAGGTTCCATCACATCAGGTTGCCGAGGTAATAAGACCTAGGGGGTAGTTGTGGGGACATATTTTTTGGGTTGTCCACATGGCCGAGGTTTTTTAGCTGAAGTGCCACGTGAATGGAGCAAGTCACCGAGATATGATGTGATCGTATCTGAATTCAAGATATTCGGATAGATGACAAGAGTCTTGGATAAGTTGAGGTGCTTAGTTCAGATAGAGATGATGCTCTTTAATGGGATCATTCTTATCTAACTAAGAGTCTGAAATAAATGCTGTGCTTGAATCCTATGAAGTGAGACTTCTAGGGGACAAAGGTACTGATTGTTATAAAAGTAAGGCATTCCCATGAGCCTAAGGTATGCTTTTACTTGTGCACTGATTAATTGAGTTAATATCTTTGGGAGATAAGTGACTGATAGGGGTGTAAATCTGGCCTGGCCTAGCCCGGCCCACCTGGGCTTCACGGGTTCCCGCCAAAATTTGGGTCGGGTCGGGTCGGGCCGGCCCACGGGCCAAAAAAATTAAGCCTAGGCCCAGGCCCAAGCCCAGGGATATTTGGGCCTTGGGCCGGCCTAACCATTTTTTTTTTGTTTTTTTAATTTTTTTCTACCAAACTTTAATTATTTTCCATTCAAAGATACACTGGGCCTTGGACGGACTGGGCTTCCGGCCGGGCCCTAAGTGGGCCTTAAGTAGGCCATGGGTCGGGCCGGGCCGGGCTTGGCTTCAAAAAAAGGGCCCAAGCCTTAGCCTAGGGGCTGGGGCTGGGCTTGGGCTTGGGCCCAAGCGGGCCTAAACAGGCTGGTTCCATCTTGGGCCGCGAGTGGGCTTCGAGCCGCCCACGGGCCGTGGGCCATTGTTACACCCCTAATGACTGACTTGATTGTTGGAGTGTCCCCAGGCAGATGAGCCACTGTGGTATTTTTATTTTCTTGTGTATAGGTACTTGGTTTAATCTATTCTACCGTATGCTCTCTAGCTAAGGTTCCTATTTGGTTGTGAGGTCAAAAATCAATACCCACACTTGGGAAGCTTGATGTATGTACAAGCTTGGAGGCGGAGCTATGGGCAATTTACTGAGGCTTAACTACAACATTTGAGAAGGGGTACAAAGACCTCACTATTGAAACTGGGAAGCTTGATGTATGTACAAGCTTGGAGGCGGAGCTATGGGCAATTTACTGAGGCTTAACTACAACATTTGAGAAGGGGTACAAAGACCTCACTATTGAAACTGATTCATCCTTTGCCATTGAGTTGCTAAAAGAAGAATCTCTGATCTCTTCTTCGTTAAGAAGTCTGGTGGAGGATTCTAAGTTTCTCATGCAAAGATGTGGATACACCATTCAGCATGTTTTGTGCGAAGGTAACAGAAGTGTTGATGGTCTTGCAAAGCTGGAAGCTAACCAAGCTGAACCTCTAGTGGTTATAGAGCAGGCACCTGAAGAAATTAGTGGTCAAGTGATTGCGGACATGGTTGGTCAGGGGTACCTCAGGCACTAAGTCAAGATCCATAGCTGACTTTGTTACTTCTTTCTTCTTTTTTTTCTTTCTATTTCTTCTTTTCTTTCTTTCTTTCTTTCTTTGTATGTTCCTTTTTTGATGTACCCAAAAAAAAAAAAAAGTAGATACACATAAGTATAATATGTCATATTATTTCAAACTACAAAAACTTGATGGCAAGTTTTTTCAAAGGTGATTGAAAAAATGATGTAGATAGAAATTTAAAAATTAAAGTATTTTATTATTATTTTAGTATTTGATTATGATAATTATTTAAAACCAAAATCTTTATTTATTTTTTATTTTTTTATAATTATTATTTAAGTTTCATATATCGTTATTTTTTTGTCCTGTAAGAATTAAGATTTCTTGCTTTACATTCCTAATTTTTTATTTTCTTTTTTATTCCTAGTTGTTTTAGAAAATTTCTTTTATTATAAATAATGGTGGTAAATTTTAGGGCAATTGAACTTTTGATTGATAATTTAGAATTAGGTAAATTATGTAAATAGTCCCTATATTTTATACTATGTATTAATTTGGTCCTTATTATTTCAATTTGCTCGATTTTGGCTCTTAATCTAACGGATTGTGTCATATTAATCGAATAAATAATGGCTGTTAGGTTTGGTCGACAGAAACTCATCACGTGGTTAAATAATGTGTCAATTTGGTCTTTATATTTTACACGATGTGTCAATTTAGTCCATATTGTTTTAATTTGCTCAATTTTGACAATGACCAAATTAACACATCGTGTAAACTACAGGGACCAAAGTGACCCATTGTTTGACTTTCCATCCACCAAATCTAACAGTAATTATTTATTAGAGTAAATGACCCAATATGTTAAATTAAGGAGCAAAATTGAATAAATTGAAACAATAGAAATCAAATTGACACATCGTATAAACTACAGAAATCATTTGCATAATTTACCCTTTACAATTCATTTTGACAGATTTCTCTTCTTATCTTTTAAGATTCAACAAATTTGTAGAAGGCTTGTGATATTCTTGTTGCTACAAATTCTACTATTTACACAATATAGGCCACACCATACATTCGTCAGTAAATTCTATTATAAAGGACGCAATACACCTTACTAACATTAGTAAATTTTACCACAAGAAATTAGGATTGAAAATGAGCAGAGCCGACTAATATGTTATTCAAATTTGATTTGATAACTTAATGAATTTAAAATTATATTCAAGTTTGGCATATATATATAACAAGTTAATTTTGAACAACTTTTAAGATCAAGCTTGAGTAGCTTGGTTTTTCATAGTGCATATAAGTTTATCAAGTCGAGTTGTAAATTGTTCAAGTTTCGCTTGAAAACTTAACAAGTTTAAAATTATGTTCAAACTTAGATTGTTCACATAATAAGTCGATTTCAAACGAGTTTTTAACGAACTCAACACGACTCAAAATTCGAGTAACTTAATTCGGTTAATACTTTTACAAAAAATCGTAATAATCTTATGGCTTGCCATTCTTAGAGGGCATGAATTTCTTCTCAAAACTAATACAATTCAACAGATGTAACATCTGCATAATTTTTATTAAATTGTATAATGTCTAGTTTTTGTTTTAGGGTAGTAAAAATAGATAAATAAATAAATAAATAAATAATTTAAAAAAAATAATACAAATGACAACACATAACTCCATTTTTTTTTTTTTTTTTCTTGATGTGGGCGTTTTAGAGTCGGCAATCTACGTGACGTGAGTATTGGGGGCATAAATGGGTGAACGCTCGGGCTAGATTAAATTATATCTCCTACTGCGATGATAAGTCAAGAAGGAATCTTTTGTGATGAAATATTTGCAACATCTGATTTACATTCGTAACAGTATTATAGAAAAGAAAAATGATAGGTAAGTTGATTCTAGAGATCGACGATTATGGTCGACTGAGGTGGCATATATTAATTATGAAAGTGACTGCATCGTGTCTTCCTCTTCGTCTTTTCTTTTATATTTGATTCATTAGACTGACTAATTATATTGTCTGATTGTGGATGTTTCAATTGAAATTAGAATTGAAATCTTATATAAATTGATGTCAAAAAATTATTTATACTTAAAAAATTTTAATTTTTGAGGGAATACACCTCAAAACTCCAGATCTTGACCACTAGATTAATCACCTAGAGGCTTAATGCGTCTCTCTACAAAAAATCAATTACCAACCTGCACCACTTGCTCTCTCTCTCTCTCTCTCTCTCTCTCTCTCTCTCTCTCTCTACGCCTCCCTCGCTAGTGTGGAGAAATATTATAAAAATAAAAATAAAGAAATTAAGCAAATTATAAGGTTATGTCTGATTTAATGGAATAAAAGTATAATAGAAAGGAATGTTAATTCCTTAACTTTTTTTTAGATTGACTATTCATTTATAATATTGAATGATAATTGCATTTGTAATGTATTTTGTATAATTCTTTTGATAAACTAAATTTTTTTTTTTTTGATAAACTAAATATGAGGATGGACATTCTAATAGAATGATCATTCTATTTAATATTTATTCCAATTAACTAACACTATCTAATTGAGTAATATAGTCTCGAGAAAATTTTATTTTTATCCCTATATTTTGCCTTGATTTTCAATTACAACCCAAAGCTTCGAATAATTTTAATTTTACTCTCAAAATTTTTGAAATCGTATCAATTTTGCTCCCACTGTCACATTTAAAATGGAAAATGTTAAAAAATTATACTTTAGTCCCAAATTTTAAAAGAAAAAAGCAGATTCACCATCTCCTATCCAAACTCACCATCTTTCCTCTTCCTTCAATTCTTTCCTCTCATCTGCCCTTGCAAGTGCTGCCACTACCACCACCCACCACCACAATCTCTCAATTCTCCAACCCAACTTCTCTCAAACCCAAATTCACTCACTCAATACACACACACACATATGTATACATATATCATCTCTTCATCAACTTCCCTCAAACCCAAATTTACTCACTTAATATTCTCTCATACCTTATCAATTATCTATATATATACATATCATCTCTTCATCAACTCCATCAACTTCACCAACATCACCACGCGAACCACCAACTTCACCGCCACCGAATTCTGTTACCGCCACCATGAGTATTACCATAACCACTACCTTTCAACACCAAACCTACCTCTTTCATCAACTTCATCAACTACACCAATATTACTACCCAAACCACCAACTTCACACCACCAAACTCCATCACCGCCACCATGAGCATCACCATCATCACCACCTTTCAACACCAAAAGCACCTCCTTCACAACCAAGTTCCATTACCATTACCATCAAACTCCACGACTACCATCACCACAAGCTCCACCGCCATCGTCGGACCGCCACCACTACCATCACCAACTCTGTTACCACCTAGAACCATTCTCCACATCATGTTATAAGTGAAGAAGAAGAAGAAGAAGAAGAAGAAGAAGAAGAAGGAAGATGGAGGGGAAAGAAACAAAAATGAATGTTTCAGAATTTTCAAAGTTAGTTTTCGGACAAATTTTGGCATATCGAAACTGTCCATTACATGAAGAAATGAGAAAGCGAGGTAGTGTAGGATGAAATAGGTAGTGAGGTGAAGAGAATAGTGAAAAAATGAAGTAGAATCGTCAAGAATTGTGAAAGATATAAAGTCCGTAAGATAGATCAAAGAAAAGTAAAAATCGGGGAAGAAAAATCTTATTTTTTTAATCAACTTTCAAAGTTCTAACGACATACAAAAAGAGGAAGAACGAGACGTGTGAGAGATGATACGAAAACTAGGCTGTGGGGTGAGTCCAACGGCGTAAAAATAAGGCGAAATAGAGTTACGACGAAGGAGATAGAAGGGTTTGAAGCGGTGTTCTGGTGGTAGGAGAGGTTGGGTTTGCATCTTTCTTTTGAAATTTGAGGCCAAAATGTATTTTTTTTTTTTTTAACTTTTTCTATTTCAAATGTGATGGTAGGGGCAAAGTTAATACGATTTCAAAAACTTTAGGGGCAAAATTGAAATTATTCGAAGTCTGCGGGTGTAATTGAAAATCGAGGCATAGTATAGGGGTAAAAATGAAATTTTCTCTTGTGAAATCTAATTTGATTGAATTTTTTTAATGTTCCTAAAAAATTCTCAAAATTTAGTGTGGTGAAAAAAAATGCTCATTATTTTTTTTGATTTTCTTTTTTTTTTTTGGAAAAAAAATACTTTCTAATGTCTATTTTTGTCAACTAATTTTTAATTTTTTTTAAAGTTTAAAAAATAAATTTTAAAAATTTGACGCGGTGCCTGACGACGACACAGCTGGCCTCGATTCTTCCACTGACTATTTGGCCTCTTCAATTTGTCTTCTTCTTTCCCTTCGTCCTCTTCGTTCTCTTCTTAAAAATGGCATGCGAAGGAATCACAGAGCGAAAAGCTGCCAGTATGTGGAAGCATGAGCTTTTCTCAGACATGGCCTCATCTCGTTCTTTCACCCTTTTCCCTGACCTCAACGAGACTCTAGCGGAGGTACGTGATACTGACTACTCAGAGTACCCAAATCCTTGCTTTCAATCTAGCAATGTCACTCGAGCAACTGCTGGCAACAAAGTCAGACAGTGACTCCAACTCATAAATTGAAATCATGCGTAAAGACCGTGACTTCAGTGTCTAATTTGTCCCGCCGATTACAGAATAGAACAAACAAAGTGCAGCAACTGAGTGCACAACTCTCCCTTTTTCTAGTGCATATACGAAGATGCTCGGTGGGAGATAAGTCAGCTGAAGAAGTTGAACAAAGAGTTGAAGCAACGGACAATAAGTATGGCTAGATCACTGGCACCCTGGTGTACCTCTTTCGACGACCAATATAGGTACATTTCCTTCGAGAACCCTACAAATCCTAAGGCAAGGGCTTCTCCAGAATGAAAATTTTTCTTTTTTTTTTTTATGTAATATTATTAGTTTTTGTTTTTTGATTTTGTTTTTGTTTGTATTTTTGTTCTCTTTTTGTAATACTTTGATCGTGGTTTGATCCCTGAAGTTTATGAAAAGAATTTCATTTTGCACATCATGGCATGAATGGAAAAGCACCTGAGCATGAAAAATGTTTTATTTTGAAATTGAAATTGAGAATGACTGCATTTGAATGAGTTTTGAACTAAATGTTGAGCCTTTAACTCAATGAAATACAAAATACAACTCAATGAAAGAAAAAGAAAGGAAAAACAACCTAACCACACCCATTTACATGGAGACAAAAAAAGATTCAAAGCAAAAATCACTGCCGGTCATCTTGCTAGTCAATTGCCCGGTTGACCATCCAAAGGGTGGTTCAACCTCTTTCCTATGGGATTTTGGTTGGCTGACTGGATTAGCAATTGTACGGCTAAGATGAAAAGTGGGGGCCTCAAAGTGTGTGAGCATGTATGCACAAACCAAAGCATATATGTCAATCAAAGGGCAGAGGGCAACCGAAGAAAGCTTTAGATTGGTTAGGAATAATTTTCAAAGATTGAATTATATTAGAATCATTATGAAGGTGAGCTCAGTCTAACCTAGGAAAAAGTTCCTGACAGATTGTTTGAGTAGACCGAGAGAAAAGATGTTTCATGACTCTTGTTTAGTTGATAGTCCAGTCAGATGTACCATTGCCCCTAATGTCCAGTCACCGTTCATATTTTTCAACATTATGCAGGTGCCTGTGATAGGGATTATTAGATCGTAAAACAACTGCCAACCAATCAACTTATGCTTCCCCCATGCCCTAGAGTGTTGAGAACTTATTCCAATCTCTAAAGTAGTGATAGGTTTTTCCCATATATTTTGCAATGATCATAGACTTGATGCCCCTCGTGTGGGCACTCTCAATTTGTTTATCACTTCCACACATGGACTTGTTTTGAATTTGAAGCAAAGATTCATGTAAGGAATTTTGACCATGCCACTTCATTGAACTTTGAGCCACGCACACACTAATAAACACAAAAGAGATTCGATGAATGCAGACCAAGACACATATTCGTCACGAAAATAACAAGACTCACAACAGACCCCAAATACCAAAAAAGGAGAGAAGTGACTTAAAGTGACTGATCATTCATTGTGCCCCTAGTAATACTCACGCTTACTCATTTATTCAAGAATTGCCTTTAGAAATAAATTTTGCGAAAGGTCAGGTTTTAATTCCTTTTGGGCTCAAGTTGAGGATTCCACTGAGAAGTTCAAGTATTGAAAATTTCTCTAGTTATTGATTCAAATTAGTTCTTCCTCACCCAACACAAATATGTTATGTGCGGTAGTCATTGTAGCTCATGGATGGATACGAAGCTAAATATGTGAGTTAGGCAAGGATAATGGGTTGAACCTCATAAAGAGGTTGCCTACATATCTAAAAAATGAGAATCAGACCTCAGATAGTTCTCAGTTAAGATTCACTAGGGTATTAACACTCTCTTTCTGCGCTCTAACTTTTGCTAGAGCTGCTCTTTCAGGTTTTTGGCCCTGTGAACTCTCATTTGCTCATTTTCACTTTTTTATGTTCTAAGTTTTGCTGGCGTCACCCAAGAGGTTTGTGATTGGTGGAGATGGCAAGGCCACAATTTTGTATTAGGGCTTGATGCATAATACGTGGTGATTGGTAGATGACATTATCATATAGTGCACTTGTAACACCGAATAATTTTTTATTAGTATTCAATGAATTGACTATTTTCAATTCCTTCCGCCTTTTAATAAGGGTAAAACAACCATATATACATAAATATTTTGAAAATAGGATTTTATGGGTTAAAAAAAAGAAGAGAAGGAAGCAGGACTTAATGGAACATGAACATTCCCATTAAGTCTTTTAAATAAAATAGAGAAAGGTTGGAGAGACTCATAATTTAAATTTCATACTTAACGATAATGACATGGTAAGGGCATTGTATGTTATCTGGTAAGTTTATGATAAACTCATAAGAGAATTTCATTTTACCTATTAAGTTTTGCCTCGATGATCCATTACACCACCAGATTTCGAATAATTTCAATTTTACTTCTAAAGTTTTTGAAATCATATCAACGTGCTCACATTTAAATGGAAAAAGTTTTAAAAAATTATATTTTGACCCCAAATTTCAAATTATAGATTCAAACTCACCATCTCCTAACCAAACTCACCTCTCTCTCTCTCTCTCTCTCTCTCTCTCTCTCTCTCTCTCTCTCCTCTCTCTCTGTGTGAGAAAATTATTAAACCTTAATTTTGAAACCCTAAATCATTTTGGCCATCAGATCTAGAAGCCCTAATTTCTCTTCCACTTGCATACAACCTTTGTATCTATCAATCCCAAAATCAACGACAACAAATGGATGATTCTCATAGTCGCAAAGAGTTTGAGAGCATAGATTTCGAAGAAGAACCGAGCGAAAAAAAACAACCTCAAGAGCAAGAAGAAGAAAATGATGAGACCTACAAAGATGTTGAAGAAGGACAGAGATCTTCAAGGCGTAGAAAACCCAAAACGCCGTCGTCTATGGACGAGGTTGAGGCCAAGCTCAAAACCCTTAAGTTGAAGTACCCTTCTAACATCCCAAACATCAAGAACGCTATCAATCTCTACCTTCATATCGGTGGCAACACACCCACGTCTAGATGGATCGTCTTCGACAAAATTGCATCATTTTCTTTCGTCAAAACCTCCCAAATTGATTCATCCGAAGGCAAAGAAGATGAGAATGATGAAGAAAGTGAAGATGTGGCTTTTAATGGTTGGGTCGAAAGTTAAAGCCAACATTGGTACTGACTTGCAATTGAAGAGCTTTGGAGACCAGCATAGGGTTGATTTTGTGTCTCAGGGTGTTTCGGCGATGCAATGCTTTAGTGAGGAAGATTGCAAAGGGTTTGTCACCAAGTTTCAAGATTGTTTATTTGAGAACACTTATGGTTTTGAATCGAATGATGCGAATAAGGTTAAAGTTTATAGGAAAGATTTTATTAGGTGGGCTAAGCCGAAATTTGCAAATGATTCTGTGTGGGAAGATGCGGAGGATAGTTTTCTGAAAAGTCCTAGTTCAGCAACGTTGGTGAGACCGAGTCATGATTTGAAAGAAGAGTTCAAAGAGGTCGCCGAGCATGGTGTAGGAGAGGGTTTCTTTGAATCTATAATTTGAAATTTGGGGTCAAAAAATATATATATTTTTTAACTTTTTCCGTTTAAATGTGATGGTAGGGGCAAATTGATATGATTTCAAAATTTTGAGGGTAAAATTGAAATTATTTGAAGTCTAGGGATGCAATTGATCATCGAGGCAAAGTTTAGGGGTAAAATGAAATTTTCTCTAAATTCAAAGACGACCCACAATTTACTGTATCATTGTAGGTATAATTGTAATATTTAAATTGTGGATTTCAAAACTTTTTCCTTAATGATATTATAGGAACCCGTAAAGGTTATTCTAAAAAGGCAGTGACATGTTGTTGGGTTTTCGAGGACCCTCCATATAACTCATGGAAAATGCCTTGGACCCCTAGTGGGGGTGACCCCCACCACCCCCACTGATTTTTGATTGGCTGAAAATTGTTTTTTTTTTTTTTTTTGACCTTGCTATCACAGGCCCCCACATGGAGATGGGGGTGCTGGGGGCACCCCCCACTGGGGGTCCCCAGCAGTGCTCATAACTCATATTGATGATCCGAACTATTCAATATGTAAAGTTTGTCAAATATTTCATCCCTACAAAGACTCACATTGATCAAATATCGATAGTCACTTGATCAGATTAATTTGTGTTAGTGGTAATTATGATTTTAAAAATAAATTGTTCACACAAATGTTACCTGATCAAATGACTATTGATATCCGATCAATGTGATAATTTTTTTTGTAGATATGAAATACTTGATGAGCCCTATACATTGAACAGTTTGGATCGTCAAGATGAACTCAAAATTGGCCTATAATGGGCCAGACTAGATCGTTCAATTGACTAGCTTAACTGGTGATAGTCCAAGTTCTTCTTTCAAAAGGTATTGTGTTGCTTAAATTCATTTCAAATATAAGTCTTATTATACAAAAATTAAATCTGAATTACACATTTATTTTTTAAGTTTAAGATTGATGAAGGCTGAGTTACTCATAAACCTACTATTAGAAACCTCCCCCAAATTTTGCACAAACCTTTTTTTCTAGATGCACCTTGCTTATTTCCACTTTTCAAAAAATACTTTTCAGAAAATTCTATTTGCTTATTTTCCATGTTTTTTTGTTTTTACTGAATTTTTTTTAATATTTTAAGCAATTTTTTTACTTTTTAGACACACCTAACATAAACACACCTAAAAAGTAAAAAAATTGTAAAAAAAATCTTTTAAAAATTCACTAAATACCAAAAATACAAAAAAAAATACAAGAATTCAGTATATTTTTTTATATTTTTATGTATTTATTAATTTTTTAAAATATTTTTTCACAAATTTTTTACTTTTTAGATACATCTAAGTAAGGTGCATCTAAAAAAGTAAAAAAAAATGTTTAAAATTTAAAAAATATTCACTAAAAACAAAAAAAAACACGAAAATCAAAAAAGTCTGTTTTCAAAAAACTTAATTCAGAAAACTCAAACCAAACACACTATAGTATTAAATTAACACAATGAAAAAAAATAAATGGAAAAATTATATAACTGAATATTCAATGACTAAATTAATATAAGAAATAAATTACAGGGTTTAATTTATTCTAATTTAACACAAATTACACTAGTGGTTCTTAGACTCTCTCTCTTTTGTGTGACCAAATCAAGTATTATTTAATTTAATTTAATATACAAAATTATGTTTTTGTAAGTTAACATGAATACAAAAAAATATGTTTAGTGATATATATATTTTTAATATTATTTGTTATTTGTTACGATAGTAGAAATTAACCTAGTAGTTCATACTTTCTTTTTTATTTTAGTGCATATTGTTTGCCCATCTAAGTTAAAATATATATATATATATATATATATATTTGTTATGTCGTAGAAATTGATTTGTGCTTTTGATTAGTTGTTCATGGGTCGGTCGATTAGCATTCTTCAGATTGCAAAACTACTGACTTGATCGGTTACCGAAAATAAAATAAAATAAGAATTTTTTATATAAGAAAAAAGAATGTAATGATAATCCTTGAGACTGGGTAACAAACAAACTGTCACTAGAATCCCACACTTTATTTAATTAAGTTACAACTAAGATCCTAATAAATTGTAATAAAAAAAACCCACAAAAGTCGTAATTTCAACAGCTCAGAATCTAGTAAGAGGAGAGAGAGAGAGAGATGCCATCTCACCTAGCTTTTGACGAGTATTCAGATGTAAGAGATTTATAGCGGACGGATTGTTAGCGACGGAATTTAATAAAATTGTATTTATTTTGATAATAGTTGTTAGTGTAGAAATTGTCAAATTATTTTATATAAAATAATAAAATAAATAAAAATTTATAAAAAATTAGACATTAATATTCAAAAAAAAAGTCCAATATGCAAAAAAAAAAAAATTAAAAAAAAATTCTAGAAAAAAATAAAATAAATAAAACAATGATTTTTACTTAACAAAAAATACAAAAAAATTAAACATTAATGTTAAAAAAAATGTCCAACATGTAAAAAATTTTAAAAATTAAAAAATTTCTAGTCCATGGGACTATTTTTTTAATACCATCTCCACTTTTTCCATCCCAATCATATTTCAAAGCCTATTCTAATATCAAGGGATTAAGAGTCCTCTCTTTATCTATCAAAACAAACACTCCATATAATGGGTCCACCTCATTATCAATCCCAATCCCCTCGCTACCTTAGAGACAACAAAATGACCTATCCTTCTTGTGTTCACTTTCAAATAACAATAATAATAATTATTATTACTATTAAACATATTTGAACCAATCTATTGATTGATTCCTCATCTCAATTTTATTTTTATTTTTTTACCGTTAGTCGCAATTTTATTTGAAAAATTCTATTCATATATAAAATTCATTAAAAACAATTCCACAAAAATAATATGGTAATGTCATTATTATAAATAAAAGTATCTTTAATAGTGTTTTATTTTGAAGTGAATAATTCATAATAAATCATATCACTATATATGAAAATTATTTATAAAATTTTTTGTTTTCATTTTGTTATGCTTGGTTCGTAACAACTTGATATCACCTTTTAATAAAAAGATAATACATGTGTGATGAACCAAATTAAACATAATCTAATAAGTATCATGTATATATAAATAATTATGGGGGAATTACATACCAGTGGTGTATCAAAAAAAATATTACAAAAGAGTAATAAACTTTTTGAATATTAATAATTAAAATCATAATTTTTTCCACTATTTTAGAATAAATTTTCAAAACACCTCCTAAATAATAATTTCTCCAATAATTATTTTGTGTTTATGTAGGATTTATTTATTCATGTAATATTTAGTTACTGAGGGGTGATATCATGTGATCGAAATGAATAAAGTTATACGTACTAATTAGAATATCAATTAGTATACTAATGAATGATGCAATATGACTTTAGAAGTTTTGAATTTTTATAATTTGTATAATAGATGGAGTCCATAATTTTGAAATAATAATGTCATAACATATATTGGTACACTAATTGATATACTAATTAGTACTTGTAACATGACTATTTTGAAATTCTATCACCATTGTATTCTATTTTCACTCTTATGATAGAGGAGCCCAACAAATTATTGTTATTATTATTTTTTCTTTGTCGTTGTTTACTCTTTCATTACAAAAAAAAAAGGACTTCAGCGACATCTTAAAAAAGTCACTAAAACTATAACGCTGCTATAAGAAGAGATTAGGTTGTCTTTCTTTCTATTTATATGCTCTTGTAATTGATTATATGATTTTTCTTGTTTGTTGATCCCAAAAACAAAACAAAATAAGACAAAAAATATTGTTTCCCACATAACAATAATAATTTGTATGTCAAGAAGGATAAGAGAGATTTCCCAAATAAAATAGTACATCAAATATATATATATATATATCACAAAAGTTCATAACATTAAAGAAATGCATGTGTCATACAAATTAAGCATAACAAACTCACACAGAAATTGAAAAGCAGGGATTACAAACCTAGCATAACAAACTCCACATTCCTTTAATCTAACACACTATTAAACATGTAGCTCATTATTAAACATACATACATACACACTACATATTAATTCCATTTAATTTTCATTATCAGGACCCGCAATCTGGGCTGGGAGGAAGCCTGTGAACAAGTCCCATGCCTTTAAGCGCACAACAATGACAGAGAAAATGAACCAGATGCCATATGGAAGCCAAATGAGCCAATCTGGGACCAAGACGGAGACAAGCGAGGCCGGTGTGAGACCTGCAACGATCAGAGTAACATAGAAAAAGATTCGAGCAAAGTTTTCACCGATAATTTGCTGCCCTTCAAGTTCAACAAATTCTTTCAACACAAGGGCCAAGCTGTAGATGCATGCTGACATCAAGGAAGCTAGCATGCTCATGGGGTGGGTTTTGAATGGGGACTCAGCTGCACCCTGATTAATTTGAATGAAACCAACTAGCAATCCAAGAAAGGAGAAGTATACAGCAGCAGTGGATTTGATGAATACTCTTGCCCTAGCGAAAAAAAAAATAAAGATATAATATGTATTAGACATGTCGCAGGTTTCAATTTTTGTTGTATTAATTTGTACCTAGATTTTTTGATAAATTTTAGGATAAATGACAAATACACCCCTTAGGCCACATTTGTTTGGCGGATTAGGTTGGATGAGATTATTAGTGAGAGGATTGTTAGTGAAGAGATTGTTAATGTGTGGATTGTTAGTGAGGGAATTAAGTAAAAGTATGTTTGTTTTGATAATAGTATGGGAGATGGTTAGTGATGGGATTATTAAATTATTTTTATATAAAATAAATAAATAAATTAGTTCCATATTAAAAAAAATGAAAACAAATAGGAGCACTTGGTAAAAAAAAATAAAATTAAAATAATAATTTTTTTATATAAAATAGACTCAATCCCCTCACTATTTTTCTAATCCCACCTAAAATTCACCCAAGCTAATTCTCCTACAGAGGGCGATTACTAAGCCCCCTTCACTACTAATCCTATCACATTGTGTTGCATCCAAACAAGGGTTTGATAGGTCCCACGGATTCCTAATCCAATCCACCCTCCCAAAGCCCCAATCAAGCATGGCCTTAAAGTTTGCTTAAAATATAAATTATCCCTGAAAAATTACAAATACTCTCTTATTAGAATTTTTTCTTTAACTAAAAAAATAAAATTCATAATTACTCTCATATACAATAATAAAATTACCTAAATTATTAATTGAAACATATTTCTAACATCATTAAAAACTGTTGATTGACTTAACAATTTATTAATAAAATGGATGATTTATTTGAAATTAGAAATCTCAAGAGGATGGAATGTAATTTCCAAAACTATAAAAGATGATTCGTTTTTTAATCAAACCTCAAGAGGTGTATTTGTAATTTATCCTAAATTTTATAGTGAAATAAAATTTGAATTATTGTAGGTGGTTTGTTGAAAAGCTAAAAAAGAAAATGAATGTAGGGTACATATTACATAGTTTGAGAGGGTCAAATTTGAAGACAATATAAAAAATTTAATGAAAATTTTGAAAATTCTAAACACAGTCGAGTTTGGAGGAGCAGTACTGAAACTTAACCATGAAGATAACTCTATTCAAAGAGTAGTCAAGGGCTCGACCAAATCCTAAATTAAAATCATACAACACTAAACACTAAAATCTTTCAACACCAATGACCACCACACCACTGGCAGCCACGCCATCACTGGCGCCGGTAACACCGTGCTGGTAAAGGCGACGACAGTAACGCCGGCACCGGCGCCGGTAACGCCGTTGAATGGAAATTTGGACTATTCAAAAGTTGTTTTTTGAAATATGAAGCTTGGAGACAATACAACAAAGAAGCCGCTGCAAGCAAAAGAAGAATTAACATGGCAAAGAAGTCACGACTAATAGTAAACTTATTTTACCGGCGAACAGCAGCCTCCCCTCTATTCTCATTCCCTCTGTCCAGATCTGGACGCATTCTTCTTTCTCTCTCACCTTTCTCAAATGAAAACTTTTACTCTGGTTTTACTTGTAGTTTGTCGCCTCTACTTATAGTTGAATCTTTTAACTGTTTATTATTTTATCGAAACACATGGAACCTTTTGAATGGAAACACACATGGAGCCCACGTCAGCTGGCAAAACAAATCGCAAACCCCAAATCCCCAATAAAAATAATAATAATATTTAAATATATATATATATATTTAGAAAAAAAATAAAAAAAAACTTTTTTAGAAAAAAATAAAAAATATTTTTAATAAATAAAAAATTATTTGTAAAAAAAATAAAAATAAAATGATTTTAAAAAAATAAAAAAATATATATATTTTTTAAATTAATAATTTAAAAAAATGAAATAAATGGATTGATTGAATTCATTTATCCAATTTGCATCCAATTCAACCCAACCTATTTAAACTCATTTATTAAATAAGCGAATTTGAATTGAATCACTCTAAATATATAACCGTTTTTAACCTGTCTCTAGCTACCCATTTGCCACTTCTCCCTACTGCTCATCGTTGTCCATGGAGAGTGCATGATTTATTCTATTTGAACTTTTGAGCCCATACATTAATTAAACCCCAGTTTGGGATTAAAATAAATAAATAAATAAGACCCAAAAAAATGTTGCAACATTTATTAGATGTAATGTATCATTTTATATGCTAAAATATAATCACTTTTTTCCTTTCTCCGTTGTGATCTTCTCCGTTATATAAATCTTCCGTTACAAATATATAATTGAGATGCCACATGTGTTGCCATTGTAGTGATCATAATCAACTAGTAAAAAAAACATGATACAAAAACATGATTATAGTATTATTGCTAGGAAATATTGTTTCGATTATTGTTCAACAGGTGGTAATTAAAGTTCAAATAATTATATATATATAGATAGATATAGACATCAATCTTAATCAATGGTTAACCAATTACGCAAGTCAATTGGCACCCAGTTGTCAGTAACATATCAATTTGTTTTTAATTTCGGTTGAATCGATAAAAATAAAAAATAAAAAAGCCTTTGAACTTGTCTAGACGAAGATTTCCAGGAAGAAAAATGGAACCCACCTTGACGTAGCAGACACGTAGCAGAGGAGTGCGAGCCCACCCGATTATAACCCTCTATATACTGACTTCTTGCTCAAGGTACTCATTCCAGCCGTCCATCTTCATCAACAAATACTTTCCTGCTTTCATCACATAATCCAACATTGTATGATTCAAACAGCGCCGGTGGATCCCTTCTTTTGGGTTGAATTAAATCTGACTGTCAACTGATTATTTCATGACTAAGGCTTGCAAAAGTTATAATGTCCCTACTGAGTTTCCTTTTTTCCATTCAAAAAGGGAGGGGGGGGGGGGGTGTTATTGTAACTTCTGTCTTAATTTTGTTATTCAAATTTTAATTGTATCAATTTTATTTTTGAATTTTTTATAGTGTCAATTTAGTTCAATTAATAATGTCTATTTAAAAATTAGATTGAAATTAATAAATAAAATAATTTATTTACTCTCTTTAAAGTGATTGATGGTTTGATATCGTTACTTTTGATTTGTGTCTAATTTTTTTAATAATGCTATCAATTAATTCAATTGATATAATGTAAAGAAACATAAGGACAAAAAAATGCACACTTAGGGACGGCTTCATATATTCCAAAGTTTTACAAATTAATGAATTTTGTAATTCCTTTTTTCTCACATGCATCATGCATGGATAATGATATAGTTAGAATTAATTGTTTTTCAGACTCCAAAATATTTGGTTAGTGTAATTTTGTTCCCTAATATTTAAATTGTATTCATTTTTAATGTATTAAATTATTATTTTGATTTGATCTTCCAACCTAACTTTATTTGTAGATACATTTAAGATCAAGGGTAAAAATGGACATTAAGTTTAAAATAAAAACTAAAAAAAAAAAAACTATTCTTTTAATTGTCAAAGTATGCAATATGTATCATTTTGGTTACTTAATGTTACAATTAATGTACAGAATAATGGAGGGGTGAACTATTCACCGTGAAAGTGACATAAAAATGTTTTTGTACCAAAGTCACCGGCAGTCCATGGGTTTTGGCGAGCCTGGTCCTTAGAAATTTTTTTGAAGAAGAGAGAGACGCAAAGCTCATCATTCATTTCCAATTCCATTACAACATATAAATAAATTAGTGAATTATCCGTGTTTGAACACTCATAGCATAATTTGACAACAAGTAAAATTAATTATTTTCATACAATTGACTTACCCTTCCCCCTTTCCCTCCTAATTTATATATAACCACAATTTATTTTGAGTTAATTACATTTTACCCAAAAATTACAATTTACCCCTTTATAGTTCGTCTTTTTTTTTTTTTTTGTTTTTAACCACAAAAAAGAAACGTTTTTTTATTGAAAACATATAACCCCCTTATGGTCAAGAAATATACACATAACCTCCCCCTTATTTGGAGTAAAATGCAAAACTTAACTCTATTAACAATTTTGGCAAAACTTTCATATTGTCCTTAACTTTCTTTTTTCAATTTTCTTCTAATTGCCGTCGCAACCTAATGACTTTCTCACCCTATAGGATTCTCCCTCTCTTCATTTTATTTCTTTCTTCTTCTCTCTCTCTATTTTCATTTTCCTTCTTTTTCATTTCTTCTCTGCTATCTCACGGACATCACCATTGGCCAATGGTTGCCCCAGCCCAAAACACCACCATGGTTGTTGGTTGCAACAATATTCATTACATTTTATCAGTACCATTTACCACTATATAATGTAACATATCTTTTATCCGTTAATAACTAGGTAATAGTAGTGTGAATGTCAAAATTTGATATGTAATGGTTAAAAAACAATGCGTACATGAGCGATATGTGTCATACCTTTTAAGGGGTAAAATTATAAATTTTATCTATTAGTGACTTAAGCTCAACCAACTCGATGAATATTTTTCGTTAAATACCTATCAGCATTATCAATTAAATCAAATTAAAGCAAAATTTTTTAAAAAAAATTACAAACTAAAAATGTGTCAATTGAAACTGTAAGAATTAAAATGACAAAAGACAAAATGTATGAATTATCAGTATAACTTGTCCTTTTTTATCTAAAATATGAAAATTGTTTTTTGTGACAAAAGATTGAGAGGTCTACGTGTGTTTGTTTGAAACTCGGCCACAATTTATTGGATAGCCCATGGAGCACCAAATCCCTCTCCAATATGTTACACAAATAAATTTGACTTATGATTTAAAAATAAAAAAATAAATAAAGAAGAAGAAGAAGACGGATTTCCTATGAAGTGTTTTTAGAATTGCGGAATTTTAGATAATAATTAGGTTAAGTTATACCTATAATTTGACTTTAGTCACTATTGTTTTAAATCAAATAATTTTATGTATAATTTCAAGGGGTACTTACGTGTAGGTCCTATTAACTAGACTTATTTACTCACAGGTCCTAACTAATAAATTTAACACTATAAAAATAAGAGATTGATAAATTTATCACTATAAATTTATTCATAAAAACAAAGAGACTGATAAATTTATCACTATAAATTTATTCATAAAAATAAAAGACTGATAAATTTATCTTTATCACTTAATAAATTTATCAATAGGACTTAATGGGTAATAAGTCTCAAAAGTAGGACTTATTGGTAGTTTACCCTAATTTTCAATTTAGTTCTTCTGTAGAAGTTGGAGATTAAAATAAATAATTTTGGGACACTTGTTTGTCTTTTGATGCATACAACTAGAAAAATTAACAAAAATCTGTATGGAAAGACCAAATTAAATTAGACCTAAAGTATAAGAATTAGATTGTTCTAATTGAAATAATAAAAATCAAAATGAAATATAAGTTGAACCATAAAAGTGAAAAGTGTAATTTACCTGATACTTATGTAAGAATTTAATTTTGTTTGTTTGAATTTCGAACAATCTTTTATTAAATATGTATATAATCTCACACAAACCCAAACATGTTCAATTTTTTCTCTAAATTTTTGTGCACCATTTTTACATATTTAAAAGGATTATATCAATCAAACATATAAATCTATATATGTAGTATTGCAAAGTGACATTTTGTCTAAAAAATCTCTAGAAAATTTAAAGTATTAATAAAAATAATAATAATAATAATAATTTAATTATTATTATTTTGTTGGTATATTTTTTTTATTATATTTGATTTTTATCTTTTATTTTTTTTAAGATATATATTATTTATTAAAACATTGCTATTCAGTTCAAAAAACTAGACTGACTTTTCAAGCCCAATAATATGATAATCAATTAGGATATTTAAGGCAGCACTATCGGTCATATCTTCCCTAATCATTAACAAATCATATTATTCATACATTGTTGATTTTATAAAATAAGTTTAAAAAGTAGACTTGTATATCATTTTCTTATTTATTATTATATTTTTCTTGCAAGACCTCTTCTTGGGCCTCCAAATTTTTCCTAAAAACTACAGCACCAAATCTTCCAGCCCTATAGAACAACTTAGGCCTGGGGCCCTTAAATATTCCAGCCCGTAGACCAGAGACGAAGACCACCATAAAGGGACAAATATTCCAGCTCTCATAGATTATTTTGGTACCTTAACTTTATCGTTTGAGTAAATTATTATTATTATTATTATTATTATTTTATTTTTGTGTTTAGTCATTTTTTTAGTTTGGTCATTGAAGGTTTTTTTTATTTTTTTATTCAATCAATTTGACCCTTTATGGTTCAATTTTTCTCATATTACTCTTAAAGCTAACGCTTTTTATTCTCTTCATATTTCAATTTTTTTTTCATTTCACTCTTAAAGCTAACGTTTGTTTAAATTAGGCACAAAAATGTCATGTTAATTAACATATGACATATGTTCAAAAAAAAAAAAAAAACTACTGACACATGACATAAAAAAATATATAATTATATTAAGATTTGAGTTTATGTCGTAGACGTATGTTATATTATATATAATGAAATATTTTTATGTCGCGTGATTATCGATGCATAATTTTCTATCAAATTTTGGATATAAGTTAGGTTTTGAAATAATTTTTTTTTTTTTTTTTTTTTAAACGTTAAAACATTAAAGGTTAAATATATATATATATTAAATAAAAAAAATAGCTAAACATAAAAAGTGCAAAGTATCTGATAGAATGATGTGATCTCTTTGTAGGTGAGGTAAGATTGTTTACTTGCTTGTGACTAGATTGTTTACTTTGGGGTGTGTGTGTGACAAAGAAGGGAAGCGCACCCCACCACAGTTGGTAAAATTTTATTATAAAATTTTGTAATATCAATCATAAAATATATAATTTTATCATAAATTAGTGTAATAAAATATTTAAAATTTTGTGGTTCATATAACAAAAATTTGTGATTTTGTTACGACATTTTTGTTAAGCTAATTTGCGGTGAGATTACGTATTTTATAATTGATATTACAAAATTTTATGGTAAAATTATACTAATTTATGATAGGATGCATATGGAGGGATATGTACCACAAATAAAGACAACCTAATACTTCTTTTATATTAATTTCAATAAATTTCTTATGTCTAATTTACCGTTTTTGATATTTGCATTTCAGTATAAAGTTATTAATTTCTATTTGATTTATACTGTCTTTGATATTAAAGATTTATAATTTGTAACCAATTTTTATTATTTTTTATAGTATTGTAATGAATTTATTCATATTTTTATTTAAGTAAATTTTAGTATATAATTTTCATAATTATAATTGAATAACTTCCCTTTATACTTTCGTCTCTCCATACTCATTCATAGCCTTTTTGGGAGTCTCAATTGGGACTCGCATCAATGATTTGAATCGTCTATTTTGTAACCTTCGCATTAAAGGCTATCCATACAAAAAAAATTAATTTCATTAGACATTTACAAGCACAACAACAAATTAAATTTTGTTTTATAAAACTAATGACAAATAAGACTAATGATAAAATAGTTAAATCAACTATTTTATAAAAAAAATTTGATAATTCTAAAATTATCTTATCTTACAGATAGATAAATTCAAAAATGAAGAGACCCATCACATTAAAGGGAAAAATGAAAAAAAACCATCATGGTCTCTATAGAAGAGAAGAATTTCTCTTCTCTAAGATAATTTAAATTTTTTTTTTTTTTTTTTTTTTTTTGACACAGAAGTATTGTTGATGATAAAATAGTTAAATCAACTATTTTATAAAACACAATATGATTTGTTTTCATGTTTATAATTGTTCGATAAAGCTAAATTTTTGTATAAATAAATTTTATTGTGAGGCTTACGAAATAGACAGTTCGAATCATCTATGTGTGCTTGAATAAGAGCCCATAAAAGAATTATGGAAGAGTATAGAGAGATGAAATATGGAGTAAATTTATCCCAATTATATAAGCAAGAAAAGTGCTAACAAATATTTTTTAAAAAATGAATATTTATCCTTCTTATTCAATTTTTGTTTTGAGTGTGAAAGGGTCCCGCTCCAATCTAGGGCCATAATTAACTCAGTGTTAGCCTTATCTATGCATAGTTCTTGGTTCACGCATGTTAGAAATAGTTGTTATAAAATTGATACTAACTTAAAATAGATGAAACCCCATATAGATGAATATTAAAAATTTATGATTCAACTATCCATATGGAATATCTTGTAATATCACTAAAGGGCAGATAAATTTTCAACCCAGCCACTATATCCAATTCTACTAGGCTAAGATTCATAGTAATGAAAGACTTTGTGGCAACAATAATCAGAATTGAAACATCACTATATCTTATTTATTCAGTGTAATTCAACAGATATGATTAGCTTTGAATTTGTCTTGTGCTAAATCAATAACACTAACAATAGGGTGCAAATTAGGGATTGATTTTGGGTCCATTTTATTGATCCGAACTATTCAATTTTTAATATATTTCGAGTAGATCATGTATGTAAAAAATTAGATTGAAATGGACATCGGTAATTACATTTTTAGATAACATTTGCCTTTAAAAAAAAAAAATAGGTGACCTATTTTTCAAATTATGTTTATTGTTCATTTTTTAAAAATAACTTTGATCCAAACTTGTGGATATCAATATTTTATCAATCTAATTTTTGTGTGCATGACTTATTCAAAATATATTAAAATTGAAACAATTCAAACGAATGAATTGGATGGGCTGTTAATGGGCCTAATTGGACCCTCTAGTCCAAACAACGGTCTGAAGGAAACTGCTCCCTAAACTATAATACTTCTAAGACCATCTCTAACGCTTCATCAAACCCAACATTAAATTCAAAATTTGGTGAAAAAGTTACTGTGCACTGCTCCAACGCTTGCACCAAATCGATATCAGATTGATATTTCATCAAAAAATTCATCAAACTGAATACAGGCGAAGCATTTCACCAAATCACTGTTACTGATCGTTGGATTTATATCAACCGGTTGACCGGCCGGTTGACCAACCGGTCATCCCTGAAAAAGTTCAGAAAGTAAAAAAAAAAAGGTTCAGACAATTCAAAAAAAAAAAAAAAATTTCTCTCTAATCGGCCAACCGGCCGGTCGACCACCCGGTTATCCTTGAAAAAGTTCAGAAAGTCCAAAAAAAGGTTCAGACAATTCAAAAAAAAAAAAAAAAAAAAAAATTGGCCTAACCGGTCAACCGGCCGGTCGACCACCCAGTCGTCCCGAGACAAATTTGGTGAAAGTGAACCGTTAGAGCATCTCATCCTAAATTTGGTGAAATGAGTCATTTTTGACTTAAATTTGATGAAAAATTTGAGTAAGCGTTGGAGATGCTCTAAGGGTAAATGACACTTGACACTTTCTCACTCTCACTCTTACTCTTAAAATTTATTTTTTCTTACTTTAATCTTCATATTTCAAGTTTTTTTTACTTTACTCTTAAAGTTAATTTCTAGTTAGAATTGAACAAAAAAATAACACATTGACAATTATGTGGCATAAAAATATTTTATTATATAGCTCATACCTCTGACATAAATTTAAACACTAATGTGATAATATTTTTTATATTATGTGACAGTTATTGTGAAATTTTCTGTCTAATTTTCAACAGAAGTTAGCTTTAGAAGTAAAGTGAAAAAAACTTAAAACATGAAGGGTCAAAAAAAAAAAAAAAATTGTAAGCACCAAAATGAAAAAGTGATTAAACATAAAAAGGAAATGTGTAATCTACCCTACTTGTAATTGATAGCATTTATATACTTATAAATTTATTGTAGCTATATAATTTTGTCTATGCATAGCAGGGGGCTTTTGCTAGTAATTATTTGGGTAAATTACAAATACATCTCTTGAGATTTGTTTAAAATATAAATTATTTCTTATGATTTTGAAAATTATATCTCATCTCTTGAGATTTTTAATTTCATAACAAATAACCCATTTTATTAATAAAACATCAAATTAATTAATAGTTTTTAATGTTATTAAAATTTTATTTCAACTAATAATTTATGTAATTTTATTATTATATAGGACAGTGGTTAAGAGTTTTATCTTTTTAGTTAATTTTGATAAATAAAAAATTTTGACAATGGAATATTTGTAATTTTTCAAATCACAGGAAACAATTCATATTTTAAGTAAATCTCAGGAGATGCATTTGTAATTTACCCTAATTATTTTTATAGAAAACTCTATTCTTAAAGAAAATCTATGTAGTATTACAAGAATGACACGATAATATTATTCTTTTAGTAAATCTATATTCTATTCTTATATAAATAAATAAAAAGTGGGTGGTACTAACGCCAGAAATTAGCCTTAAAAATTAAAACCTTCTTACTGCTTCATTTTCTCTTTCTAGTTTCTTGAATCAATCTTCATTCCTCTTCTTCTTCGGTCTCCCTCTTCACACTCTATGTTTCTTTTCCATTTGACACTTTCTCCGCTGTTTCCTCCCATCATTTTGCAATCTGTCTCACTAAAATCACTTAAATTGTATTTAGTTTATGAATTTAAATAAAAATTTAAAAAAAAATTCATAATGTAAACATAACATTCAGGCGGGAAAGTAGAACCCACTTACGTAAACAAATGTGCCCATAGCCACCACTAATTTCTTGCTTTTTTGCTATGTTTACTTTAGAGAGAGATGTTTGCCAAAAAAAAAAAAAAACTTTAGAGAGAGATGCATTCACATCTTTCTTGAGCCCAAATAAAATAAAATAAAAATAAATAAATAAAAAAAGGGAAAGATTGTACACACACATTGTTAAAAGTAGGAATTGGACATAGTGTTGTGATTTTTTACTTGTGTTTGATTTGAACTATGAAGAGATAAACATAATTTTTTATTTAAAATTGTTTGGATTTGAGTAAGATATCAAAAGAGAACACAAAAATATGAAATATATAAGTTAATTGACCCGGATATCCAATTACAAAATATATATATATATATATGTAAATTAAAAAAATTTCAATATTTTTCTTATATTTTTTTCCCTCTCCACAAATTTTTACTCAAATCATAAATTCAAACACAACTTAATTATTGAAGAGAGGAGAAAAGAAGAGAATGAAGTAGAGAGACAAAGAGAAAGACGAAAGGAGAGAGAAAGAGAACGAAGTAGAGAGAGAAGGAGACAGGCAGACTGTTTTATATGGAGAGAGAGGAGGATATATAGATGGTGGGTGAGTAGGTTTAATCGTTGTTAAGGTTAGTTTTGTAATTACAGGAGAAACGTGTGAAAGCAAACATTTTCTTGCTGGTATTGTGCGTACATACACGCAAACACATAAAAAAAAGACTGATTAAAGTCAGCCAACGGTAGGTAGGAGAATGTTCCTCCCAACTAGCAAAAACGAACCACTGGGGGTGGTGGCCCAGTGGAGAAAGCATTGGCCTCCACCTGCCCGAGTCAAGTTCGACTCTTGGGGGGCGCGAAAATCCTGGATTTTCCAGGGGCTCTCTTCGGAGACCTCGCGCTGTACTCCGATCGAAACTTGTCCGTGGTTAGGGGCGGCTGATGAGCTCCACTGGTGGCTCACAGGGTCCCACATGGTGGGGGTTAATTCTGACAGCAACCTATTATTCCGGGGGCCCACAGTATGTGACACCACAGAGCCCTTTTTTTATAGTTCAAAAAAAAAAACTAGCAAAAACGTGGCATATGATTTTATTTAAGAAAAATGCTTGGGAGCACTAATTAGTGCTCCCACTAATTAGGTGGCAGTGGGTCTCGCCAGTAATGATGTGATATTTTGATCTTGGAGTTATATTTTTTTTTATTTTTTTTTTTACTTTTTTAATGCATTAGTACTATTAGTGGTGGTGTTTTTAGTGGGATGAATCATTGTTGTTTATTTAAAGCATTTACACACAAGTTTTATTTTGTAAATTTATAATCTATTTAGTTGTAGAAAAAAAAAAAAATTATTCCTTTAATGTGTTTGGTTTGAGTTTTTTGGATTAAGTTTTTTAAAATTTGAGTTTTTTGATTTTCGTGTTTTTTTTTAGTGAATATTTTAAAAATTTTAAACATTTTTTTTACATTTTTAGATGCACCTTACTTAGTTTATCTAAAAAGTAAAAAATTTATGAAAAAATATTTTAAAAAATTAATAAATACATAAAAATACAAAAAAAAATATACTGAATTCTCGTATTTTTTTTATATGTTTGGTATTTAGGGAATTTTTAAAAAGTTTTTTTCACAAATTTTTTATTTTTTAGGTATATTTATATTAGGTATGCCTAAAAAGGGAAAAAAAAATTGCTTAAAATATTTAAAAAAATCAGTAAAAATAAAAAAAACACGAAAAATAAGAAAGTAAAATTTTCTGAAAAGTGTTTTTGGAAAAATGGAATCAAGCAAAAAATTTTGATAAACGAAATTATTTTTTAAACTATGGTTGTTCATCATTTATAATTGTTTATAAAAAATTTTATAAAAAAATGATGATCTAGCATTTATTTTGAATTTTTAAAATTTTAAATCATCATAATTTTTACAATATATATTTATTTTCAATAAAATTTATGTTTCTAGAATCAACATAACAAAATTTATCAAACAAGATTAACATTAAATAAAAAATTATATAAGAATAAAAATATGTGTTTTTTATTATAAATTTACAATTTAAACTATTTTTAATAGTAAATTTCTTAACTTACTTAACTAATAATATATTTTTTTTTTGGTGTAATTTTTTCAGGTTTTTCCAAGTTTAAAACTAAGAAATTTCTCAATTTAAAACTAAAAAAACTGACTCAATTTTAAAACTAAAAAAATTTTGAGAAATTTCTAAAAAACAAAGAATATTCTCGGTTAATATTGAAAAAAAAAATTGAGAAATTTCACAACTTTACTGGATAGTTTCACAAATTAAGAAATTATTAGTTTTGTATAACTAAAAAAATAATATTTTATTTTTATAAATTTTATATTCAATATTTGTTTTCCTTGATAGATCCCATTGTGTAGGATCCAAATATATAAATTTTATTAAAATAAATGTGTATAATAAAGGTTATGAAGTTTTGAAATAACAAAACAAAAGTAAAATGTCACATCAGCAATACTATTTGAATAAGAGAAAATATCTAATGCTTTTGAGGTGTAGTTAGGTGATTATCAAAAGATTTGTGATTGATAGATAGGGTGGGGCACACAATTTTGTTTTGAGGCATGAGACATAATGCTAGGTGATTGTTAGATAACATTGTCATACGTTACACTGATAACACCTAATAATTTTTTATTAGCATTCAATGAATTATTACTTTTTAGATCCTTTTGCCTTTTAATAAGGGTAAAACAGTCACATATACATAAATATTTTGAAAATATGACTTTGTGGGTTAAAAAAAAGGAAGGAGGACCTAATAGAATACCAAACTTATCAATAGAATTTTTAGATAATTAACCTTTTTATTTATTATTAGGGCAAATTTTACTAGTGGTTTTTGTGGGGAAAAAAAAGCTTCTCTTCAATCCTCATCTGGATGGGAGAGGCACTATCTATAGATCTTATCTTGATAATTTAAATTGTTCACTTTTTAGGACTCTTCATGTATATTATTTACACAGAATTAATTTGATCCGATAATAAGAACATCTTCATTTTATTATATTTGTCACAAAAAGAATGAACGGCAAATGTGTTTTTGAAAATAGACAATTTATGTTGTTGAAGACAAATGTGATAAAATGAGGATATTATAATTATCAGATCGGCCCAATTTTTTTTGTGAATGATATACACGAAGAATCCTAAAATATAGACGGTTCAGATCATTAAAACGTGGCCTATGGTGGGCCCTACGCACCCGAACAATACATCTTTAGTCCTAATGAGGACTGAAGATAAGCTTCTCTTTTCTTTATTTCAAGGGAAAATTACGACGGTAGTCCCTGTATTTTGGTTCTTGTGTCATTTCAGTCCCTGTGATTTCAATTGACTCAATTTTGACCTTGAATTTGTAATTTTGTTTTAATTTGGTCCAATTAGTTACAACTCTTAGTATTTTTTTTGTGATGACCGGTTATGTTGTGCATCTCTTCCCTCATTGTTTACATTGGGTTTGCCCTTGTTAGAGTGACGGGTTTAACTTGGAACCTTGTTAACCGTTTGGGTTTGTTGTGTTCAGAAGTTTTTCTCAAAATTCTTGTTCTTGTTTATTCTGGTGTTGAGTTTCACTTGTTTCAGAGGGTGCGGGGTTGGGTCTGGAGTGTCTAGAGTTGAGCCGAGAAATTTCTGGGTTAGAGGACCAGGGCCGCATGTACAAAAAACAGGGAAGGGTTGAAGAACACACTGCAATATATGCAGGTGCGGGAGTGGAAGTGTGGGGGAAAGGGCTGCACGTGCGGGCATGGGTGCCACACGTGCGATGGTAGGTGGAGTTCAAAAATTTCTCTTTTTCTCCTCTTTGGGCTAAGTGTATCTCACTTTTGATATCTCTCTCTCTCTCTAAAAACTCTTTTCTCTCCCTTCTCTCTACATTTCCCTACACCAAATTAGATCAAAACTTTGATTTCTCTAGGTCCATTAGAGTTTTGCCCTTAGTCCCTTTATCAAAGTTGAAGAACTCCTCAAGGGCTAGCCAAGGGCTATAACTGTTGAATTTGGGGGTTTCATCTCATTTCTTTTTCAAAACTTGAGGTAGATATTTTCTTAGAGTCATATGTATGTTTTTGCAAGATTTGCGTTGTTTTTGGAGCTTCTTGATGATATTAAGAAAATTTTGGTTTTTGGCTTAAGAATGATAAAAGTTTTAAGAGTGGGTTTAATCTTTGATTCTTTCCAGACTAATTCTTGAGGGTTTCAACTACAATGTGTGGGTAAAAATGCTTTGGATTAGTTGTTTTTCAAAAAGATAAAGAGATGCCTCTTTTTGTCAAAAACCTAGAAATTTGAGGTTTTAAAAAGGGTTGAGAATCTAGTAAATTTTTATTTACTTATTAGCATGCCGTAATGAATTAATGATTGAGAAATTTCTTACTTGATTTATATAAAATGGTAAACTTTGTTGAATATGAGAAATGATAAATTTTGGGATTTATTGTTGAAGATGTAGATATAGTCATGAAATGACTAAATTGTTGAGAATTCATGAAGTGTGGTGATGTTGTTACTAATGATGAATCTTTATAGATATATGGTAACCTTATGAAATGCATTGGAAAATGGAAATTATGATTATAAATGGAGTATTTGTGTGAAAGTTTTGTAAAAGGAAAGATGTTGCACCGCATGTATAACTATTGCATTGCATGGATAGCTGTTGCATTGGCATTCCAATTCTTTGCTTGTTATAAATGTTAAATTGGGATTTGAAATTTTGCATTGAGAAAGAAACATTGTGAAACGAGAATTATTGAAATGTTTTGGGATAAATACGTTTGTAAGTCCGGATAGGAGGTGTAGATGAAATTGATTAAGTTGGCTTGAATGTCTGGGGTAAAAGACCAAAAACACGCGCAGGAGGTACCACTTCCCTTCTGGTTAGTAACCGGTAAAGTGGGGTTTTGGTAGTGCTAGTTATGCCTACTTGCAGACACCAACCTAGGGATTACCCAAGTCGTATTTACCGCCCCTTGAATTAAATTGATAAACTTTGAATTTGTTGAAGATATCATGATATCATTGTGCATGATGGTTTTCAAAAGATGAGGAAATATGAAGTTTTTTTTAAAGGAGCATAACATGGTATATGCATTTCATTCCTTGAGACTTGTATAAAATGTATATACTTTGTTAAGAATTTTCTACTAGGCTTTATGCTCATCCTATGGGATTTTGGTGCAGGAAATGACCTGGTGATCCCGCCAAGTTAAGGCGTGGACGTATGTGTTGGGAGCATAGGGCTCTTATTTTTGTTTTGGTATATTTTGTTAGCCAAGGGCTATAACTGTTTGGGTCCGAGAGACCATTTTTTGTAACTGAGCTTAAGCCTTGGAATGTGGAAGCCCTTGAAGGCATTTTATTTATTTTTGGATTTGATGTTCTACATGCTATATATTCAAGTATTTGATACCATTGAATGTATAATTCGCATGTGGAACTATTTTTGTACGAACTTTAGTGATCAATGATGTAAAGGTTGAAGGATCTCACCCTCTCTTATAATGAATGTTAGTTGATGTAATTATATGATGTTATAATTTTCGGGGTGCTACATTTTTTGTGCCATATTGTTAAGGGCAAAATTATGAACTTACCGAACTTAGTAAGTTAAGCTCAACTAATTTAATAATATTTTTTCTTAAAATACACTAACGATATTATCAATTGAACCAAATTAAAGCAAAATTTGAAATTAAGAATAAAAATTGAGTCAATTGAAAGTGTGGAGATCAAAATGACATAAGAAATAAAATACAAAAACTACCGATATAATTTACTTTGTATCAATTTGATTTGTACAGATTTTGTTTGGTTGTGACTTATAGATTAGCTTATCAACTAAAAAGTTTAGGGGCATTTACATACAAGTCCCATATTGTGAACTTATAATCCATTAAGTCCTAAATAAGATTATTTGCTGCTTCAAGTCTCATTAATTTTTAATAGACTAATTTACCCTTAATTTACCCGGGCATACTCCATCACTGCCAGATGTCTTATTGCATGCTTGGTGTGAAAGTAAGTTGTTGTGTTTATTCTCTCTCTATTACTTTTACAGCCACTCCCCAATAATAACAACCAAACATCCTCTTCTCTCATTTGTTTTCTCTCTCTTTTTTTAGTTTCAGACTCTCTCTCTCTCTCTCACATATAAAAAAATGGAGCCCAAGCTTTTTGACTTTAGTTCTCTCCTTATCTATCACACCGTCAACACATGCCTCGACTCCCACACTATCTTCGTTCTCCTCTACCATGCCAAATCAAAGCTCATCTTCTCGATTTCCATATTCGATCACTAGTCCTCCAAGCTCTCTTTTTGTACCCACCAAATATACAACATCCTAAGTTCATTCTCATCATAGATGATGTGGTTTCAGACCCAATCCCTCATTATCCACCATTGGTGACTACGAGAGCTTGGTGAAAAATGATGATTCTAGGTTCAACTGGGTTTGTCCTTTAAATGAGTGGGACTCGATCACATTAAACTACACCTCTAAGATCGCTTCTTCCCCAAAAAAGGTAGTTCATTCTCACCGTGCAATTTTCAATGGGTGTGCAAAAACTAAGAAATTTTCATAAAAAATGGTTGTGTAAAACTGAGAAATTTCTCAATTTTTTCTAGTTTTAAAATTGAGAATATTGTCAGTCTAAAACTAGAAAATGATAATATTCTCAGTTTTAACACTAAAAAAAATTGAAAAATTTCTCAATTTTACTGGATATTTTTGCAATCTGAAATCATTCTCAATTTTAAATTGAGAACATTCTCAGTTTTGAAACTGAGAATATCTCAGTTCTTACCTACAAACCAGATCTCCTGGCCTATCTCTTTAGTCGATTTAATATGCTCTGTTCTGAACCCTGAAATTGAGCAATCAAACATTTTAAGGGCTGGAGTTACACACACACACACAAAGTGCTGCAAATTGAAGTGATCAAGGAAGAGAATAGATCGAAACGAAAGTGTAAACGGTTGAGGCATCACAAACCTCCAACTTAAAAATCTTTGGATAATCCAAACGATCATCATCATCAAGTATTTGAAAAGATCCATGAAGATGCAGACTCTATTCCTCCTCCTACTCGTAAAATTTCTTAGGGACGTTCCAAGTCCTCTTCTTTCACTGAAGTTGCATCTGTAATCCGTTAGATTCAAAAGGGCATGAACGTCAATTGCATTCCAAAATGGGACTTGTGTGTCCAAAAACTATTGCACGGGACTTGAGCTACCACACCTACTATCATTAGGACTTTTAAGTAATTAATCCAATATTTTATTTGGAAACAAACGAAGCCTTAGTTAATTACATTTAGTGTTTTCAAATAAGTATCTTAACTCAATAAAAAGTTATAAGTGGCACTTTTATTGAATTAAAATTTCTCTTTTAAGTAATAAAATATTTTTGTTCAAGTGTTAACCAAACACCGAAAAACAAAAATAAATTTTTTTTTATGTAAAATTAATTTATAAGAAAAATGTTTATTTGTGTAAAATATTTTATTTGGAAACGAACGAAGCATTAGTTAACATCAATTCTGTTAAAATTTGTCCATACAATCAATAAGATCTAAAAAGATTAATTTTTGCAAAATATTTGGAAATGAGAAATTGGTAAGTCATGATGAATTCATCGAGATCTACATTTATAAGATTGAAGTTAATATTCAAGTTAATACTTGTTTCGGTTGGTGGTCAACGGAGAGGATAGCTCGATGTTAAAATATGCCAACAAGTTCTAGAACAAATAACAATTAAAATACTAAAATTCACTTATGCATACCTCAATCGAAGTGTGTTCTATATATACAAGAGTGTAAAAATGACCCGTGACACGTAAGCGATCTAAAGTCTACTCGTGGCTAGGGGTGGCTCGGCCCGGATCCGAGCCCAACCTGGGACTCTGGGCCTGGGCTATCATTTTGAAGCCTGGCCCGACTCATGGCCTGACCCATCGGCCTACTCAAGGCCTACTTAAAACCCTGGCTGAGGCCCAGTCCGCCCGAGGCCCAGTATAATTTTTGGTGGAAAAAAATAAAATTTTGATGAAAAAAATAGAAAAAAAAAAAAAGAAGAAAATGTTCAAGTCCTACCCAAGTCCGAGCTCAGGCCTAAGCCCATCGGCTTGGCCCGCCTAAGTCCCGAATATCTCCTAGGCCTGGGTTGATCCACTAAAGGTTGAGGCCTGGGTGTTAGGAATCGAAAAGCTGTTTGAGGTGTTTCCATGCACAAAGGCACAAAAAGTTCAATTGGCTACATTCACTCTAGAAGATGGAGCGAGGAGATGGTAGATGTTAGTCCGTGATGATAATAAGGGAATTGATTGGGTTCGATTTTTAGAAATTTTCTGGGATAGAAAGGTATATGAGTTTGAGCAAATAAAATAGGGGAATAAGACAGTGGCAAAGTATGAAGCCCAATTCACTGAATTAGCATGTTTTGCGCCACACATGGTCGGTACAGACTACAAAAAAAGCTAGAAAGTTTGAAGGAGGTCTTAGACATTCAATTTTGGAAAGATTAAGGTACTTAAATTGCCAAAGTATGTTGATGTGCTGGACAGAGTGCTAATGTCAGAAGCAAATATGGCCGCTTACAACGAAATTTTGAATGGAGAGGTAAGAGACAAAATTTTAATAAGGAAGCAATGTCTTCAATGAGCAAGAAATCAAAATCCTGTGATTCAGGTTCAAATCAAAGTGGCAACTCAGTACCTACTTGTGCTATATGTGGAAAGAAGTATCGGGTTTTTTGTTACCGTACTACTAGAGCTTGCTATCAGTGTGGGAAAGTTGACCACATGGCAAGAGATTGTACAGAACCTCGACGAGATGGTAACCGAGGCGCTACAAGTTTAACCGAGTTAATCTCAACAGTGAGATCAAATGCAACACTTGCTACAACAAGAAATGATGTAAGGCAAGGAAGAGTTTTCGTACTTGTTCCAGGCGATACTCAGAACACAGAGGCTATGGTTTCAGGTACACTTTCAATTTGTGGCCAAGCTGTATATGTATTGATTCATTCGGGTTCCACACATTCTTTTGTTTCTATGGCATTTGCTAATAAATTGAATAGACCTATGGAATCCTCAAAATACATATTATGTGTTGCATCACCAACGGGAGGATCTATGTTGTGCTCATCTGTTTATTCTGCATGTGAATTATTACTTGGAAATACCACCTTATATGCTGATTTGTTACCCCTTGATATGAGACATTTTGCTATTATTTTGGGTATGTCCTGGCTATCTAAGTATCATGCAACTATTGATTGTGCATCTAAACGAGTGACACTTCAACCTTAGGGTCAGATTTATTTTGACGGTAAGGGTGTAGTTCCTCCACCCTATCTAATGCAATGAAATAAGGGTTGCTTCATCTTTTTGAATTCTTTGGTGAGGGCAATGGTTCGATTATCTGTTTGGTGATCCTGTATGGGTGGTACGGGCATCGAATGTAGGGATGGCGGTTGTTGTTGCCTTAAGCTTTTAGCCATGTCATGTATTATTCTCTCCATTCTATCAAGTCTTGAGGAGGTTGACTCTTCCAATTCATCCCCTCTTGTTCTCACCATTATCTATATAAAACTTGTATTATAACACATTGTATGCACACATACACATATACACATTTACAAAAATTATCTTATTTTAATATTCAAATGCATATGGATACAATCCTTAAGTCTTTTCTAGACAACTTATTGCTCAATGGACAAGTGAGTAAGATATAACTCGTGCTCTGATACCATTCTATCACAACCGGAACTTGCTCCTATAGGCTTAGGTCATAACCGGCCAGTAATCTCGAATTATCTTCGGCTTCAATAACAAAACAATCATAATATAATAACGGGGCTTAACAGAAGCAATAAAGATATATAATTGAGTCCATTGAGCAGTGCATATATGCCAAAATCATAATAATTTAAAAACTTTAAACTTCATTTAACTTATACACAATACATCAAAGTTGGATTTTTCATATATCATCATTTCAAAATATCAAAAAGAAACAAAACAAAACAAAAGATGGTTGACAAAGCTTGACTCCTGTTGAGTCCAAGCACGCCCCTTCATAGAGGCACTCCAAAACAACTTCACAGGGGTAGACATTGAGGCTGCCTTAAACTTGACGTCCCGCTTGCTCACCTACATATATATATATATATATATATAAGGGAAATGGGTGAGCTAAAGCCTAGTGAGCAATATCAGAATAAAGGTTTTATATGAATAAAGTCTAGCATGTTACAAAATGCATTTCTCGTTTCCGAAATAATTCATGTCAATAAGCAACTATTAGAGTAACCAATCATATCAATCTTTTCTTTGCGATAACAATAATCAATCATTCAATTTATGTGGTACATCCAATAGAGTATCAAAGAGACAATGTGCCGAAGCCAATAGGACCACAAAGGGTCAATCTAATGGGACCATGATGAGTCAATCAACAATTCATAATACGACGTGGACCATCAAGGTCTAACACCAAAGATCTCTGTGTTTCAATTAATCCAATGGGCCATGGTATTGTTTTCCCTAGGTGAGGGCCTCACTAGTGGATGCCACGTTTACAATTCAAAAGGGACATTCATTCATAACTAACAAAACAATTTCAAAATACCATTCTTGAAAAATTTCATAATACATTTTGAACATAGCTTTATAAAGACATTACTCATAGTGGGTTAAATCGATATTAGGCCTCGGACGTCCATCTACACAATACAAATATTGAAACGCAAATCTCAATCAAACGTTTTATAATTCAATTCCCTTTTAATGTGTTTCTAGTTCATTCCCTATTAAGGATGTCTAAACAATGCTCAAAGATGCCTAAACAATGCCTAAGGATAAAAGCATGCACATGGGAGTGTATTTCAAAAATGCAAAAAATAGGCGGTTAAACTCGGCGCACCTTTGGTCGCTCAGCGTATGTTTATGTCTGCAAAAGTACTGGATGGTCAAAATGTGTGCTCGATGGTCGCTTGAGCCATGTGGGATAAAAGAGTGGGTTTGCTCGAGCGGTGATTATATTGCTCGAGCCATGTGTAACGTGTTTGCAAAAATACTGGATGCATATAAAGTGCGCTAGAGCGATAGATAGTTCGCTCGAGCGATAGAGCAGAATTATGGAATTTCTAGAATAGAGTGCAAGTTCAAAAGCATAATTCCAAGTTGTAAAGCTTGCATGGACGGACCCAAAAGTACCAAAACTCTTTGGAAAACATATAAACATAACCAATTGCTCAAAATCATTGTCAATTCTCAAAGTCAAACTCAAAACATATTTTAGCCATTCATATAATGAATTGTCCTCTTTTCTTTTCAAAGCATGATCATATGAGATGTTTAGTGTGAAATCATTAAGAACCTTCAAAGATAGTTAGTAAAACTTCATGCATGCAAGGATTTTGTTAAGAATTAAGCTTAAAAATGATCAATTATTGTAGACGTCCCCGAACGCCCTGGGAGGAGAATTCCGTTTTGTTCGCCTGTGGGGCTACTACAGTTCAGGACTCAAATTGTCACGGTTCTTAATCTGAACCAAAGAGTCCAAATCCGGCAAATCGTTTTGAGAAAAACAGATTTTTGAAAGAAGTGCCAAACATGGACTGCTTTGCCAGATACAGAGTCGCCACCTAAATATTTTTTAATGGGGGAATTTAGGAAACCCTGACTCGTTTGCCTAAGGCCACGTGTCCATCATCGCCAAAGTTGCCTCGGCTCGGGAACTTGGGTACGATTGGGGAATGTCAGCTATGAGCACCCCCTCTCGCCCGATCAAAGATCGGCCTCTACTAACCATAATATCTTATTTTGAAAACATTATGCATTCTTATTCCGGTTATTAGCCTAGATTTACTACGTGATGTGCACAGCAAAAAAGTATAGACTAAGTCGGCCAAATTGGAACAAAACATTTCATGTTTGTTTATTTGAAAATGGTTTGATGGTGCTACCCGCAAGTAGGCTAAGACATGAGTTTTGCCACCCTCAAGTGGGCTTGAAACTCGCATTCAATGCATTGTTCCAATTTAAGTAACTCAACCTCCATCCACAGGCATTCAACCAGTTATATCACATAAGCAGCTAGCCTCACGGTAATCATGCTATTATGGCAACACTCGCACGCATGCGGTATGCTAAAGCATAAAAGCTTACCTAGTACTCCAAGCCAAAACAAAAACTAGTTAATAATCATATGCATGATCCTAGTTCATGTTAAGATGGCTAACGCAACACATGCAGGATGCATCTAGAATAGGCTTGGCTACCCTAAAGATGGCATGTGAAATGCTGCAACAAACAAGTACTCAATTTGGAATTGAAATACAAGTGCAGTTAGCATGATGTGCTGAGCCCGGTGCATGTAAGACAAATGTATGGATGCACGCATGCATAGCATAAGTATGCTAATTCAAATATGCCCTAGTCTAACCATCATAAGCAAGAAAGACGTGGGATTGGAAGACATGCACACACTCGCACACACTTATTACAAATACGCCCTCACTCGGAGAGACCGAAAGAATAATACAGTCCGAATAACAAATCAACTATCCTAGCTAATTAATTATTACAGACCCTTAATTAATTAACAAATTAATTACAAAATAAACTAAATGTGAAGCTTAAAGAGACTGCCACAGCTCTGCCTCGGAATGCGCGAATGATGCATGCTTGACTCGGCCCGCTCGGAAACTCGCTGCCATAGCACTGTTGCCTCTGTTTACACTGCCTTGCCCCTCTGAAAATTCTGAAAGTCCCCAGAATTGCTCCTTGAGTGTTGTGGAATGTTACCGGCCAAAAGAATATGCTACCGGCCATGGGAATACTCTCATCGGCTAAATATTGTGCTCTCGGCCAAACATTTTTTGCCGGTTGGCACTCAACACTGCCGACCGGCCAAATCTTCCTGCTGAAACCTGCAATTGACAGCAGCAGAGGGCAAGCAATGTATGGCATGGAATTTTCAAGCAAATGTAAGCATGGCCACACTCCCTATCATGCAATGGACTCAAGGGGGCATGACCCTCGACCCTCGGGCCATCAATTGTGCATTTTGATGCATGATGGCCTAAGAGGCCAAGTTTTGCAATTCGATGTAAATGCATGCAACAAAAGGAGATGAGTGCCAACACCTTATCAGGTTGAAGTCAAGGGCATTGGCTACTGAGGGTTGAGATGTGTTTCGTCACTTGGAGTACGAACACTCCTCACCCCTCAAGTTTGGTTTGACACCCCAAACCAAACAATGCAATGCATGTATATAAACTTGGCTCAAAGATGCAACATGAGGCTAAGATGCAAAACATGCCAAATGTGATGCAAACTAAACATGCAAATGTGCAATGCTAGGCATATAAGATGCAATGCAATGCAATCTAATACGTAAACTAAGACATGAAATGCAACTAGCCAATAATATGCAAGCATGCAAGTATGATATAATGCAAACATGAAACCAAAGCAATGCAACATGATCATGCAATGGTGGACCTAAAACCCAAAGGGCAGACCTCAGCCCACTCCCAAAACAGTGACAAAAAATGCCCAAAATGGTGGACAAATGCTCATGCAAGCATGCATACCAATAGGCCCAAGACAAGGAGCATTCTACTACAACTACCCCAAACACTTATGGCATGAACTTTTCAATACAAAACAGAGTTTTAACATGCAAAATGAGCCCCCAAAACCCACTGTTATGGCAGCTTAAAGCTTCAAACACATAGCCATGCACAATGACCCATTCCTAGACATGAAAGACCAATTCTTCAAGACATGAAAGGGATAATGAATGCAAAAATACAAGCATGGATTAGGGACTGAAATGGCATGGTAAGTGATTCCAAATCACTGGAATAGCCTAGCCAATGCGTGCTAATGACACACACACACCCGATGCCAACATGCTAGAATGCAAAGGGGCCATACAAAGCATATCAAATACAACCAAACCAGCACCTAACAGACCTCAAGCATGATAAATCATGACAAAAAGCTTCACAAGGCTAGGCAAAAATATGCAAGCATGATGGTCTAATGACTAGATGCATTTCTAGGCAAAATGAGGAAATACAAAGCAAGTATATCAAGCATGAAAGAGGCCATTAATCTGATCGAAAATAGAGACATAATATGACCCAATAACATACAAAAACCTCTGAAATGGAGCCAAAGACAACTACTCATGCATGCTACCATTATGAGCCAAAAATATGGACAAAAGAGAGACCAAGGGAGAGGGGTGTCCCTCCCCTATACAAGACCCCAAAACCTCTTCTTTACCACTGAAAATCCACTGGATTTCAGTGGTGAGAAGGCCAATGCACAAGAGTAACCAAAGCTTAACAATGGAAGTACAAAAAAGGGGCCAAACAAGGCCTAAAAGAGGGAGGTCGACCCCCAACACCAAAACAACCTTAATGAAGTATCTTAAGCATGCAAATACAAGGCTTTTTTTAGTTATACACAAAGTCTAAAAAATAAGCAAGATAGACAAAAGTCTAGTGCAAGATTGGGGAATCTAAAGTAAAAGAGTTACCCTTGAAGAACCCTTGGTGAACAGCAAGTGCAGCCTCCTTCTTTTGATCAAAACCAGTCCAAAACCTCAAGAACAAACCCTCAAAGCCTCTCAAAGTTGAAGTATGGTGTAGTAGTGTGTGCAAAACTAAGGAGAAAATACACTTTAAGACCCTCAAACACACACAAATGATGAGAGAGAGGGAGATATAGAGAGAGAAGGTATATCTCAGATGTATATATGTATATTAGGTCTGGTTTTTTGCTTAACCAAGACAAAGGAGGAGGGGTCTCTTATGTAGACAATGAAATGGTGCTAAGCTTCTCAAAGAAGCTAAATGAGAAGGGTCAAGAGGGTCAAGGCTTCCAATGGAAGCTAACCCAAAGGTGCAAGCTTCTTGAGAAAGCTAAGACAAGAGGTCAAGCTTCCTCAAGAAGCTTGAGCAAAGGGTGCAAGAAAAAAGGGTCAAAGGGTGCAAAACAGCCACACCCGTGCATAGGGAGGAGGGTCAATGCATTCCAGTTAGCACAGCTGGCATGCATTATGCCTGAAAAAGGCAAAAAGGTGCTACCGGCCAGAAAAGGATGCCATCGGCCAAACAGATGGCCGGCCGACCACACCAAATGCCGACCGGCCAATTGTATATTTCACTAATGTCCGGTGGCAAAAAGACACGGCCGGTGGTCTCAAGCCAAGGCCGGTGGGTGTCAGGGGTAGCTAACAAGCTACTCTTTACCCTCAGAAACAAAAAAAAACACAAGTGTTTGGTGTAAAACCAAACACAGAACAATCGAGTTGAGAGATCCTGAAGCAAGGCGCGTAGCCGAGACCTCTGGGAACTCAAAACGAAACACGAACATGGGTAATCACCAAGTGTTCCAGCGGTGACGTCCAAGTCTTGAGGACGGTCAAAAATGGGGTGTCTATAGTTGCCCCTCTTTAACAGAACTCGGAAGTCATAACAATAATGGGAGTGATTGTCAAAGCCCAGAGACGACCCATTTTTGACAAGGCCGAAGACTTGGACAAAGCATACATGTTGCAGATAAAGATATGCGCCCGAAGGCAGGGGCAAAATGCAACCGACAATGCAAGAAGCTGAACATAACTTATGATCATGCAAAGAAAGTTGTAACGAAGCATAACATGCAACAGTTTTAAGCTAGCAAACACAAATCTAACCACATTACAATGCAGAAAGAATGTAAGAGAATCATGTAATTCTCGCTACGTTTTACGCAGAGAATACAATACCTGTGCGGTTCGTCCGGTTGCACCAGCTTCAAATGAACCGTACATACAATATCGTGCCTGAAAAAGAAAGAAAACTAAACAGGTACAATATTGTTAGCAATATGCACATGAATGCAATTGAAAGTGCGTGACAACGCGAAGCAAGTGGAAACATAACAATGCTGTGAAGGCACAAACACATATAAGTAAAGAACATGCGACAACGTGCACAATGTGTATGAATGAATTTGAACACATGTAAGTAAAACAATGCACGTATGCAAGCAATATGTGTAGAAACTTGAACACATGTAAGTAAAGAAATGCACGTATGCAAGCAATGTATATAGAAACTTGAACACATGTAAGTAAAGCAATGCACGTATGCAAGCAATGTGTATAGAAACTTGAACACATGTAAGTAAAGCAATGCACGTATGCAAGCAATGTGTATAGAAACTTGAAGGATGGTAAAGACAAGTTACTCATGATGTTGAAATGCAAAGCACCACAATACAGTATAATTGAAGCGACTTGTGGAGTGCACAAGATACAAAAGGATACGGGAAGGAGCGTTCCTCGTACGTACGGAGCATCGCTCAAAGAAAACACGGCCTAAGGTCAACTCAAGAGCCTACTAATGTTCTGAAAAAGTGCACTTCTTCGCACCGTCTTGAGTAATGAAAGTGCTACACCAAACAATTGACTCGAACAAGGGCGCGGGAGGTGCATCGACCGCAAGGGGAGGTTACCGGTATCAACCCCGATACTCTGCTGCCCTACTCTCTTTTTGCTTTACTCTCCTTTTTACTGGTAATTTAAGCACATTGCACTGCCTCAAGTAGGTTTTATTTTCAAAATAGTGTACATTTTGCAAAATACATGATGGAAATAAAACAGCTATTTTGTTCAAAAGGTGTTACATTCGTACTCTCTATGCATCGCATCGCGTGGTATCATATAACAATGTGAATGAAATTGAAAGAATTCGTTTGAAAATGGAGCACTCATCGTAATAATCAGGTAGTGAACTGACTTACAACTCGATAAGCGAAACAGAGAGACTCGATAAAACCAACCCAGTGCGAGTACAACTCGATAAGCAAATCAAAGACTTAAAGAGAGTGAAATACAACTCGATAAGCAAATGTACAACAACTCGATAAGCAAAAGGGTGTGACCCTGCAAGAATCGATCACCGGAGGGCATCGGTAGAGGTTCCAACCACAATCCCTTAGCATGTTCAACTCATAAACAACTCATGGAACAAGAAGGAAGGCCACCGGCTAGAGGTAAAGGCCATCGGCCAAAAGTGGTGGTCGGTCGGCACTATATTTAGCCGGCCGGCCATAAATTGCCAGAACCAGCAGAATGCTGACATCTGTCCTCCATTCAACCTTATCTTCTACAAAAGGCCTCAGCTTCGTAGTTTTACTCAATTCAACACTGATTTGTTCCATATGGAAGAGTTTCTTGCCTAGAATCTCTCAGCTTGGATTAACAACTTTGATGGCTCGGAAAAGCTGAATTTCCAGGGCTTCGGCATAAACGCACTATTCACTCTGAGTCGTACTCCGCAACACCTTCCGTTTCTCCATGCCGCGGCAAGGTTTTGGAATCTGGTGACACATGTTTTTAGCTTTGGCGGGCAAGAGGTATGCCCTACCTTTGAGGATTTCCAAGCTTTAATGGAATCCGAGCGCAACGAAGAGATCCTGCTTTAACTTCGTTTTGGCCATGCCCAAGCCTTAGGACAAATGTGTGGGCTCCCAATAGCCAACGCCCGATCTTTGATTTGTAACAGAATGTTGGATATTCCGAGTTTGATTTGCCGTTTTTTTTATGTCGGCGACTGCGGTGACCATCATTGGCAAGGTTTTCGGCAACACGCACTTTGTTTGTGCATGCTATCTCATTTCTTACTTGCCTCAAGCTCTGGAGGATCTAGTGTCCGGCTAGTCGAGGTTGCTCAAGACTTAAAGGAGGGTAAGAGCTGCATTGCCATGACTCTGGCCGAAACATTGATGGGCTTGGATGCCTTTTATCACCGAGAGACGACCAGATTTGCGGGGAGTCCACTACTGTTGCAGGTAATGTTTCCCACCCAATCTCACATATGTATTGCTCACATCACTCGGCCCTCAGGTTCGATTTTTCTCACAAAACCCTTTTGCTCACTTTTCTCTCATCGTACATCTCTCTATTCTTTATTCTTTCATTTTTCGTCCCTTCCCAGGTGTGGTTGATGGACAAGTTGCAGGTTGTGGACTCTTGCCCAGCATACTCAGCTCGCGGCTACTTCTTCCGGCAACGCTTAGTCGACGCCCTTGATGAGGGTTGGTGGTTCGACTGGATGTACAGCTTGTCTGCAGACCGCATTGCTTGGAGGTGCCCTTGGCTTAATCTACCGGCAATGGGCTATAGCATGACCCGCCAACCTGGGATTCAGCTGATTGGCTTGACTCAGTATGTGTTCTACTTCCCATTCCGGTTCCGGCGCCAGTTTGGTCATGATCAGACTTGTCCACCAGAAGGGATAGAGTATCCGGCTACATTCCCGATCCAAGGTACACAGCTTGCCCGGTATACGACAGCATGGAAGACTAGAGAGCTCCTGGCCCCCGTTCCCACTTTCAGTTGCATTTTGTCTGATGAGTGCATAGATTGGCTTAATGAGGAGGCACATGTCGAGCCCAGCTTGGCACCAGAGGCTTCGACCAGCTCGGGGAGGGGGCGCAGGAACACCTAACTTATCTATGCCCCAGAATTATTGCTTTATTAGTACTTTCAAGTTTTTCCTTATGAATGTAATAAAAAGTAACTTCAATTTGTATGCAAGAGCAAGAGAACTCTGTATTGAAATCAATGAAATTGAAGGTTGTGGTACTGAAAATTTCCCGTTTTAGTCCAGAAATGGTCTTAGTCGTAAAAAGATTAATTTGAACAAAGTCAACTTTTATTAAAACCTTTCAAAACCATTTTTGGTATGGATTAGAACTGGACACGCTTGAGATCTGTCACTGGGATGCACAATCCCGGATTCCAGCAACTGGAAAGTTGCCCCTAGTTTGAGCAGCATCGTAGTACTTCACAGCAACGGAAAGTTGCCCCTAGTCTGAAAAGCACTACACCGGAGATCACAACCGAACTCTTGAATGCCGAATAAACAAAGATGACCAGAATGCTCAAATGGACAAAGTTGATCGGGGAAAAGTTTATGGCTGAACTTCAGGATGAAGTTGCCTACGTATCCCAAAGATAGGAATCAAGCCTTACGTAGTTCCAGCTTGGGTTCACTCGAGTATTTTCACTCCCCTTTTGCGCTCCAACTTTTGCCAAGGCCACCCTTTGCGGGTTTTCAACCTTGCGAGCTCAGTTTTTATAATTTCAAATTTTTCGTGCTCTAACTTTTGCCTAGATCGCCCTTTCGGGTTTTCGGCCTAGCGAGCCTCTCAGGGGTAATATTTCTTCAACTTGTCCATGTTGATCGGTTGTGAGAACTCTAGGCCATCTAGGTCCATCAAAACAACAGCTCCACCCGACCAAATAGACTTAATGATGTAGGGGCCAGTCCAATTGGGTCTGAACTTGCCCCTTGGGTCGTGGATGGGAGCTCGGCTGTCCTTGAGTACCAAATCTCCTTCCTTTAGATTCCTGGACTTAACCTTCTTGTTGAAAGCCCGGGCAATTCTACGCTGATAACCTTGAACATGGTACAGTGCTTTCAATCTCCTCTCGTCAAAGAGCATGAGTTCCTCAAATCTACTCTGTTGCCAATCTGCTTCGGCTATCTGGCACTCAGCCAACACTCGCAAAGATGGAACCTCAATTTCAATAGGTAGAACGGCCTCCATCCCATAAACCAAGGAATACAGAGTCGCCCCAGTAGAAGTTCTGATTGAAGTCCAGTAGCCCCACAGAGCAAACGGCAACTTATCCGGCCAGTCCCGATAAGTTTCCACCATCTTCCGCAGTATGTGTTTGATGTTCTTGTTGGCGACCTCAACCGCTCCATTGGTTTGCGGCCGGTATGTGGATGACTTATGAAAAGCCACGTTGTATTTTTCCAACAAGTCAATCACCTCCTTCTTGAAGTGGGAACCGTTATCTGAAATTATCTCATTTGGGACTCCGTAACGACAGATGATGTTATTTCTGATAAACTTCGCAACATGTGAAGCCTTCAACACCGCATAGGATTGGGCCTCAACCCACTTTGTGAAATAATCTATCGCGACCAGGATGAACTCATGCCCATTCGACCCCTTCGGAGTGACAGCCCCAATCACATCAATTCCCCAGACTGAGAATGGCTATGGCGAAGTCATATTGTACAGCTTCGACGGCGGAATGTTCATGTGATTTACATGAATTTGACATTTGTGGCATCGCCGAACAAAACCGATACAATCCTTCTCCATGGTGGACCAGTAGTAACCCTGTCTGAGGATCTTCCGAGCCAACATTACCCCGTTCATATGTGCACCACATTCTCCTCCATGGATGGCTTCCATCAGACGCTTCGATTCTTCAGCTTCTACACACAGCTTATGCATTCCCAGATAACCTCTCTTATACAGCTTACCCCCGCAGATGATGAACTGAATAGCCATTCTTCTAATTGCCCTTTTATCCTTGGCATTTGCCCCTGGTGGATACGTCTCTTTCTCCAAGAAGTTCCAAATGTCGTAATACCAGGGGTTATCATCCTGAACCTCATCTATAGCCGCGATTGATTCATATGCTGGCGCAAACTTCTGGTCAATGATGACTGGACGCATCCGGACTCCGAACGGGATGTCTATCATGGAAGATAGAGTTACTAGTGAATCTGCAAGCCTGTTGTTCTCTCTTACTAGATGAGCAAAGTTCAGCTTCTTAAACCGAGGAATTAACAAATCCAAGGCCTGGTGGTACATTATCATCTTTTCTTCCTTGACTTTCCAATCTCCTTTTGCTTCAGACACAACAAGGTTCAAGTCCCCGATGACGTCCAACCGTCTTGCCCCTAGTTCCAGGGCTGCTTCTAGACCGACAATGTATGCCTCATATTCTGCTTCGTTGTTCGAGACTTTGAACCGGAGTTTGAAGGCTAGAGGGATACGGGAATTGTCGGGTGCTATCAGTAACACTCCTATCCCATATCCGTACTGGTTCGACGCTCCGTCAAAGTACATCGTCCAAGTTTCATCTTCGATGTGCAAAATGGCCTCATCTGGAAATAAGTACTCAACTGCTTCACCCCCTTCCACTGGATGATCAACCAAGAATTCTATTACTGCTCTTCCCTTAACTGACTTGCGTGTTACATATTTCAGATCGAATTCGGAAAGTAACAACAACCAACGAGCTAGCCTACCCGTAAGTGCCAGTTTCTCGAAAAGATATTTGATAGGATCCAATCGTGAAACCAACATTACGGAGTGGGCTAACAGGTAGTGCCGCAGCTTCCTCGTAGCCCATACCAAGGCTAAGCAAGCCTTTTCCAATGGTGTGTAGCGAGTCTCATACTCCAGCATCTTCTTGCTCAGATAGTAAATGGCCCTCTCCACCTTGTCCTCTGATTCCTGCGCGAGCATACAGCCCATTGTAGTTTCAGTCACTAAAAGGTACAATATCAATGGTCTCCCTGGTTCTGGTGGTGACAACACGGGTGGGTTCTGTAAGTATTTCTTGATCTGTTCAAAAGCAGCTTGGCATCGGCCGTCCTATTGGAATTTCTTTTCTTTTACCAAAAAGTGGTTCACAAGTCAAGGTTAATTTTGAGATAAACCGTCTTATGAATTGCACTTTACCCAGAAAGCCTCGCACCTCTTTTTTAGTCATTGGTGGTGGCATTTCTAAGATGGCCTTGATTTTGGAAGGGTCGACTTCGATGCCCCTTTGTGTAATCAGAAACCCTAGCATTTTTCCTGCTGTAACAACGAACGTACACTTCTGCGGATTCAGTCGCAACCGGAATTCTCTGATCCTTTGGAAGAACTTTTGCAAGGCTGTGTAGTGGCCCTCTCTTTTTTTGGACTTGACAATCATGTCGTCCACGTACACCTCAACCTCTTTGTGGATCATGTCATGTAATATCGTGGTCGCGGCCCGTTGATATGTAGCTCCAGCGTTCTTCAGTCTAAATGGCATCACTCTGTAGTAGTAGGTCCCCTACGGGGTGGTGAAGGCAGTCTTTTCCCGGTCTTCAGGTGCCATCACTATCTGAATGTAGCCTGAGAAGCCATCCATAAACGAAAGCAAAGCATGCCCCGATGTAAAATCCACCAACTCATCAATATGCAGCAAGGGAAAGTCGTCCTTCGGACTAGCTCTGTTCAAATCCCTAAAAGCTACGCACACCTGGATCCTGCCATCTTTCTTTGGCACCGGAACAATGTTGGCCAACCAAGTCGGGTATTCGGATACGGCGAGGAAGCTGCATCGATTTGTAGTGACCTCTTCCTTAATCTTGATGGCCCGATCAGGCGGATCCTTCGAGTTTCGTTTGTGTGTCGGGCCTCGGGGTCAAGAGGGATCCGGTGCTGTACAATCTCAGGATCGATTCCAGGCATGTCTTCGTAGGACCACGCGAAAACATCTTTGAAATCTTTTAATAAAGCGACTAAGCGCTCGCGTTCCTCCGAAGACAACGTGGACCCGATCTGGACCAGTCGCGGGTCCTTCTCAGTACCAATATTCACAGTAGTAATTTCATCTATTAAGGGTTTAACAAATCTCTCTTGCTCTTGATCAATTAATCGTTGCAAAACCGGAGGAATTTCTTCCTCGTCGTTTTCGTCAAAATTTTGAAAGTCCTGATTCAAGCAATAAATCAAAGGCACGAAAAAGTACTCAGAAACTACATCCACAACATTCTCATTAAGTGCTTCCAAACCGTCCAATTCTTCTGTTACAACAGACTCAAAAGAGAAAGAAAAAGACGACCTGGACAGGACTGTGGCATCCGGGTTATCACCCCGGGAATCTGGGACTCAGACTTCGGTTGATTTGGAACTGATTAGACTCACAAGACTCGGTGGAATCGATTTGGCTCACTACTGACCAGTCTTTGCTTGACAAAAATCTCTCTTCGTACTGCCAAACGAGAGAGGGTGCGATGGATGCATCCAAAATATTTGCTGGTAGGCCCGCAGCCGTTTCATTCCCGATCATGGACACCGAGAAGTTATCCCCCAAGCATTTCTGTTCGATCGGAGGATCTGAAAGTAGACATGTCAGTACTACCCCCATTTCAATCTTAACGTCCTCAGACTCCCTCTCCTTGCTCTGCTCAACCTCCACTAATGGGTCTGCCTGCTCCTTGGCAACATCATGCAGGTCGAAGAAGATCTCAAAACCTGGCATGCGCTTCCTCTCTGTGTTCAGCCACGGCTCTGGGAAGCCACAAAACGGAAAGTCCTCCCCCTCCCAAACGAAGCGTCTGTTTAGGGTACCCTGAATGGGCCTATGTATCAACTCAAAAGGCTTCCCAACCTGCTTCACTCTGGCTCTTCCAGCCATTTCCTTTCCCTTCCTTATCCAATCCTCTTTGGTGGGCAGATAACCCAAGCCAAAGGTGTATGGGTTGTGTGGCACCTCTGCCAATGTTGCGACGCCCTTCCGGCCACTCTTTCCCAATCCCATCCCGGGGATGTGTTGGAGCTTGTTCATCAGGTATACTGCCTGAGCACTGACATATATCCCTTCGTTAGTAGCCATAATGTTTTGTACAACCCAAGCCTCAGCCAGGGTAAAACCTGATATGAACACATCCTCCATACCATGCTCAATTTCTAGAACAGGCGTAGATACCTCCGGTGGTGGATGAATCGATGAATTTCCAAAGACAATGGCTACTCCCTTCCCATGGGGGTATTTCACCATTTGATGCAAGGTGGACGACACCGCCTTTACCTGATACAGCCACGGCCGCCCCAAAAGTAGGTTGAAAGTTGCAGGAACCTCTAAGACATGGAAATCTATCTCATGCTGTCCTGGTCCAACCTTGGTCTGAATTTTTACCGTCCCTATGACTTCTCTGCTCGTGTTGTCGTATGCCCGGATCACCTGAGCTGTCGATATAAAGTCCGCGGTCTTCAAACCGATTACATACGCAGTTCTTGCTGGGCACACATTGATGGCAGATCCAGTATCAACAAGAACCACCGGTATCCATTTATTCTTACACTCCACGGAGATGTAGAGTGGCTTGTTATGGTTCGCCCCCTCAGGTGGCAATTTCCTGTCGGAAAAAGTCAACATCGGGGTAGCTCCTCCCGGAAAGACTAATCCCACCAGCTGCTCCGACGTGGTTTCTATCAAGAGCTTGGCCTTATCCATGGCTGATAAGACAGCCTGCCGGTGCACTCGCGATGCCATAAGCAGTCCCCATATAGAGATGTCTGCTTGTATCTCTTTTAGCTGTCTGAGTACAGCTTCATCCTCAAGTTGCTTCTCCTTCTGTTTTTCGGCGTCCCTATCCTTTCCAGATGCCTCTGGCTGATCCAGGTGCGGAGGCTTGAAATACCGTCCACTCCTAGTCATATGGTTGACTTCACCAACGTACCAAGTATCATCTGGTTGGTTGCTCCCCCAATCCTCGTCCGTGTGGGCAAGACATAAATCATCGTCCTCCCACTACATTCCATCGGCAGCCGACAGACACCTGTCCGACTCCGGTATGACTGTTCTCATACTCGTGGTACCTTCCATCCATATGCTCGCAGCAGTCTCTGTTTCTGTGTGCATAGCAGTTTCAATCCCCACATGGGCCTTAGCTTTCCTAATTCTCTCAGAATCTTCAAATCTTTCTTGTTCCGACTGTGTCAATACAACTGGCTGTTCAATAATTCCTGTATTCAAAATGCTCCAATCCTGAGCAAAATTCTTGACACCGACGCTCTCCGGCGATGTACTCTGTTCTTCGACCCTTTCGGCCGTCACTGACATTCTTGCCCCTGCCGGGCCCTGTCCTGGTTGGAACTCTTACACGATATCTGGTTGATCATCCAACCACCCGGTAGCCTCTGCCGATTCCTCATAATTGAACCAGTTGACTGCTGCGTCCCCTGGATCTTGGTCACTGTAAAACTGGAGATTGGCAAGGTCCTCTTCCACAGCCGTCAAATTATCTGTCCTCTGTCCCAAACCATCCCCTTGGATTACACACAGCTCTATCTCTGTTGACAATTCCACACTTGGCCCATCCTGGCCTACTGACGAAATGTAGCCACTCGGACTATATACTTTCTTAACAAAACTCCCAGATTCCTCGAACTCTGGCTCAACAACCCCCTTTTCTTCTGAAATCTCCCCTCTTCTGTCTTCGACAGTTACCCCCATTGGCTTAGGTTGGGTTATGGAGATGTCCATCATGCACAAGTCAGTGCAGTCGGGAAGGAACACCTCCGGCTTAGGTAGGTGGGAAGGAGTGATATATATGCTGGGATTGTAAACCACGGCCCCAGTCTGGATAAAGTTGATTCTTTTGAGAAGTGGAGTTTGGTTGTGCGGTGGAAGAGGGTTTGTTGTGATATTGGGTTTTTCGGGAGGCATGATCACCCCGTTATCAATGAGATCTTGAATCTCATGACGTAATCGGTAGCATAGGTTGGTGTCATGACCGTGCTGTTGGTGAAATGCGTAATATTTGGCTGGGTTGTGGGTAGGAGGAAGTTTTTCCGGTAATGGCCGCGGCTCTAGGGGCTTCAAGTGCCCTTTTCTGATTAACACCCCCAGAGCTTTGGACAGGGGCATATACAGTGGAGCGAAGGTTCTTTGGCTTTTGGGTGGGTATTTGGCTGTTTGTGTATGGCTTCCGGACGCACCGAAGAATGGTGTAGCTGCCATGGTTTTTAGAGGGAGGTTGGTGGTGACCATGCTCACTTCGGAGGCTCTCGCAGTTGTAGCGCCGCTCGGGTCTGCGTTGTTGTTGCGATTGAAAGTTCTTCGGGGTTGCTCCCGATCATTATCAATTAAGCCTTGCTTCAAGGCATCCTCAATTTGTACTCCCATCTCATGCAGATCAGAAAAGGTAGGGAAGGGGAGTACGATCATTTTCTGCATCAACTTTGGCTAAAGATTGCGCACAATCATCCGAATCTGATCTTTGTCTGTGGGCCTTAGGGTCATCATCGAAGCCTTAGCCCTCCAACGAGTCAAAAATTCTGAGAAGCTCTCTTTAGCCTCTTGTCTCGTCGTCTCAAGATCACGGATCGTAATCTCGATTTGTGTGTTATATGAATATTGTGCAATGAAGGCCTCAACCATTTCGTCTCAGTTTCTCTTGACATCATCTTCTAATTTGGCATACCATATGGCCACCACACCCGACAGGGTCTGGCCGAATAGAGATAGCTTCTGCAGTCTGGAGAAGCTCATTGGCTTTAAGATATCTGAAAACAATCTCAGGTGCACCATGGGATCCCCAGATCCATCAAATCGGTCGATGTGCGACATCTTGAATCTGTCCGGTAGCATCACAGCTGCGTTGGCATATCCGCCTTCAATGTCGGGGATGGTCTTGACTCCCTGGGATCTCTTGAACAGTTTTTCGAGCGTACTCAACTTCAGTGCTGTGGGATCTGTCTCGAACTCAAAAGGGGAGTCCGGTAGGTTGGTGGGTGTTTTGGATAATTGGGGTAGGATCTGGGGTAGAACCGGGGGTGGGGGTGGTCCTATGGGAATGTCCATATCATTCTAAACATTAACTGTCTCCCCGAGGGTTGGAACTCCTGGCGGTGGAGGAGCTTGCTGCGAAGCAGATGCTCCGGTTTGCTGTTGTAGCCTCACGATTAACTCTACTTGTTCAGTCATAACCGTGGCCTGTTGCTTGGTGAACTCCGCCTGTCGGACAGCATCTTTCTGCATAATTTTCATGCTCTCCTGAAGCTGGCGCACCATCTTCTCTAAACTTGCCATACTGTCCTGATCTGACTGAATTACCGGTATATATTCCCTCTCTGTAGGAGAAACAGAACCCTGGTCCCTACTGTACTCAGGTGGGGTAGATAAGGCCCTCTGAACTGACTGTTGAATCGATGTTTTCTGCCTAACTGCCCTTCGTCTAGTAACCGAGGGTAGAGAGTGGTACACTGATTGTCCGTCTACCAGATCCTCAGATCGATGGAGTCGACGACCTCTAGTCCAAATTGCTTGGGGAATATCTGCTGGGTTAGAAGCAATCATGCTCAACTACCCTAGCAAAAAGATAAAATAAAGCAATAATAAGGAAATAAAACAACCAGATAAACAGACAGTATAACGGCGTAAAATAAACACACAACACACAATTGGGTATCATAACACCCTGTTGATAAGCTGGATACACTGTTCCTCAAACACTGGTCATTATCCCCGAATCACTGTCCCCAAAGCTGAATCTGATACCCGCAGATAACTGATTCTCAAAAACACTAATACTGGTGCCCTCAGGCCTGACACTCAAACTTGTAAACTGATATGCGCATTCCCTATAGAGATACACTCCAAAAGCACATAGCAAGTAAATGAGAGCCAAAACACCCCTATGTTGGGGTAGGGTTTCCCTGTCCTATTTTGTCAGGAACTAGGGTTTCACTACGCACGCAGCGGTTTCAAATAACCTATATCGGGTAAGCAACCTGTCCTAATTTGGAATGGTCACTATGGATTCCGAATATGCACTAGGTCGAATGGTCAAAAGGGTGCCCCGGTAAAATTGGGGTTTGTGTTCCCATACTAGCAGAGCCCGCAACCGGTCAGCCTTATGGCACGCTTCTCGAAGCGAGCCTCCGGCAAACCGCTCAGGAATAGCAGATGGCCAACACGGTGTCCTAGGCGCACCAATGCACATGCAATGCAAATAAACACATAAGTGAAATCAAAACAGGATATCACGAGTTCGAGTCAAGCTCTCTAAAAAATCCCCAGCAGAGTCGCCAGAAACTGTAGACGTCCCCGAATGCCCCGGGAGGAGACTCCCATTTTGTTCGCCAGTGGGGCTACTACAGTTCAGGACTCAAATTATCACGGTTCTTAATCTGAACCAAAGAGTCCAAATCCGGCAAGTCATTTTGAGAAAAACAGATTTTTGAAAGAAGTACCAAACATGGACTGCTTTGCCAGATACAGAGTCGCCACCTAAATATTTTTTAATGGGGGAATTTAGGAAACCCTGGCTCGTTTGCCTAAGGCCACGTGTCCGTCATCGCCAAAGTTACCTCAGCTCGGGAACTTGGGTACGATTGGGGAAGGTCAGCTATGAGCACCCCCTCTCGCCCGATCAAAGATCGGCCTCTACTAACCATGATATCTTATTTTGAAAACATTATGCGTTCTTATTTCGGTTATTAGCCTAGATTTACTACGTGATGCGCACAGCAAACAAGTATAGACCAAGTTGCCCAAATTGGAACAAAACATTTCATGTTTGTTTATTTGAAAATGGTTTGATGGTGCTACCCGCAAGTAGGCTAAGACATGAGTTTTGCCACCCTCAAGTGGGCTTAAAACTCGCATTCAATGCATTGTTCCAATTTAAGTAACTCAACCTCCATCCACAGGCATTCAAGCAGTTATATCACATAAGCAGCTAGCCTCATGGTAATCATGCTATTATGGCAACACTCACACGCATGCGGTATGCTAAAGCATAAAAGCTTACCTAGTACTCCAAGCCAAAACAGAAACTAGTTAGTAATCATATGCATGATCCTAGTTCATGTTAAGATGGCTAATGCAACACATGCAGGATGCAGCTAGAATAGGCTCAGCTACCCTAAAGATGGCATGTGAAATGCTGCAACAAACAAGTACTCAATTTGGAATTGAAATACAAGTGCAGTTAGCATGATGTACCGAGCCCGGTGTATGTAAGACAAATGTATGGATGCACGCATGCATAGCATAAGGTATACTAATTCAAATATGCCCTAGTCTAACCATCATAAGTAGATAAATAAAAGGGAAGAAAGACGTGGGATTGGAAGACATGCACACACTCACACACACTTATTACAAATACGCCCTCACTCGGAGGGACCGAAAGAATAATACAATCCGAATAACAAATCAACTATCCTAGCTAATTAATTATTACAGACCCTTAATTAATTAACAAATTAATTACAAAATAAACTAAATGTGAAGCTTAAAGAGACTGCCACAGCTCTGCCTCGGAATGCGCGAATGATGCATGCTTGACTCGCCCCGCTCGAAAACTCGCTGCCATAGCACTGTTGCCTCTGTTTACACTACCTTGCCCCTCTGAAAATTCTGAAAGTCCCCAGAACTGCTCCTTGAGTGTTGTGGAATGTTACCGGCCAAAAGAATATGCTACCGGCCATGGAAATACTCTCATCGGCTAAATATTGTGCTCTCGGCCAAACATTTTTTGCCGGTTGGCACTCAACACTGCCGACCGGCCAAATCTTCCTGCTGAAACCTGCAATTGACAGCAGCAGAGGGCAAGCAGTGTATGGCATGGAATTTTCAAGCAAATGTAAGCATGGCTACACTCCCTATCATGCAATGGACTCAAGGGGGCATGACCCTCGACCCTCGGACTATCAATTGTGCATTTTGATGCATGATGGCCTAAGAGGCCAAGTTTTGCAATTCGATGTAAATGCATACAACAAAAGAAGATGAGTGCCAACACCCTATCATGTTGAAGTCAAGGGCATTCGCTACCGAGGGTTGAGATGTGTTTCGTCACTTGGAGTACGAACACTCTTCACCCCTCAAGTTTGGTTTGACACCCCAAACCAAACAATGCAATGCATGTATATAAACTTGGCTCAAAGATGCAACATGAGGCTAAGATGCAAAACATGCCAAATGTGATACAAACTAAACATGCAAATGTGCAGTGCTAGGCATATAAGATGCAATGCAATGCAATCTAACACGTAAACTAAGACATGAAATGCAACTAGCCAATAATATACAAGCATGCAAGTATGATATAATGCAAACATGAAACCAAAGCAATGCAACATGATCATGCAATGGTGGACCTAAAACCAAAAGGGCAGACCTCAGCCCACTCCTAAAACAGTGACCAAAAATGCCCAAAATGGTGGACAAATGCTCATGCAAGCATGCATACCAATAGGCCTAAGACAAGGAGCATTCTACTACAACTACCCCAAACACTTATGGCATGAACTTTTCAATACAAAAAAGAGTTTTAATATGCAAAATGAGCCCCCAAAACCCACTGTTATGGCAGCTTAAAGCTTCAAACACATAGCCATGCACAATGACCCATTCCTAGACATGAAAGACCAATTCTTCAAGACATGAAAGGGATAATGAATGCAAGCATACAAGTATGGATTAGGGACTGAAATGGCATGGTAAGTGATTCCAAATCACTGGAATAGCCTAGCCAATGCATGCTAATGACACACATACCCGATGCCAACATGCTAGAATGCAAAGGGGCCATACAAAGCATATCAAATACAACCAAACCAGTACCTAACAGACCTCAAGCATGATAAATCATGACAAAAAGCTTCACAAAGCTAGGCAAAAATATGCAAGCATGATGGTCTAATGACTAGATGCATTTCTAGGCAAAATGAGGAAATACAAAGCAAGTATATCAAGCATGAAAGGGGCCATTAATCCGATCGAAAACAGAGACATAATATGACCCAATAACATACAAAAACCTCTGAAATGGAGCCAAAGACAGCTACTCATGCATGCTACCATTATGAGCCAAAAATATGGACAAAAGAGAGACCAAGGGAGAGGGGTGTCCCTCCCCTATACAAGACCCCAAAACCTCTTCTTTACCACTGAAAATCCACTGGATTTCAGTGGTGAGAAGGCCAATGCACAAGAGTAACCAAAGCTTAACAATGGAAGTACAAAAAAGGGGCCAAACAAGGCCTAAAAGAGGGAGGTCGACCCCCAACACCAAAACAACCTTAATGAAGTATCTTAAGCATGCAAATACAAGGCTTTTTTTAGTTATACACAAAGTCTAAAAAATAAGCAAGATAGACAAAAGTCTAGTGCAAGATTGGGGAATCTAAAGTAAAAGAGTTACCCTTGAAGAACCCTTGGTGAACAGCAAGTGCAGCCTCCTTCTTTTGATCAAAACCAGTCCAAAACCTCAAGAACAAACCCTCAAAGCCTCTCAAAGTTGAAGTATGGTGTAGTAGTGTGTGCAAAACTAAGGAGAAAATGCACTTTAAGACCCTCAAACACACACAAATGATGAGAAAGAGGGAGATATAGAGAAAGAAGGTATATCTCAGATGTATATATGTATAATAGGTCTGGTTTTTTTCTGAACCAAGACAAAGGAGGGGGGTCTCTTATATAGACAATGAAATGGTGCTAAGCTTCTCAAAGAAGCTAAATGAGAAGGGTCAAGAGGGTCAAGGCTTCCAATGGAAGCTAACCCAAAGGTGCAAGCTTCTTGAGGAAGCTAAGATACGGGGTCAAGCTTCCTCAAGAAGCTTGAGCAAAGGGCGCAAGAAAAAAGGGTCAAAGGGTGCAAAACAGCCACACCCGTGCATAGGGAGGAGGGTCAATGCATTCCAGCTGGCACAGCTGGCATGCATTATGCCTGAAAAAGGCAAAAAGGTGCTACCGGCCAGAAAAAGATGCCATCGGCCAAACAGATGGCCGGCCGACCAACCACACCAAATGTCGACCGGCCAATTGTATATTTCACCAATGGCTGGTGGCAAGAAGACACGGCCGGTGGCCTCAAGCCAAGGCCGGTGGGTGTCAGGGGTAGCTAACAAGCTACTCTTTACCCTCAGAAACAAAAAAAAAAAACACAAGTGTTTGGTGTAAAACCAAACACAGAACAATCGAGTTGAGAGATCCTGAAGCAAGGCGCGTAGCCGAGACCTCTGGGAACTCAAAACGAAACACGAACATGGGCAATCACCAAGTGTTCCAGCGGTGATGTCCAAGTCTTGAGGACGGTCAAAAATGGGGTGTCTACAATCACGCATACATGTACTCAATTAGCTCAAACTCATTAAATTCATGGCGATTCTAACTCTTTCCTTTCAAATTCATGCAAATGTTCTTATAAACTAAGTGAATTCAACTTCTTCATATATAATTTACAAAAGTTATGGGTGAATTCCATACTTATAGCTTGAATTCAAGGGTTAGAAACTTAATTTCTTCAAGCCCCCTTCAAATCTCTACAATTCTCCAAGGTCTCTCTCTCAAAGTTGAAGTCTCTCTCTCTCTCTCTCTCTCTCTCTCTCTCTCTCTCTCTCACAGCCAAAATGATGAAGAATGTGAACTCATTAAGCTTATATTGCATATTTATAGGCTTAATTAAGTTAATTAAGTGAGGTTAAGGCTAATCAATTAAGCTTAATTCTAATCAATTCTAATTAATTTATTATAATTATTTTGATCCGAATCAAATTTTAATTAAATTTACCATATGATTCTAAATATTCTAATTAACCTATTGAACTAATTAATTTCAGTTTTTGAATCTATTTCAGCTTTCAATTTCTAATCCAAAGTAAGCACTTAGACAAATTTTCCATAAACAAACAGATAAGAACAAATTAGACACATAATTATGCAAATATGCCCAATGAAATGATATGCACGTTGGGGTTCATCACAACTCATTTAAAGGTTGATTAAACACTTTTCCTTCTTACTTTTTCCAACTTTATTCTCTCTCTAACACCCATTTTCAAGCCTTAACCCTAAAAACACTTAGATTTGTCAAGTTTTACTAAAGATTTACCTAAAATCCTTCAAGAAAAGTGAAGAGCAAACTTGATTCAAGATTCTCACTGATTGGATCGTGTTTTGGCCAAACTTCTTGTTGGGTCTTCAACTCTTAGCAATCATTTCGAGGTATGAGTACTTTTAACTTGTTATATTCTTGATTTGAGATATATATGTGATAATTTCTTAGGTGTAATATGGCATGATCATATGCATCTCAATTGCTTATATAACTTGTTAATTGTATCTCCTACTGCGCACTAGCTCACCCCAAAACTAATCACCTTTGAGGAAACAATGTTGAACCTAAATGATTGACTTGGGAAGAGATTTTGGATGGGGGCATGGAAGCTCTCTTTTGATGTTTGATGTTTAAGCCACGGGCTATTTTTGTATGGAAATTCAAACTCTATTTTGTGTATTCAAGGACACTACTTGAAAATATGTTTGCATTTTTGGCTCTTTCTTTGTATCATCTCTTGTCTTTTTAACTATTTTTATTTTGTGGTAAATATAAACAAACAATGGTGTAATCACTGGAATAGTTCAATGGGAAAGAGATAGTCATGGAATTTTATTAATAATATCATGGATTTACTCTCTCTCTCATTTCTCAATATTGGATGACCCTTGGTGAACATGTTTGATTGGGGTAATTTTTCTGCGGGTATTACATATGGTTTGGCGGCTAGGGTTTGGTGAAGATGTGGTCGATAGTGGTGGTGGGCGGTAATGGTGAGGATGAAGATAAGAAGATGAGAAGGAAGAAGAATGAGGGTTGTTGGTGAGGATGAAGATTGGAGGGGCGGTGATGGCGGAGTGAAGAGTGGTCGGATTTGTTGGAGAAAAAGAAGAAAAAGAAGAAGAAGACGAGATGGAGAGGGAAAGGGAGAGGGAGAGAGAGAGAGAGAGAGAGAGAGAGAAAGAGAGAGAGAGAGAGGCTGCTGGCCAGAGTTGAGGTGGAGGTGGAGGGTTATTAGGATTAGGTTAGGGTTAGTGTTAGGGTTAGGGTTGGAAGGATAGATTTAGCGCCCCTAAAATAAATGACATAAAAAAAACCCAATAATTCATCTAATCGATAAGCTTAAGTTTCCATTAATCAAATCTCAACGACCGTATTTCATTTATGAAAAAGATTTATAAAAGGAGCTTACATGCAATACATATTCAATCTTTTCTAAGTTGAATCCATAGCATGTGCGACAATTCTTAAACAAAAAAATAATCAACAGAAGGAATGCCTCAAGGGCTACAAGTTCTGAGGCTTAAGCCTGGTTACACAAAAGTGGTTAACAAACCCATACAATTTTGGTGGGTGTATTTTAGAGAGAGATGAGAGAAAAGAAGAAAATGAAATATAAAGAGAGAGTGTGAAGTGAAAAGTGGGGAAGAGATATGTAATGACTCAACTTTTAAGTGATTGAATACATTTTTTGGAGTAGACTGGGGACAGACCGCTCAAACGAACAATACTACGCTCGAGCGAAGAATTCAAACTCTCTAAATCTCTCTCCTTTGTAAACAGACTGCTCAAGCGATGAAACCTTCGCTTGAGCGAAGAATACAAACTCCCAGTAACTAAGACTGCAAAACAAGATACTGGAAGAACGATGTCACTACTCGAGCGACGAAAGTATCGCTCGAGCGGTCTCAATGCAAAAGTGAGACAACAGTAACCTTAATGCATTTCCACTATTTCTGGATTCAATCCAACACCCAAAAATGCAAAACGACGCCCTAGATCACGCTAGGATAAACATGAACAACTATGGAAAAAAAGGAATAGATAACAACACGGAACTTATAAGGCTCAACAATAGCAAGGATGTTCAAAGAAATAGAAATTTTAAATTAAAACACTCCAATTGTTTTTAAAAAGAACTTAGGACATTACTATAGAGATGGGTAAAAGTGAAAATTGGTGTTAGGACAACATTGTAATAAATAAAATAAATTAAAAAAAGAGATGAGGGTCTAAAGAAAAAAAGTAAATGCTAATAGTAGTACTCATATTTTAATTATATATATTTTTTAAAATATATGAAAAATCCCATATCAAAAATTCGCTTTAAATCTCAAAACTGTCAAAGTCGACTTGCCGGTTAGGATTCATTATTTTCCTTCTAGGAATATATTTTGCCTAACAAGTATTACTTATTTAAAAATTTTCTTCTTAATGGAGTTGTATTTAATCTTCTCAAAATGTCTCATTCTTACCCAACTTAAAAGTCATATCTTTATTGGGATTGCACTTTTTAGGAATCATACTCTAAAGAGGGTTTTAATCAACGACACATGGCATTTCAACCCGATCTAACTGAGATCTTAGGCCCACAGTCCTAACAAAAAATAAGTCCCTGTAAATTCCATACCCAAGGACAAACAATTTGCAATAATTACACAAAATTCAGAAAATATATTTCTGTTTTTAAAAATAAAAAATAGCAAAAATAATAACAATACTAAGAAAAAAAAAAGTATTAATCCATCCATCCCAAATTATTTGCTCATTCACTTTGACAAACATCCAAAACAATTGTCTAAATTTCTTAATTTAATCTTTTTTCAATGATTTGACTTTATTTACAACAATTAATTGAAATGTTTAAATTTGTGAAAAAATTTATTTATTTTTATAAAAATACATTATTTATTGACATGATTAAAGAGCATAAATGTCAAAAATGAATAAATAGTTTAGGATGAAAAGGGTATTTTAAGCTTTCATATAACAACATATCACTTTAGGCCTCGTTTGGGAGTATGATTTTTTAGTAACTTTTTAATTTTTTGACTAAAATATGATATATAAAAATTTAATATGTTTAGGATGACTTTTTGATTTTTTACGCAAAGATGTGCAAAAAATAGAAAAAAAAATATAATCTTTAACTTTTTGATATAAGTTGTTGGTTTTTTTTATTTTTTTAGTGACTTTTTAGTTTTTAAGCTAAAAAGTAATATTGCCAAACGAGATCTTAATACTATATCGTGCTCTTGTCTAAAATTTTTGTCTTTCGCACAAGGGAGATATGAAACATAAGCTACACTTGAACACCAAAATAAAAGTAAGTGTAAATTAGATCAATAATAGTAAATGTAATTTTTTTCTTGTGTTAATTTAACCTTTCTAATTTTGATTATGTCAATTTTGTCTTTAAATTTTTTATTTGGTCTCAACTTAGAATATCTTATTATCTTAATGCTCATTATCCATTAGACTAAAAAATAAAATAAAAAATTAGAAATAACATAATAATGTCATTAAAATTAAAATTTTATTAACATGTGCCCCTGGGATAATTTAAAATGATTGTACATTTTACATAAAAATATGTACAATAAAAATTATACAAATATTTTGAACTTTTTAACATGTGCCCTTAGAGTGTACATTAACAAAAATATATTGAAGTAGAAAAAATGATTGAACTTTTTTTTTATAGCTTTTTTATATTGGCTACAATGGACTTTTTGCAAGAAATAAATTTAATGAGTTAAGCTATTTTCAACAAAATAAACTTTTGGATTAATTACTTAAAAGTCTTAATGATAGTAGGTGTGGTAGCTCAAGTCCTGTGCAATAGTTTTTGGACACACAAGTCCCAATTTGGAATGCAATTGACATTCATGCCCTTTTGAATCTAACGGATTACAAATGCAACTTCAGAGAAAGAAGAGGACTTGGAACGTCCCTAAGAAATTTTACGAGTAGGAGGAGCAGAGTTTGTATCTTCATGGATCTTTTCAAACACTTAATGATGATAATCGTTTGGATTATCTGAAGATTTTTAAGTTGGAGGTTTGTGATGCCTCAACCTTTTACACTTTCGTTTTGATCTATTCTCTTCCTTGATCACTTCAATTTGTAGCACTTTGTGTGTGTGTGTGTGTGTGTGTGTGTGTAACTCCAGCCCTTAAAATGTTTGATTGCTCAATTTCAGGGTTCAGAACAGAGCATATTAAATCGACTAAAGAGATAGGCCAGGAGATCTAGTTTGTAGGTAAGAACTGAGATATTCTCAGTTCCAAAATTGAGAATGTTCTCAATTTAAAATTGAGAATGATTTCAGATTGCAAAAATATCCAGTAAAATTGAAAAAAAAATTCAATTTTTTTTAGTGTTAAAACTGAGAATATTATCATTTTCTAGTTTTAGACTGATAATATTCTCAATTTTAAAACTAGAAAAAATTGAGAAATTTCTCAGTTTTACACAACCATTTTTTATGAAAATTTCTCAGTTTTTGCACACCCATTGAAAATCACACGATGACAATGAACTACCTCTTTCGGGGAAGAAGTGATCTTGGAGGTGTAGTTTAATGTGATCGAGTCCCACTCATTTAAAGGACAAACCCAGTTGAACCTAGAATCATCATTTTTCACCAAGCTCTCGTAGTCACCAATGGCGGATGATGAGGGATTGGGTCTGAAACCACATCATCCATGATGAGGATGAACTTAGGATGTTGTATATTTGATGGGTACAAAGAGAGAGCTTCGAGGACTAGTGATCGAATATGAAAATCGAGAAGATGAGCTTTGATTTGGCATGTAAGAGGAGAACGAAGATCGTGTGGGAGTCGAGGAGAGAACCAAAGTCAAAAAGCTTGGGCTCCATTTTTTTATATGTGAGAGAGAGAGTCTGAAACTAAAAAAATAGAGTGCAAACAAATGAGAGAGAATGGGATGTTTGGTTGTTATTATTGGAGAGTGGCTGTAAAAGTAATAGAGAGAGAATAAACACAACAACTTACTTTCACACCAAGCATGCAATAAGACATTGGGCAGTGATGGAGTATGCCTGGGTAAATTAAGGGTAAATTGGTCTATTAAAAATTAATAGAACTTGAAGGAGCAAATAATCTTATTTAGGACTTAATGAATTATAAGTTCACAATATGAGACTTGTATGTAAATGTCCCTAAAATATTTTACTCAAATAAATATTTTTCTTATAAATTAATTTTAAATAAAAAAATATTTTTTTTTTTGTTTTTCAGTATTTGGTTAACACTTGAACAAAAATATTTTATTACTTAAACGAAAAATTTTAATTCAATAAAAGTGTCACTTATGACTTTTTAGTGAGTTAAGATATACTTGTTTGAAAACACTAAATGTATTGAAAAGGTAGTGAGTGAAAGTCAACTATGTAAAAATTAATTTACGAAATTTTTAAAAACAAGTCATTTTTGAAAAAATGATATAAAAATATTTTTCTTAAAAAATATTTTATTTATTTTTTGTTCAACCAAATAACAAAAAATAGATAAAATATTTTTAACAAAAATATTTTACGTCAAAACAAACTGAGCCTAACAACCTAATGCATTATAGTCTAGACATAGAAAAAAATTTGAAGAAATTACTTGATAGTTGGATAAAGAAAAAAAAAATTACACAAACACGGAAGGTTGCACCCTACCACAAATTTACTGGCACCTTATATATTTTTATAAATTTTTTTTCCATCCCACTATCAAATAATTTCCCAAAAAAATTTCAACATTACCGCGTGGGTTGTCTCGCCCACTTGTTGCTTTAAAAAATCCCAACGTAGAATGAGTCAAATAGGGCTTCTTTTTGGGGCTTCCATGAGGTTACCTTAATAGATGTTCATTGGTGATTTTGAATTGAGTAATATTATAAATTTAAAGAATTTATTTTTAAATTATTCAGAAACATTAATGTGAGGTTGAGACTTATTTTATATTGTAATCCCATAATACACGCTTTCAATCTTCATCACACACTCCGTTCTTGACCAAAATCTAAGATGGCCCAGACTTACTATGTTGAATTTGTAAACCATCATTCTATCTTTCTTTTATGTTAAAAAAAAGAAAATAAAGTAAAGTGAAACAAAATGAAGGTGAATCACTTTCAATAACTCTTGTTGGAGTGTTTGGAGTTAATTTTTTTAGTAATTATTTATTGATTTTTTCAGTGTTTCTAGTGATTTTTTTTTTTTTAATTTTCAAAAATTTTACATGTTTAGGTTTTACTTGACTATAAAAATAAAAACAAAAAAAAAGTTAAAAAAATTTTCAAAGTATAGAAATGACAAGAAAGAAAAAGGAAGAAAAAAAAAAGGGTTGAAAGCATTTTTTGGGTTTTTTTTTTTTTTTTTTGTATTTAGTGATTTTGTTATTTATTTTTATAATTCATTTACACAATACAAACTTAAAAATTAAAAATAATGACATAATTTTTATTTTAAAAAAAAAAGATCATTAATGACAAAAAAAATTCTAAAAAAATGTCACTTTTTAATTGGATGGCAAACACCTAATATACTGGAAATCTTAGGGACTTGGTAGAAAGTTCCAAAGTATAATTTTGTCAAGAATGTGTTTGTATGTTAAAAATTAAATTTTTTTAGTGTAAAATCCATATGTAAGAGAGAGAGAGAGAGAGGCAACCCAGATCAGGGGAGGTGGTGGTGGTGGGTCTGGTCGTCTTCTACTTCTTCTTCCCAAACCGATTCAATGAATAGAGAGTTGTCGCTTTTATTTCCTCTGCAGATCTTATAAAATTAAAAAGGGAAGAGGAAAGGGGTCATTGTGGTCAGAGGTTATGGAAGGATGAAGGATGGTCATTGGTGGAAGAGATGTGGGAGGTCGCCGGAGGGATGGGACTACCAGCCGGAATTGGTGGCGATGAGATTAGGGTTAGGGGCTAGGGTTTGTGTTTGGCTTGGACTTACGGATATAGTTGGTATTAAGGTAGGTGTTCAAAGAGAAAATGGGAGGAACTCATTTTTTTGGGTGGGGTTTCAAAGAAATTGGGCATAGGGTAAAGTAAAAAGGTGGAGACAAATAGCAGCCTTCTGAAATATGTATCTATTTTTTTTAGATAGTATTTACAAAAAGGCTACTTCTATATATAATTATTTAAATTTATTTAAATATATAACAAAATTTATAATAAGAAAAATGACTAAAATATAAACTAGCAAATAAAAAAGTGAACAAACTATAACAAAATGTACTTAGATGTCACGAGTTTAACATTTTTAATTGCAAAATTACCAATAAAAAATGTATAATCTAATTTGTCAACTAAAAGATATGTTTTTTGAGATAATTTAAATAAGTATACTTTTTTACTTTTTACAAAAAGATGTGCAGAAAAGTAGAGAGGTGATGTGATTCAAATAAATGTATTTATCTAAATAAGTGCACATTTTTAGTTTATGCCAAATAGTAATTACTTTTCAATGAATAAACTTGATAATTCATTTAAATTTTCTCGTGACAGAGTTGACTAGAAATAAAATTTAATCAACTTTAAATTTAAAAAAAAAATTCCCCATAAACAGTTGTAACTAATATAATTAATCATTTCTACATACAATTCATGCATATGAGAAACTATCGTCTTTAATTTCAAATAATTCATTATATCAATTGGCTTTTTAATTTTTTTCAATAAAAACAATTATTTATTAATTTTAAATAATTTACTATATCAACTATTTATTAGTTTTAAATTTTTATCAAACTTTGTTGGGACCTTTTTAATTCAAAGGATTTTTTTTTTTTTAACAAATAGAATAGCTCTAAATAAAAATTAATTAATTAATTAATTAAAAAAAATTGGACCCTTTTTTTTCATTAATTTTTGGGTCCCAAATCTGCCACTTTGGGCCAAAGCCAGCTCTGCTGACGGGTGGCAACACACTTCTATATATAGAACACACTTCAGTTGAGGCATGCATAAGTTAATTTTAGGACCCTCTTCTTCTAAAATATTAGTTATTTTTAAGAAATTTAACTTTTTTTAATAGTATAACTATTATATTTCAAAAATATTAATTTTTCAAAATTATTATTTAATAATATATTTTTTTGAGAATATCAATTATCATAATTATATATTTTATGTTATTAATGAATTTAAAAAGAATGGCAAAATAATAAATTTATATTTTTTTTATTCTTTAATTTTTGAAAAAATTCTAATATTTTGAGATAATAAAAAATTAATATTTTAAAACCAAAGAAGTATTTTAATTGTTATTTGTTCTAAAAGTTGTTGGCTGATTTTAACATCGAGCTATCCTCTCCGTTAACCACCAACCGGAACAAGTATTAACTTCAATCTTATAAATGTAGATCTCGATGAATTCATCATGACGTACCAATTTCTCATTTCCAAATATTTTAGAAAAATTAATCTTTTCAGATCTTATTGATTGTATGGTCAAATTTTAACAGAACAACCATGATACAAACTCCCACTATCCCCCATCCCCACTACCCCACATATACGTGGGGATTAGTGATTAGAGGGGGAAAAAAAAAAATTCTGGCCAATGACCGCTCACTGGGGGTCCTGAGGGTCTCCCCCAGTGAGGTCCCAAGTATTATACTTAACAGAATTGATATTACTAAGGTTTTATTTTTTTCGAAACAAAATATTTTACACAAATAATATTTTTTTTTTATAAATAGATTTTATCCAAAAAAAAATATTTTTATTTTTATTTTTTGGCATTTGGTTAACACCTGAACAAAAATATTTTATTACTTAAAAGAGAAATTTTAATTCAATAAAAGTGTCACTTATGACTTTTTAGTGAGTTAAGATATTTATTTGAAAATACTAAATATATTGAAAAGATAGTTAGTGAGAGTCAATTTTGCAAAAATTTACTTATGCAATTTTTAAAGGTAAGTCATTTTTTGAAAAATAATGCAAAAATATTTTTCTTAAAAAATATTTTACTTACTTTTTGTTCAACCAAATAACAAAAAATAGATAAAATATTTTTAACAAAAACATTTTACGTCAAAACAAACAGAACCTAACAACCTAATGCATTATAGTCTTGGCATAGAAAAAATTTGGAGTATCATATACTTAATTTTGAAGTATCGGATGCTCCAAGTCACATATTACATATTTTACGAAATTAAAATTGTAGCATTTCTTGCATAGTATTATAATATAATATAATTGTGAGGATAAATATAAGAATATTTTTCTAACACTTTGTTTAGTTCTTTGATAAGAAGAACATAGTGAATTAAATAATAAAATTTGTCAAACTGATGTATCTTAATTGTTTCATTCATGTCCCTTATACTACATAGAAAGTAAAGATTAATAAGAGAATATAATAATATTAAATAAATAAGCAAGTAAACTTGAATATAAGATTTTTTACTAGTGTCAAAGGGAAAAGCACAGGGATAAGTTGTGAATTGTTCTATTGTTGTAATATAAACATATTAGACTTGATATTAAAATGAAATATTTGTTAGACCTATTGAAAATTTAAAAAGTAAACAAGCTTACTAGCTTAAATTAATAGCTAATTCTTAAAAGTTAGTATTTTGCATTATAAAATTACATTGTGGTTTCTTAACATTCTTTAGCTTATATGTAACTCACTTTTAATAATTTCAAAATGTATATTTGTTACGAATGTATCTTAACCATACCCATATCCTATTTTAGTTTTGTCCCACATCTGGGCTATTGGCCCGCATCTTGAAAGAAAGTGAGCCACATGTTGTCTCGAATCTCCTATCCTATCAAACATTTTGAAATTTAGTTGGGAAAAACCAGAAGGAAATAGAACATCATCTATCCATGTTGGGTAAGGTTTTATAATTACTCAAAAGTTCTCATCATCTTTCTCCTTAACTTTCTTTACTTGTTTCCTTACCATATCATCAATCATGGCCAGGAGCATTGGATTCATTCCACCACTGGTTAGATCAGAGTAACAAGGACCATTGCCCCCTAGCGCTAGTGTGCTTTGTACGCCTCAACATGTCCCTACTGCAAGTTGTGTCATTTATTTGGGGGCACTTCATGTTCTTGTCATTTAGGTCTACAACTATTGCATTTGCTCTAACATAGCAGCTATTTCCTATTCTCTTCTCTCAAGTTGTTCTTGTAGGGCCACCACTTTTTCATTCAGACCCTATTGGTCCTTTTGGACCTGCGAATTTTTGCCTTTCTTTTTAATATCAATCATCATAACTGCAACAACTTTGTTGCCATCTCTCAAATCACCGTTTTCAATATTCGTTGAAACAGATGAGTTAGATGAGACAGAATCATCTTGTTCGTATAAAGGATTATCAATCCCCACAACAGTACTTACATTTGAAGCATCTGACTGCAATGCTTTGTCTTGAGCCTCACGGGTCATAGACCTTGTCACAGGCCATTTTCTTATTCCCTCCATAGATAGTTAGATCAAGGCAGAAATATTTTCCATGGGTGGTTTACCCTTCGCCTTTGAGAGGCTTGACTTTCTAGTCGAGTCCGATTCCATAGTTCTTCCTAGTGTGAAGATAGAACTTTCAATTTGTTTTTGGCATTCATTTCTCAAGAGAGCCTTTTCAACAACTCCTATAACATTTGTCACTACTGTTCTTCGTTCCAGTTTCTTTAAGGCCTTATTCTTCCTTTGCCTTTGTCTTTTAGAAACTGGACCATCTGAAGACATATCAGGTCGAGCCCCTAGGGACATAGAAGGAATCATTTGCGTTTTTACAAATTCCTCCAATTGATGTTGATTCGAACGCCATTGGGCCAATGGGTGCTCCTCTTTTTGATTTGGCCCCCTCAGAAATGATTGGGTTTTGAATAGGCAAATTTTGCACTTCGAACAAAATTGTTGGTTCGTAGGCCGCAGTTGTTTTTTACCAACAAAGGCGGTTGTTTTTTCATCAACAAGAATTTAGGTCAGTACCCTCCTCCCAATGGCCCTAATGATGGCCATGTTTTCAGCAGAGGCCCTCCTCTAGGTAGACTCTATCATTTTGACGCAGTCTTCTACTCTTGTGAGTAGTTGGGCAACAACATTTTGTGTTGCACCCCGTAGAAGCTGCAACAAAGGCCGTAGTTGCAACTTGATTAGCCTCCCTTGCTTGGATTAGAAAGCTCTTCATTCGAGCTATGGCCCTCACCGTTGCGTATTGCTTCGACGCCTTCACATAATCTTCAGCAATCTTTTTCAAATTTTTAGCTTTCTAGAGAAGTGTGACCTTATTCATAACACCAATTACCTTTAGGACAGCCAAGAGCATTCGCTTCGGAGCCCCTTAGGTGACAAGTGTTGGGGAAAGAAATGCATCTTTCTAGGTTTTCGCTGGTTCTACCTTTGGGATAGTTAAGAGAATTCGTTCCGGAGCCCCTCGGGTGATGAGCGCTATCTCCATCATTCGTGATCTTAGAACCACCGGAGTGTAAGTTAGCATCTTGACAGTACTTCAGCATTTCTATAACAAAAAAATACGTCAGTAAGTTTCAAATATATATATATATATATATTTTTTTTTTTTTGTTCTTCAAAAGATGGGAGGAGAAATAGATTCCACTGGCCGTGCCATAATTTGTAGACACAAATTTTGAAACCTAAAGTGTTTTAACACATTTCAAACTTCATGTTACAAATGTCCACTATTTAGTGTTTGGACTAAATAATGTTGATTATTTGAATATCAAGTTCCTATTTCCGATCTGTATTTCAAATCATTAATTACACATTTTATTTAAATAAAACCTCCGATTAATGAAGAACAAAAAAAAATAAAAATAAATGAACATAAGACAAATTAAGGAATAAAAATATTTTATTCAAATTGTAGGGATTTAGAACCCTTAGGTACAAAATACAATAGTTGGGTTTGGAACCCTTTGCCTAACGCTCGCCATCGTATCAGATGCTTGCAGTGAAGTGTAAGCTCTTAAATTTTTCTTTCTTGTAACGACTTCTTTAGCTCTTAGTTTCTTTATTTCTCTCTGATCTTGTAATTTCTGATTTTTCTCCCGTTTTGTGTGGTGATCCCTCATATTTATAGAGGGCCCATCCAGGTGATAAAATGGCCTCATCCTCAATTTGAATTTTGAATGATAGTGCCATTTGAATTTGGGCATAATCATATCTGATTAGTCGTATTGCTCTTTTGGATTTCATCATGTGTGGTGTCTTTATTGTAGGCTTTACAAATATCATCTTTTGTAAGCTCCACGTGTAATTTGAATATCTTAAATAAGACATTGTTTTATTTATGCATTCCAATGGCTCAAGTTGATCATTTTAGGAAGTGATTACCTACAACAATCCTATCATAGACTTTATATGTGTCATTAACTGATTGACCGTATTTAAAACTTAGTTGAAATTTATTTGCTAACAAGCGTAGCCAGAGATTTAAGCCAATGGGGCTATTCAATAAGTATCATCAATGTCATTATGTCATACTTAAGTTCTACACAACCTATCAAAATCAAGTTTCACATAATACATTGTAATTTTACATATTTTCATTCACAACGACCAAAGTAATTCAAAATGGTCAAATTACATATAATTTCTAAAAACAAAAGTTGGGAAGGAAGTATGGATATGAATACAAGATACGGATACGATATGGATATAGTGATAAGGCAAAACTAAAATAGGATATGGGTACGGTTAATATACGTTCGTGAAAAATATACATTTCGAAATTATTAAAAGTGAGTTACACATAAACTAAAGAATGTTAAAAAATCACAATGTAATTTTATAATGTAAAATACTAACCTTTAAGAATTAGCTATTAATTTAAGCTAGTAAGCTTGTTTACTTTTTAAATTTTTAATAGGTCTTACAAATATTTCATTTTAATATCAAGTCTAATATGTTTATATTACAATAATAGAACAATTCACAACTTATCCCTCTACTTTTCCCTTTAGCACTAGTAAAAAATCTTATATTCAAGTTTACTTGCTTATTTATTTAATATTATTATATTTTCTTATTAATCCTTACTTTCTATGTAGTTATAAGGGACATGCATGAAACAATTAAAATACATCAATTTGACAAATTTTATTATTTAATTCACAAATCAAAAAACTAAACAAAGTATTAGAAAAATATTCTTATATTTATCCTCACAATTATTATATTATAATACTATGCAAGAAATGCTACAATTTTAATTTAGTAAAATAAGTAATATGTGACTTGGAACATCCGATACTTCAAAATTAAGTAACTGATACTCCAAAATTAATGAAAAATTGATTAAGTATCCGATATTTTTAATAAATATCTAATATGTATCCGCAATTATCCAAGGAGGATACAATACAAATATGTAACCCTATTGAAGTATCCATGCTTTATAGACAATAACATTTGCAATTTTTTTCACCACTTTTTATAAATACTCTCCAAAATATATATTCTAATATGCATTGAGATTCGTGTCATGTATAAATTTAAACACTAAAGCCAAATTTTAGATTGTATTTATAATAAAGTGGGAATAGAAATAACAACTCTCTTTTTTTCCCTCTAATTTCACGGCATTCAATATGTAAAACCCCAAACACTTTGAATAAATTTCTACATTTATTCAAATAAAAATTGGATAGTGTCGAGGCTAGCGAGTGGTCGCATGTATCATGAGTTTGCAAATCCAAAGGGCCCCAACTAGGATTGGGTCTTGGTTATCAAACAATAATAATAATAATAATGACACCACTCAGATTAGGCAACATATTGCCATACTTATCCATCCCTTCTTCCTAAAATACGCTTTACATAATTATGAAATAATAAATAAAAAAAAATGTAATAAAAATGCATCCACTTGCCCATTCTACACTACACCTAGTAGAATACCACATAGATACAAGAAAATAAACTCTTAATAGAATTCTCGACTCATAGAATTAATAAGTACAAGGCAAAAAGATTTTATAGCCAATAATCAAAGAATAGTTTTGAACGCATATTTACTGTGAAACAAGGCTATTGGTGTGTTTCTGTAGCCAATCAAAGCCGATATCAATGAAAGGTCTAGCCTCTCCTATTTTCACATTGTAAACAATAACCAACTTTTTACTTTGAAGACCGGTCTTCTCAATAATGAAGACCAAGGATTGGCCATGATCCAACCAAACCAACAGGTGCGGAACTATCATACAAAAATTTGTCCATCTATTACTTCTTTGAACTTGTAAAGTTTAACCCATTCATTGCGACATAAGTCCTTCAATATGCTTACATAAACCTCTTCCAGATGGTTCACAACACAAGATAAACTATTCCTCAGCTTAAGGAGCTAATAAAAACTCCCAACAAATCCAGTTGGAACTTGAATGGAGTGAGAAGTTTCATCATAAAGGTCAATAGCAAAAATATTTAAGCTCCTTTGGGACCAATAAATAACCCCTCCAACAGAGACTGAAGTTACAATCCCAGGATCAAGATCATTTCCTTTTAGCGAAGTCTCAAGTTTTCTCCATGACATGTTATTACCCATGGACAATACAAGCCATCTATGTTCTCCACTCAAGCTTTCACAATGCCATAACACCTTGTACTCCCCAGTGCAAGAAATAAAAGCAATATGACGAGAGGGAAAAAGCTCCTTCTCCACAATCGCAAAAGGTAAGCTTTTATATTGCAGTGTCACATGATTCCCAACATAAATAAATCTTTTAGGATGTGAGCTACAGAACAGTTATAAACCCCCCACAACTAGAGACCATTTGTCCAGAACAATCTAGGTGTTTCATTTTGAAGTCTCCCTCATTAAGCTCAAGGCAACCAGAATTATATGGCATACCAAACTTCTGGATGAACAAACCACCCTTCGATTGAGAAGGTGTGCTTTGATGAAAGAAGAGTTAGATATAATTTTTGCCCAAGCCTTGCACACATATCTCCCACAGTTATGCAGAAACTCTGCAGGAAGGAAAATAAGAATCTGAAAAAAGATTTCCCGGGAAGAAATGGAATGTCATTCTTCAGTTTCTTCAGTTTTTTCATTTTAGAAGAGGCAATCCTACAAAAATGTAGAGAATACTATGAAAATTTGAAAAATGATGAGCAAAAATAAGACAAACAACATTGTTCATGCATCTATGGAATAAAAAACTAGAAGTCCGGACATGAAGATATCTTTGGCACAAAAATGAAATACAGAAGGAAAAGAAACATATACAAATAAAAATCTTAAACCAACCAACCAAAATAGAAAACTTATCCAAAATAGAAAACTTATAGTTTCTACTTATTATTGTTATTTTTTTCTTTTATGTTTCATTTGTTTGGGTAAACTTTATAAACATTCATGCCCTAGCTAACTTTGGGAATTTCGAAAAATAGTCAAAAAGCTAAAAATTCACTAAAAAAACCAAAAAGCCAAAGAACTATACCAAAAAGTGAAAGATTCCATTTCTTCTCTACGTTTTTTTTTTTTTTTTGTGTAAAAAGCCAAAAAGTGACCAAAGGTTACATTGATGTGATTAGGGACATGTATGAAGGGGTGGTGACCACTATTAGATCGCTTGCTGGAGAGAAATGAATTTTCTATCACTGTAGAGTTACACTAAAGATCTACCTTAAGTGCTTATCTTTTTGCTTTAGTTATGGATAAGTTGACGAGAAATATCCAGGATGACATGCCATAGTGTATACTTTTTGCAGACGATATAGTGCTAGTGGATGAGACTAGAGAATATAAAGTTGGAGATTTGGAGAAAAGCTCTTGAATCTAAAAGATTCCGGATAAGCAGAACTAAGACAGAGTACATGGAGTGTAAATTTAGTAACAATAACAATGAAAGCAGAGGAGAAGTGAATATTGAGAACCAAGAATTGCCTAAGAGTGAACATTCTCGCTATTTATGGTCGATTATCACAACAGCGGAGGAGATTGATGTGGATGTCTCCCATAGGATTAAGGCGGGATGGTGTAAGTGGAGAAGTGCATCAGTGGTAGTGTGTGATAAAGGAATACCCATTAGACTTAAAAGGTAAGTTCTATAGAACGGCTATTAGACCAGCGACGTATGGGACGGAGTGTTAGGCAACTAAGAAACAACATATAGATAAGATGAGTGTAGTTGAGATGAAAATGCTAAGGTGGATGGGTGGCAAGACTAGACAAGACAGAATTAGAAATGAGTGTATTCGGAAACGGGTAGGAATAGCACCGATTGAAGATAAGTTGAGAGAGAATCGATTGAGATGGCTTGGTCATATTCAACGAAGAGCAACAGAGGCAGTAGTGAAGAGATGCGATGCTGTAACGATAGATGGAAGTGTCAGGGGACGTGGTAGGCCTAGATTAACATTGGTTAGCGTTGTAAATAAAGATATGGATCTACTTAATTTGACTAACGAAATGACCTTTTGATAGGGCCGCGTAGGAAAGAAGGATTCATATAGCCGACTTCATTTGATAGGACTTAAGGCTTGGCTTATAAAAAGCCAAAAAATCATCCCAAACATACTAATCTTTTTCACCTCATATTTTAGCCAAAAAGTTATTAATCCCAAACATACTAATTTTTTTCATCTCATATTTTAGCCAAAAAGTTACTAAAATAGCCTATTCCCAAAACAACGCTTAATCTTCATTTTAGACCAGCAAGGTGGTACCCCATTTTCTATAGTTTCAAATTATAATATCTTCATCAACTTTGCGTGAGATATGTCTATTGGAAAGATAAGAAAGTTAACAAAAATAATTTTGAAACTTTGTGAAGTTTTTCCTAGTTCAAGATCATTAGTTTATTTTCCAAAGCTTTAATTTGACAATTTAATTGCATCAAATAGTAGGGAAGAGAGAAGAAAAGAAACAATATAAACTTACTACAGACTAATCGAAAATTGCAACTCTTGAAAGCAATAAAATTTATTTAACAAGAAAATTAGCAAAGGGAAAACAAACTAATGACAACTGTAATCACAGCAAGCAACAAGTGCAAGAAAATACATGTTTGTTAGAAAGAACAACTCGAATTGATAGAGGAAAGAAGAAAAATTACATATTTACTACAAACTAATCAAAATGAAACCTCCCAAAAGCAATGAAATTCAGGAAGTCATTTACAAGGAACTACTCGAATCAATAAAACTCAAGCAAGTCATTTAAAGACAAAATTAGCAAAGGAAAAACAAATTAATGACAAGAATAATCATAATCAGAAGCCAGCGCATCTGTTTGCATCTTGGAATAAAAGAAAATACATGTTTGTTAGAAGAAACAACTCGAATCCCTCGTCTTATTCTAGATTCGAACTCTAATTGTCAGTGCTTTGCTATCCAACCAAACCTTCTTCCTCCTTGTTTCACTAATTGTCAAATTGCCCTCAAATCCCTTGGATCTTCATGAGGATTGAGAATTGAGAGAGAACCAATGAGAAGGGAAAGTGAGGTCTGATCAGCTGGTATGACTAGCGAAGTACGATTTCTTTTTGTTAGATAGTTCAGTGCGCTATGTTGGCTTCAGCCGTGTGAAACAGAGGATGGGTTTCATTTTTTTTTTCTATTTCTTAAAATAGCCTTTTTCATGAGTTTTCATTAATAACGTTACTCATGATTTTAATTACAAAACGGCAAAAAAAAAAAGAAAAGGTTCTTTCTAAGCATGGAGATATAAGCAAATAACACTACCTCAAATAACAAAGAACCCCAAACAACGAAACACAAAATGGTAGAAAATGTAAGAAGATATAATTTCTTGGTTACCTATGAAGCACTGACACGTCCGCAGGCCTTGTGTACGAGTGTCGGACACAGACACGCGTCGAATACGCAGTAGACACGTGTCCAACACACTCTCTAACGTGTCCCCTTTTTTTTAAAAAAAATTTCCAGTTAGACACCCTGGGACACTTTCCGGACACGCGTGAGGTGGATCGAAGAAGCCCTAACTGTTGGAGAGGAGACAGAGAAAGAGAGAAAGAGATCGAGGGAGAGGAAGAAGCCTAACTTGTGCAGATCAGTCGAAGAAGCTGAGGTATCCTTCTTCATCTTCTCTCTTCTTCTTCTTCTTCTCTTCGTCTTCTTTGTCTCCATCTTCTCTGTTATTCCTCTTCTCTTCATTTTCTTTCTCTTCCCCTCCCTTTCGTCTTTGCCTTTTCTGACTCTCTCTCTCTCTCTCTCTGCCTTTTTGATTTCATTCTCTCTCTCTCTCCTCTATTGTTTCTCTTTTTTATTTATTTTTTCTCTTTACCCGTTTCTCTCTCCCTTTTTCTTTTTTTCTTTTTTTTTTTTTTTTTTTTTATTATTATAATAAGGATGTTTTTGTCATCTCAAAATTGCAAACATGTTTTCAAAAGTTACAGTGAATTGTGTTAAGTATCTTGTATCGTTGTATTACTTTGATATCGTGTATTGAAAGATACATTAACAAACACGAATACAGATTTTAAAAAAAGAAAGCATTTTTGCATATTATATATAAATATATTATAACAATAAAGAACTACATTATACCATTATTATATAACCAATGCGGTGAAAATTTATCTCTAACAAACTTACAAATTGGTCAAAGAGACCAATATACATTCATAAAAACCCAACTCATAAGATATAGGAATAAAAATGAAAATGGTTTATAGCAACAGATAAATGACATTTCACTGCAAATATAAAAAATAAGAAAAAAATTCCAATCAGGCCCTGCTACGTTGATCTTTGGTCGCATTGTTGTTGACTTGAATTATGTGAAATGTTATATATCGTCCGACTTGGTCTTGTATCTCAATTCAATGCATATCACACCATTAATTAGACTTTACCTTTTTATTCACCTTTGGCTCTGTTAATAATTTTTTATTTATTTTTAATATAAATCAGAATGACCAATTGATGTAGAACGGAGAGGGAGAAAAGGGAGAGAGGAAAAATTGAAGGGCCATGACCCAAATCACACAAATCTATTAATCAACTTCATCCAATACAATTACCGAAGCTTCTTAGTTGTATGCTAAAAAACCCAATATTAAAAAGGAAATAAGAATTGCTAATAAAATGGGAAACCAAATATACTAATAAGACTCCTAATAAACTATAATTTAAAAATAAAATAAAATTGTAAAGACATAAAATTAAAAAATTTCCATATCAAATCGGTCTGCCAATACTTGATGAATAGTTATGAACCATATTCTTAGAAAACCCCATACAAAGAATACCAAAATCTAAATAAACTCCCAAGCAAAAATGACTCCCCCATTCCCTTTCCTACAAGAAATTGAATCTCTCTCATGCATCTAATTCGGGTAAAAGAAACACAGAGTTTACACAAATTGTAGGATTTGAGTTTAGATTTAGACTAGAGCTTTAAGCCAAAAGGCCTAATGGGACCTTGACAATAAACCATATAACAAGTATGTTTGCTACTAATATCCAAGCAAGTATTAAAGAATATCTTTGGTTGCAAATCATGACCCAGAGAAACACACACAAAAGACAATAACTTCTGTCATAGGACTACAACTCACTGTCAATAAAATTCAAAGAAATGAAATTTTAGTTAGTACTGAAGCTAAAAACAAGATATAAATTCAAGTAAAAAGTTTGTACCAATAAAAATGGACCAAAAGGTCACGTTTTATTCCTAAGGAATGTTTCCATAATTTAAAATATTTAGCCACAGAGAATAAATATAAGTTGCATTCCATCTCATAATCTACATGATTATTGAACTCAGAAACAGGTCTCATGTTTTCATACAACTACTGGTTACTGAATATCAGTATCTAGATCAAATTCTACCTGAAGTGTATTGATAGGTTTGACCTATAGCTAAAAGTAAATTAAATCATTTTGACCTAATTGATTCGGACCATCAAATAAAAAAAGCATGCATACATATCATGATGGTGCAAATGTCTTCACTAAAGAGTATGTGCCTGAGTTTGCACGTTCTAAATTTTAGTCAAATAAACCTCGACCTCCATGTATGAAATACATAAATTCTACTGCACAAATTAAACAGTGTTTAGAACTCATAAAACAATTGTGTGTGAGTTTGACACAAGCTACCAGCATTTTAGTGCCATATAGAATAGTTCAATAACATAATACTTGAATACAGACCTGTTAAATTAATTAGCGTGTGAAAAGGAGAACTACATGGTATTATTAATCATGCTCCAGGTGCAATTGGGAAGTGAAGAAAGTAAAGATACTGTCAGTCTGTAATGATGTGACCAATGAAGGCAGGACCAAATGTCAATTTAAGGTACACACAAGACACAGCTCCCTGACAAACACATTTCATTTTTTTATCAGCTAGACTCAGGCCTCCTATGATGACTGTTGAATCTTTTAAATCAAGAGTGACATACATTATGTCAAGTCGAATGAGCAAGCATCCTGGGAATGCCGTCACATAGTCATATACATCATTTACCTTTGAAAACTGATTCAAACAAAAGTGGTTAAATAATGATGGTTGGTAAAAACATAGCAAGTGGAATGATGGAGAGAAAATTGATTGTGCTAAAAAATGCAGAGGAATCATCCATGGAGAGAAATTTGATTGTGCGATAATATAACATTTTGACACTGTTCATTGCCAAAATATAACAATAACTATCTATATAGCTAGACAACCATTGGCGATGCTCTTGCATTACAATTTTAAGGATTATACATTGTTTTATGCTTTGTGCTCACAAGATATTTGTTTGTTCCATCATTACATTTATTTTTGTAGCTACCGTTAAAGATGTTAAAAATATTACGATACATAATTCAAAAAAATACAAAGACGATACACGATTCATATCCTAATTTGACAACTACGCATGTACACTATTATTTTAAGATTTTATCTATGCTTCATAGCTTATATGTTTAATTCAAGCCCCAACAATTCAACAGAAACATTGTTAATATTGGAAAATAGACCACTGAATTGCTAAAGATCCTTTATACAGTTTTTAGAGCATTGACATTTTAATACGAGAACTTCTAACTCTTCTCTGCAGTATTTAATTTTTGCCTAACTATATATTTCTTACTTCTAAGACTGCATACATTATTTGTCTTTCTGGGATCAAGTGTTAATTGCTATAGGTTGATATTTTTTTTAATGTGATTGCAGTGATGCATCTTTTAATTATGGTTACTTTTTGTTTAAGGATTTGAATTTCGAGATTGATCTAGATAAGCTGCACTGCATGTAAGGAGTATTTTCTAACGTGGTAACAATTCTGGTTTTGAATAATGTTTGAAAATGTTGAGTGCATATTCTTGTCATGATTCTGTTTATTCTACTTGCCCGAACCAACATATTCATGATGCCATGGTGAACTGCTGCTGCACAGGTGCCCCGCACAAGCCAAATGAATTTCGTAGAGCTTATATAATGTAATCTTAAAATATATTTGTGCAAATAAAAGCAAGCAATGGTTAAAACTCGAAAATACTGAGCCAGTGATTCAGCGACACAGCTGAGACCTATCATAAGTATATATATATATATAGGTCAATTTTTGGCACTATAGTCGGTAAGACCACATAATGAAAACTGCAGCATATGTACTGAATCTGCATCGTAATGGTACTAATTATAGTGATGAAGATCATGTAAAGAAGAAAAAGAACAAATCTAGAATTTCACACGAAGCACATTTAGGGCATCAAAAATTAAACATTTGGAATAATTTCGAGCGAGTCTTCATGTCATTATAGTAGGTTTTAGTAATTAAGGGTATAATGGTAATTCCAATAATTCTTGGACATGGGTAGTAGGGATCACCCATGGGTCTTATTGTTGTGGGTCAAGTTATTAAATGAGTCATTATATATGGGCTTTATTATGTCTAAAATAACCTTCGTAGTCAAAAGTCCAAGTTTCCTATTTTAAAATTGAAGTAGAATTAGAAGTAATTAACGTTTCCTATTATGATTGAAGTAGAATTGGAAACCATAGTTGGTCTAGAATATTAGTAGTTGCTAAATCTGAGTTATAGTCTTTAAAAAATTGGGAGTCTTTAACCTATAAATATGTGTAATCTCAATGATTGAGGAGAAGAGTTAATATGCCTTGTGAGGGTGAAGCACCTCTTTCTCTCGCTCTCGCTCTCTCTTCTTCAATCCAACAAGGTTACTATTCACATCATTGTTCATATCATAGTTTTCAAATCGAGATTCGTATGTGAATCGAAATGACCTTGTACCAAATCACAAATCGAATCGAATCATGAATCGTAAAGATTCGGTCACTTTTTAAAAATTACTTAAAAATATATATTTACACATTTAGATGCTAAATATATCTTATGAATATGAAATATTTAGACTTAAATCAATAAAAATGTCATTTTGAGTGATAATCACATAGTTTAATAGGTAAGAAGTTAACAAAGATTCTTATGTAAGATCACTATCTTACTTTTTTTCTTTTTAGATATTTCTTATCAACCATTCTTAATAAAGATAATAACCAAATAGACAAATTATCAATTTCCAAAATAACAATAATTAACAACGATATTGATATTTGGACAATAAGCATACATACTTTTCTAAGTAACAGTGAGCAAATAATAAGAAAGAATTATTTAGAATATTTTATTTTAAAACCTAAAACATTTTCAAAGGTATAACTGACCTCACATATGTAATATTCAATTATATTCAATTTAATAAAATAGCAATAGATAATTCATAGTGTAACTTTAATCTTAAACATCTTTAGAAGATATATTATGATTTTTTAAAGGAAAAAAAAATGAGAAGAAAGGTTAAAAATATGTTAAGTCTGATTGAATATGATTGGATTCTATTAAAAACTTCATGATCACTAAAATAACAACAAATTATGTATATATGTTGGTTATTTTGGTATTAAACGCTATTAAAAGTTATATTATGTCATTTCCACTAAAAACATGGAGAAAAAAATAGTCAAAAATATGTTGGACACAATAATTTAAAAAATTACATAAATTATAAAAAGTGAATTGAATCGTGAATCGATTGTGAATCGTGCGATTCACTAGAGATTTACTTCCAAAATAGATTCATCCATAGCTTCGTATTGATTTTGCAAAAAATTTGAATCGAGTCGCGAATCGTAAGATTCTGATAAAAGAGAGATTCACCCATAGATTCGTATCGATTTTGCAAAAATTGTGAATCGAATCGTGAATTGAATCGCAAATCGTAAGATTCTGATAACAGAGGTTCATATCACTATTCATAGTGCTCAGAACAACCACTCAACAGCACCTAAACACTTATATTTTTATTTCCAAAACCCTACCATTTTACAAACCATTAAACTCCTATTTTTTAAATACTTTTGCAGTAAAAACTCCCACCAAATCCAACCCTATAAGTCTATTGTTACTACTACCAGTATACTTAATCCGGGCACACTACTTGTAAGAAAGTAATCCCTACTCATCCTACATCATATAGTTAATATGGATTGCTATGGAAACTATGAAAGCACTTGCAAGAGTACCATAGCTTATTGGGTTGAGCTCCTCTCATGTTGGCCATCTCAACTCGAGAGAGCTTTTGGATTTGGTAGGTCTACCAAGCCCAAATGCTCTCTCAAGTTGAGATGAAAACTTGAGAGAAGCCAAATCCTAGCTTAAAACATACCACACTTCCATTAAACAAACCACAAAAAGAAGGGAAAAAATTCCTCATATTACTAGCATCTTTGTAACATCAACGAGAACAATATTCAAAACTAAAGTAGCATAACTTTGGTTGTTTCCCCACACATATCCGTTCATGAAGTCCAAGGGTTAACAACTAATTCTGAATTACAAGTCTAGTAGTCAGTTTTTATGAAAAAATGTTTATTTTATTACACATTGTTTCTATATACATGTTTTTGGGACTCAAATGTCAAAAACCTAATAATGTATAATCCTCAATAATCAAGGTAATAAAAATTTGGATGTTGCACATCTCATTGTATTACTTAGTAGCGGCTTTGTAACATCAACAAGAACAATAATCAAAACCAAAGTAGCATAACTTTGGTTGTTTCCCCACACATGAAGTCCAAGGGTTAAACAACTAATTCTGAATGACAAGTCTAGTAGTCAATTTTTATGAAAAAAATCTTTATTTTATTACACATTGTTTCTATATACATGTTTTTGGGACTCAAATGTAAAAAACCTAATAATGTATAATCCTCAATAATCAAGGTAATAAATTTTTTGGGTGTTGCATATCCCATTGTTTTATTTATTTATTTTAAATGTGTAGTTTAGTTTAATTTGAGTTAGAATTGTAATTTTATGAATTTGCTTTTAGATGTTGGGAAGTACTTGCATTGCAGGTGGTTCTTCTATACAAATTTTGGTGTTACACCTTTTATACAACTAAGATAGAATTATAACTTTGCAGATATGTTTTCTCAAGGCATAACTATTGATTTGTCGTCAATTATTGTATGTGTCAATTTATTTTGTTCTAACATTTCAAAAAAGAGTTATTCGTGTTGTTATCTAGATGTCTACGCTAACTTAGTAACTTACTTATTATTTTTGTGTTTTTTTTTTAGATGTAATTCATTTTCTCTAGCCTAGTGGGACATTTGATTTGGAGTTTTCTGAAGGGATGTATATTCTCAATAGCAAAAATTTATACAAAGGGACACTGGATAGTAATATTCCAGCTATTTTATCACATTCATCCCGACAATAAGGATATCCATTATTGGTATCAATTTTGAATGGGGCACAATAACCCCTATTTGCTTAGAATGCTGGGCAAGTCAAACTGCGTAGTAGATGGAAAACTATTACTATTTACTAAAGTGGTTGATCAAACACTAGAGGATTGCACACAACACAATCATCTCATTGATCATCTCAATTGTTTAACCCCTTCTTTTAGGGGCATCCTATCGTGAGTGCATCTCTCCCCACTTATTTTTGTTATTAATTTCACAAAATGTTCATTAATTTACTTTTTCAGATTAACTTAATCTTATAAGTCCATCTTATTTAATTAACTCAGACTAAGACAATTAAATAAAAGAAATAGTCCAAAATCAATAACCGCCAACTGGGCATCAATAACCAGCCAACAGGACAACAAACCCGGTCTCTCCAACACATATCGTGTCCAAGCTGTAAATAAGTACATAATAGGTCCTACCCTAATAACGCCACAGGATCCCTCCGAGCTGCATGTCAGAAAGAAACTTCATCCTCAACCATCGGAGGCCACTACTCCTCTAAACTGCACAGTGCCCAGGTTTCTAACCCAAAGATGGTTTTATCCACTACCTCCTCAAGCGTATTGGACCACAATATTGGCAATAAGCTTACAACTCGGGCCAAGCCCATAAAATCAAGAGTTAATTACTCAAAAGTCCTATTTGTAAGGTTGGTATTCCATTAAGTCCTACTTGATTAGTTTTTATCAATAATGTCCCATGTTCAAGTTATATATGATTGTTTTACCCTCATTAAAAGGCACAAGGAATTGAAAGGCATCAATTCAACAAGTGCTAATAAAAAATTATTAGGTGCTCCAAGTGTACTATATGACAATATTATCCACCAATCACTATGTTTCATGCCCCAACACAAAATTTAAACTTTTATTTAATATAATTGAGTTTTAAGTTTTATTAAGATCACGAGTTTCTCTATTCATTTCAATTTAGACCTTTGTCGGTTAATTTTCAGCACAACCAATCATCTCGGTTTGTGTGCATTGATTCCAGAGCCAATCTGGGACTCAAGGAACAAACTCTCCAAGCCTAGGAGAGTGTGTTAATATGATCATATGGTCAATCCTATTCAAATAGAATTTAATTGAGTGTTGAGAAAGGTAATGCAACAAGTGTCTCGATTTGCGTGCATCTAAGCTAGAACTGACATGATATTCGAGAGATGGATTCTTTAAGCCTGATAATTATTAATTTTGTGTTATTTGTGTATTTTATTTATTTTAGTTGACTTGACGAATTTCGTGTGATTGTAGTACAAAAAGTGTATATAATTGTGTCGTTTACATAGAAATTGAGTTATCATTGTAAATTTATTTACCTACAGATCCTGATTGATAAATTTATTATTGTAAATTTATTGATAAAAACAGGAGACTAATAAATTTATCAATAGGATTTAATGAGTAACAAGTTTCAAAAGTAGGACCTATCGGTAATTTACCCATGTAAAGGTAGAGAGATATAACTTAGGTATATATATTTAATACTAGTAAGATATTTGAGTGTTTACTATAGTTAACAAATTATATATATATATATATTTAAACGGTCCAGTTCGGTTCCAAACGGATTTGTAACTATAAAATCACAAACTGAACGATGAAGTACGGTTTGCCTATTTTAAGAACCAAGCCAAATTGTGTAGTGAGAAAACCAAACCAAACCAAGCAGTTTGCTCTGGATCGGAGTGGTTTTCGGTTTTTTCGATTTTTTTACACAACTCTAGTCTCTAGGCCAGTGGGACATTTGATTTGGAGTTTTCTGAAGGAGTGTATAATTCCAATAGCATAAATTTATACAAAGGGACACTGAAGGAAGGTAATATTCCAGTAGTTCATCATCAAGGTTCAATATTCCAGTTCATTATTTTTTTCATCCAAGATGTCTTTTAGAATGATCTAATCATTTCATCCCTTTTTTTAAATTCAAACAGTTCATAACCATTTATGTCATTGATGGGTTAAAATTGGCCAACGAGTCGCATTTAACATTCAAACCATCTTTCCTCATGCTATCAACCGCTTTTTGCAACATGGTAGTCCTAAGTTTTTGCTTCCATTTTTGCTGCATAATCATTGAAGTCACTTGAGTTCAGATTTGCTTGTTCTTTATTAGATGTAGATGCTCATATTCATCTAACTTCAGAACAAAATAGAAGTTGAGTAGTTGTGGTCCCAATTTGTCCATATGCAACCTGCTTCCCATGGCTTGATGATGTCACCTCTATATTGACTCTGCCACAACTTGCAAAGGACCCGTCACTAATTCTGGTGGCCTAACCAAAAATTAAATACCGTGAATCCCCAATGAATTTTCTACGGTTCGTATGTGCTCCCCACATTTATACTGAACCGTAGAAAATCCACTGGGGATTCATGGTATTTAAATTTTGGATGGACCACTGGAGGCATTGACAAGTCCTTTGCAAGTTGTGGTTGAGTCAATACAGGTGGCATCATCAAGCCCTGTGAACCAATCTGCATATGGACAAATTGAGGTTGCACTTGGCCCATCTGGCTTTGTAGAAGCTGTTTCTGAGACGATGTAGGTTGTGGCATCTAGCCACTTGCAGAGGGCAACAAATGAGGAGACTGGCCCTATCCCTCTAACCAGATGGATGGAGACTCAAAATACAACATTGAGAAATAAGAATCCTCTGTGACTTTTGCAATCCAAGCAAATCTTGATCTTCCAACTCCCTTTTTCATTGTATTGAATATTACATTCATCTCATAATTCAATCACATCTTATCTTTCAAGTAAGATAGTGTTGCCCATGTCCAATGCCTATAGTTGCCTCTTTCATGTGCACTCAATAAAACAATATGATTAATAAAGTTGAGCAATTTGTACACCAAAAAGCAAAGAAAAAAGTCCATCACATATTAAAATCGAACAAGAATAATACGAATAGGTAAATATGCGACAAACACAAAACTTACTCATTTGTTTTGTTCAAGTTTGAAATAAGATAGTTAAGGACTCTACCATGTTGCAAAAACTGTTGATATCATGAGCAAAAGATAGTTTGAATGTTAAATCGACTACGTTAGTCAATTTCATCTTCCCATCACTGACATAAATGGTTATGTCACCATCTGCACGTTTTAGTGTTTGACAGAAATATATCATCCTGTGCAATATATCCCTATAATAGAAAACAAAAAGTAAATAATATCCCTAAGATATAAAATAAAAAGTAAATTAATGAACATTTTGTAAAATTAATAACAAAAATAAGTGGGGAAAGATGCACTCACCATAAAATGTCCTTAAAAAAAGGCAATAAATGATTGAGATGATCAATGAGAAGATTGTATTGCGTTCAATCCTCTAATATTTGATCCACTACTTCAGTAAATAGTAATAATTTTCTATCTACTAAGCAGGTTGATTTCCACAGCATTCTAAGCAAACGGATATTTAGTGTGCCCCATTCCAAATTGATACCAATAACGGACATCTTTATTGTTTGGATGAAGATTATAACAACCGGAATATTACCCTCCTCTAGTGTCCCTTTGTATAAATTTATGGTATTGGAAATATACACTCCTTCAAAAAACTCCAAATCAAATGTCCCACTGGGCTAGAGAATAGAGTTGAGTAAAAAAATTGAAAAAACCGCCAACCAATCCGATCCAGAACAAATTGCTCGGTTTGGTTTGGTTTTTTCATTGCATGGTTTGGCTTGGTTTTTAAAACATACAAACTGTACTTCATCGGTTAGTTCATGGTTTTATAGTTACAAATTCGTTTGGAACCGAACCAGACCGTTTAAATATATATATATATATATAATTTGTTAACTACCGTAAACACTCAAATATCTTATTAGTATAAAAAATATATACCTAAGTTATATCTCACTACTTTTACAAGGGTAAATTACCAATAGGTCCTACTTTTGAAACTTATTACCTATTAAATTTTATTGATAAATTTATCCAATGATACATGTATCAGTCTCTCTTGTTTTTATCAATAAATTTACAATGATAAATTCATCAATCAAGATATGTAGGCAAAAAAAAAAATAGTTAATAGGACTGATTGGTAAGTGCCCTTTTTTACAACTGTGTTATTGTACATAGCAATAGAACTAATTCTAAACATTCATATAAACAATTCTTAGGTTGTGAATAATATTTTGTGATCATATTATAAATGATAACAATATTCTAAAAACTGTCGTTCCGAACCAAACCGCGTTTTAGTGGTTTGGTCTAGATTGGTTCCAAGATTTTCTTGGTTCAATTTGGTTCCAAATTTTATAGAACCGTAAGTAATGGTTTGGTTCCATCTAAAATGGTTTACTCCTAAACCCAACCAATTCGAACCATGCTCACCCTTACTACAGACAATAAATTAAATTAATAAAAAAACACAAAAATAATAAATAAGTTAGCATAGACATCTAGGTAACAACATGAATAACTTTTTTTTGAAACGTTAAAACAAAATAAATTGACACATACAATAATTGACGGCAAATCAATATTTAAGCCTCGAGAAAACATATTTGCAAAGTTTTAATCCTATATTAGTTATATAAAAGGCATAATTCCAAAATTTGTACAAAAGAAACCACCTACAAAGTACTTCTTCAACATCAAAAAGCAAATTCATAAAATTACAATTCAAACTCAAATTAAACTAAAGTACATGTTTAAAATAAATCAGAAAAACAACGAGATATGCACCCAAAAAATTTATTATGAGTCCCAAAAATATGAATATAGAAACATGTAATAAAATAAAGATTTTTTAATAAAAATTGACTACTAGATTTGTCATTTAGAATTAGTTATTCAACCCTTGGACTTCATGAACAGTACAGGAGAGCATGGTTCGGATTGATTCAGTTTAGGAGTAACCAGGACCAAACCAAATCCTGACAACCTGATTCCTATGCTTTTTTGTCATTCAAGCAGTTGATACACGAATATTTGCATTGCAAATTCAATAAATGGCTTCAGCCCTTCGTGATATTCCATACTTCTTATTCTATTTTTAATCATCATCTAGCTCTTATCCATTTCTTGTCACATATAAAGTAAAAGGTCACACGAGTCAATGCAAAATGTGTAGTAAATTCTCCAACTCCTTATTTTGGTAGGTGGTCCTATCCCATTCGGGAATACATAATCTATGTCATAAGAAGCAATCCACACCACTTTGTCCATATCTAACAGAAATCTGGCAGCATGTTCTATTAGTTCTCCTAGTCTGTGTTACATGGACTCACCAGTTCAAGGGGGAGTACCTGTGTCAACACGACACGACACAAGTGCGGCTGCAAGATCTGTGTTGGACATGGATCTATTATCTAGGATGCATCTAACTTCAAGAAGAACTCCATACAAAAGAATTTTTAGCTAACGAGTGTGAAACTTGTTCCATACCTCTGAAAATTCGCTAGACACGAGAAGGTGTCGCAGATGTAGCTCTCTGCATCGTCAACAAGCAACTCTCTCTTTCTCTCTCTCTCACAATTCACAAAATGGATTTTTATATTTAATACTTGTATACATATATATGTAATACAACACAAATATGCACAACTTTTTATGATTAATATGCAGTGTATCACGTGGATAAAGCAATCTGCAGTGTATGTAATGTGACATAGACTAGGTACAACTTTTTACGTTATAGAAGTATATTAGTATTATATAATCAAATAGAGACAGCTGGGGTTTTTTTAGTTGAGAATGTCATCAGGTGTAACATCATCTTATTTGCACTTGGAATTGTAATTTGATGATATGACACCACTTTCTTTGCCACTTAACTTTCAATTTGCAAGCAACATCAGCTACATAAATTTAGGTATAGTTTCACTTGAAAAAAGCTTCAAATGAACATCAACTTACAAAAAGCAATTAATTCCTTTAAGCATTATTTTCTTTTTAGTATCAATTCATTTCCAACCCATCCCTTTTAATTCAACAATATGTAGAATATTTAATTTTAATGTATATATTAATATGCCGTGTCCCCGTAGCCATATTAAATTTTTGGATACTTTTTAGCTGAGTCCCGTATCCTATAATTGAGAGAACATGCGAATCCGACTTCTGGACACGTACCGAAATCCGACTCTTACCAAGGCCATGTAACATAGCTCCTAGCACAAAACATAGATTGAGTATATTGCTACATCCAATTTAGTATGCACCTAGAGAACAAGGAGTTGAGACAATAAATCTCCATGAAGATGAAACACATTTAAGTGGTAAAGCTACAATATAGATTTGTGCATTCCAAACTAGTCAATCCAAGGAGAGTTTCATCTCCAATGAAGATTCTCAAAGGGGTCGAAGGGTATATATGTATATGTAAGCATGAACAATACTTCCTAATTTGACAACCGGGATGGATTTCACATCACAATTGTCTGAAAGCCATGTAGGAGGTCCTAATAATTGCTAAGAACAACAGGACAATGCATTCGACTCCCATCGCAATCTGATATTCTTTGTTGCGACAATCAAATCTCAACTTAACTAGAATAAGAACCCACCACTCGTTTGAATTCATCTTCAAAGAAGAAGAGAATTTTGAACTGAGTTTGAGAATACATTTGAATGGTGTGGATCAAATAGTATCTCACTACTCCTGAGCAGTTTTGCCAACAGTTGGGATAATGTTTTTGCCTTTCAAATTTTCCAATTTAATTATAGTGAAAAGTTGAATGAATAGTGTTGAATGTAACAATAACTCCACCTCCACCTACACCTATAACTCCACCTACATCACCTATAACTCCACCTACACCACTTAGTTTAGTGCTCCACTATTATAACTCCACCTACACCTACACCACTTAGTCTAGTGCTCCACTATTATAGTGCTCCATTATGACTTATATTGTATCCCCCATTTCTCTCTATAAGAGAGCTCTTGTACACAAATTAGATATATCAATCAAACAATCAATCAATAATACATTAAATTTTCCTTTATGGTATCAGAGCGGGTTTAGCACCTAGTATTTTTCGCTTCACCGGCGGGCGGCAACCTCGCCTTGGCCGCCCGCCGGACCTCAACCTACTTCACTTGGTTTCTTTTCTTCAAACACATTTTGATGTTCTTATGTTATTCCCGCCCCATCAAGGGAAGATGAAACCAAATAATGGACAGATTGGGGGTTTTATACTTAGTTGAGGATTCCACCAACAGTGCAGGCTGCGTAGTATTGAGGCGAGTACAACTGGACCTTGCCTGGCTCGCTGGGAGCTGGAATGACGAAGCTCTTCGGGGACGATGAGACTTCTTCAGTTCCATTTGCGGATGCTCGCGAAGAAGACCAGAGGAGTCAAGGGCTTCTTTAGGGGATGGGTGCCTACTCTGATTGGTTTTAGTGCTCAGGGTGCCTGCAAGTTTGGCTTCTATGAATTCTTTAAGAAATACTACTCTGACATTGCTGGACCAGAGTATGCAGTCAAATACAAAACTCTAATCTACCTTGCTGGCTCGGCATCTGCGAAGGTGATTGCAGATGTTGCTCTTTGCCCCTTTGAGGCGGTCAAGGTCCGTGTTCAGACTCAACCAGGCTTTGCAAGAGGACTGTCAGATGGATTTCCTAAGTTCATCAAATCTGAAGGCACTCTTGGGTTGTACAAGGGCATTGTTCCTCTTTGGGGACGTAAGATTCCATATACAATGATGAAATTTGCCTTTTTTGAGACCATCGTAGAGATGCTCTACAAGTATGCCATTCCCAAGCCCAAGAGCGAGTGCAGCAAGCCTCTGCAGCTTGGTGTGAGCTTTGCTGGTGGATATGTTGCTGGTGTTTTTTGTGCAATCGTGTCTCATCCTGCTGAGAAAGGGAGACCAGGAGAGGCATTAATTCTGTTCTTCCAGATACTGAAGAGGGGTTTTTTTCCGGATGCTGTAACATATTGTGCTCTCATTGATGGGTTCTGCAATCAAAAGAATTCAGTGGCTGGTTTACAGATTTTTCAGTTGATGCTCAACAATGGAGTAAATCCCGACATCACCATTTATAATGTTCTCATTAACATGTTTTTCAGGGAACGCCGGTTGAAAAATGCATTGGAACTTTTCCGGAAGGTTCACAAGTGTGGGCCAGAACCTGATATTGTGACGTACAACACTATGATTTGTGGTTACTGCACTTTGAAAATGTTGAGCGAGGCTGTTCAACTTTACGAAGAGCTGAAACATGGATGGATCAAACCCAATTGTGATACTGTTTTTAAGCTTTTTCATGGGAAGGATGGAGTAGTCCCACACAAAGCCTACGCCTCAGTTTAACCCTTTAGCTGCTTCCATCAGTTTGTCGAGATTTGGATCTAGGGGGGCCATTTGTCTTTGATTTCTTCTCCAACAATTGGAATACTCAGAAAAAGAAATCTGGGTCATCCAAAAAGAGAAAGCAATTGCAGTAATGTCACCAACCTTATTTTATTCATGCCGGGGATCAAACCCGATCACCATTTTTACACACACACACAAAAAAAAAAAAAAAAAAAAAAAACAACCCATAACCACCATAAACAACCGGCCTCACTTCTTCGCCTCTTCAGCTGTTCTCTTCTTTTTGCCTTTGTCTTGGGCATCCCTTGCCGGTGCTGTCTCCGTGTTTCCCACACCGCCGAGCACATTAACTTCCCGTTGCTCCTCAACCGTCACATATGGCGGTCCTCCAAATCTGAGCATCACGGTGACCTTCCGCTTCAGCTCCTTGTTCTCGGCCTTCAGCACACATATCTTCGCCGCCGCATCCGTGATACATGCGCCGAGCAGAGCCGCTGGGCTTTTACCGCCGCACTCGCTTGTTTTACTCTGAAGCCGGTGCGACAGGTTGTTAACCGCCGTCATTGTCTCAACACAAGACCTCAATGTATAATAATTGGCCTCAATATCAGATTGAGCAGCCATTATCTGCTCAACTGCCACCATCGGATAGTTCAACGGCGCAAAACCAGGGGGGCTTGGTCCAAGGGCACTTGGTTGAGGTTCAAGGGCCATATTCTGGGTTGTGGCCTCGTTGAGATCGGGAAAGAGAGTAAGACCACGGGACGAAGAGGCTATGTTCTGGGTCACGGGGCGGGAAGAAGAAGCCATTTTCAGGGCAACAGAGTATTTCAGCGATACAACTCTCAGAAAACAACAGAGTGTTTCAGCGATACAACTCTCAGAAAATGAAGAGTTTTTCGGAGTTTTTCCGCAGGTGTTTTTGCCTCAGCCTCGCCTTGGTATAAATAGGCAAGGCAAACACGCGTATCACGCGCCTCTCACCGCCAGACGACAAATCGGCGCGCTTTTTGATGGCTCGACTTTTGATGGCTGTCGGGCACACCTTTTGATGGCGCGCCTTTTGATGGCTCGATTTTTTATGGCTGTCGGGCACACCTTTTGATGGCACGCCTTTTGATACGATTGGGCACGCCTTTTGAGGATGCAACTTGTAAGGGTCCGACAAGACTCTGTAAACTGTCCCGACATTGATTCCGGTTAGCTTCTATATGGGTCCGACAAGACTCGGTAAACTGTCCCGACTTTGATTCCGGTTAGCTTCTATATGGGTCCGACAAGACTCTGTAAACTGTTTTCTACAACGGTCCAACATGACCCTATAAACTGTTTTCTACAACGGTCCGACATGACCCCATAAACTGTTTTCTACAACAGTCTGACACGACCATACAGTGTCTCCTATCTACTTTTATTTGTCAGATTATTTTTTTCTGTTTTGTTACTCTCTCCAAACTCAAGTTGGTTAGTTCCTAACCCCCTTGAGTTTGAGGGGGGCTGTTGAATGTAACAATAACTCCACCTCCACCTACACCTATAACTCCACCTACATCACCTATAACTCCACCTACACCACTTAGTTTAGTGCTCCACTATTATAACTCCACCTACACCTACACCACTTAGTCTAGTGCTCCACTATTATAGTGCTCCATTATGACTTATATTGTATCCCCCATTTCTCTCTATAAGAGAGCTCTTGTACACAAATTAGATATATCAATCAAACAATCAATCAATAATACATTAAATTTTCCTTTAAATAGTCACAATAACGTTAGGCATTGACATTTGCAGTAGATAACTACTGAGCTCATCATGAGCAATTTCTGGTTAATATGTTTCTTTTATGGCACCAAGAGGCTATTGGTAAATGAATAGTGCTGTTTCTTGTAAGTAATTAACATACATGTTAAATTTTGGATTGGTTAGGCTAAGTTTAGGCTGTTTTGATAGAGGTGACTGGGATGACATTGGGCAGTGGGCACAAAAGTTATAGTCAAAGGCTCGTGTATGAGCTATACGTGCCCATAAGGCGTAGTGGCCATGGTCAAATTTTCTTCTGAACCAAATCAACTAATTGTCATTAGTGAAATCATGAGGGCCATACACAGATAATAACTATAAAAGAGACAATAATTAATTTGTGTATAGGTTAAGTCGGTAAAGAAAAGATCAAGATTAGTAAGGGGACAACTCCAAAGATCAGTGCTCTTAACAAAATTACCCAGCAATTCACTCCAGATGTTAGGGTTTTAACACCAAAAATAATGTTAGCATTTCAGGTTTCAAAATGAATGAGAGAGAGAGAGAGAGAGAGAGTACCTGATATTGCAACGAAGATGATGGTTGACGGTAATGTGGTAGCGAAGGGGTGAGGACCTGAGATGAAAATAGGTTTTCTGGTTTTAAAATTGAAAAGGAGATACAGAAATCGAAGTCAAATAGAAAATTTCACAAAATTACCTCATCAATAGCGGAGCAACAGGGGATGGTTGATATGGTGGAGTGCCGGTGGACAGTTAATATGGCAGTGACACCGGACTGTGCTCTACTGGGTCCTGAATTGGTGGTGCTCGTGTGCTGTAATCAATGGAGAGAGAGGTTGTGCATAGGTTAAGCCTTCTGTGACAAAACAGTTTGTCGCCTGAATTAATTTGGAAAGTTAACGACATCATTCTATAGGAACAACCTTCTGCAACAATTAAGCATTGGTCGCCAAAATGTTTTCAAAATGCACCAAAAATTTTCATAACTGCTAAACTAAAAATAGTCATTTGGCGGCAAATATTAATGGTCATTGTTGCTAGGGTGTCACTTTGAGACAAACTATTAGTTGTCATAGGGTACTGTTTCATCGAGGACACAATTCCCTCATTATGGCAGCAGAACTTGGGGCACTTAGCACCAAGCCTTTGCTGACTAAAGCTTTAATTTGGTTGCCACATATTGGACTTTCTGTGACAAGATGTATTTCAGTCGCCAAAAGCTGACCTTTTCAGTGATGGAATTTTCTGAGTCACCAATAATGGTCACTGAAAGCGCTTTTCTTATAATGTTATATGCTAGCTCCCAATCATTTTCGAGGCTTGGAAGAAAGGCCATTTTGATGTAACAAGGATGTGAAAAGCATCAAACAGAACAAGAGGAATGTAGCAAAAACTGGGCATTAACAAACTATACAAAGATTGATGTTACAATAAAGTCATTAAAAATGTAAATGGTACTCAAAAGCCAACTTTAGGTACATAGAATTTGAATTCATCCTTTAAATTATGCCATGTTAGCCAACAGAAGGGCCAAAATTGATAGAGAACCCTGCATCTAACCACTAGCATTGGAAAATGAATGGTCAACCATCAAACTCATCTATTAGAAAATCCACATCTGTAGGTGGTCCGATACGAAGTTTTTCCTGGAGTTCCAACTGTTTGGGTAGAACAAGTTCAATTTCATGGCCAGACAAAGAAAAATATCTCTCCAGCATCATCTGTAACCAGAAAAATGCGAGAAAAGAAAAGAAAAGCTGTTGTAATTCAACAATGATACTAGGCATCACTTTACTTTTCATACTTGTACTTCACAAGATCAATAAGCAGCGCTATGGATAGAACTTATAACAAGCATAAATAATTAGGACTGCATTTAGAATAATCCTTTTATACAGATTAAGGATGATACATTAGAAGCAAAAAATAAAAGCTAAAAAACAACAAAAATAAAAATACAAACATAAATATGTATGTATATATGATAACATAACACATACCATAGCAGTGTAGGCATCGATTCTCCCTTGGCGAGCAGACTTGCTGATGCCCCTAAAATTTTTTTGAGGGTCCATCAGAGGGTACACATTCCTTCACATATGTAGTTTCACAATCTTTTATTTGTGTTCTATTATAGTAAATACTAGACATCATAAATTAGCATACTTCATGTGTTGTATAATAAAGACTTGAATTAAAGCATAATGATTTTTCTGAATGAAATCTTTTTTTTAATCAGCAAAAAGCAAATTTTCATTAAAAAGAAAAAAAGATAAATTACAAAAGGAAGCGGGACAGAAGTTCATCAAGAAAAAACAATAAAAGAAAGGAAAATACGAAGTCACATTCTACAAATGGCTCTCCAACCCCTATAAGAGAGAGAGAGAGAGAGAGAGAGAGAGAGAGACCCCTTTAAAAGGAGGAGCTACTGGCACCCAAAAGAAACCAAAAAACATATTCTCCCACATTCTTTCAATATCATCTTCTCTTCCCTCAAAAATTCTAGCATTCCTTTCAAGCCATAAGACCCACAAAACCACACATTTCCAAAGTGCTTGTGTCCTGTCATTTGATCCAAAACCTCTAAAGTCAATGCTAGTTCAGATTCAATTAAGCACAACAAACCTGAATGTAGATGCTTATTGTTAATTTTATGTGTTTAATGAAAGCCATTTCACTGATGCCAACATGCTCAATTTGATGGTCTACAAATAGCAGGAAAGGAAAACTTATATCCTGCAAATAACGCATAAAACTCAAATTATGAATTCTTTTCCATGTTTTCCTGTAAAAGTAAATGACATGGTTTTATTAGCTCTTTCAATCAAAGCTAAATCCTCAGCTCTTCAAAACTAGAGAGAGAGAGATTACATACTTGAGTATCCACTATAAAAGTTGGAAACCAATTTACTCCGTAGTTTTTAACATGGGATTTGGGAGTGTATCATGTTTTTTACATCATTTTTAACAAGTCTCATTCTTTTATGTGAGCATGGAGATGTACCTATCCAACCCAACAAATTGTGTGATGAAACTAAATGAGAAACAAATTGGAAAAATTCAACCGCCAAATTCATAAAAAAAGAGCCCCCTAATAATGAACCTTTCAGTACATGACAGCCTAGCAAAGTGAGGTTAATTCATTCACAAAAGGACGGAGATATGAAACATAACCTGCTGCTTTTGAAATCTACTCAAGGAGTGACAAATATCAAAATAATTAAGATGCATTATAGAAAAATTACCTATCAATCATTAGATTCATGGCTTCAATTGACGTCCCGTGTTCGTCCTGAAGATATACTCTCCAACCCCTGCATTTTTAGAACTGAGATCAGTAAAGCTGAAAAGGCAATACATCCATGAACAGTACTGTGGTCAAGCATATGTCAAGTGGTATTAACATTCATGATCCTTCAAAAGGCAATAATTGATGGAGTTTAAACACAAAATACTTCATCAACAATAACTGCATAGTGCATGAATTAATTGAAATCCTATACAAAGCTCATCAGTCTTACTAGCATAGTTAGCCACAAGAATACTTGCGGAAACAGTTTGACAAGCATAGAGCTATGGGTAAGCTTACAATAAATAATCGAAGCACTATTTGTTTAGTAAATTTGAAGATGTTTTTGCACACTCAGAAAGGGTTCATAAGCAAACCGAAGTGCTCAAAATAAGAAATCCATTTTGAAGGTGGTTTTGCAGACATTACATGACTTACGGCAAAATATTAAATGCAATTACTCATTTGCATTGCAATAGTTTTATGGAAAGGATGCATATAAAATGTAGAGCCAAAAGCAATGAGACCATTGCAGAATCCCGACCAGGAGACTAAAATAGAAGTTCATATGATAAGCAACTCAGGCAGATGCCACAAACATTTGGTAAAAAACACCATTTTGCCAAGGCAAGAATCGAAGACTATAGCTTAGAAGCCAATGACGACATCTTCTTAGACCACTCCACAAATTTAATTGGAGGAAAACAACTTACAAGACAATGACTACATTTTCTTATCTCCCATGTATAGAATCGTCATCTCTAGTTCAGACTACTATAGTTGGGAAATGTATTCATATCCACTTTATAATTTATACTACTAGAGGTTCAATGTCCTAGGACTCACATGTCCAGAAAGGGCATCAACATCCCCTCCATAAAAGATAGAGTCCTTCAAAGATACAAGATGACTAAAAAACACCAAAGTAATTACAAATCACATTATAACACTAGATATACTAACAACAGAAGGTTTATTTACTAATATTTTAATCAGAAAATACTACAGGTATAAGTGGTCCTACTACAATGCTACATTCACCAAATGCATTTGTGTTTGAGGTGCCCTACAGGCTACAGATACTGCAAGGGAATCATGTGAAAACTTATAAGTGGCTTCCTTATGAAATATGAACAGTTGTTATATGATTAAGAAGAATGGCCGTGATGTTTTGAGTATATACTTAGCTAACAAGCAGCATGAATTGGCCTATGTCGAACCAAAACACTTTATGACTGAAACTTCAAACCAACATGAACAGCTGGTGTCTATCCCAAGTATCTAATTCCCGGGATATTAAAAGTTTGTAGACCTTAGAGAATATAAGTAGATTTAGCCATCAAATTCTAGTCTTAATGAAACACCAAATTTCAAAGGATGTTCATCTTAAGGTCTCCAATACAGCATATGAAACACCAATCCGTTATCTACGCTTCTTAAAAAATTAAAACTAATCCAATCCGTTTAAATTGTGGAACCAATCTGATCCAATCTATCGGTTTAGGACCAATTAAAACTAATTCAATCCGTTTAAATCGTAGAACCAATCCGAACCAATAAATAACCAAAAAAAAAAATATAAAACATTAAAAAATAATAAACAAAAGCAACAAACAAAAGTAAAACTGTATACACATTACACAAAGTAGAGTTCTCCTCTGTATTAAAACAAAAAATTGCATCAAACAAAAGCAATAAGGAAACTGGTTTTAGACAAACAAAAGCAACAAAACTCCATAAACAGAAGCAACAAATAATTGAAATTCATTAAACAATATTATCTATCTCAAGGCCATGAATATGATACACGACATATCAATCAGTGGCCAACAACAAACAAAAAGATAGAGATAATAATAAAGGTATGTTTCAATTATAAAACATGCACCTTCTTTTTTAGTGCTCTAATTTTTTTTTTTTATCAATATCTGGAACAGGATCTGAAGGAGTTGAACATTGTGTTGAGTTTGACGGAGGTGCAACCACAGCAGAATTTGCAGAGATAGCAAGGTCATTTAACTGAGATACCACTGGCTCAACAGATTCCAATCCCTGACTTGCATCTTCATCCGACGTTTCATTCCTATCCGAGTTCTTACCCTTATCAAGAGCAGCTTGCACCAGTAACAGAGTGTGGCCTTCTAGCCTCTGTTAATGGGTTACATTTTGAGATGAGATGGAAACCAACAGTGTCACCGAGAGAGAAAGAGAGAGCTCACCGAAGAGAGATGGAGCAAGAGACCAAGCCGCTAGCGATCTGATCTGAGATGGAAATCCACCTATCTGATCTGAGACGAAATCACAAGAATAGAGAGAGAGAGAGAGAGAGAGAGAGAGATAGAGAGAACTGAGTCTGAGAAAGAGGAGAGAGAGTACCAAGAAAGAGACTGAGAGGCCTGTGACAGGTTGAATTAGGTTAGGGTTTACCTTTTATACGTATCTAGCGGTAACCCTGCAGGGGAATTTATAAATTTAAAAAAAAAATTATTTATGATTATTTTGAAATAATTTAATATTTTATTTTGTAATATACATAAAATTTATAAGTTAACTTTTACGTTTATAATTTTTTAAATTATTAGTTTAAAAAAATTAAAATATAAATTAAATAAGAAGATATGAAAATATGTAAATTTAAAAATTATAATTAAAATAAATATATAATTTTATTATCAAATATAAAGTGAAATGATATTTAACAATAATTAATATAATATTTTTATTATTAATTCAATAATTTAAGTTACATTTCTTTTGATTTCAATTTTTTAACTAAAAATATAATATGAATATAATATATATACAAATTTCTAATCTTTATGAATAAGAAAGTTTCAAAATATTTTCAAACTTTCATTATTTTCTTTTAATTTTTTTCATCTAATTTGACTTTAAATTTGAATAAAATTTTTGATTTGATATAAATTATTTTAACTTTTTCATTAAATTTTTATCAATTTTCAAAAGAACTTTCATTCTTATCTCAATTTTTTTTCTTTTCACCAATTTTGATGGAAAAAACATAATTTTCAATGTTTCATCTTTTTAAATTTTTATTAAATTATAATTTGATAAAAAAAAATATATTAAGGGTTGAAGATTCTCTTAATTAGAATTATAGTGAAATAATATCTTGAAATAGTCCAAATTTGAGTATGTGATTGGTTGAAATATATAATTTAATTAATTATCTTCTCATATTTGTATAAAAATTGACACTTATAACTATATCATTATAAGTTAAATTATGGAAAAAAAAATTGGGGTGTCAAACATTTTTCATTTGTAAATATTCTACATATATAAAAAATGAAAAAGAAAAAGAAAAAGAAAAAGAAATGTGTAGCTTTTTAATATGTGCTTATCAATTTTTTTTTTTTTTTTGGGCACAAACAATTAATGTTTCAATTTAAAAAATTTAAAATCAAAAAAAAAATCAATTGGGTTTTTTAGAGATAAAAGAAACCATCTAACTCTTCTATATACTATTAAGATGGACTATTTTAATCACATAAAAAAATAAAAATTATATTTAGAGATTATCCTTATACATTATGCTATTATATACAACTATAGCTGTGTTAAATTAACTATAATATATATGAAAAGTTATATTAAGTTTTCATTTTCAATTAATTGAATTATAATTAACAAACTAACAAATAGCAGTACTGGCTTAATGGGATAGAAAGAGGATAAAAATAAAGAACACAATGATATTTAAAAGTTTTAAATTTACCTAGTTATACAAAAATCTAATATTATAATAAAATCTTGAATTCTCAATAAATTTTCACATTTTTTTATAAAATAAAATGACAATAAAAAATAAAAAATTTGATACCCATTTTTTTTACTTCAATTTTATGGTCCTCATTGAAAAAAACAAAATCCGATTAAAATTCTTGGCATGGAACGAATATAGATATTTTGTTTGCAACCATAATCACCAATAATTCTTTTTTTCCATGTAAACCTGTAAACAAACATATAAACCTCACTAAAAGCAAACAAAAACAAACCAACAATAGAAAAAGAGAATCACACAGGAAAAAATAAAATTAAAAAATAAATAAATTCTGAGTGGGAGAATGTTACCTCCAACAACTTAAACCTTACCTAACCCAATCTGTTATCTGCTCTGCCAGTGCCCGCGAAGTTTAGGAGTTGAAATGACTAATCAGATTATTTTTTAAATAAGACTTGAAAATTGATTAATTTTTCTCATTAAGTGATTTGAAATTTGGATATATATATATATATATATATATGAAAAGTAGATAATTATATTATTAAATCATAATTCAAATTTAGATATTGTCATATTTTTTTTAGATTCATATCTAAATTCTTATATTTTTTTATTGTTGTGGGTTTCTATTTTTTTTAAAAATTTAATTTATCTGTGATTTCTATTTATTTTCAATTATTATTATTTAGGTAAGTTATGATGTGAGTTAGATATGTGATAGACATGTGAGTTTTATTGATTTAAAATATAATTGTGGGAGATAATTTCAAATTAGATTTGTTTAGATAAATTTTAAAGATTTTTAAAACTTAAAATTGGATATTGAGATGCAAAAGAAAGATTTTAACTGAATAAATTAAAATCAAATTTATTAATTTTATCAATTTGTATATCTGAATTTTAGTTTTTTTTTTTTTTTGTTTTTTTTATGTTATAATATAATATATAAGATATAGATAGATATCTACAATTTTTGTGAAAAATATTATCTGATTTTTTGGGGAAGAGATAAGGAAGGCAAGTTTCAATACTTTTTTTTTGGAAATCGGTGAGATAGATTAGGATGGAGAGATTATGAAATATTTTTGTTATTAAATAAATAAATTAGTCAATAGTTTTTTAATCTATTTTATAAATTAATTTATAAAATTGATTAATTTGTCCTATTAAATGATTTAAAATTTTTATAGATATACATCAAAAAAATAGATAATTATATTGCTAAATCATAATTCAAATTTAGATTTTATATCTTTTTTGAGTTCCATAGCTAAATTCTTATCTTCTTTATTTTTGTGTGTAACCGTAGTATATGGGAGAAATTGAAAAATGTAATGCAGTAATTATGAGAGAAGTTAAAAAGCTTTGTGGGTTGGGAGATGTCAATAAATAGATAATTGTATTACTAAATCATAATTCAAATTTAGATGTTATATCTTTTTGAGTTCCATAGCTAAATTCTTATCTTCTTTATTTTTGTGTGTAACCATAGTGTATCTATACTATATATTAAGCAAAAGGGAGTTTTTAAACCCAAGGCTTGTGGGTGTACAATAGAAATATAGACTATTTATATATGGTTCGGATCGATTTCAATTCGGAACTATGGGGTTAAATCCGAAATTGATTCGTGAACTACAGATTTTTAAATTTTCAATCTAGAACCGAACCATGAATTCAAAAAATTAATCCAAACCTACCAGATTGGACTAAACCAGATCGGATTACGGATTATACAAATTCTTTACTCAGCCCTACAATTATATTAACTTATTAAATCATCTCTATCAAATTAATTATTTTTATTTTTTAATTAAAATAGTGAATAAATTGCTAAATTTTAATTTTATCAAATTAAGTTTGTTATTTTAGTTTTTGTGAGTTTAGCTTAACAAATGTTGTTATTAGTTTAGACTAGTAAACATTAAACTATAATATATTACTTTGATATTTTGAAATTAATTGTGTAAAGTTTATAAAAAATATTTTAAATTAAAATTAATAAAAATGATGCTTAAATGACATGGCAAAAGAATAGAAAGTTTTGTTGCAGAGTGTATTTGAAATGTAAATAGCCAGAATATAAAATGTAATTTTTAAACCAAAATTTAACAAAAATTTACTAATTTGGTGAGGAGGAGGACACACCATACGCATGTAGTTTGAATAATTAAAAATAAAACAAAAAATATTATATATTATGTGACACTCATATGGCAAATGCATTATTTACGTAGCGTTTGATAACGTTTATATTCTTGGTTTATGTTTATAAAAAATTTATAAATTGGTTTTTGTTTATTTTTAAAAAAACAAAAATTATAAACGCGTTTGGTTTGAACAAAATGCTTGAAAATTTTTAAAAACATAAACTAAAAAATATATTTGTTCAGACATAAAATATTTATATTTATTTTTTATTATTTATGACAATGGGATTATACACATTACAATTAAAAAAATTATTTGAAAATAATTATTTAAAAAAGATTATTTGAAAAAAAAAAAATTGTGAGTAAAATTTTTAATTTCTGTTTAAAAACCAATGTAAACTCATTTTTTGAGTTTACGTTTTTTCCTCAAATTTACAAATTGAGACAACCATTTACAAACCAAAAAAATTATCAAACAGGTTTTTATGATAATTTTTAAAATTTTTGTAAATATAAACTGAAAATGAAATGATTACCAAACATGCCCTTATTAAATTTAAGGTGTTGTTAGGTTTGAATTTTACCCTCCTCTCTATTTATTTTTTTTAATGAGAAATCCACTTAGCCTATAAAGAGGCCAAGGCTTCAAGACACCAATATATATATTTATTTTATATATAGTATAGATAGATAAATTTTAATACAAAAATGACAGGTCGTACAATTGAAAGTGAGAGGATTGTCCCCATATGGATTCACTATAGGTTTGTTTTAATGGTTTGAACTGTTTTATCTGTAAATCGTTTATACAAAAAATTTAAATTGATTCAATAATCATAACTATATAATTTTATTTTATATATATATATATTAAATATAACTATTATTTTGAAAGTCCACCCTTCATTTTTTTAAGAAAAATATAATAAAATTATATAGTTATTGTGGAAGGGTGAATTTTGTTCTCCACAGGGAAAGCGAAATGAGCTGTTCCTTCCTTCACTCTGTAGAAAAGACAAATACCAAAACATATGTGATCTCTCTCGACCATGGTTGGTCGGAAGGACCCTCCGACGATCAAATTAGAATCTTGTACGAACATATCGTTTTTTTGAAGGAAAATATCTTTCTTGTGCTTGCCCTTAAACGATTTTCTTTTTTCCTTTTATAGTGTGATACCTGGTATTGTGACCGTTGGATGGCTATACTGATCCAATGGTATTTTATTCGTGCAGGCACTGGTCGAGCAAGTAGACAAGTGATCTTGACATGCCATTGTCAGAGTTACTGTATTATAGGTGGCCTAGATTTAGTTCGGGTTTGGGCTCTTATTTTTGATCGTTGGATTTATCTTATCGGATGCTCAAGTTGTCAGAGTTGGTCGATTCTGTATCCTTTCTTCCGTTGGTTTTGACCTCTATCGTCGATTTCTACCTAATCCAAGGGTTTTCCGTTATGTTTTAGGATCTCTTTTTCTAGAAGTGATCCTGTTTTAATCTCCTATCACGTGACCTTGTTTTCTTTACAATTGTATTTTCTAAGGACTTGGGCCTGGGCTTTGCCTCGCTCGGATAAAAATACTTTGGGCAGCATCTTATCTTGCTTGGGCCTTGGGCTTGAATTTTTATCCTCCACAATTGGCCCCCCTTCGACATTTTGTTTTAACGAATTGCCAAAGGTGCCCTAGTCGACTGTCGCAAGTCCCTAGGGAAACACGCCATCTGTGACACGCGTCCGTTGAGTATCCTTATTTAAATAATGACGCCCATCATTTCCTTTTTTAATGTGCCGTTTCGCCTCTAACGTATTTAATCGAAGGTTTGGCCATCTTTTTTGTTTCATTGCCCATCGCATCATATCCTCAGCTCTTATATTCGTGTCCTCATCCTTTAGCGGAAGTTCTTTGTAAGTTTATCCCTTTTTCTTTTGCGATTTCTCAATTTTGTTAGCTTTTATTTGACTAAAATGAATCGATTGAGGTCATTCTTCGAATCCGAAGAGAGCATTGCTGAGTTTAGGGCTTCGTATAATATCCCTGAGGATGTCGTCATTCGTCTTCCTACCTCCGATGATAGTTTGTCAGAGGGTTCTAAACAACGAATTCCTTTTTCCTTAATAGATATAGTAGACGGTGGAGTTAGATTTCCTCTGCATGCCCTCCTTCAAGAGGTGCTTCACTTTTATGGGGTACCTCTTTCCCAACTATCCCTTATTTCTATAGGATAGTAATGGAAGTAGTGGCCCTGAATGATATCCTTGGAATTAATTTAGTTCTGTCTAAGATTAGGTACTGCTATAATTTTGTTCCCACTACCAAAAAAAGAACAAAGTTTTACTTCAAACCCAGGTCGGTGAAGCGCCAACTCATTCAAATGCTTCCTGATTCTGGTAAAGGTGTGAATGATGTGTTTGTTATAATAGAGGGGAATTGGGAATTTTCTTCTGGAGTTGATCGGATGCAACCTGTCCCTAAGGTCATTGGCCGTCCAGGTTATAAGTCATCTTTGTTTGCTTTGTCTTTGTATCTGTCTTGTCATCTAATTTTACTAACAATTGCGTTTATTTGCCACAGCTCCCGAAGTCTTTACTCATCTTAGCGAGTAGCAAGATCAAGTAAACCTCCCTCTCTTGTGCCAAGCTTGATCGTACAGGAGACCACCAGAGCAACAAGGGCAAGGTCGGACGACTCATGTCTTGCTCACATACGTTTTTCATTATGGAACCGTAATAGCCACTGATGGCATAGATCTTGGTGTTGACGATAGTTTTGACTTTTACATCCTTCCTCATCTGCGAGAGGACGTTGAAAAAGTTGTTTCGGAAGAAGAACCCCAAGAAGCATCGTCTAGTTTGGAGGCCACCATATCCGATACCATGCCACCGAAGAATTTCTTAGAGATCACTGTGGCCCGAAAGCGTAAAAGAGCTGCGACGGCAACGTCGGCTTCGCAGACCTCTTTTAACCCTGTAATTGTTGATCGGCCCCAGCAATTGTCAGTTGCCATGGTAGGTGATTCTCTTCTTAATCCTGTTGTGGTTTCTGATGAGCCAACTCCTTCTGCCCATAAATCGAGCAAACGACCGTTCGACCAATCGACCAAGGTTCGGAAGAAAAGCTGTACTGATCCTCCTGTTGCTGCCATGACATCATCTCCAGCCTTTGCTTCAGAACCAGTGGCTGTTGTTTCTCCGATCACTGTAGTGCCTTTTCTAAAGGATCGGCAATTGATAAATGCAGATTTGGCCATGGGCAGTGCTGAAGTTACTTCCGCAATTGTTCGTAATTCAATTTTACCGGTTGATGCCACACGCTTAGCTGAATAGTCAGACATTGTTGTTTTTGCTCAAGCGTTGCATTCTTCTTTGATAGTAAGTGGTTGTACTGCCTCTTTATTGCTTGATTTATGCCCCAATATTTGGTTGGTTGGCTGATTCTGCTTCATTTAAATTGTAGGGTGTGTTTTCCACTTATGAGGCCATGGTGCGTCATAACAGACTGGTCAGGGTGGCAGACAAGTTGAAGTCATGAAATGATCAATTGGTTGAGACGACCAAAGAGCTTAAGCTGTGAGCAACAACTACAGAGGGCAAAGTTGCAGAGCTCGATTCAAAGTTTCAAGCCATGGACTCAAAGTTGACGTTCATGGAACAAAAGATTAATGCATTGAAGATGGAGAAGGAACAGCTTTCTGAAGCACTTACTACTTCGAAGGATGATTTGGCTAATGCGGTAAAGGCAGCGAAAGACGAGGGTTATAATGAGACTACTGCCGTACATGAGGTGCAGTTTGCCAAACTCGAGAATATGTTATTTGAGGATGGTTGGACATCGACATTAGAGCTGCAAATGTTCTAATTGACTTCAAGCTGAAGAAAAATGTACTTTACCCACGTCTCGAAACTACCAATCATAACGCTGCAGAGGGAGTAGAGACTGGTAGTACCTAGGATGGGGCGAGAAAAAACATTTTTTTTTTTTTTGCAAGTGAATTTGACTGTTTTGACTTAAAAGATCTATATGAAATGGTCGTGTTATCTGGGATATGTTAATTTCAAAGTTGTGCGGAAATATTTTTAACTTATATGTCGAAACATTATTCTATGAGTAGGCTTCATGATCTTGACAGAACCGATAGCTGATGTACTATCTCTGGGATAGGTTTAAGATAGGACCCTCGTGTTGAGCAACACAAGAGATCGGCAGATATTAGAGCCAATGTATTATCCCTTAGGTAGGTTTTAAGATAGGACCCTCACGGACAATTTCCTTGAGCAATGCAAGAGATCGGCAGATAGTAGAGCAGATGTACTATCCCTCGGATAGGTTTTAAGATAGGACCCTTATGGACCCTTTCCTTGAGCAACGTAAAAGATCGATAGATATTAGAGCTGATGTACTAACCCTCAGATAGGTTTTAAGATAGGACCTTTATAGACCCTTTCCTTGCGCAATGCAAGAGATCGGCAGATATTAGAGCCGATGTACTATCCCTCGGATAGGTTTTATGATAGGACCCTCATGGACCCTTTCCTTGCGCAATGCAAGAGATCAGCAGATATTTAGAGCCGATGTACTATCCCTTAGATAGGTTTTAAAATAGGACCCTCATGGACCCTTTTATTGCACAATGCAAGAGATTGGCAGATATTAGAGCCGATGTACTATCTCTCGGATAGGTTTTAAGATAAGACCCTCATGGACCCTTTTCATGAGCAACGCTAGAGATCAGCAGATATTAGAGCCAATGTACTATCTTTGGATAGGTTTTAAGATAGGACCCTCATGGGTCATTTCCTTGCGCAATGCAAGACATTGGTAGATATTTAGAGCCGATGTACTATCCCTTAGATAGGTTTTAAGATAGGACCCTCACAGACCCTTTTCTTGCACAATGCAAAAGATTGATAGATATTTAAAGCCGATGTACTATCTCTCGGATAGGTTTTAAGATAGGACCCTCATGGATCCTTTCCTTGCACAATGCAAGAGATCGGCAGATATTTAGAGGCAGATACGACTAGGGTTAGGTTTTTAGGGTTTTTATGTTTAGGTTCCCAATGTGCTGACATCACACGGACATGTGTCGACAGTACAACATGTCCATCAATATTCCACATTAAATGCGAATGCACGTTATCTAAAGGAGGCAATATTTGCGTCGGAGGGGAGCATCGTTTTACTCTTTTTTTCTTAAATCATTAGCATTGATAGTCGGGATTTTTGCGCCTCCTCAGCTATATCAATCAAAGGTTTTTCTGGTGGTGACACCTGACCCCCCTTCCTGCTACTCGAATCATTATTCAAATTGTAAGTGCTCGTGCATTCTCCTTTTTTATATTGTTTTAGTTTCATCAAGGTTTCTATCGAGATGGGGAAGTCTACGTATTTACTTAGTAGCTCTGATGGTATATCTTATTTTTGATCTACTTACGATATTCCCGTTAGTGTGAATATAGAACCGCCTCGTCCGGATGATAATTACTTATTTCTTAATGATGAGAGGGTTTCATGGTTGGTGTCCTCGATAGTTGATGGTGGAGTTAGGTTTCCTCTTCACCCCCGACTTCGCCCGATCCTTTCCTATTACGGAGTCCCACCTTTTTTGTTGACAACAAACGCTTTTAAGATTACAAATGCAATGCTTGCGCTGAACAATATGTTGGGTTTGGATTTGGGTTTGAGGGAGTTACAGTATTGCTATAGTCTGTATCAAGCTCCATCGGGGGCATTCTATTTTACATCAAAGCGCCGTGATCGAGATAGATCACTTGTTTAGGTGCTCCTAAAGACCTTTGATATAGAATCGGAAGATATGGTCAAAGTTTCTGGGAATTGGGAATTTGTCTCTCCTCTCTTTGTTGAGGGTGCCGTAATTGTACCTCGAAGGTTGGGTGCTGGTGAGTCGCGATAACTTTCATAACTGTATAGCTGTCATTCGTATAGTTGTTTCGATGACAATTGTTTTTGGTGTTTTCTGTAGATCATCGTGTGATCAACACAGATCGGCAAAATGAGTCTTGGGGTGTAAATTTTCAAGCGCTGCAAGTAGTTTGGAGGTGTTCCGCTACTGCCTCATGATTAGCTGAGGTGTTAATTGACCAATTTTTGCCATGAGTAGCCGTGCCCCCCTTGTCCGATCTTGCTCCCGAGGCCCCTATCGAAGCTCAAGAGGTGGGATTGTTGCTTGCTTTGTTGTTAGGAGAAGTAGATCAAGTCAATCGTTTACCAGAGGTGATTCTGTTATCGACGCGTTCGTTAGAGTCTTCGGCCCCCAATATGTCTACTCGGCGATGGATAACCAGGTAAGAGCATCTCCAATGGAGCTCTCAAAACACTTGCCAAAGCTATAATATAGCAATAGTGATAAAAAGTGGGTCTCTAATGACTTGCTATTTTACTTACCAAAGATGGCATATCCCATATCTATTCTCAAATTTGGCAAGTAAAATAGCAATTGCCAAGCATGCCACATCAGCAAATATGAACATATTTGTGGCTCCAAATTCAGTGGAGAAAACAGAATTGAAACAGTAAAAAACCAAGTAATTTTTCAAATTTAATTTTTCTATTTAATTTTTCAAATTGAATTATATTTATTTATTTTTTCTAATTTTGCAATTTTTTTTCATTTTTTATATTTGTCTAGTTGGGAATAATATAAATATATAATTTTTTTTACAAATAGTTAAAAAAATGTCATAAAAGACAAAAATTAAACAAAAATAAAATCACAAAAAAACCTATATCCAAACAACACCTACAAACTTGGAGGGAAAATTGGTTGAAAATTGCCAAAATAGCAAGTGACCATTGGAGCACCATTGCTATAATTTGGCAATGAATAGCAATAACAATGGTATTATAGCAACAACCATTGGAGATGCTCTAATCCGAGGCTACCTGGAGGGCCAGTTAGGATGCTGGTGACCGTGGTTTATGCAAATCGGCTGATCAGCCACCGAAAGGGGCAGGACCATCATCAAGTTGCTAACGTGTTATGGTAGGCGAAGAGCATACAGAGAACGTTGTGGAGGGTTTGATAGAATATATTTTCCAACCCATGATCGAGGGTCGATCTTTAAATACGCTTGACTTGGTATTTTCAGATACTGGGGTTGCCCCTTCCATAATACGAGGCATGTGTATTCCGGAGAACATCTGACGTTTAGAAGGACAGTCGAACCAGCAAATTCTAGGTCAAGAAATCCAGAATCTAGTAATGGTAAGCTTTTCATGGTATATTTCGGGTGTTGGTTGCCTGTTATAATTCTAACGAGTATGATGATACAAGCTGTCAACCAATTTATGAAGGCATGGGTTGCTAACTTAGAGAAGGATCGGCATGATGAAGAGAAAAGCAAGATCGAGGAAGAAAGAAGACTCATTACTGATGAAAAAAAACAATTGTTGGTGGAAGGAGAACATTTTAAGGAGGAATTGACATGAGTTGAGAATAGAATCGCAATAGCTGAACTAGGCCAGATATCGGCCGAAGATAATGTTGAAGTGGCCACACGCCAGCTTGATAAATTAAGGTCAGAGTTTGAGGCTTTGAGGGTTGCTATGGAGACAATGAATGGTCAACATGAGGTTGAGCTGAAGGTGAGTGTTGATGCCACCTGGAGCAAAACAAACGCTTTGTGTGTCGACCAGATGAACAAATTGGAGAACTTCCTTTTTTAAGAAGGCTGGAGATTGGCAATGAAACAAATGGGTGTTGCGGAGTCATCTAAGTTATTTTCCCAAGTTCCCTTGTCGAATCCTGAGATTTCTATCCCCCTTAAATTGGATGATTTATGAACATGTTGCTCGGGGCCATTTTGTTTATATATTGTTTTGCCCCTTTTGTTGTTCTTTTACTTCTTGTTGTTTTTTTTTTTTCCAACTTGTATATTCGTACTGTTGATACATAAGGGGCATGTATAATATCGTTCTTGCTTTCACATTTGTTGAATTGTTGGTTATTCTACCTGAGCAAACGAGGAATTGATTGTCTTGCCTTTTTGACCCTCCGTTTCCTTTGCGCATATGAAGGGACGAGGGAAATGGATAGCCAGTCTTGAATTTCCCCTGCATTAATTAGCCGTCTTTGCTTTCCTCCATTTATACAATTTGTGGAACAAGTTATGGAAGTCATTCCAAAGTTTAAACCTTGCGTAGCCATAATCTACTTGTATGGACCTAGAATAACAACTCGCTTGCATGGATCTTGGAAGTGATTCTTCTTTTGGGATGTCAACATGGGATAAAGTAGTTCTTGCTTCTGTTGTCACTGGCTGGGATGCTTGGCCAGAACCATTCCATCCTCAATCAGAGGAGCAAATTTATCATAGATTTGAGGAGTTCGATGATCCGATCTTGGTTTATCCATCTCGTCGTAGCTCAGTGGTGTATCCTTATGTACCATTTGATTGGATTCGTTGTTTGGAAAACAATCTCCTTTCGGCGTGGTATACCTCGACTCTACCGACTAAAATATTATGGATGGTCCCTAACCCAGTTGAGGGTGTAGAACTTAATCCTTCACATTTGGCAAAAAAGGCAAAGCTTTCCTCATTGGACTTTCGTAAATTTATAAATGAATCACACTTCCCTCTTTCATTTGGTCTGGACCCCGCTGCACCTGCTCTTCCTCCAAATCTGAATAGGATTGAGGAATTGAAGCTCACACTTTTTTAAAGACAACACTTTCCCATCTACCAAACACCTATTCCCTCTTCAGATTATCAAAGGTATGGGGCCCAATCCGTTCTTGCGGCTTTTTTCCATTTATGCTTTGAAGTTCTTCATGATGATATTCCTTTGAAGAATCTTCAATGGGCTTGCAATATTGTTTAGCGAAGCCATATTCTTGGTTTGATTGCTTTATACCTTCTTGGACTAGCTCTCACTTTTGCTTTATTGGCATAAGAACAAAATGATAACCTACCAAGCCTTGGACGAGATTTCTGCTACTCATATCTATACTCAATATAAAGCAGAAAATCTTCTTAAGGATTATGCGGACTTCAAGAATAAGGACTCAGCTTATTAGGACGATGTTCAAATGGATGAAATGGAGATGGCTCTGAAACTAACAGAGTTTGAAATGAAAGCCGAACGACTCTTTCTTCAAATAAGGGCCCAACAACTGGAAAAACCTCAGTTGGATAGGATAGAGGATAGGTTGGAAAAAGAATATGTATTCATCGAGTATTGTTGGAATAAGTTCCATGATCTCGTGATTTTGTTTGTTCTATATTTTTACGAAATTAAGAATGTAATACAATGAGTTCGGCTTTTATAAGATGAAGTGTTTATGATGTAACCTTGTGTTTATTCATTATGCTTCATAATTGAGCGTTATTACATCATAGTTACAAGGTTTATAATGATAATACTTCCTTAGGTGCATTGCATTCCAAGGCGTTGGGAAAACATTTCTACGTTGATCGGCCACTTCGTATGCGCCTTTCCCGGCCAGATTAGTGATCTGATATGGTCTTTCCCAATTTGGCCCAAGTTTGCCATCGGCAGATTTTCGCTCGTTTGGAAGGACTTTTTTCAGAACTAATTCACCCACTATGTACCGCCAATGCTTTACTTGCTTATTATAGGCCCGGGCTATATCTTGCTGGTATGTTGCCAGTCACAGCATTGCCTTTTTGCGTCTTTCTTTGGTGAGATCAAGTTCACTTCGGAGTAGTTTTTCATTCGCTTCACTTTCCACTAAGTAAGATTTCCTTGTTGGGAAGTCGATTTCTAATGGAATGACGGCTTCCACCCCGAAGGCTAGGGAGAAAGGTGTCTCGCCTGTGGCACATCGAGGTGTTGTTTGGTATGACCAGAGTACTGCTAGGAGCTCTTCGGCCCATCTCCCTTTGGATGCCTCCAACCGCTTTTTGATACCATTAAGAATGGTTTTGTTCGAAGCTTCGGCTTGCCCATTACTCTGGGGATAAGCTGGGGTGAGATAATAGACCTTAATTCCGTATTGGGCGCATAGTTCTTTGTATATTTAGCAATCAAACTGTGTGTCGTTATCAGATATAAGTGCTCTTGGTATCCCAAACCTGCTGATGAGGTTTCGTCATAAAAATCGCCGGATATCAACATCACGGATAGTGGCCAATGGTTCAGCCTCAATCCACTTTGTAAAATAATTTGTTGCTACAATCAAACACTTCAAATTTCTTGGAGCGCGAGGCAATGGTCTGACGAGGTCCAATCCCCACTGTGTGAATGGCTAGGGACTTGAAATGGGATTGAGCTCTTCAGAGGGTTGTCGGATGATTGCTGAAAACTTTTGGCATGCCGAACATTTCTATATGAGCTATTGTGCGTCACGTTGCATTCGGGGCTACTAATACCCATGCATGAGCGCCCAATGAGCCAATGATCTACCTTGTGTATGTGCCCCGCATGATTTGGCATGCATCTTATCCAACACACTTCCAACTTCGTCGAGCTGTAGGCATTTGAGATAGGGTCCCAAATAAGATTTCTTGAACAGCTACATCGAGTCGCTCAACCAAAAACGCGTAGCTCACAATCTGATCCAATGTGCCTCCTTGCTATTAAGGGGCACGGTACTATTAAACAAGTATTGGATGAGAGGGGTCATCCAATTATGGTCAGGATGGATAGGGTACACAATTTCTCTAGTGATGCTAGAAGTGGAAATGGCCCCTATCTCGATCGTGCGCTATTCTGTCTTCGCAATTGCTATGGCCAAAATGGCTAGTGCATCGACATGGCTATTCTGGTCTCACCCGACCTGGTGAATTTTGAAAGAAAGAAATTGCTCGGTCGCAGCTTTTGCTATTGTCAGATATTTTATCATTCGTTCATCCCTAGCCGTGTACTCGTCATTCATATATTTGACGACCAATTGTGAATCGGACTGAACTCTTATGGATTTAGCGCCTAGCATTTTTGTAGTCGTGAGGCTATTAATGAGAGCTTCATATTCGCATTCATTATTAGTGGCCGAAAACCCTAGGCGAGTGGATATTTTGATTATCTCTTGGTGAGGTGTGATCAGCACGAATCCAATCCGTGTACCCTTAGCATTGCTAGCCCCATCGTAATGCATTGTCCATGTGGTGTTAGTGGAGGAGGTGATTCCTGTTTTGCCCTCCACAATGCTCGTCTTTGGTGAAAATTCGGCTAGGAAATCGACTAAAACCTGCACTTTGATTGAAGTCCTTGGTCGGAATTAAATGTCATACTGTCTAAGCTCGACAACCCACTTGGAAATAAGACTTGAAGAGTCAGATTGGTGTAGGACCCGTTTAAGTGGAAAAGCCGAATAAACGGTGATAGGATGGGCCAAGAAGTAATGGTGTAATTTGCGGGATGAAACGACCAATGCCAAAAGTAATTTTTCTAGGGGCAAGTACCTAGAAGACTGGTATTTGCCCATTTGAAGATTCTTTTATGAGTGCCAAGCTTACGGCATGATCGGAAACTACTAGGTACAAGTACAACCTTTCCCCATTGATGGGGCTGGTGAGCAGAGGTGGTTTGGCTAGGTAACCCTTCAGTTCTTGTAGAGCATGATCGCATTCTGGGGTCCATTCGAATCGGTTCTTTTTCTTGGTCAGTTGGAAGAATGATCGCCATCGATCGGAGGATCGGCTGATAAACCTGTTGAGTGCCACTGCCATCCCAGTAAGCATTTGGATCCCTTTAACAATTGAGGCCGGGGTTAGGTTGATCAATGCCTGGATTTGATCGGGATTGGCTCAATTAGTGACAATATACCCTAGGAATTTTCCCGATCCAACCCTGAATGCACATTTTGCCGCATTGAGCTTCATCTTGTACCCACGGAGTACCTCAAAGGTTTCTCAAAGGTCATCGGGATGATGTTTAGCTTCTTTTGACTTGATCACCATGTCGTTGATGTATACATCAAGGTTCCGTCCGATTTGACTGTGGAACATTTTCATAACCAGCTATTGGTATGTCGCTCCAGTATTTTTAAGGCCGAAGGGCATCACTTTGTAATAGAATAACCCAATAAATGTAATGAATGAGGCATTTTCTGATCGTCTAGATGCATCGCAATCTAATGATATCCACGATATGCATCCAGAAAACTCATTCTTTCGTGTCTGGAGGTTCCATCCACGTGTTAGTCAATTTTTGGTAGAGGAAAACTATCCTTGGGGCATGCTTTGTTCAGATCGGTGAAATCTATGCACACCTTCCATTTGCCATTCTTTTTCTTGACGACCATAGTGTTGGATAACCACTCCGGATATTGAACTTTTCGAGTAGTATTTGCCTCAAGTAACTTAGTAACCTCCTCCTTGACGGCGTCAACGTGTTGAGGCGTGGACCTCCGATTCTTTGTATCACCGGTCATGAGTTCGGACTCATATGTAATTTGTGGCTTGTTACCCTTAGGTCGATGCCCTCCATTTCATAAGGTGCCTAGGCGAATATATCCTTGTATCGGAGTAGGAAATCCACCAGCTGACTTTTCCCTTCTAGGGTGAGATGTTAACTAATGAGGAAGAACCTGTCTTCATCTTTGAGATCGATTGGTACATTTTCGAGTTCTTCGACACTCTTAGCTCCAATCAGGGGTTCGACTTTCTTTCCCGAATCATTTGTTCGAACTTCTGGTGGCTGAGTTGAAGATACTGCCATACATCGTTTCACCATCGTCTGGTCCCCCCGAATGGTCTAGACAGTGTAAGCTTCTGGGAAGCATAGAACCTGGTGGAAGGTAGATGGGATAGCTTCCATTTGGTGGAGCCAAGTTCTACCCATTATGGCATTATAAGGAGATGACATGTTGACCACCTGAAACTCGACTTGGTGGACTGTGTCTCCGGCTTTGACTGGCAGGAAGATGCGTCCCAAAGGGAATATTAGGCTTGAGTTGAAGCCACAGTGTGGGGATTCCATATTGAGCAGGGCTTCATGAGACAACCCTAGTTTTTTGAAGAGTTCGTAGTACATGATTTCGACCGAACTGCTTTGGTCGATCAGTATCCTTTTGACATTAAATTCCCCAATTTGTAGTGTTACCACCAACACGTCATTGTAAGGATGATGGACCCATGTCAGATCCTCATTAGAGAAAGAAATCTTTGCTGATGAATGAACCTTTTTTGCAGTCACCTTTGATAAGGCCATAATTTCTCTTCTGAGTGTTGGTGTTGCTTCCCGACTTATGCGCCTTTTTGTTGGAACCGAATAGATCAAATTGATAGTTATAGTGGGTTGTATCTCCCCAGCTTTGTCCCTGGTATTATCCTTTTGATCTGTGGACGAGTCAATATAAGATTGTAAATGTCCGCTTTGCACCAATTCCTTCAGAAATTGCTTTAGCGCTTTGCAGTACTCTGTGAGATGTCCATGGTCCTTATGGTAAGAGCAACGCAGTCTTTAATTGCGAAGTGATGGATCGCCAAGCATCCGGGGCTGCCAAGAAAAGTAGGGTTAGTTCTGGATTTTTTACATCAAGCGATATATCGGCTTATTAAAGGTGGTGATAACTGCTCGGAAGGCCTCCTTCCATATTTTTGGCTAATCAGCAATTGCGTTAGACTCATTTCTTTTGTTTTCTGGAGATTTCTTCTCAACTTTTCGTAAAGCCTTAGATGGGATCCGTACAGGTTTTGGTTCTTCAGTGCCTCTTATGTCATCTTCAATCTTACAGTACTGTTCAACTCGTCTCATTAGACTTCCCACATTGGTCGGTGGCTTTTTCATTAGAGACTGCCGAAGCTTGCTCTCGGGTAGCAATCCTACCTTGAATGAGGCTACTGCCAGTTGTTCATTGCAGTTATTGATTTCATTATAAGCTACCCAATATCTACTGGAATATTCTCGTAGTCTTTTCGTGTCTTCCTTCTTCATTGTGAGGAGCACATCCACTTCTTTCAGCGGTTGGCTATTAATGAAAAAGCGTGAGATGAATGCTTGCTTTAGCTGTGTCCAATTACTGATGGATTGGGCTTCTAATTGTAGTATCATCGTAATGCCATTTCTCCTAAACTTGAGGAAAACATTCGATACATGATCGGACCATTGTTGCTCCACAACATCATAGCCTGCGTATAATGTTGGATGTGGCTAGTCGGGTCCCCTTTGCCATCGTACAAGTTGAATTTTGGTGGGGTGAACCTTTTTGGCAGATCCGCGATGTCTATTGTTTGGGAGAAAGGGGATGTTAAATCACCTGTGAAATTTTTTCTTTTGACAGGTTTTGGATTGCCCCTAGTTCGACCATTAAGCCAACTCCTTGTGTCGTTCTCCAAATTATCTTAAAAATCCCTCTGGGTGGCCTGACACTTTTTCTATGTTTGATCGGGGTTGCTGCTAGCTATCTAGCTTGTGACCTAATGGTGATTTGGTCACTTTTGTTTATAGACGATTCGGGCTCATTCGATTAGCCTTCTTCGGATCGTGCGTAGTTCTTCCTTGAGTGCTTCCACTTCCGCCATTAACTGTCCAATAAGTTGGCCTTGTTGGTCTTCGAAATCTGGCGGAACTATTGGCACTGAGTTCGCAGGGGTAGCATTAAGGTCATGGCTGAAATTCTCGCTAGCCATATTTTCGATTGGCAAATTTTGGGAGTGGGTTGTTATTTCGTCCAAAGCGGGATAGATACTCATCTTTTCTCGAGCTTCTCACAGACGACGCTAATTGTGGAATGGTAAATTTTGTTCTCCATAGGGAAAGCGAAGTGAGCTGCTCCTTCCTTCACTTTGTAGAAAAAACAAATACCAAAATGTCAGTGATCTCTCCCAATCGTGGTTGGTCGGGAGGACTCTCCGACGATCAAATTAGAATCTTGTATGAACATATCATTTTTTTGAAGGAAAATATCTTTCTTATGCTTGCCCTTAAACGATTTTCTTTCTTCTTTTTATAGTGTGATACCTGGTATCGTGACTATTGGATGGCTGTACCGATCTAATGGTATTTTATTTGTGCAGGCACTAGTTGGGCAAGTGGACAAGTGATCTTGATCTACCATTGTCAGAGTTACTGTATTATAGGTGGCCTAAATTTAGTTCAGGTTTAGGCTCTTATTTTTGATCATTGGATTTATCTTATTGGATGCTCAGGTTGTCAGAGTTGGTCGATTCTGTATCCTTTCTTCTGTTGGTTTTGATTTCTATCATCGATTTCTATCTGATCCAAGGGTTTGCCTTCATGTTTTAGGATCTTTTTCTAGAAGCGATCGGTTTTAATCTCTATCATGTGACCTTGTTTTCTTTACAACTGTATTTTCTAAGGACTTGGGCCTAGGCTTTGCCTCGGCCGGATAAAAATGCTTTGGGCCGCGTCTTATCTTGCTTGGGCCTTGGGCTTGAATTTTTATCCTCCACAGTTATAATTGTCAGATCTATTTTTTTGTATGAATAATCTACACATAAAATTAATGGTTCAAATAGTCAAAACGAGTCCTGCGATAGACCTCACAAGACCCAACAATGGACGAGAGACAAACCTATCCATAATTAAAACTAATGATAATTAATTTCAATTTTAAAAAAAATTTAAGATGGTGGGGGCACCTTCTTTCTACATATTAACAATGCTTAGTGAACATAATTTTTTAAATTATAATTTTACCTTTTAATCTAATTATTTTTTTGGACAAAAATATTAAAGCAAGAATTTCTCAATAAATAGCCTACATAGTAGCAACCGCTACCTCCACTGGCAAGCTATAACCACCATTGCGAGTCCCTTTTTGCGAACCACCTCACCATTGTGAATCCCCTTACCGTTCGAACTATCAATGTCAAATCAATCATCATCATTTAGATATTGTATGATGTGGGTTCAAGGGAGGACTTCAGAATTTATGAAAGTCATCAGAAACTCGTTGGAAAAGACAAAGCTCCCAAAAACTCCAAAATTCCTATGGAAAATGATGCTAGAGGCCAAAGATGGTCAATGGATGCACATAGATCTAAGAATTGAAGATGATGATGAATGGATAGTTGGGTAAAAGGAGAAGCAAAGAAGCTAGAGAGAGAAAGTTGGCAAAATTCTAACCCTTTTTTAAGGAATAGGGAAGAGGCTCCTTTATCATGATTTGAAGCCTTAGGGAAGCACACAAAGTAGGTGTGTCTTACAGTTCTTGTGGTGTCTATGCCATCTATGCATGCACAAATGTAAGGTCCTATGCCCTTGGCTTACTTGTGGCCCATGTAAGTTCAAATTGTCTCTTGATCAATGTTTTTGATAAAATCAATCACAAATTTTGGAAAATGCCATCATTCAAGATACAACTAGGTTCTCTATCTCTTTCATGGTTAAAAAGTTGGTTTTTTGCTACAAACGAGTTCAAGGGTAAAATGGTCATTTTTGTAAAAAGTAAATTTTTGGCTAAAATGGGGTTACTGACAACTCGGCGACCTCAAACATTCTAAAGTTAAAGTAATTACCATTTCATCATCGGGAGGCTTACAAGAGTTTGAAATCTTAGGGTGTAATACCCCTGTTCCGTAATATGTTAATTAGTCCTTAAAATGAGTTTGATTATGTGTTTAGCACGATTTTGTGTGCCATTATGTGAAAATATGTGGCTTTGAACTTTTATCTGTTCACCGTAGGAATATCTGTTTGATTTTTAACCCGGTAATTAAATTGAGGGCCTTATCGGCCACAGAACCCGAAATTGATTACGCCATTGTGATTGGCATAATTTTTAGAGCCTACGGTGGAATTTAATTGAAAATTGATTCTGGTCAATTTAAACTGATTAAATTGATAAATGAAGTGCCCAAATATTTTATATTAAAACCTATGTTAGTGGGGTTGGTTGTATTAAGGCACTATACCTTGTATTCTCTCCTCATAACTTCCCTTAGCTGATCAAACTCTAAGAAAAAGGGAAAGGGTCGGTTGAGAGAGAGAGGGAGAGCTCACAATTGAGGTTTGATCTTACAACTTGGAAATCTTGAAGATTACTCAAGAAATTGCTATAGATTGAGAGAATTGAGCCTCCAAGTAAGTGAATTCATGGATTTTAGTTTGAGAATGCGATTCAAGTTTGATTAATAGTCGAGAGCATGAATTAGTATGTATGTAAGAGGTTTGAGTCAAACATGTTGAATCTAAGGTCAATTAAGGCATGCATGCATGAAATTGCCATGATCCTCCATGTTTAAGCTCAATGTGTGCAATCTATGTTGAATCTTGTTTGAAATCCATGTGTATGACCACCTCTTCACCAAATAAGTTGGGAATGATATGTATTTCTTGCATGCAAGAGTAGATCATGAAAGAGTAAGCTTTGCATGTTTGAATTTGAGCATGTTGGTGATGGGTTGACACATTTTGGGACATGCATGTAGACAAATCAAGAAATTGAGCTTCCTAATGTTGTAATTTGGGGTCTATGGCATGTTAGCATATGTATATGTGAGATTGGAGCCAAAATATGCAAGAAATGGGGGTGAAACATCGAAATTGAACTCAAGAACAAAATCTGGGAAACCCAGAATTTTCGACGTCCGCTCGAGCGAGGGAAGTGCCGCTCGAGCGGAGAAATCAAGCTCCCAGCATTTTCTGCAGACATGGTTCCCGCCGGGAAGTTAACCTTCGGCGGGGAGCTATGTAGAGTAGTCGCTCGGCGCCGAGTTTACGCTCGAGCTGGAATTGAGGGCAACCTTGACTTTGCAGACCTAAGGGTCCGCTCGGCGGAAGTCCACGCTCGGCGGGGACCTATTTCTTTGAAATTTAATGCACGTTACATTTTTTCCGTTCTCTTTCACTTCTAAACACTCTTAGGCATGCATTGAGCATTGTGATTGAATTAAAGAGATAATAATAAAGCCTAAAGAGGAATATGTGAATTAAAGAAGCGGATTGAGCAGTTAATGACCCTTTGTGTTCATGAAATGTGTAGGGTCAAGCTCGGGCAAATCCACAAGCGATCAACGTGAGTAATATCTTAACAAAAGACGTTTGAATATGTTGTTGTCCTATTGCTTACCTCTATGTAAGTCTTGTAAATTCATTAATTTGAATGGTGGACAATGTCTGATATGAAAGTTGCAATGGGCCAGAGGCCGTTTTGACAAACATGAATGAAGAAATAATGAATGGGCGAGGCCGTTTGACAAGCATGAATGATTGGGCCAATGGTCAGTTTGACACAAGAGTGTGAATGGGCCGAAGGCCGTTGTGACATAAATGATCGGGCCGAAGACCGTTATGACTAATGTGAATGGGCCGAAGGCCGTATTGACAAGTATGATTGGGCCAAAGGCCAGTTTGACACGAGAATGTGAATGGGCGAAGGCCGTTTGACTAATGTGAATGGGAAGGCCGTTTTAATAAATATGAATGGGCCAAAGGCGCTTTGTCTAATCTTGAATGGTAGAAGGCGTTTTGACATGGATGGATGGGCCGAAGGCCGTTTTGACATAAATGAGTGGGCCAGAGGCCGTTTTGACAGGAATGAAAGATGAATAGGCCAAAGGCCAGTATGTTTGAACCCTCAGTCACTCGACTTAAATTGTGTATGTATATATGTATATATATTAAATAGAAATACGAATTGGGCCCAAGGCCTTTCGGAATATGTTGTTATATATATATTAAATAGAAATACGAATTGGCCCCAAGGCCGTTCGGAATATGTTGTTCTATATATGTTAAGTAGAAATATGAATTGGGCCTAAAGTAGTTTGGATTATGTGGTTCTATATCGTTGTATCTTCTTATTTGATATTATTCAACGGGCTATCGCACGCTCATTCATGTGTTTGTAGGTGAGCCAAGAGGAGTCCAAACCCCGATGAAGTCTGGCAGAACAACATGAGTTTTGGAGAGTCGACATGTTTCACATACGAGACACGTCTTCGCCCTTTCGTTATGTATTTATGTTTTGTCAGGTTGGCGAAGTCTTTGAATGTGTCTGTATATAGTTTTGTTTGGCTGACTTAGATTTGAGTGATCCTGTTCGTACAGAATTTTATGTTATTACATTTTTGTTGTGAGTTGTTAACATATGTATGTAATGATGTGCATATAAGCACGGCTCTATGGACAAAGTTTCAAATTGCTTCCGTTTGGCCCCCATGAACTCTGTTAAAATACCCTTGGATTGGTTTGAGGCCGTAGGTAATCTCATGATTACTGGCCGGTCATGTCCTTAACCCACGGGGGCGGGTTCGGGTTGTGACAGAGTGGTATCAGAGCACGAGTTAATAACTCACACACTTGTCCAAAAGAGCAATACGCGTCTAGATAAGATCTAGGATGCATTCATGTGGTAAATATGAATTTGGAGGCATTGATAATGTGTTTAACTATTTTGATATGAACTTTGAAAGCATCAAGAATATGCTTAAGTGTTTTGATTTGAGTAATTATGTGCCATAAGTCGTAATTTACTTGCATTGCAATTATCGGAATATGTATGCTTTCTGGTATATGCATACTTGTGAATTTCTTTTTTTTTGTACAGCATATAATGCAAGTTTAATCGGAGGGTGAATAAGAACTCTATAAGGTTATATTTAGCCTTAATTATGTTATGATGATATGAAACGACAAGTCCCCTGAAATGCTATGTTTTGTAGGAATTAATGATTGTTCAAAATCTTTCCTTGAACATAATTGTGGTATTAAATGCGAGGCCCTCGCCAGGATATATCTTGTGGCTTATGATCATGAGGCCCTAGCAGGAAATATCTGAGTAGTCTGGGCCCTACTTGGGAAACAATAGTGGCCTATGCATATGATATGCTACGCTAAGGGAAATACCACACATGATTTGAATATGAGATATGAATTGTTACACTAATGTGTACAACAAGTCTGTTTGGTTATAATGCACATACATGAACATATCAACCATCAAAAGTTGCTTATGTGCATTTGATTTTGTCTATGGGTATCATGTGAAATATGAACATGATTTGAGTATATAGTTACTTAGTAAATGTTCAGCATGCTATATTTGATAGGTGTGCAATTATCTGATATGCGTGTGATTAGTTGCGTACAATATGTGAAATGAGAATATAAATATGTCTATGTGTGAATGTACCCATGTCTATCCGTGTTTATTTTTGTATGGGACATCCCGAATTGGCAAGGTTTAATAAGAGATTGTGAAGAGTATGGATTGAGTAAGGGCATCATTTGGAAGGCTCTTCCAATGACTTGATAAATTGGAAAAAGCGGTACATGAAGTGATAGAGATCTTAAAGCGATGCTTGTCGATTCTGCTATAGTAGAACTTTTGTCACCATCGGTGTAAGCGCCGAAGAGTTTGTTATCGCTTCGAGGCTTGTTATAGGTGTAGTAAATGGACCATACGGTAAGGAATTATTCGAATTGAATAGCGTGAATCAATGTTACGCCTCGGTGGATTCGTACCAATGGTAGGAATTGCTAATCAAGATAGAGTGATTGCACTCGTCTCGAAAATACTCGAATCTTGTGATCGTTATCGGTATCTATATTGTTTACAAGCGAATGCTTATGTGTTGATTGATTTTGAATTAGTACATGTGTACATCTTTGCTTGGGATATTACTTGATTGAATCGGCATATCCTTTCGTATTTCTTTGCATGTGTATCTAGATTGAGTCGGACGCAAGAGTTGAGACCGTATTCATTGGATGTTCATTGAATATATATGCTCCATGGAAATTGTGAAATATGTATTGGGATATCGATTAGCTCTGCACATGCACATGTGAATCTATGCTTAAGGTGATTTGATACATTATTGTCTTCAATGACTCTGTGATCGTGCGACTGAGTTGAGTACCCTAAATGATAAACTCTATAATTGTGAGACCATGTATTTTGATTGGTAGGAAGTTGAATGGATTATGTGACTATATTGGGCTCGACTCATAAACCTATGCTTTTGTGGCTAATTGGGGACTCTTACATAACAATCCTATACCATGCGTACCTGAGGAATTCTATTTAATATGTTACTGTGCACCATGTTCTTGCCTATAAGACTTATTTGGAAGCGCTATATTGATTATGATCGTGCTTCTGACATGAACAATGCGCATATGCAACTACACAATTTATGTAGACAATCTAGTATTGTACATGATTTGAACCATATTAATATGAACTATTGTGATGAATGATTCTTATATGACTTTGGGGTGATGAACTTAGGGCGATCGAGGAACTATCAACCATGTACCTAAGCAAGCAGTATGCCTTCAGAACCAAATGTACCCTATTAGAAAACTTCTATCGACTTGATCCAATAGAACCCTAAATGCGAATTGACGATAGGACCCTCATTGGATATAATTTGATGAGACCTTTGCTTGGATTGATTGATAAGAACCTCTATCTGAGTTGATTTTGTAAAAGGGGGTTAAGAGTTGTCTATAAATAAGTGGCCAGATTATTATTGGTAGGGAAAGCGATGGACCCAAAACTTCGAATCCGTTTGGAGTGCTTGACTTATTTGAAAGACCTTTTGTGGGCTATCAGCAGTTGATCTACCTATGAACACCATTGAGAACCAACTTTCAACTATTGAAGACATATGTGTTATAGATGGTGAATTGTACAAATCCGTGATTGGGTGTCTTAAGCGATGCTTGTGTATTGTCCCATCCTAGTTGGTTTGACGATATGAGGACTAATGATGGCGAGGTTGATTTGATTATAGCGATCTTGAACATTGTCTTTGACTGATCAGAATATGTTTTGTAAGGGAGAGTAGTTGTTTCAATGTTATCAGATTTTGGGGAAATCAGGTTATAGTGAATGGTATTATGTTTGTTTTGATGACATTCTTGGGGCGTCCTTTTGTGCTAGGGGACGTTAAGCCTATGTAGCACCTTTGTTGGGACATTTTTTGCCAAGCGGTCTTATGCGGTGGGTTTGGCTAATCGATCTCGAGTCGGCCAGCGATGCGTGAAGCAGGTGTGCTTTGATTCCGAGACGATTATTCTTTTGTTCTGATCGGAATGTCATCCTTTGGTAATGTGTAGATGTTTAAACATCCAAGAAGCTTTGAAAAAAAAAAAATCCTGATTATCCGTAAGTATGTGAATTCAGTATGCCTTGTGAATACCTGCCCAGTGCCATTATATTCTGAAATTGGGGCTTTGGGGATGTGTAAATTGTGCTTAACATGTGATTGACTCCTTTGATAATGCCCTTGACATCATGGGGATTAATATGTGAATTGCCTTATGCTTCGGGCGGCTATGAAATGGTGTGAAAAGACTCAATAGAACAGGGAATTGAATATTGAGTGAATTATGGCGAAAACTATTGAATGAATTGAGAACACGTGTATTATGTTAGAAATTGCCTGCTTCGATGTTACTGTACTTTCCAATCAGTATTATGGGGATGTCAGGACTATGTGTATGGTATGGGTAATTACTTCGATGTTACCGTTGTTGATTCGAGAATCAGTATCTGAATCCACCTTATATCCCTGAAGACTTTTGATTGACCTTGGATAACCGTGGTGAGTCACTGAACTAAATACCAAATCGGATTGTGTATCGTGAAATTATTAAGGAATGAATTGAACTTTTGTGACAAGGGAATAGACCGAACTTCTGTGATAAAGTCAGCTAACGTTTGAAATAAACATGTTGGTAACCTACTTTGAAGAGGGCAATGGGTGAATGTGTGTTTAAGTATCTTTCGGGGCCAACAGGTCGAAGCCGAATGTTAGATAGTGGCAAAATTACTTCAATCTCTCTATTTTGGAATGGAAATGAGAATATGTGACTACGAAGTTCATTGTGGGGCTACCTTGAGCACCAAGGTATAAGTCCCGTTTGGGTTATCATATGTAGAATTACTAAGTTAGCTCATTGCCTCCCTGTAAAATTTTTGTATGTTGCTAGTTGACTAGCCACTGGTTACGTCGTCAAGATTGTTTGGTTGCATGGGGTCCCAGTATCTATTGTTTTAAACAGAAATTCTAAAAGGTGTTTCAAGAGGCAATGGGGCTCAGCTTCTGTTTTGTTATACTACCCGGATCCGGAGGTTCCTTTATGGAACTGGTTATTCGTAACCTCACGAGCATGTGTTACATTACATTCGATTACATTTGCATAATCTTTGATGGATGTATCACGTAAACTTAATCATGACTTATGATTTCTGCATATGATCGTGACAAATTATGAATTTGATATGAACTGAATTATGCTTCAGCACTGTTTTCTATTCGCAATTGATGTATGATCAGAAATAACTTTTTAGATTTTTGGGAAGAATGCTCCAAATGTATGTGTTAGATTTCCGGGGAATTGGAAAGATCTCATCACAGTTAGCAAACTTTGTTTACAACAACTCACACTCTAGTTTGGTATGGCACCATACAAGCCTTGTATGGCATAAAAGGTAAATCTCGTAGATTGAAAATAGAGTCTTTGCTTGATTTAGGACGGTGGATAACTATCGAGAAAAGGATTAGAGCGTTAAATGGAAAGTGTTAAATTGTGCACTAAAGGTAAATTAAGTTTGGAGGACCAAACTTCCTAAAGGGAAGGCTGTAATACCTGTTAGTAATATGTTAATTAGTCCTTAAAATGAGTTTGATTATGTGTTTAGCACGATTTTGTGTGCCATTATGTGAAAATATGTGGCTTTGAACTTTTATCACATTCCGTAGGAATATCATTTGATTTTTAGCCGGTAATTAAATTGAGGGCCTTATAAATACGAACCCGAAATTGATTACGCCATTGTGATTGGCATAATTTTTAGAGCCTACGGTGGAATTTAATTGAAAATTGATTACGGTCAATTTAAATGATTAAATTGATGAATGAAGTGCCCAAATATTTTATATTAAAACCTATGTTAGTGGGGTTGGTTGTATTAAGGCACTATACCTTGTATTCTCTCCTCATAACTTCCCTTGGTGATCAAACTCTAAGAAAAAGGAAAGGGTCGGTTGAGAGAGAGGAGAGCTCACAATTGAGGTTTGATCTTACAACTTGGAAATCTTGAAGATTACTCAAGAAATTGCTATAGATTGAGAATTGAGCCTCCAAGTAAGTGAATTCATGGATTTTAGTTTGAGAATGCGGATTCAAGTTTGATTAATAGTCGAGAGCATGAATTAGTATGTATGTAAGAGGTTTGAGTCAAACATGTTGAATCTAAGGTCAATTAAGGCATGCATGCATGAAATTGCCATGATCCTCCATGTTTAAGCTCAATGTGTGCAATCTATGTTGGATCTTGTTTGAAATCATGTGTATGACCACCTCTTCACCAAATAAGTTGGGAATGATATGTATTTCTTGCATGCAAGAGTAGATCATGAAAGAGTAAGCTTTGCATGTTTGAATTTGAGCATGTTGGTGATGGGTTGACACATTTTGGGACATGCATGTAGACAAATCAAGAAATTGAGCTTCCTAATGTTGTAATTTGGGGTCTATGGCATGTTAGCATATGTATATGTGAGATTGGAGCCAAAATATGCAAGAAATGGAGGTGAAACATCGAAATTGAACTCAAGAACAAAATCTGGGAAACCCAGAATTTTCGACGTCCGCTCAAGCGAGGGAAGTGCCGCTCGAGCGGAGAAATCAACTCGGCATTTTCTGGAGACATGGTTCCCTTCGGCCGAAGTTAACCTTCGGCGGGGAGCTATGTAGGCAGTAGTCGCTCGGCGGCGAGTTCTGCTTTCATTTGGAATTGAGGGCAATTGATACTTTTGACCTAAGGGTCCGCTCGGCGAAGTCACGCTCGGCGGGGAGTTCTTTTCTTGAAATACATTAATGCATTCTGTATTCTGTTTTCCGTTCTCTTTCACTTCTAAACACTCTTAGGCATGCATTGAGCATTGTGATTGAGTTAAAGAGATAATAATAAAGCCTAAAGAGGAATATGTGAATTAAAGAACGGATTGAACGGTTAATGACCCTTTTGTGTTCATGAAATGTGTAGGGTCAAGCTCGGGGCAAATCCACAAGCGATCCTTTGTGAGTAATATCTTAACAAAAGGCGTTTGAATATGTTGCTGTCTTATTGCTTACCTCTATGTAAGTCTTGTAAATTCATTAACTTGAATGGTGGACAATATACGATATGAAAGTTGCAATGGGCGAGGCCGTTTGACAAACATGAATGAAGAAATAATGAATGGGCGAGCCGTTTGACAACATGAATGATTGGGCCAAAGGCGATTTGACACAAGAGTGTGAATGGGCGAAGGCGTTGTGACATAAATGAGCGGGCGAAGGCCGTTTAATAATATGATTGGGCCAAAGGCGGTTTGACCGCGAGAATGTGAATGGGCGAAGGCCGTTTGACTAATGTGAATGGGCGAAGGCGTTTTAATAAGTATGAATGGGCCAAAGGCCGCTTTGTCTAATCTGCGAATGGGCGAAGCCGTTTAACTTATGGATGAATGGGCGAAGGCCGTTTGACATAAATGAGTGGGCGAGAGGCCGTTTTGTGAATGAAAGATGAATAGGCCAAAGGCGGTATGTTTGAACCCTCACCACTCGACTTAAATTGTGTATGTATATATGTATATATATTAAATAGAAATACAATTGGGCCCAAAGGTAGTTAGAATATGTTGTTATATATATATTAAATATATAGAAATCTGAATTGGGCCCAAGGCCGTTAAGAATATGTTGTTCTATATATGTTAAGTAGAAATATGAATTGGGCCTAAGTAGTTTGGATTATGTGGTTCTATATCGTTGTATCTTCTTATTTGATATTATTCCTTTGGGCTATCGCTCGCTCATTCATGTGTTTGTAGGTGAGCCAAGAGGAGTCCAAACCCGGCCCAGTGAAGTCTGGCGGGAACAACATGAGTTTTGGAGAGTGACCACATGTTTCACGCGAGACACGTCTTCGCCCTTCGTTATGTATTTATGTTTTGTCAGTTAGAAGTCTTTGAATGTGTCTGTATATAGTTTTGTTTGGTGACTTAGATTTGGTGATCTGTTAAATGCAATTTTATGTTATTGCATTTTGTTGTGAGTTGTTAACATATGTATGTAATGATGTGCATATAAGCCTGACTCTATGGACAAGGTTTCAAATTGCTTCCGTTTGGCCCCCATGAACTCTGTTAAAATACCCTTGGATTGGTTTGAGGCCGTAGGTAATCTCATGATTACTGGCCGGTCATGTCCTTAACCCACGGGGGCGGGTTCGGGTTGTGACATAGGGTTAGTCAAAATGAGGTGTCTACATACCCACCCATAACTTCCTTAATACAATTGGATTTCAATTGGTTCACAACCATAGTTCATTGATTGAGAGAGGCAAAATTAGGAATCTTAAGGAACTATGCCAACTTTCTCTCTTTAGCTTCTTTGTTTCTCCTTTCTACCAACTATCCATCCATCATCATCTATAATTCTTTGATCCAAGTGCATCCATTCATTATCTTTGGTCTTTACCCTCATGTTTCATAGAAATTTTGGAGATTCTAGAACTTTGTCTTTTTCGGCAAGTTTCTGGCGACTTCCATAAATTCCGGTGACCTTCTTTGAACGCACATCGTACATATATCAACTATTGAACCAATAATATTATACGGATATCAATCGTTAATACCATTGAACATATTTGGTATTTTGGTATGTAGTAGCTAAAGTTTCTAAGTTGGTTGTGGATGGTGGGGGAAGAGTTGGGGTGGTCATAGAAATGTGATCAATAGGATGACAATGAGAAGAGATGGTTGGTGCAGACACCCCATTTTTGACCGACCTTAAGACTTAGACATTATCGATTGAGCGCTCGATGATAGTGTATGTTGCGCTCGTTTCGAGGGTTCAGAGTTTTGGCTAAGAGCCCTGCCTCCGGGCCTCTGAACTCTTTGTGCTTCGGCTCGATTTGCAGACCAAGCATTGTTTTCCTTGCCTGAGGGAAGGAGAGGTCTTGTAGACCACTCTTTTGTGGTCGTAGACCACCTTTTCCCGTTTGGAGACTAATTTTTGGTTTTTGGAGCCTTCGGCCGCGCACCTTGTCTCGAGACCGCTTAACGTTCTCCATTTGGCGTGGTTTTTGAACCACACCTTGTTTCCTTAGCCTAGAGGGCCTTTGTGGTTTAAGGAGACCACTTTTGTGGTCGTAAACCACTTTGGTGCTTGACTAGTTTTGAGGCTCCCGATTCTGGCCGCTTTGCCTCGAACTTTAAATCTTGCATCTGTTTTGGTTTGTCTTTGGTACAAACCTTGTTTTCCTTGTTTGGAAGGTGGTACAAAGGTGGGAGACCATTTTTTCCCCTTGGAGACCACTTTTCCTCCTGCCAGCCAGTTTTCTGGTCGGATAACTGGCTTTCTGGGTCTTTGGGCCACCTTTCTGGTCAGCCACCACACCACTTGCTTGTTTTCAGTGTGTAGACTTCTCCTACCCCTAGCCGTACAGTTTGTGTTGTGGGAGACCACTTAAAGTGGTCGGTGACCACTTTAGTGGGCCAACCACTTCAAGTGGTGGTGCTTTGTCACCTTTTTGGAATATTTTTGGCGGTGGCAATTTGAAACATTGAACCATCCTCCATACGTGTATGGAGGGATGGCCTTGAGCCTTAGCTTCTTCAAGAAACTTGTGCTTTTGTTCTCTATAAAGGAGGCTCCTCCTCCCTCCTCTAGGTTCGAATTTGGTGGTTTGAGTTATAGATATACACTTGTATCTATATCTCTCTTTTGCTCTTGTTTGTGCCTTAAAGTGTCATTTTGTCTTACTATTGCACACAAACACACACTCAAACACTATCCTTTTGTTCTTTGAGGTGATTAGGAGCTAGTTTGAGGTTCTTGGTGTGGTTTGAGTTTGAAAAAGTTCTTTGGAGTTGCAACTTTGAAGGTAGTCTTCAAGTGAGCTTTTAACCCTTTAAACCCCATTTTTGCTTAAGCTTTTAGCCCTACTTGCATCTTGTTTTAAGCTTAAATTTTAACTACAAAAGTTCTGAATTTTGGTGCTTAAGATCTTTGTTTAAGGTCACTTTTGTGTTTGGAGTTGTTTACCTCCTCTTAGGCCTTGTTTGGCCTTGTTCTTGTGCCTCCTTTTTAAGCTTTGGGATCACCTTGTTTTGGCCTTCTCTGCTTGAAATCGGAGGGATTTCAATGGTGAGATAATGTTTAAGGTCCCAAAAAGGAAAGGGTTATCCCCTCTCCTTGTGTCTTCAATACTTGCTTTAAATGCCTCATGTGTGAGCATATTTGTTAAGCTTGTGTTAGCTTGTTCTTAGCTTGTATTTATGGTTATTTTGCTGTGGCATACCACTGTTTTTACTTGGTTTGGTCACTCCATGCATGGTTTATACACTTGTAGTGTAAATCACACACACAAGCGTTGTATGCTTCATAAAGTAGCATGTCATTCTAGCTTGATTTGAGTCCATTTCAGCATGTTCTTAGTGTTGTTTTGCCATGTCATACCTCTGTTAGGGTTTGGTTTGGTCACCTCTTGCATGCTTCATGCACTTGTAGTGCAATTCCATGAAATAGCCTAACATGCATCATGCTTTAACATGTCATTCTAACATGCTTTTGGCTTAACCTTGAGAAGCTTTTGTCTATGTTTTAACATGCTTTAGCTCTGATTTGTGTTGTTTTGACCATGCATGACTTGCTTTGTATAGCCATGGTTCAATCTAGCTTGTTAGCTTTGTGCACTAAGTCCATTAGCATGCTTTACTTGGACTATTTGAATGATTTGACATCATTTATTATGTGATTCGATCCATGTTTCATAGCCATGCACTTGCATTTTTTGCTCTTTCAATGCGTTTGAGGGTTTGCCCCTTTATGCCTTAACATGAATCATTGCGTATGCCTTCATGCCTTAGCTTGCGAGCCATCATTTCAGTACTTATTTGGGGTTATTTTGCCATGATATAACTCTGATTTTTGTTGGTTAAGTCATTCCATGCTTGGTCCTAATAGGTGTAGTGTGATCCACCTTATTTGCCTTGTATGCATCATGCCTTATGCCCTTCATGCTAGCTTGTTTTGGCTTCCTTCCATGCATGTTTTAGTATCATTTTGGCATGTGTAACACGTCCGCGGAGGGACCTCGCTACAGCTCGGACTCAATTTTGTGTCACGGTTCTAAATTTGAACCAAAGAGTCCAAATCCGGCAAATCGTTTTGAGAAAAAAAGATTTTTGAAAAGTAGTGCCAAACATGAATTGCTTTGCGGAATCTGAGAGTCGCCACCTAAATATTTTTTAATGGGGAATTTAGGAAACCGACTCGGTGCGAAGATGCGTGTAAAATCATCACCAAAGTTGTCTTGGCTCAGGAGCTTGGAGTACGATCGGGAAGGTCACTATGAGCACCCCTTTCAGAAAGAAACCTCTCTACCGTGATATCAATTTTGAAAACTTTATGCGTTCTTATTCGGTTATTAGCTTAGAATTACTATGTTATGCGCCTGACAAACAAGTATAGACTAGATCGCCTAATTTGGAAATAAGCATTACATATTCGTTGGTTTTGAAAATGCTTTGGAATTTGCTACTTCATAAGTAGGCTAAAATCTGATTTCAACGAGCTTTTCCAACTCAAGTAATCAACCTCCACCCAGGCATTCAAGCGGTTATATCATGTAAGCACTTAGCCTCATGGTAGTCATACTATTAAGGCAACACTCACACATGTGATATGCTAAAGCATAAAAGCTTACCTAGTACTCCAAGCCAAAAGCGAACCGATTAGTAATCATATGCATGATCCTAGTTCATGTTAAGTGGCTAATGCAACACATGCAATGGTGTAATCTAAGCGCTCTATTATCCTAAGCATGTCATATGGAATGCTACAAATATCACGTATTCAATTTGGAAATTGGAATACGATGCGATTAGTATGATGTCCAAGCGATGCATGTCAACAAATGCATGGATGCCGCATGCATTGCATAAGGTATGCTAAAATAAATATGCCTAATCTACCATCATAAACAAGATAAATAAAAGGAAGAAAAGGCGTGGGGTTGGAAGACATACACACACTCACACACCCTTATTACAATTCGCCTCACTCGAGGACTCAAATAAATATCTGATCCCAAAGTCCAGATACATAATAAATTAATTATTACAAAATTTCTAATTATCAAATTAAACAAATAAATAAATGGAGCCTGACCCTTGCCTCGGGATGCGTGAATGATGCATGCTCGAATCAGGCCCGTAAAACCGCATCATGACACCTCGCCTCTGTTTTTCCTTTGTCATGTCTTCTGAAAACTACTAAAGTCTCGAAACACCTTCTACATCCTGCTTGAAGATCACCACCGGCTAAAGAGAACACCAGGCTAAGGGTGTGGCCAGTGCATTTGGAGTTATCATTGTTCATAAAGATGCCGATCGGCACTCTATCTCGATCGGCACAAAATTCACAAAGAACGGTTTGACAACGGCGGGCGAGAGCGATTGCATGATATGGATTTTAGAAACAAATTTATGGCCAATGCTTCCTATTATCGTGGGACTCAAGGAAGCATGAGCCTTGCCTCATGGGCCAACACTTACCCATCATGGAGCATGATAGCCTAAGCAACTAAGTTTGCATGTTTAATGTGAAAATGCACGCAAACACACAAATGAAATCAAGGCCATCTCATGTGTTGGTCAAGGGCCTTGGCGACCAAGAGGTGAAATAAGTTGCACCACTTGTAGTGTGAACTTCTCTCAACCCTTACACTTGGTTTGACACCCCAAACCAAGACATGGAATGCATGTATGCAACAAAGGCTCAACAATGCAACAATAATGCAAAAATGCAAAGGCATACCAAATGCAATGCAACATGATATTAAGTGTGCAATACTAGGCATGCAAAATGCAAGGTGTAATGCAAACATGGACACTTAAGGCAATGGGAATGACATGTAGTAACACTTAATGAATCAATTAAGCAACCACCATGAGGCAAGCATGCAATGGTGGATTTAACTACAATGGGGAACCTTCAAATCTCCCCCAGCGTGGCAAAACATGCCCAAAATGGTGACCAATACTCATGCAAACATGCAAGTTAAATGGCCTAAGATTAAGGCACAAAAGGAACACCCTTCACCACTACTAAGACCAATCATGGCATGAATTATTTAAGAAAAGCAGAGTTCCATCATGCAAAAATACCCCACAAACCTTGATATGGCAGCCCAAAATGCATTAATCATAGCATGCACAATACCCTCTTTAAAGCATAGAGACCAACACTTCAAGACATGGAAGAGGTGATAAATGGAACATATAGGCATGGAATGAGGAGTTGAAATGTGATCTAAAATGATGCCAAATCATAAGATGAGGTAGGCACAAGATGCTAGGGACTCACACACCCAAGGCTTGCAAGCCACCAAGCAAGATAACAATACCAAACATGACAACCATGGCAAGAACAGTGGCTAACTGCCCTTACACATAGTAATATGATGCTAATGCCCTCATGGAATTATGCTAAAACATGCAAAGAACATGGCCTAGATGCATGGCATACTTTTAAGCATAAGAGAGCATTTCAAAAGCAAGTATGAGAGAGACATGCTAAGGGCTACAAATCCGACCCAAAGCAAGAGGTATAACATATCATTATGAACCACAAATATGCTCACGAAATGAAGCCAAAACCAACCAAGCATGCATGCTATCCATTAGGCCAAGTGAAGGCCAAAAAAAAGAGGGACAAAGGGAAGGGGTATCCCTCCCCAATTTAAGACTTGAAACCATCTCCTCACCTTTGAAAACCCACTAGTTTTCGGTGGTGAAAAACAACACCAAGTTAAACAATGCTGAAGAAAAGGCACTAAAAGGGCCAAAACAAGGCCTAAGAGGGTGAGTTCTTACTCAAATCAAAAGGTGACCTTAATGAATGTTCTTAAGCAAGTAAAAACAAGATTTTTTATGTTATACAAAAGCTTAAAACACAAAGCAAGATGGGTAGAAACTTATTGCAAAAATGGGAAAACTAAAGTAACAAGCTCACCCTTGAAGATCCTTTGAAGAGCAGTGGACAGCCCTCCTCTAGTGATCAAAATCAGTCCAAAATCACAACAAACAACCCTCCAAGTCCCTCAATCTCGAAATAAGGTGTAATAGTGTGTGTAATGGTGCAAAAGTAAGGTAAAAGTGCACTATTTGGCCACAAAACACACACACAAGGATGAGAGAGAGTGAGATATAGAGAGTATACTATATGGAGGTATAGATACACAAGCTAGGTTTTCTATCTCAAATGGCTAACCCCCCTCAAAGAGAGAGGGGTGGTGTTTATATAGGCCAAGACTAAGCCACAAGACTTAATGGCTAAGCAAAGGAAAAGGGGCAAGAGGTGCAATGGGGTCTTGGCTTCTTGGAGAAGCCAAGACAACGGTGAACAAGCTTCTCCAAAACTTTGGCCAAAGGTCAAGCTTCTAGAAGCTTTAGGGGGTACAAGGTGCAAAGGGTCACCCCTGTGCGTGAGGATAAAATGATAGTGCACTCCAGGTGGCACAGCTGGGATGCACCATGCCTCAGAGATGTACAGGGTGTTCACCGGCCACAAAAAGAAATCGTCGGCACAAAAAGTGCGATTAACCTCTGATCTGATGCCGGCCGGCCAAATATTCCCAAGCGATGCCGATGGCCAAAGGGCAGGCTTGGAGGTGGGGAAATGACCCGGTGGGATTGAGGATGGCTAACAAGCCTCTACTCTCAAATGCAAAACACACAAGTCTTGGTGTGAAACCAAGCCTGAGAACAAGTCGGTTAAGAGGTCACGAGGCCTGAGCCAGTAGGGATCTCGGAACTCAAAAGCGAACACAATCATGGATAATCACCGGGAATTGTTCAGCGGTGACGTCCAAGTCTTGAAGCAGTCAAAATGGGGTGTCTGACATGATCTAGGACTTTTTGGGCTGCCTTTGCCATATCCTTCATGCTTTGTATACTTGTAGTGCAATTGGCCTTGCTAGCTTTGTGTCTTGTTGACTCATGTATACTATCTTTAAGCTATTTAGATGATTTGGCATCATTTAATACTTCATTTGAGCATTTCGCATGGCTATGTTCCTTCTTTCATGTTTTGAATGCCTTTGAGTATTGTGCATTGTTGCTTTGTGTGGCCTAGTGTGTATGCTTGCGTACCTAGGTTTTTGAGCCTCCATCTTAGCATGTTTTTGGTCATTGTTTTGACCAATTTCAGCTCTGTCCATGGTTGGTTCATGCATATTTTTCCATGTATTGCATACCTCCTTTGTAGTCCTCTTTATTAGCTTTCATGCTTTAGGACCTTTGCATGCTATACTTGTGTTTGATTGAATGATTTGGCATCATTTCTTACTTAATTTCAGTGCACTTAGTGTTGTTACACTTCCCTTTTATTACTCCTTGAGCCTTCTTGAGGGTTGTGCTCTTAGGCACCTTGATAGGCCAAGGCTTGTCATGCTTGCCTTGTCCTTTTGTGTCTTAGTTTCATCCTTATGGCCTTTGATTTGGGCATGGTGAGGTCTATCCATTTTGGTTTAAGTCCATTGAACATTGTGTATGCCATATTACATGCATCGTGCATGTTATGTTATTGTTTGCATTGCACATACCATGCTCTTGATTTGCATTGTGTATGCCATGATCATATTGCATTGAGTATGCCATGATAGTCATTGCATTGAGTATGCCATATTGTTCATTGCATTGTGTATGCTATGTTCATTTGCATTATGCATGCTACTTGTTGTTCATTGCATTGTACATGCATGCCATTAGCCTTGTTAGGTTGTTCATATTGCATTGTATGTTTGCATACTTAAGTTATATTGCATATTTGCATGCTTGTGTTGCATTGCATTTTGCATGCTCATATTACATAGCATTGTGCATGCCATGTTATATGTACATTGTGTTTGGAATAGGTGTTAGTCCAAACTACGGAAAGCGAAAGGATGTTTCATACTTAGGTAATGAAGCGTGCCTCTCTCTCGATAAAGCGACGCTCTTGATCATACATGATAGAGTTTTAGGCCTTATGTGTTTACTTGTGCATTCATTTTCATATTGAATTGTGCAACCGCCTCCCATCATGCATCGAGATCGCAATTAGTGGCAAGAGTGGGGACCATACTCCCTTGAGCTTATGAAATGATAGGGAGGGTGGTTGTGCACATATCTTGCAAATATATTGCCATGTCCTTTCTTGCTCTCTGTTGCGACAAAAGGAGAAATCACGGCAACAAGCTGATGCCTGACCCGGAAAAACTAGTGGCCAACCACTTTTTACGGTTTGACCGAGAAAGTGGTGCGACGACGATTAGGTGGTGACATCCTAGGTGGTCGGCCAACCTCCACTGGTCTCCAAGGTGAGTTGGAAGCTTTACGGAGCTTGGTGCAAGGTTACGAGGACAATTGCAAGCGAGGCAAATTGGGGCATCGTGACGGATTTCGAGCGAAGGCGGCCAGGTATGCATCGATCTTCTCCCTCTGAGAACCTCTTTTGTTTCTTTGCTTTATTTAGCTTATTTACTTAGCTAGATTAGGCATTAGTTTTATACTTTAATAGTTAATGTGTTTAGCTATTTCAATTTGTGTTGTAATAAGCAATTAGTTAACTAAGATTAGTTAATTAGTTTGTTTTGTAATAATTAGTTTAATTAGCTTAGATTAGCTAGTTAGCTTCTTATTAGGATCCCTCCGTCGAGAGGCGTATTATTTGTAATAAGCGTGCATGTGTGTGATGCATGTCTTCCAACTAATTTCTTTCTCCCTTTTACTTAACGCTTACGATGGTTAGTTTTAGGGCATATTTCATTTACCATACCTTATGCTCGCATGCCTACATCCATTCATCTGTTTTTGCATGCACGGACTTTCGGCATCATACAAACCAACATTGTATTTTCAATACCTATTTGAACACATGTACTAAGTTGCATTTCACATGCCATTCTAGAATAATGAGCCTATTTGAGTTACATTCTCGCATGCGTTGCATTAGTCATCTTAACATGGACTAGGATCATGCATGATTTCTAACCTAGTTCTTTGTTTTTGGCTTGGAGTACCTTGTGAGTGTTTGCGCTTTGCATCTTGCATGTGTGTGTTAATGTTGCCATAAGCATGCTTGCCATGAGGCTAATTGCTTATTTGCTATATTTGCTGAATGCTTGTGGGTGAAGGTTGGATTACTTGAATTGGAACAATTCATTGACTCAATTTAGTCTACTTGCGAGTAGCAAACTCCAAATCATTTTCACAACAAATATGCAATGTTTGTTCCAACTTAGGCGTCAGGTCTATACTTGTTTCTTTGTCGCATAACAAAGTAATTCTAGAGTTAATAAGCGGAATAAGAACACATGTGTTTTCAAAAATAAAATATCATGCTTAGTAAAAGGCCAATCATTTGATCAGGCGGCGAGGTGCTCATTGCATGACCTTCCCTCTCGTACCCAAGTTCAGAGTAGCAACTTTGGTGATAGCGGACCGTGGCCTTAGAGCACAAGTCGGGGTTTCTAAATTCCTTCAAAATAAAATATTTAGGTGGCGACTACTGTATCGAACCGCGGTCCATGTTTGGCACTTCTTTATAAAAATTAGTTTTCCAAAAGCGATTTCGGATTTGGACTCTTTGGTGATTTATCGGTCTTGCATTGCACTTTGCGAGATTAGATTGAGAACCATGACATTGAGTCGAACTATGGTAGCTCGGAACAAAAGCGAGATTGCGTGGCGCCCATGAGAAGCGCGGATATCGGAGAAGATTCTCGGGAGGCGTCCTGATTGGGAGAGGAGACCCGATTGATGGTTAAAAGATAAGGTTATGGTGCGGCTATTTTTGACATGGAGTTCTCTTGAGCAAAACATTTCAAAATCATTTAGTGTGTGTATTGAGAGAAGATGTGCATTAAGAGTTTTTAGGTGTGAAAATAAAAGCTCTTAAAGGTTGTAGAGGTAAGCGGAGGAGTTTTTTTTTGCACACCACCTCTTTTCTTGATTAGCACCATTTTATCCTTGAATATCAACTATCGAATAAAAATCAATTATTTAGATATCAATTATTGAACAAAAAAAAAAATTGTTTGGATATCAACTACCAATTTGGGTTTTTCATTTGGTAGTTGATATCCTAAATATAATTTTGTTCAATAGTTGATATTCGAACAAAAACATTATATGAACTAATAAATTTTGTGGAATGCATGTAGAAGCTTTCATATGTGGGAAAATGATATTATTTATTTGAACCCTCCTCATGAACATTTTGAACCCCACTATAATATCAAAACTATCCCCGATCGCTTTACTCACCTCCAACACGTTTATGCGATTGTACCTATACTAAAAATTCATTCAAAACCCACCATCTTCCTCTTCAAAAAATCATCATCAACAAGAAGATCCATTGCATTGCTTGCACATCCATTGTTTCCTCCTATTGCAAGGGATAGCCCATTTCATTTGGGAACCCAATCTTAGAAGATAAACAATCTCAAAAGTTATAAATTGTTAATATATTCCTTTGCATTTGACAACCACAAATAGTGTTGAAACACAAAACCAAATGATGTCATTTGTCTAACATAAAGCTTCCTTACAAATTCAAAATCTTTGGTATAATATGTCTAAACAAAATAATTATGTTTGGATTTTGTTGTTTGGTGGCTACTCTTGCTTTCAGTTCATCGGCTTTAGTATTTTGTACAACTTTCACAAAAGTAGTTGTTGGGGTTTAGTTAATTAACCCCCCAAAAAAAATAATAAAACTTTGAAACCAAAGCACCTTTTCGAGCCCAAAATAATTAGAACTTACTATTTGATGCACCATTCATCACTTGTGTGTCATAGCTCTAAAGTTTAGTAAGCAAAAAAGTAAAGAAATCTTGAACTAAGGTTGGGTGCAATGGGTGTGCATTAGATTCATGTAGTGTATTGGGTAGGAATACATATAAATTGTTTATTTCATATTACACTCTTTTGTATCTTTTATGATAATATCATTTAGGGTCAAAAGTGTAAAAAAAAAATATTTAAAATATGGTAGTCCAAAAAAAATAATGTGGGGGCATTTAGAAGTTTTGGTAGCGAGTAGGGAAGTGTTAGCATAATTCGTCATGGTTAAAAAAGAAATGCTACTAATGAGACATATGATATAAGATATGATACATAAAAATTTATGAGTTATGATAGCAAAAAATAATAATAATAATAATAATAATAATAATAATAATAATAATAATAATACATAGATAGATAGATAAAATGATATATATTTTTTAATATTTTATTCTTATTATATTTAATAAATTAAATTAAATATAAAAGTTATTTTATTTATATAATTGAGATAGGGGCAATGTAGAATAGGGGTGTAACTCGAGTTGGATTCGGTTGAGTTGGGATGTTATCAATCAAATTGTGCTTAGACTTATCTAAGTCGAATTGTAACTCGACATTATTTGTCCAAGCTAGTGCCATAGTTGCCCAAATTGCCTAAATTATTACATGAATTTTAGTTTTTTTACTAAATTATTAATTTATTAAAATTAGACTCTATTTACAATGTTTTAAGAAAATCATTAATAACATCAAGACAAGTAGTTTATATAATTTAAAAGAGATGCCTCTATGGTAGTATTTACAATTTATGAGTGAAAATTAAAAATATAATATTTTGTGCTATTTGTATATATAATATATATTCAATATGATTTAATAATCTAAATTACTTTAATATCATGTAATGGCTAATAATTTGTATGTATATTTAATATTTTTATATATCTATATAGATGTCACGACCCAAGCGCCTCTATAGGTTTAGCATTATGTAGGCAGTAATCTTATATTCTGAAGGCCTCGAACATATAAAAGATTAAAATACATTATCCATAAAAGCTATCTTGAACATACATGAGACAGAATATTTAAACTTATAATCATATTTTTTGTGACATCACTTGTCCAGATATAACAAAAGGGTTTAGCCCAATATATAGAGTGCATAAATCAAGACTTAAACAAAAGAAACAAAAGTCTTAAATTTAGTACACAAATTTCGACCACTTGAAGTAATGGGAACTTTCTGGGAGGCGCCTGAGGTTAGCCAACACAAAATAGATCGAGGCAACAACAGGCACGATCGCGCTGATCTCCCCACATCATAAATAATATAGTGAGTACGGAACCCGGTGAATAATAATAGAGTAAAGGGTTTACAAATGATGTCCCAAAAACAAATTCAGAAATCGGATTACATATCGCCATAGATTGATTCACATACGTATATAGATTTCTTAGCATAGATTGCTCGTGGCACATCCGTTAGCTCACAAATCGCTTGGTCATAAAGACCCATTTTTCACTTGGGGATGGTCATAAAGACCCATTTTAAATCTATATAAGCGGTTATACATAACCGGTTCCATGAATGGAATCACTTGAAACCCTAGTATCGGGTCACATGAGCACTTGATGCTAAGGATGCCCGCGAATACATTTCAAAAAGCTGGACAATCATTCATGCTTCACAAAATAGCATTTCACAAAAGCCGGAGATCTTATCGTATCTGTTCTAAAAAATACTTATAATCAACGCATAGCTTTCTGAGAGTTATTACTTACATATAAGCTCCTGGTAATAGAACAAATCACTTGGACACTAATAAGGCGATCCAGGGCGGTGTGCCAATAACACGGACTTTGCATAAACCATTAGCGTGTGAGATACACGTGAACACCGTCCATAGGTTGCTTAACTATCATGTTTTGCTTTCTTAGCAGTGTGTTTCTACTTTCGTATCCTCATTAATATGGCTAAACCATAGCTTAAGAATGCCTAGGATGCAATGAGGATACAAAATGCACTTTAGACACTTATCCAAATTTTGAAAATAAGGCGGACCGCTCGGCGAAGCTTTTGTGACTTTAGTTTGCTTTCAAGTGTTACGCAAAAGTTTGTAATAAAATCTTTGTATGCTTTCGATTTTCACACTTTCGACAATTGCTCGAGCAGTCGCTCAAGCCAAGCAGCGAGGAAAAGGATATTTACTTTCGAGGCACCATCACCGGTGTCTACAAAATCTTTAGGCAGAACTCTCATTTCCGCTCGAGCCAAGGTTCAAAACGAAAGGGTGGTCGGCCAAAGTGAAGCTTTGATGCATTTCGAACAACGAGAATCACGAGAAATCTAGGAAATTTCAAATTTGTTCTTCAAGTTCAAACTTCGATTTCAAAGCCATAAAAACACATTCTTTTAAGAATTTACAAACGAGAAAACATGTAAAACTCATAATACATCTTGAATTGAAAATCATTTCTACAAAGCAGAGGCAAAAAACATGTTAATGACCCAAAACCAAACTTGAAATATATATGTATATAACATGCATGTAATGATATGAATTCAAAACTTTCAAAACATGCATAATTAGGATAAATTTATGAAGAACATGATGAAGATTTTTCAAAATCAAAAGCTAAGAATCAAAGGTCATGCATGAGAATTCTTTGGAAAAACAATTTCAAATTGCTGTAAATATGCATGCATGCATAAGATCAATGCTCAATTCTACATTCTTATCTTGAATCTCATGATCATTTTCTACAATTCTCTACCTAAATTTCTTGCACTAAGTGACTCAAATTCATAATTTAAGAGTTGAATTTCCAATTGAGCTCTATATAGCAAATCCCTTGAGTTTACAAGCCCAATTCCTCCAAATTCTTTCTAAATGCTTACCAAGTCTTCCCTCAATTCCCTCTTGTTTGAAGTCTCAATCTCTCTCTCTCTCTCTCTCTCTCTCCACATTCTAAAGAGCTCAAAATGATGAAAAGGTGAGTATAAAAGATATGTTTTAAGGCTTAACATTAGCATATATAGACTTCACTAATCAATCTAGCTTAAACTAATCAAATTGTAATTATTTATTCTAATTATTTTTGATTCGAATCAGAATTTCAATTAAACCAAGCCATAAGATCCTAAAAATCCAAATTAACACATTAGCTGAGATCAATTTCAAGATTCGATGGCGATAGTCAGGCCTTTAATTTACAGATTAGAGGTAGAGGAATTGTAAATCGTGATATTCTCTGATGAAACATATATGAATACAAATAACACATGGCACATGCAATTTTACGTGGGGTTTCATCTTAAGTGCTTGTTAAGCATTCTTAATCAAGGATTATGAGGTCAATACATGGAGTTCGGGGTTGTTTATAATTTGTATCGAAGAGTTTACGGGTTGCTTGGATTGTTGGATGTCTTTGTCCAAGCCTATCAAATTTAATTTGTATACGAATTGCAATTTAAGTCCATACCAAATTTAAAATATGTTGACTAGCCTAAAAAAATTTGGATTAGGCTTGGGTTGCTTTCGGATTAAGCTATTATAAATTGCATCCTCTAATGTAAAAATAATATGAATCTTTGATACGTATTTTTTTCTTTTAGAAACAAGAAAATTTTGCACAAAAACAAGATAGTGACTACAAGTTGTCATGGTTAAATTTAAAATTGTAATTCGGGTTTTATATAATATTATATAATAAAATTCGTTTACTGTAGTATTTTTATTATCGGTAATGTCTAACATCTTATTAAAGGAAGTGTATACGATATTACAAATTATGTCATTTTATGAGTTTAACTATCATAAACCATCATAACTTTCAAATCTTATAGGGTCATAACTAAAAAAAATAGAGTTATAACCAAATACTACAAGGTATAACAAAAGAGCTCTTGAATCCATAACCCAAAATAATGTCATAACTAATAGCACAATGAGTCATAACTAATACCCTGATAAGTCATAACCAAATATCACGAAGAAAAAGGCATAATTAGGGGTATATATGGTACACTCATATTCCGTAGAATTTAGTTTTATTATCGGTGTATTGTTCATTTCAATTGTTATTATCATTGTTATTTCATGGGAATGTACCAATAAATCTCATTTCCATATCTATGTAGGGAAATGATAGGATAACCTTATGTTTTTACATTAGGAATCTTTGGTTAATACCCATAAATGACCGAAATATCAATATCTTGAAATTACTACGTTTGTCCAAAGTTTACTATTGGGTTTTTACTTTTAGCCTCTTAATTAGCCTTTTAATTTTATGGTTAATCTTCATTATGTATTTATATGTGCTTTTATGTTTTATTCATATGTTATGTGCACCGTGTTTTTTGTTTGTGAATCGTTAATTTGTAGAAAAAGGCATATGCGATTCTAAGTAATTATAAGGTTTACTTAAGTATTCAATGGACTGGGTAAGTGAGAGCCTAATTCCC